>CM045737.1:27467347-27604847 GCA_024760905.1 Plotosus lineatus | reverse complement strand
GTTTCCTCCCTGACAGTATGTTCTGTAGTGCTTGTGATGGCATGTGCGAAAAGGTGTGTGACGGGAAGCACATCGACTCTGTGGACGCTGCACAGTCCCTAAAGGACTGCACTGTTATTAATGGCAGCCTGCACATCAGCATCCATCGTGGCAGTAAGTAACTGTGTGGACTCGCTACAATCATGCACGAAACTTTGTAGTCCAAATTTTGAGTGGCACTCGGCTCCTTCTCTCTGCTGCAGACAACATTGCATCTGAGCTGGAGAACTTCCTCGGCCTCATCAAGACAGTGACCGGATGCGTGCAGATTTCTCAGTCTCCCACACTGAGTTCACTGTCCTTCCTCAAGAGTTTAAACCACGTCCATGGGAAGGAGCTCTGTGATCAGTAAGTGTCAGTAGTTGTGGTTTTGTTCTTTATTGACATGTTTGAACAAGCTCTTTGATTTCTTTCCTCTGATGCATTTCATATGAAAATGTAAAAAAAAGAGATCTAATAAACCCTGAAACTATCTATTTATTTATATATTTTTCAGTTTAAGGTGAGTTTGATCAATGATTAATTGCTCATATTTTTTTCTTTGATACATTTTTAAAAGTATGTTGAATTATGCAAACAAGTCGTTGTGTAATTCAGCATGCACACAAGTGCGCATTTAAAAAAAATTGTCTAGTAGTAGGTACTGGCACTGATGCGTGATTCACTCAGGAATTGTGACACAGCTAAGCCTGACGGCTGAAAATAGTCAAACTTGAACCTGCAAATGCAGCCCTTGAACCCAAATAATGCTGAATAAATTTAATGGTGTTAAAAGTTAATTTCATTCCTGTTCCAGTGGTACCAAATTCAGCCATGTTCATAGAAAAAGAATATTTCAATTTTAGAGTGCGTTTGGGATGATTTTTCACAAACCTTGATTAGAGCGCCTTTGTTGTGATCAGATTTCAAGTGTACTGCGCCCCGGTTGCAAGGCATCGTCCACGAAATCGTCTCGCACGTTGTGCTGATATGACGTACGTGGTCTAAACCATTACCATATTCAGCAGTGAATCTCCAGCTTTCCATCCATACCGGTTTATCAGGGGTATATTTTACCTTTTTTTTTTGTTTTGTTTTGTTTCTTAAACTTGATACTTATAAATATCCGCAAGATGATTTCTGGTTCTTTAAAAGTCAGTAGAATATAACCTTGACAAAGTAGGTACCAGAATTTAGAGATTTCTGTCTAGTTTAAAGTAAAATTTGAATCAAAGCTCAAGAATAAACTTAGAGCGATGCGCTAGGCAATTTAATTGCAAATCCCCCCCCCCAAAAAAAAAAAGTGGTATTGACAATCACACCAAGATGGCGCAACCATGATGGACGCGTGTGAGCAGGATACCATCATTTCTGATCTATTTATTACATACCTGGGTGAGTAATATATATTTCTACGATCAGAATATAACCTTTGTGTATAGAATTTTCTAGTGTGGCTGTTTTGTTGAAATCTTGCAATAAATATAGACTTTGACTTTGAATTGATCTGGTCACTCGGCTTGCTGGTTAAACATGAACGGAATTGGCACTTCGGGCAGATTTTTATTTAATTTATGGGTTCTAATTTCAAAATCAACAAATAGGACATGTTCGTCAGATTTAAATTAAGACTATTACTTATTCTGAGGCTATTTACGAGTGTTTTGCTGGAGAAGTCTTAACCTACATTATATGATAATGCATACATTCTTGTGTATAATCAGCTGCTGCATGTGTACTCGAGGGCACAGCCCCAGTCACTCAAGGTAGAATGATCATTATCAATAATAGGATTGTTTATTCATATTATTGGTTTCTTTTTCCAGTGAATGAAGAGTACAATACTCTGAAAAAGATTACAATTATTACTTCTTACAATACAATGGAGCCTCGGTACTCGAACTTAATCCATTCCAGATGGCTGTACGGATTCAGATTTGTTTGGATTCCCAATCCGCTTTTCCCATTACAATTCATTCCGTCATCTTTTGAACAGAAGTTAACAGTACCGTAACTCATACCATAGGTCCGCAGATTAAGTGAAAAAATTATTGAATACAGTACAATATATTATGGTCTGTGTTGTGAGAGACTCTTTAACTTTTCTGTGGTTTTAATTTTAGTGTGGTATGGTCTCTTTCACAAAAGAGTTGTGCGCTTTAGTTTGATTTCCGTGTTTTTCTGAATCTCTATTACAGGGACTACGATTTCCCCATTTCATCTATGAAAACGGTTGTGCTTTATTGTTCACAGGGAAGGCACTAGAGCACGGTAATTAGAGCACTGGAAACAAGGAAATCAAACTAAAGCGGGAACTGGTGGAGCACAGAGCTGAGAGCTAGAGAGGGACAGTCTTCTAGCACCAGGAGGGGTGCTGTTAGTCCTTATAGCCCGTGATTAAATGGAATTAGGTGTGTGTGTGTATGTGTGTGTTTAGCACTCCACTGGCGTGTGAGCCACACCCCTCTTCAACACGCAACTCTTTTGTGAGAGAGACCATAACACACTAAAATAAAAACCACAGAAAAGTTAAAGCATAAGAACAATAAAGATAAGAATTTTAAACTTTGTTGTGGTGAGCAGTTGGCATACGTAAATGTTGGCGAGGAAGAGAAGAAGCGGATTTCCTTCCATAATAGCTTCAGGTAAATCAGCCAAAGGTGTTTTTTTTCTCTTGCTACTGCTTTGCATGGATGACTCTTCTTCAGGATGTTCCTTTCTTTTCTTGAAGAGCATTTTTAACGTGGCTTGTTTATGCCTTCTTTTCAAAACCTTACGGAAGTGGCTCATGACTTCATAGTTAAAGGTGTTCACAGCGCTGCTAGCACTTTAGCTTAGCTATAGCGCTTTAGCTTAGCTTACATACATAAAATACATACATTCTCTTCAGCTTTGTTTTGGGCGGTTATGCCTATAAGCCAATCTGTGGGTTTTCTGTTCGGTACTTTAAATCGTAGTTGTCGCTGGAGGTGGTATATGGCGTTAGTGATTAGATAGCTTTAGTGCTTTAGCGCCAGCTTTAGTGCTTGTAATACTTACATAGTACTGTATCAACAACTTCCGGACTTCCCCAGGACAGCTTTATTAGGGTGATACATAGTATCAACAACTTCCAGAAGTCGCGCGCTTTTCCTCCCTCTCGGTCTCATTTTTTCTCGCAAGTTTCTCGAGTTCAACTTCCGTTTTTTGCTTGGTTTTCCGGACGGAAGAACTCACAGATCTTTTGTTCGGAGTCTGATTTGTTCAGACTCTAGAGCGTTCGGATTCCGAGGCTCCACTGTACTCTGAATTTTCATGGTAGATAGCCTACAACTGATGCTTCCAATGGATTAAGCAGGTCATTATACCTGAGAAACAAATTCAGGTTAATGGCTTGGTTGGTTGAAGTTCAAGGGATTTTCAAAAATTGACAATTTTTGGCATTTTTGATAAATGTCACTTGTCTGACTCCTTTTAAACTCCAAACCATGGTAGATAGCTTAAGTCCAATGGTTCCACTGGATTAAACAGGTATTTCCCTCTTGGAAACAAAAGTCTCAAGGTATTTACTTTGTTGGTTAAATTTGAATGAATTTTCAAAGATTGGTCAATTTTTCCCTCGGCATAAATTGCAGTTTGAGGCATATTTGAGGGACAATAACTTCAAAAGTGAGAAGAACTGGCCTCCATAAAAATTAGACTCGTTTAGTCTGTCTTGGAAAATAACATAATTGGGCTTTGTTGATGTCTAATTTTGAAAATACGGGCATCTAAAATGCCATCTTTGCCAGTTTCATGCTACCATAATTTGAAAAATAAAATGCATACTGTATTGAAATGACTTTTACTACAAAAACCTATTATCTGAGAGGCCTGAAACTCCATAATATAGAACTAGGTTTCAGACTTGACTGAGAAATGACATTAAGACTTTGTAGAAAGTAATAATTCTTGTTTCATAGACTCCCTAAATGTGCTCCAAATGATGTCCAAGCCTGGGGCCTGAAGTGGGGGTAACGGAACAGGCTCTATCTCGAAGCCCCTTCAAGATAATTGTATGAAATTTGGACTGGTGATTTGTGATGGGTAACCCAACAATTAGAGCCTAAATCCTTAATCCAGCCATTTATGATGACTTTCATTTTTTTCGGTGCCGCTACTTACTAGTAAAAAAGTCCAGGGGCAAGGGGGCAATAACCTTCATTTCTAAGTAGTAACCGTCTTTTTCCTGCATTTGTTCTGTGAAAATTTCACTTTTTTAAAGTTTCGCATCAATAACAGAACTGAACACAACAGAACCCATCCTGACATACAGTGAGCTGGTCAGAGCTTCGTTTTACTGAAACGTTTAACATTTAGAACAAGCTGTTGATTCCCGTCCCTGTGAGTGTGGGTAATTATCATAACAATCACACGACAGCTGTTTTCTCTGACCCGTGTTTTCCAATCATCCGCACCATCAAATCACATCTTCCCCTCACTTGTCTACTGCATGAGCATGCTGCGTGCCGGTATCGATTATCTGGGTGAACCTCAGGGTTGTTTGTAGCATTGACTAATTTCTGTTGTAATCCAGTGACTCGATAAATTGTTTAGCTCTACTTTATTTGAAAGAAGATATTTGTGAAGTGGTGTGTATGGAGGGCAGTGGTAGCTTAATGGTAAAGGTAATGGGTTACTGATCCAAAGGTCAGCAGTTCTGTCCCCAGTATCACCACTGTTGGGCCCTTGAGCAACGTCCTTAACCTTAAATTGCTCAAGTGTGTGTGTGGGTGTAAAGATTTTAAAAAGTTTGTGCCTAAATTGACAATCTCTGTATTTAGTATTATTATTAGAGTAGTAGTAGTAGTATTACTATATACTGGAGAGTGTAAACATTTACAGCGATTGGTCTGTGCTCTTATCCAGAGTAACTTACAAAAGGGCTTTAAAGTTACTATCAGTGAGAACATCTTAGACTGATTCACGAGGACACAGGCTAAATACAGTAGGCCGTTGACATTCGCGGGGGTACGGTTCCAAGCCCTCCTGCGAATCGAGATAATCCGCGAGTTCTGTTCGCGGAAGTAAAACCCCATGTATGACGTCACATGCGCGAATGAGCAGCCAGCAGTAAAATACTATGCCAAAAAATTTTAATAAGCTAATGCCAGTGCTAATAAAGAGAGCAAATTTAAAACGTTCTAGTTCCAGTGTTCCAAACATTTTGAAATTCAAACCAAGAAGAGAAGTTTGGTGTCTCCCCAGGACTCATCCTTTAAAAAAAAAAACTTTAAAATGTTATGCAGGTGTATATTTTATTATAAAAATAATGGCGCTAATCAAATTCGTTGAGTGTAATATTAGGTTTCTGACTACCTTAAAATAAGTGTGCACTAGTGATGCATGAGTCAGGGGGTTTTTAATACCCGCAACCTCATGATCCATGTAAGTCTCTGTCTTAATAAGCGGCCTGATCCCAACCTGCAAGCTGTTCGTTCCTGCTTTTCACATTTCCTTTATCATACACAAACGGCAAAATGTATATGATTGTATTCTAGCTTAATAAAATATCATCTGTGCACAGCTAATATGCATATGCTTGAGCTCACACGTGCATAAACACCACTTCACATCTTACCATGGGTTATTTTTGGGCTCATATTTTTCCCAGAATTAACCTGAAACCTTAAACGTTAACCTAGCCTTAAATCAGATCATTTGTAAGAAAAAAATTAAAAACAATCCCATAACTTATTTTGGATCAGCAGCCTAAGTGTAATAAAGTTTTTTTTTTTTTTTTTTTTTTTTTTTTTTTTTTTTTTTCCTTGCTTACAAGCCAGCTCATTGGTATGAAAAACATTTGCTTTCTGGCTATAGCCAAATCTGAAGTACGACTCTGCTTTTCTGCAGCATGTATGCCTTCTCAGCGTTTGATAACCAGAATCTACAGTTCCTGTGGGACTGGTCACAGCACAACTTGACCATCCACACCGGGAAACTCTTTTTCTTTCGGAACCCTCACCTATGTATGTCCGAGATTCGCAAGATGTGGCAGAATACAGGCATCAAGGAGAGATTTGTGGAGGAGGATTTCCGTGTTAACGGAGGCCATTCAAAGTGTAAGTGTAAAGTAGGAAATTCTGCTTTTAAATTTTCTGTTAGTAAAAACAATGATATGTGGCATTTGTATGGCGTCTTTATGACTTAAATTGTGATGAATGAGAAAATGGAATGATTTCATGAGGGTGCAACAGCATAAATCCCAATTATTTTAGCCTAAAACAAACACTTTGTGCTCTTGTCTCTTCAATAATCCGTAGAACTTTTTATCTGGTTTAGGGTCAGGGGGAAGTTGGAGTCTGTCCTAGCTGATTCTGGGTGAAGGCAGGGGACAAGCTGAACAGCTCACCATGTCATAGCTCAAATCGCATTTTTTCTGGTCTGTTTGCCCGAATTCTTCAAAAACAAAAGGAAATAATCAAAGAAAGTAAACCGTGCTTTGTGAAAGTATTCTCGTCTCCGTGTGTTTTTCACTAGTACATGGTAGGCTGTGGGCGGCACAGTGTCATGCTGGTTAGGACGTCTGCCTTCAAGCTCTATACCCGTTGAGGGTGTTTCTGTGTGGACTTTCCTCCAGATGCTATGACTTTCTCCCACAGAGCAAAGACATGTACATCAGGCTAATTGGCTTGTCCCTCGATATGAGATTGAGTGAATGAGTGGCTCAGCCCTGTGATGGTCTGGCCAGCTGTTCAGGGTGTGTACCCTGCATTCTGAGTTTACCTGAATGGGCTTCAGTCTTCCTATGATTCTAATAAAGAATAAAGCAGTTCAGGAAATAAGATGATCTTTAAGAGAGGCAATATAAATCAAGTCTTGTACTGAGTCATGCTTCGGAGCATGCCCTGTATGTCAAGAGTGTAACATTTTTAGTCATTCATTCATCTTCCTCCGCTTAATCCAGGGTCGGGTCTCGGGGGCAGCAGCCTGACCAAAGCTTGTGACCATAGGTGAGGGTTGAAATGTAGATTGACTCTTAAATTGAGAGCTTTGCCTTGTGGCACAGCTCCGCTTTCACCACGACAGACCGGTACAGGCTCTGCTTTACAGCAGAGGCTGCAGCAATCCACCTGTTGATCTCCCGCTCCATCCTTCCCTCAGCCGTGTACAAGAACCCGAGATACTTGACTCCTCCACTTGGGAAGGACCTCATTCCAGACCCAGAGGGTGCATTCCACCCTTTTTATAGCTGAGATTCATGGCCTCGGACATGGAGGTGCTGATTCTCGTCATGGAGGTTTCGGATTGATGAAGCCAAAAGGACAGCGTCATCTGCAAAAAGCACAGATGAGATCCAATGGCCACCACACCAGAACCTCTCAACGCCTTGACTGCACCTAAAAGTTCTGTCCATATAAATTATGAATAGAAAAAGTGACAAAGGACAGCCTTGGCAGACTCCAACCTTCACCGGAAACGAATTCGACCTGTTGTTCTCAATGCAGACCAAACTCTGGCTCCGCTGATACAGCAACTGAATGGCCTGTATCAACAGGTCTGGAACGCCGTACTCCCGGAGCATGCCCCACAAGATAGCCCGAGAGACACGGTCAAAAGCCTTCTCTACATCCACAAAACACATGTGGACAGATTTGTCAAAGTCCCATGGTTCCTCTAGGATCCTGTAGAGCATATAAAACTGGTCGAGAGTGCCGCGGCTGGGACGAAAACCACATTGTTCCTCCTGAGTCTGAGTTTCAACAATCGGTTAGATCCTCCTCTCCTGCACCCCTGCAGAGACTTTCCTGGGCTGAGGAATGTAATTCCACGATAATTCGAACACATCCTCTGGTCCCACCATTTTAAAACATTTTGGTATTAACTAATGTTAACTGTTGTCCTCATCTGGGCCTAATTGATCACTCTATGAGCCTAAAGGGCTCAAATCTAAGGGTCTTTATTTTTTAAGGAGATTGGGTCAATTTAAAATATTGTTCTAAAATAAATATATAACTGCTCGTGTTATTACACAAAGAAAAGCATCTGGAATCTGTATCAGCAGATCAGACTTGTAACAAAATCAGAAACTGATATTTTCTAAGTGCTTGTATAATCAGAAACAGCTCAATATAAAACTTCATAATATTAAGTGTATTTTTTAATATAAAGTACTTTTCACTTGGGTGTGTGACATTTTTATTAAGTATTTTGTACACTTGCCAATTTCACAGTTGATGTTTTTTTTTTTTTCCCCTTCACCCACCTGTTGATCGCATGGAATCTGATTTTGAATTGGTCAGATGTGTTAATTTTTTTGTGTGTTTCAGGTGAACGTAAAATTCTGAAGTTCATGCACAATGTCACGGGGAGTAATACAATAGAACTGGTCTGGGAACGCTATCAACCAACGGGTTACAGAGGCCTCATCGGTTTTGAAGTGTACTACAAAGAAGCGTACGTCCATTAACCTTTTTAATACCTAGAGCAACCGTGAGAGCTTGTTTTTTCTACTCTTATGCCTGTTACGAACCCTCCTTCTGTTCTAATAACCACCAGTCTTCTGGGAAGGTATTTCACCAGATTTGGGTCATTTGCTGATCCAGCAAGAGCATGAGTGAGCTCAGACACTGATGTTGAGGGAGGAGGAATGGGGTGTAGTCAGTTCTTCGGTTCATAGCAAAGGCTTTCAGTGAACTTGGATTCAGGACTGTCTCCACTCGAGTTCTTCGACTCCAAACTTTGCAAAGAATGTCTTCATGGAGCGTTCTTTGTGAACTTTATCATACTGGAAAAGGTTTATTGCCATTAAAGGAAAATTTTAATGCTACAGCATAGAAACAAATCCTGTAGAATTCTGGCTTTTCAAAAACATATGGGTTTGATGGTCAGGTGGCCACAAATCGTTGTGTTTGATGTATACATATGGTGTACATTCATCTGGGATTAGACTGCATTCCAAAGCACAGGTTCATCGTGATGCACCTGTACCTGTATTAACAGCCAATTCATGTAACTCCATGTAATCAAAACCTATATATTTTAACAAAGACAAATGTTTTATTGGTATTTTTGACAAATTTTCCAACAATTTATTTTTTATATATTAACTTTGATTTGGATAAAAAATGTCTCATCACTTGATACACCACTGCTATTGGTTGGTGATGGTGTTATCCAGGACTGTACGGGGTTAAACAGTACACATGCTATGAGAATGTCAGTCTGTGCATGGAATGGATTTCTTGCAGTCGCATTCTTTTGATAGTGCTACAGGATTCTAAATTAGCACTTGCTATTTGTCAGATTTAAGCAAATATATAAGTTGGAAGAAATACCATTAAATAAATCTACATTATCGAATAGAAACAGCTAGGTCAGTTGCTGAAAAATCAAAATAAATATTGCTTCTTGCTTGATTTTACAATTCTGAGTCCAGCTTCAGTGCTCTGAGATGAGCTCAAGTCACTTGCATAGCTTCTACCTCCTGGACTCGCGGCTGTATTCATGACCTTAGTTGGGAATTTGGCTAGCCATTTCCTGTGGGGTGAAAGGTTCATGCACAAGTGAGAAAGCAAGTGAAGACAGATTGAGAGAATCAATACACTGTGCACAACTCTGTAATGAAATAAGATTGTACATATTTTAATTAGTTAAAAAATAAAGGTAAGGAAAGATATCAGTGTGGTGGTTATTCTTGATTCTGTTAACAGGCAACAAAGAATAAATCAATGTATAGAACACACTAGTATATATTACAAATACCTGCATTTAACCTTACTTTCTGTAACAGTCTGTCTGATGCTTTAATTCTGTGACAGACCTTTTCAGAACATCTCTGAGTTTGCCGACCTGGATGGTTGTGGGTCCAACAGCTGGATGATGGTGGAGGTAGATTCCCCTTACAACCAAAACAGAAACCCTGCAGTCCTTCTTTCAGGCCTTAAACCCGTCACTCAGTATGCCATCTTTTTGAAGACTGTAACTTTGGTAGCGGACGATATTGACACGCACATCCCTGGTGCTAAGACTGAGTTGGTTTATATTCTGACAAAGCCAAAAGGTAAAGAAGGGATGGAAACTTTTCTTCAAAAGCAGCAGCATGCTCTGTAAAATAGTGCAAAAATGTAAGTGTGTGTGTGTGTGTGTGTTCTGTTAGTCCCTACATTACCTATAGGTGTCTGGGCCTACTCCAATACATCCACAAGCCTGGTCGTTCAGTGGTCTCCACCTGTCTCTCCTAATGGGAATCACATTTACTATCTGCTTCGTTGGCAACAGCTGGAAGAAGATCGTGAGCTCTATCAACACAACTACTGCTCTAAAGGTCTGCTGTAAAACTATGTATTGTAGACTGTCAAATGTTAAACACTTGAATATTTAGTTTGACCTCATTTAGCTTTAATTCCAGCATAAAATCTCCGTGGAAGTGTGGCTTCAGTTGGGCAGGTCAAGGCTTAGCAACGTTATGTGCCATTAAAATGAAGTCAGCTGATGACCTCAATGTACTGAATGATAAAGAAGGTTATCACATTACTGGACTTTTCCTTTCCTGTTTGCACAGAGAAGAAATTGGTGAAAGAACATGAAGACTCATTTTCACATATGAACTGATACTTAGTCCTGCCGGTTTAAAGATTTTGTGATACGGTGATGAAGAGTTCATGGAGTGGTTCAGTGTTCTTGTCATCAGTTTTAAGATGTTGAAAACTGAACTCTGGATAAAAAATTATTCTGTGATTTTGGTATGTTTGAGGAAACAATGTAGTGATTATGTCCTGTAATCAAGGATAAAGGCTGTACAACACAATATTAATGCGTGTGATATATCTTTTTGCTCGAGCCAGTGTTTGATATGTTTCACCCGTTACGTACGCCAAATGGATTCGATCCCGGACGAGCCCCCAATTTTGTTACGTATACAATTTACAAGATGAAAATTTCCCCGTGAAACCAGCAAAGCACGAATAACCATGGCATAAACTATATACAATTTAATAATATGAACAAACTAAGACAAAATAATAACTTGCATCTTAGAGCTAAACAACATACAAATTAAACAAAGGGTCCCAAAGTCACCAAGCACCTGCAGCATAATTTAGAGGCGGCGTACACGCTGGTGGGGAAAGGCTTGGAATCCCACGTGTCAAAAGAAACAAATGATGAACATCCTTGTGTGGGCTGTGGGTGAACATTGATGATGGACTTTGGCGGTGAAGTCCTGAACGTCAAAACTTAGGTGACGCGCATTCCATGATCCGCCTTGGATGAGATAATCCGCCACGATGAGTTTCCTTAGATCATCCGTGTGCCGAAGAGACTGCTTAGGTGATCTGTGTCAGCTGAAGAGACTGGAGCCAGTAGGCAACAGGTCCTTAATATAGCTTCCCTAAAGTTCAGGAAAGTTCCATTCTGGAAAATTCCACATCGCCTGACCCACCACCAGGGCGTGCGCAACTAGGTCTCTGCTGGAAAGTCCCAGACCCAAAAACCGCTGAGTCATGTGTCACTAGTTACAGCACACTAACTGAATATAATTACACTCAACGTTTATACAGTCACATTTATAATTCTGGTTATAAATATAATTTTATACAGTCACATTCATAAACACAACCCGAGCTTAGCTAATTGGCAAAATGCCATTTTTTTTTTTTTTTGGTCTGTACTGTGGAGTGATGTATTATATTTTGTTTTTACTTCTATTACATCTACCATAAAACAGAGTTTTGGCCAACATATTTTAAGAACCCATGTTTATTTGTCAGTACATTTGTGGACAAACAATGTCTCCTGAGCACAGATGTGCACCCCCCTCCTCTTTTTTTTTTCTTACCAGTTTCAGAGATTAATTGCTTTTGACATTGGAAGGTCAAAGGTGAAGTCCGAGCAAGATTGCCAAGTTGTTAGGTTTTTTTTGTTTAAATTGAACGCGTATAGCTTTTTAAATAAATGCAGATAGACAAGCCAATATCAGAGACTTGCCTTTGACCTTGAGTGATTTTGAAAGGTCAAACCCCATTCATTTAGTAAATCCTTTTAAAAGGCGAGTTTTCCACTAATTTGGTTACAGCCATAGAAATTACTGTAAATTAAACACAGGGGTCATTAACCCCAGTCAGTGCTCATATACAGGCCTATCTGCAGCATGGCAGTGGTAACCTGCACTCTGAGGGTTTCTCTAGTTGTGCTTGTATTTGCCATCAGAGTTCCTGTGGTATGTGTTTGAGTCTGCGTGTTTGTATCAGTCTGTTACATTTGGTGAGCATATGACATTGCTTGTTGTTAGCTGTTTCAAACCAAGTTCTTTAGAAATAAACCTTTAATATCCTGAATGTCATGGCCACAAACGTGTAAAAATGTATGAGTAGGCATTCTTACTTTGCTGTACAGTATAGATATGTGTATGTTTTTAAGTGGTTAAAATGTTAATTTTAAAAGCACAATAAGGTTTTCTGGGAAAAAGAAATTCCTTCAACTCAACAGAAATGGATCTTGTTCAGTGTGCAATATCTCCAAACAATCATCCCCCTGGAATTACTTGTCACACCTCAATGTTTTGCTCTTCATTATTGTTGCAGAGCTGAAGATCCCAGTCAGATTCGCCACAAAGCTGTCGGACAGGAGCATAAATCCCACCAGTTCAGACTCAGCAGAGATGAATAATGCCAGTTGCTGCCCTTGCCCGAGGTCAGATGAAGAGCTCTCAGATACCAGAAGCAAGACCTACTCAAGTAAAGTCTTTGAGGACTACCTCCACAACAGCATCTTCCACATCAGGTAGACAGGTTTTTTTTTGTTTGTTTGTTTGGTTTTTTTTTTTGGGGGGGGGGGGGGGGGGGGAATTTTTCATATCAGCTATTTGTTTTGTTCTAAGAGACAGACACAGTGGAGCAAAAGTTATCACAGCAGCCTTCCTGTTTGTCCCCACCAAGACAAATCAACCTTGGGACGTTTGGTATTTGTGCATTTATTTGTCTGACATTCCTTGGCATTAAACTAGCATTGGGAGTGAACTCTGTGAACGTCAGGCTAGGCTGAAAGTACAAAGCCTAAGTGCAATAATAAGGTACAACGAAAGAGCAGCTGCTGGTATCCTGTAAAGTGAAAATAATGTAATAATTTTGTTGGTTTTGACAGTTTTTGCTTTTGAAAGTGTTTAGTTTCACACAGGATTACCACGAGATGCAGAGGAGTTTTATTGTTTTATTAGTGCCGGATTAATTGTTCCATTTCTTTTATAAAGAAAGTCAGCAATTTAGGCAATGATGTTATCCACAGAATGATTTTTTTTCCTCTACGCTGCATGTGAAGCAGGTATTCATCTGAGTATTCTGATCTATATTGTGATGCCTTTTTCGAGGAAGTTGAGTATAAAAATGTGACAGAGGAAACAAAGGGACTTTGAAATGTGACCCATTACAGTGAAGTCGGTATTAAATCAGAAATTATTAATTTTGAGTTACTGGTACCATAAGCTTTTAAGTGTGCAACTTTGGAGGCAATTGCAATTTAATTTCTGACTTAATTCCCATTTTACTCTAATGGGTCACAATTGTTTATTATATCTAGCAACACATGAAGGTTCTGACACAAAATCCGACACTCAGCAGGCTCGGGACATGCCAGCCTTATGAGGAAATATCGACTGGTAGGTAAAATCTCGAGGCTTAGTCGTATGTAAAACTTAAAATTGTGCTGTAAATGTACGCACTTAATTTTCACATACTAAGCACTTGGAAATCTGTGCATTTAGACTGGCATTTTAGGCACATAGTGACATTTTTCCAGAGCCTTTCTAAGTACTCAGGCCTTTTGTTGCCATTTATTAAAAGTATAGCGAATATGATCTTATCCTACTTTATTCAAAGTTTAGGTGAAAGATTATATAATTATATTTTTGGATATTACCCCTGAATTTTTTCATTTGTCAGCTGCTTACCTAGCACATGTTTTTTCGGGGTTGTTCATGTTGAGAAATTGAGGATCTCCAGAGAATAGTAAACTTTGTCAGGTAACAAGTACTTATCCCAGTGACACCTACAACCTTGAGATGGGATCAAAACGCCCAGGCTCGAAATGCCACAGAGGTGTGCAAAGGTGACATTTCAAGTTATTTTCACTTGTTTTGTCAATTTGTCACATGGATCCTCATCTTTAGATAAAGCAACAAAAAATCTAACCTTGTCTGCTTTGGCTGAATAATAATGATAATAATAATGATGATGATGAGGATGATAATAATAATAATGACAATCTTCTTTTCCTTTCGGCTGTTCCCTTCAGGGGTCGCCACAGCGAATCATCTGCCTCCATCTCAACCGATCCTCTGCATTTTCTTCTCTTACACCAACTGCCTTCATGTCCTCCTTCAGTACATCCATGAATCTTTGGTCTTCCCCTGGGCCTTCTGCCTGGTAGTTCCAACCTCAGCATCCTACTACCAATATATTCACTCTCCCTTCTCTGTATATGTCCAAACCATCTCAATCTAGCCTCTCTGACTTTGTCTCCAAAACCTCTTACATATGCTGTCCCTCTGATGTACTCATTCCAGATCCTATCCATCCCCGTTACTCCCAAAGAGAACCTCAACATTTTCATCTCTGCTACCTCCAGCTCTGCCTCCTGTCTTTTCCTCAGGGCCACTGTTTCTAAACCATACAACATCGTTGGCCTCAACACTGTCTTGTACACTTTTCCTTTCATTTTTGCCGATACCTTCCTATCACACCGGACACTTTTCTCCAACCACTCCAACCTGCCTGCACATGCTTCTTCATCTCTTTTCCACACTCTCTATTGCGCTGGATTGTTGAGCCTAAGTACTTAAAATCCTCCACCTTCGTTATCTCTGCTCCCTGTATTCTGTCTTACTGAGGCTAACCTTCATTCCCCTCCTTTCCAGGGCATACCTCCACCTCTCTAGATTTTCCTGCACTTGTTCTCTGCTCTCACTATAGATCACAATGTCAGCTGCAAACATCATAGTCCATGGGGAATCTTGACTAACCTCGTCTGTCAGCCTGTTCATCACCATAGCAAACAAGAAGGGGCTCAGAGCTGACCCTTGATGCAGTCCCACCTCTACCTTGAACTCTTCTGTCACACCGACAGCACACCTCACCGCTGCCTTACATCTCTCATACATGTCCTGCACCACTCTAACATACTTCTCTGCCACTCCAGATTTCCTCATGCAATACCACAGTTCCTCTCTCGGTACCCTGTCATATGCTTTCTCCGGATCCACAAAGGCAAAATGCAACTCCCTCTGACCTTCTCTGTACTTCTCTATTAACATAATAATAATAATAATAATAATGACAACAATAATAATAGTAATAATAGGGACAGTGATTTTTTTTCTTTTTAAAATTTGCTTTTTTCCCCCCATTCCTTCCATTTCGTAAGTTTATACATGTTATACAGAAGTTTCTTGTCAAAAACTCATCTTGAAATTCACTGTACATTATTTATTGTGGTTGTGTGCTGTTGACACTTTAAACACTTTTTTCGCTGAGCCATTAAAAGAAAAAGTTTTGACCAAGAACAAATTTTATTTGATACTTAATCTCAAACTTGGGCTAAGGCACCATCATAAAAGTAACAAAATGTATTATGCAGATCACAGATAACCTTTAAAAAATACTTATCAATAAGCATTTTTATATTAACAGTAAAAGTGTCAGTTTTGTCAGAAACTTTATTTCTGCTCCAGTCACAGCACTAATTGCAGCCTGCCTTAGTGTAGCTTGGTTGCAAGAGTCTAATTTTACTACATCAATTAGAGCATTTTCCTCATACACCAGCCACTACATTTAAAGTGCAGTTGTCTCGATCATCAGTTATTTCATCAGCAATAATACAAACAGGTATGTCATGTACTCGTATTTTCAAGCTTTCAAAATGCGATGGGAACAGTCATGGCATACAGCTGTCTGAGTGTAGTAACCTGTGGAAATTTTCCACCTTTACGACAATATTTAACAATAAAGTCCCTCACTTTTAATGTCTTTTCAAGTGCAATACTCCACGGTGAGCATATTTTTACATAATCCAAGATAAAGTCTTCCCTTAGTTCAGGGGTCGGGAACCTATGGCTCGCGAGCCAGACGTGGCTCTTTTGATGACTGCCTCTGGCTCTCAGATAAATCAGGTGGCCTTTCTTAACAGAATAACTAATTCATAATTTCGCTGTCATTTAAATTAAAAACAAAAAAGCCATCAAGTAAAACAAAACCAGATAAATAAATCTCACGCATTTTAATCTATACATCTATTTTTAATGCCACTTGTCGCTGTGGCACACAGTGGAGAACCAATTCTTTATGTACTCCAGTGTGCGGGAGGATCCAATACCTTGAAACTCTAATTTTATTGGATTATATGCAACAGCCTGCGCAAGTTGTTTTTGGGTCAAGATGTAAATTTCCCTCGAAAAAACTTCAACCCGCAGACCAGCTGACTGTCAAAACTCGGAACACGCTTCCTGTCACATACCAAACACTGCAACGTGCGAGTCTTGCCGCATTGACCATGTTTGACTCCACATGCACACTTGAGCCGTCCTTCTCACAAATGAAAAGCATCAAGACAAACCTGCGGTCACGTTTAACATATGGAAGCCTAAACGCCCGCATGAAGCTGAACCTCAGCACGTATCAACCAGACTACAAAACCATCAGCAACACCATGCGGCACCAGAAGTCGTGTTAATAGTAATAAGTACTTTTCTTATTAATAAATAACTTCGTTATAACGATGTTGTTTAAAATAAATTCAGAGTCTTGTTATACTCTAAAGTTGGTCTTCTTTTTTCATTTAGTTGTATTTTTATATATATATATATATATATATATATATATATATATATATATATATATATATATATATATATATATGGCTCTCAGAGGATTAGATTTTAAAATGTCTTTTTTGGCTCTCTTGGTCAAAAAGGTTTCCGAGCCCTGCCTTAGGTCCTTAGACTTGGTCAGAGTGTGCAGGGAACCTGTTTAGGTTTGGATCCACTAACGTTACCTGTACTCGACTTGTCATTCTCATCGTCAGTTGCTTTTTTTTTCTGTCCATGTGCTTTTATGAAGCAATGTGATCTTTGCAGGTATCAACACTGGTGTAGTCCACACTGTGTCGACAAAATTTACAAAACATGACGCCGTCATCATCATAGAAATGTTCCCTGAACTGCTTTGCCCATTCTTTGGTAGTCACTCTACTTATAGCTGGCGATTGCTTTGATTTAAAAGTCAGTCGCAGTGGCATTGCCATTTTACCATGTTTATGCATCTGCCGATCTTAAACTCCTCAACTAAACCTTGTTTGTATGCTAACAGTTCATTGGTCGGCTGTGTGTCACATTAACCAATCACAATACTTGATGTAAAACTACAGTAAAAGCATGTTCGTTGCCTATATTATTGCCATATATGCAATTGCCAAGAGAAAAAAATTGCAAATTTAAGGTGATCTTAATGTTTATGTACAGAATTCCATGTCAGAGCGATGTTTCCGTTTCTTATTACTTATTCTATGATTTCTGTGATCACGGAAAATTATTGGCCCGATAATCATATTCCCTTTTTCTCATCAGTGCCCGCACCAGGAAATTGGTTCCACAGATTTTTTTTCCCAAATCATGCGCACAACCTCTAAAACTACCTCAGACGAAGTAAAAACCACACTTAAGGTGATTGTGTTAGATTACTTGAACAAGAAGTCTGTTTGAAATGGCATCAAAATAAAAAGAAAATAACAGGAAAATCATGTCACGTTGCGCTGATCTATCAAATGTGTTCATTTTATTCTTTTAAATCAACTAATTAAAAGTGTTGATTAGGTGACAGCTGTACTTTACCAGTGAAATTTTTTAGATGCCACAATGTTGCAAAGTTTACCTGTCTGTTATGCGTCATGTTTAAGACGTTTCAGTCTTCAAGTCAAGAAACGCAATGTTGTTGATTCTTTTTTATTTTGGCTTTGATTCTTAATCCTGATGTGTGTTCTCTATTTTGTGGTATGGTGACAACAGTTCTGTTCCTCCGCTTAGCTTGTGATCACCTCTGCCCTTTCAAGGATATTGGTGATGTCACTGACTGACATTTTTGGAATTTCTTTCACGGTTGGTGCATTTGTCATCACCTGCTGCTGTTTTCTTTGGCCAATCTGTTCATTTTGTTAGCACACCAATGGCTTCTTCTTTTTGCCCCAGTACTCAAAAGACTTGGATTTGGATGTGCCATGTTTCTGATGAATTTCCAGCCTTTTTTTCTTTCTCAGTTCTCAAGTGGCTTGCTTTTCTCCCATAATGATATCAACTCTTTGGCCTTCACATTGTTTTATCCTTTTTTAACATGACATGCAGTCTTGACGAGCGTTCGTGAGCAACATTCGGGAATAGAGATTTACATGAACGATGTAAGATCTGTTATCACACCTGGGCAAATCTCAATCACATTTGATTTAAAGGATTCACGTTCAAGTTATTTAAACATGCACATTTTTACATGTCAGGAGATTCATTCAAATATCTACTGAAATATTTATTTCTGGGATCTTAGGTTCCATTGTCTTTACAAATGATAAACTTTCGATGCGGACTGTATGCCCAGCTTTTTAGGAATTGAAGGTCAAAGAGTAGGGTCACAGTGCACACTCCATACTTTTGTGGTCATGTGGTTTCATTTGATATTCACAAGGAATGTTGTATAAAATATTGAGTTTATATGTATCAAATTTATTTGCTTGTCTTTGCTGCAGCTATGCATAAAAAGCAAAACCTAATTAAGCATTCGAAAATCATCTTGTATTCGATACCTGGACTACTGATTTATTCACCCCAGTGTAGATTGTGCTAAATAAATGGAGGATTCACAGCTTGAATGCGCTCTTTGATGTACGAGGACTAGTACACAGAGTGCTCTGGGCTGTAATGAGGGACCACATCTGCATCACATTACCTGCCAGCTGTGTATAGGCTGGTGGACACAAACACACTCTCATACACAATTATGAATCATTGTGCATTCCCTTTAATTCTGTAACCCCAAGCTTTGCTGGTTCTGATAGAGTATATGTTTATGTCTGTAGGTTATATAACACTTCAGCTTGTTTTTCAAGCAAAGTAGGAACAAAAACTTTGAGTCTCCACATTGCGTTTTTGTCACAAGAGTCTTATGTCTTTCATCGGGTTCTTTTCATCTTGGTCAAAATGTCTGTAACTGCTCGTGCTCAGCACATTTTTATAAAATTGAAAACTGAGATTGAAGGAAGTGCCTCAAGTTCCTGAGAAGGGGGAGATTGAGAGCAAAGGAAATCATAACCTTTCAGATGCAGTTCCCCCCCAAACAGCTTAGTTTTTACCAGCTGCCAGGAAACGCACAGTAATGCCATCTGGAATAGTGATGAAATAAAGGGAATATCCCCTCCAGCTGGAGACCGGGTCTGATCAATGGCTGCCTCTCTGCAGGTAGGGGGGCCAACCGGGGACCTGAAGCTGGAGAGAATGAAGGATGCAGTGACTAAGTGGAGGAAGCAGAGGAAAAACAGATGAGCCAGGGACAGACTGCCTAAGGACAAGGAAATAAATGAACGTGTATGTTTGTGCCTGGCAGAGTGAAAAGGGGAGCTGCAGTAAAGGAGATCTTGTTGATCTGTTAGTTGAATCAGACAGGTCATTGTTATACATCAGACTATACTGTGAATGTCCACCAGGCGTGAGAAACACTTCGTATGCATTGCAGTGACAAAGCAATCCGGTGTGAGGGAGTTTAAAGGAATGGAAACCAGCTGTGGCGGTTTGTGTGTGTGTGTGTGTGTGTGTGTGTGTGTGTGTGTGTGTGTATGTGTGTGTGTGTGTGTATGTGTGTGTGTGTCTCGGACGTTTGAAGGGGTGGAGGGGGAGGTAGCATCCTTGCCAGATCATCTGAGGACAGAGCCCGTGCTTACTTTGGCAAAGAAGTGAGTGACTTGCTCCCTTGGAGTGGATTAGAACAGGCAGGCGGCTGAGAACCCACTCCCTAGGCCATTACACACACACACACACACACACACACACACACACACACAAACACACTATTTGTGTTTTAATGTTATGTCTCTTCAGGTCACTCAATATAAAATTGCTTTTGACTTCATTATATCAGTATAACTAGGAGAAGGAAAAAGTCAGGAAGACTTTTCAAGTAGTATTTCTGTCCGAGTTGAGCAGGATTGGAGCTGCAATTTACCACAGTCATTATGAAGCAATAGGAAGGAAAAGTGGCACCTCACAAAAACAAAACAAAATTAAACTGGTATAGCAGTGTTTACATTTTTAGCCAAAAATTGATATTTGACTTCAGTTCTGCTTAGTATTATCTTTTTTACGTTGCGTAGCCAGCACTAGAGTTACATGTTTACAACTGAAGTGGATTACGTATTCACGGTTTTCAGGTTGCGGTCAGAGGATCACAGATAAGAGATCTTTGTCAACTGTTGCATGATCAATGAAAATCCGTTTTGCATCTCTTTTATTAGCAGCAATTATAAAAAGAAAATGCACAAAATACAACAAAGGGACGACACTAAGCGATACATGGGCATACACACACACGCACACACACACCTATATGTACACATATAAACATACATTTATTCACATATTACATCTTTTCACATCATTGTACATTTCATTCACATATTTCAGAGGGGGCAGGGTTTTAGGGAGTTCAAAGCAACCATAAAAGGTCATGAAAAGTACTCAAATATGATGTGCATGTTAGTTTCCACCAATTAATTCAAAATGTATGAATTGACTCCCACCCTTCATTATAATGCTCATTAGAATTTTTGCTTTACAGACCGAGCCACCGTAAGCGTAGGGACTTGTCCGAGGTGGCCAACTCCACCTTCCTATACAAACTGCCTAGTGAGGGTAATTCCTCAGCCCTACAGCCACATATGCAAGAGGTTCATGAGAGGAAGGTAGAAGAGACGAGTGCTGAAATTCAAGGCCTGCGACCTTTCACTTTGTACCACATAGACCTGCATGCCTGCAACGAGGAGATCCAGCAGTGCAGCGCTCCTGCCTTCGCCTTCGCCCGCACTGAACCAGCAGGTGAGAGCTCCATAGTCACACATCAGTGTTTTCATTTGTCTGTTCTTCCAGCAGAAGTGGAGTAGAACCACTGATTAAAACTCAGAAGTTGCATTGCCATGACATTTCACTGTTGTGTGCCCTGTGTCGGTGCGTATGTTCTGTTCTGTTCTTCTAGACAAAGCTGATGACATCCCTGGCCAACTAACCTGGCAGAATTTGGATGAGTCTGTGATCGTGAAGTGGCCTGAACCTGCACAACCCAATGGCCTCATCCTGCTCTATGAGGTCCAATTTCATCGAAGAGGCGAGGTGCTCCACCCTTTCTTTCTCGCATACTCTATGTTCCATCGGTTTGGACTGGCTCGTGTTTAGTTAGTATTTCTGGGAAATTCTTATAAATAGGTATTTTAAACGTGGAATGTTACATTTTCCAAAGAGTGGTGTGTTCTCTTTACAAATGGTGTCTGAAGGGATTTCTGTAAGACACAGATGGGTTTTTGTCCCGTTTGTAATAAACGCATGTTTGAGTTGCCTTCAAAATTACTTGCACATTAAATCCTTATTTTGTGCTCTCAAGTGGTGCATCAAAAATGTGGTTGATGCCACAGCAGACGCCATGGGAGCCAATTGGTCAAGCTCTCACTAGACGGAAGGATGGGATATGCTCGTCTCTTTGTCTCGCATAGGGATCAATTATTTCTGTCTGTGAGCTCATTCGTACAAATGGGCGGGCAGTGTTCATTGCCTGACGAGCATGGTATACTGAAGAATGCAAACCCGTATTTTTACTCAGAATATACATCAAATAAATCCTGCCCATCATAATCTGCCTGCCTATGTGGATGTATGCCTTAGTGTTACAAAAAATTCTTCAAAATAAATACATAATGTTTGTGTAATGTTACTGAATTCAGGTTATTGAATGTGAAGTGAGTAATTTTTACACAACAGGAAATAAAGTTATTATATTTGTAAATAATAAAGTTAATAACCTTGCATGATGACATTTTTTTAATGTGTTCCGTCTCAGCTGGAGAAGCACGAGTGTGTGTCCCATCAGCACTTTAAGGAGCATCGTGGTGTACGGCTCACTAACCTTGGCCCTGGGAACTATTCTGTCCGTGTGAGAGCCACCTCACTAGCTAGAAATAGCTCATGGACGCAGCCCATATCCTTGAACATCGAACAGCCTAAACGTAAGTAATCTCTGTAGACGTGTTCACAACAGGACTGCCTCCCATGCTTTGACTGGAGAAAACAGGGCTGTTTACAAAGTACATCTAATTGTAGGCTTTTGTGTAATTGTAGTGTTGTCAGGAGAAGTGTGACGATAACCCAAATAACACTCTTTCCTCTTTGCTTCTGAAAACACAGGCTATGAGAACCTTCTGTACTTAATGATCATCCCCATGGTGCTAATCCTGGTGACTCTTGCTGTGACCATGTTTGTGGTTAATAAGAAAAGGTATGCCATTTAACGGTTGACATGAGCTTTTGCATTTTGCAGTTATCAACACTGTTTCAAGCCAAGTTTCAAGAAGCCACGTTGTACTTTCCACTCAAAGGATAAAAGTGTTTAATAGCACAGAACTAATGAAGCACTGATTGTTTTTTTTTTTTTTTTTCTTCACACTTTTAGTGCATGCCTCAGTCTGAAACATTGCTGTGTAGTTTTTTGTGTGTGGATGAACTGGTATACTGTTTCATTAGTTTGGATCATCGGGGGAAAGAGAGCAGTTGTCCGAATGCTCTGTTAAATGTATGTACTGTACAATACTGTGCAGATAAATGTTCTCTTTGGACTTTGTAGGAACAACAATAGGCTGGGAAATGGAGTTCTGTATGCCTCGGTCAACCCAGAATACCTCAGTGCCACTGAAGGTGAGAGATCTAAACTGATGACGATAACAGAAATAAAATTATATATTATATTATGATATATAATTTATTGTAAATTAAAATGATATCATTATAAGTGTACAATAGATGGCCAAAACGGTGGGCGCCTGATCGGCCCGAACCCAGGCCTCCTTGTCTAACATCAGTATCTTAGATCATTTAACACTCTTGGGAAGAATTGAACAAATCCCCAGGCACAGTCAAAAATCTCATGATATATAAATATTTTGTGTACATGTTGTGTGTGTGTGTGTGTGTGTGTGTGTGTGTGTGTGTATACACCTCTTGCTCTCCATAACATACAAAAAAAATACTAAATAATGATAAATTTAGTGTGTGTGTGTGTGTGTGTGTGTATATATATATATATATATATATATATATATATATATATATATATATATAATTTGTTTTGTTGTTGTTGTTTTTTTAAAATGATAATGTATATCTTTATCATATTGTAAACGTTAAATGCACAATTTTAAGTACTAAATTTATCATTATTTAGTATATTTTTGTGCGTGATGGAGAGCAAGAGAGAGGTGTTTGTGTAGTTTATCAATCTGTAATAGTCCTTTTCCTCCCAGAATTGCTTTTTCCTATTACAGGATTGTGTCATAGTTTTGGATGTAAAATACAATATTTTACTCAGGGGACGATTATACTTATCAGTATTTGACGTGAGTCGTAGTTCTTAAAGGAATACTTTGGCTATGTAATAAGTTTTCGCAATTTTCTCTTTACTCCAAACATAGTCAATATGCCAGTAATTGGGATGTCTGTAAGTTTCTATCTCAGTTTAAAATTGAAGTTGTGGGGCTTTTTAAATGATGTGATCACAAACAGTTTAATGCCATGCTATGTAAGAACATGCTAAGCAGGGAGTGTGTGATGATGTAGTCATATGTAGATGTAGACTTCCTTTGTTTGTTAGCAGCATTAGCCTGGTACAGATCTGCTGAAGTTATCATTTAATACAAAACTGAATGATGTGGTTGGATTGACTTCTGCTTTCCTTTGCCAGTGTATGTCCCTGATGAATGGGAGGTAGCACGGGAGAAGATCACCATGAGCAGAGAATTGGGCCAAGGCTCCTTCGGAATGGTGTATGAGGGCATTGCCAAGGGCGTTGTGAAGGACGAGCCTGAAACCCGGGTGGCCATCAAAACAGTTAACGAGTCCGCCAGCATACACGAGCGTATCGAATTCCTCAACGAAGCCTCCGTTATGAAGGAGTTTAACTGTCACCATGTGGTAGGCAGTATGATGTGATGTTTTGTTGACGTCATTTGGCTGTTTGTTGCCCAACAAGTATTAAGCTTTCTTTCTTTGGTGAACGATGCAGGTGCGTCTCCTTGGCGTGGTCTCACAGGGACAGCCCACTTTGGTAATTATGGAGCTTATGACACGGGGTGATCTGAAGACTTATCTACGAACACTACGATCCAACCAGGTGAATTATTTTTGAATGTTATTTTGTATTATTTTTATATCAAGCTTGCGATCTGCTGTGAGATTTCAATGACTCAGCCTGTTTCCCTTCAGTAAGAATTTATTAATTAACCAACAGTTGGAGAGGTTAAGTGTGCATATCTCTTGTTTAGGCTGTTCATGATGATCGAGAATGACTTGGTTTGCACTGTAGCAGGACACTGAAACTGAAAGATGTGTTTATACCTCTTCATGTCGAAGGACAGCAGAGTAAAGTTTATTGCATTATACTTGTATAACATTGAACAGTCACATGAGTTCACTAGCCGCCATGAGGCTTCTTTGTGGAGAAAGACATGGCACAATATATTCCATTGTTTAATTAAACGAGACTAAGCACATCCGTTATGATTAAAGGAAATTGGCTTCTGTGTGATTCCTATGGCCGCGGGTATTCTGAATTTAAGATTTAACTGTAGCACTGCATTCCAGCCTTCACCATTCAGATTACCTTTCAACCAAATCTGCCATGTTCTTGATGTGTATCATGCTCGTGATGTGTTTTCTTCGTGCTCAAGGACTGTCTTCCTTTTTTCCTTTTCTTCTTGTATTCATATTCAGAACCCTTCCAGTCTTCCTTTGCCACCACTGAAGAAGATGATTCAGATGGCAGGAGAAATTGCAGATGGCATGGCATACCTCAATGCCAACAAGTTTGTCCACCGAGACTTGGCAGCCAGAAATTGCATGGTGGCTGAAGACTTCACTGTCAAAATTGGAGGTAGTTACGGAATCCCCCCCCCCCCCACCCCCCCCGTAGTACACCATAATCTTGTGAAATGGAAAAGGGGTTTTTAATAAATAAATATATATATACTCTAGCCAGGTGGCAACATCTGCTTCATATGTGTTTTTATTTAAATTCATTCAGTTCGATGAATTTGGCTGCCGAGCTATACGCTTCTCAAGTTCCTTTTACTATTAATCAGTAAACTTTTTGCAAACATAAGCCTATAAGCGGAATATTTTGTTTGGCAGTCCAGCAGAGCTTGCTATATAGAAATTGTGGAATCTCACCTCATCTGTCCTGGCTTTTGTAGACTTTGGCATGACACGGGACATTTACGAGACAGATTACTACAGAAAGGGTGGGAAGGGCCTGCTGCCTGTGCGCTGGATGTCTCCAGAATCCCTCAAAGATGGCGTCTTTACCACCATGTCTGACGTGTGGTAAGCTTCCATTCCATACATTTTCTTTTCAGAAATGGTACTAGTGTGTGAGATTTGCCGTTGTGGCAACCGCACAGCTCTAATACTGTCTGGGTTTTTTTTTTTTTTTAAATAAAACAGAATTATTAATAATGTCTGTCTACAAAGCATAACACCATAAATATGCCAGAGTCAGACTCCTTTAACCAAGATATTACTTTCTCCAATATACAACTAATAAACAGTTAGTGTGCGACGCGGGAGCTCATGATTACCTGTTTAGAGAACTTTACTTCTCACACAGAGTCATGTGAATTGCTGAGTATAAATGATAAATGAATGGGAGTTCATGATTTATTAATATCGTTTGTGATGTTAGTCAAAAATAGTTCATCAATATTAAAGGCACTGGATGGCTGCCATCTCGGAGTTTATCCGTTTTCAATAGCAGCTTTTCCTCTGTGCGTTTTATTTCTCCTTATTGTGCACATCAGTTACACCAGCAGATCTTTTTTTTAATTAGTAAAGAAAAACACGATGTACACAAAAGAAAATGAAAACTGCAGGCTGTCTATCCTTAAGACTTTCCCATAATGGAGAACTTAACAGCTTCCTCTCTAATTGTTAAAGGGTCCCATTGCCAAAATGAGTTTTAAGGTGACAATCTGAATTTTTGAGTCAACTGAATTTTCTCAGTTTAGAGTAAAATTGTTATATTTGAGGTAGTAATGCTTATTTCTTCTAAATTCTGTCAGACTAAAAAAGGGACATTTTAAAGCTGAGGCTTCCCTCTATTTATATACAGTATGTGTATCACTCAAAGTCCGTTTTGTGTATTAGGACTCATTTTGTGGTGATTGGGAAGGTCCCACACTCTTAAATTTTGTTGCAGCACTTTGATCCAATGATTACTGCACGTAATCGCCATGGCATCTTTGCTTCCATGGGTTTGGTGGAGGCTCAGCAACATCATGTGGCAATAGAATGTCTGTCTTCCTTTCGGCTTTTTCCCTTTCACTCGGGAGTCGCCACAGCGAATCTTCTGATTCGCACGTTTGATTTTGGCAGAGGTTATTTTTACGTCGGATGCCCTTCCTGTCACAACCCTTTTAGCAAGGGACAGAAACACGCTGACGACTTTGCAGCCTACTCTTTACGAAAGTCAGCAATGGTTCTTTTACATGAACCTCTCACCATAGACAGTGACAGACATGGCCCGCCTTTGATAACCCAGTTAGCTGCACTGGGGGGGGACAGTGACAACCTTGTGGAGAGTGGGACTCGAACCCCCAACCTTTGGATCAGCGATCCAGCGGCCTATACCACTAGACCACCACTGCCCCATCATGTGGCAATAGAATAAACCCTTGAATTCACTTTTTCTTCCCTGATGGCGTTTATATAAAGTCAAATTGTGTGAGTGTGTTTCAGGGGGTAATGGTTTTCACACATGAGCTGGTACCACGGAGTCCTGATCTTAACCCTGCTGGAAGACATGCTGGTGAAGATTTTATGGAGTGTTTCTAATTTTCTTTTTATTATTATTTGAATTGATTGATTTTTATGTCATTAGTTCAAGATGTTGATGAAAAATGATCTCACCACTGGTTGGAAGTAAAATGGTGTTGAAGGTTGACTTAACTCAAATGATATGAGGGGGATCGGTTGTAGGTGAAGGCCCATTTGGTTTAGGAATGTCTTGGTTGCTTGTTTATTTCAGTGAGGAATCTGTTTCTTTCAACAAACAATGGAGACTGCAACATAAAGAACCCGGAGTAAACACCAGTTCCAATGAGCACTGGCTGAGGGGTGGTAGCTAGGGCTTGCATTAGCATGGTTGATGCTATATATTAAATATAACGCTTTAGCTTTACTGAAGTATGTTTTATGTTTTTGTTGGTTGGGTGATGGGTCACAAAAGTTTGCAGCCATACAAGGCACTTGTCAATTTCAAAACAAAATCCCCACTTCTTTTCTCAGATGTCTTTAACCTTTCCCTAAACATCTGTAGGTCCAATTCATTTTCATTTAGTCTAACGTGTTTTTACATCCACTTTGATAGAGACTATGTAAGTTGCTCCTATGGAAACTATTAGGGATTAGAAAAAGTACATTAGTATAAACCTGCGAGTTATAGTGTTGTTATAAAAAAATCAAGATAACCGGACTTTTACAGAGTTCCTAATTTACCCGTGCTGTACACGTAAAGAGAACCCAAAACTTGTGCTCAATCAAATGTGATTGATTTATGCATCTCAAGTATTTCATGATTTCACCTATAAAGTGAATTACACTGGACAAAAGTCATACAGTGACACATGCATACATAACAGAGGAGCACATTTCTGATCATAATATATACAGAAGAATAAATGGTGGGGAATTCCTCCAATGTTTCAAGCAGAGTTGGCAAGCAACCATCATTATCATCGCAGTAGACATGAGCTAGAAACATTAACCTTGTGTGACTCTCATCTGACAAAGTATTTGTAGAAACCTGCGAGAGAAATTCAGCTGGCTTTTAGATTAGATTAGACTCAACTTTGTCATTATACATGTATAAATAAAGGATAACGAAATTCAGTTTAACATCCAATCAGAAGTGCAGAGAGCAGCAAGTGCAATATATACATGTGCAGTATGTACAGTTGGAAACCGTTATGTGCGGATAAGTGTGGCTGGTGGTATAGTGGTTAGGGTGCTGCGCTCATGATCAGGAGGTTGTGTGTTCAAATCCCAGTTAGTAAAAAAATAAAAATACTGGGAAGGTAACCTGCGATGGACTAGCGTCCCATCCAGGAGGCGTTGAACTCCTGGTCGCGTCACACTACAGAAACCGGGAATAAGCACCAGCCTGATGAGTCACTAAGCTTGGGCGTAAAAAGCACAACAGACGTTACCTTATGTACAGATAAGGGCGGTGTATAAGGTAGGAATAGTCCTGTAAGCTCTTGTTAGGTTTAGGATGTGAACGAGAAACTGCAGAACCGAAATGAGTAAGAATATCACTGCTAACTTGCAAAATCTGAAGAGATGCTGAGCCTCACGTTGTTCACACGACGCCCTCTTGGTACGTTTACAGCTGCAGATGATCTGCACGACCGGGTTTTCTCTTATAGTTGTATCATGTATATTCATTTATTATATTTTATTTGCTGCCATAAATCTAGCACCATAGTGAGAGTGATCAGACATGTTGCTGATGAAGGGAGTCACCAGAGTGTATAATGATTACTTTTACTGTATAATGATTTGTTCATCTCTGTTTGTCTGTCCAGGTCGTTTGGTGTGGTGTTATGGGAGATAGCCACTTTGGCAGAGCAACCCTATCAGGGTATGTCTAATGAGCAGGTTCTGCGCTTTGTCATGGAGGGTGGTCTGCTGGACAAACCTGATAACTGCCCTGATATGATGTGAGTCATCTTTTTCTCTTCCTTTTTTAAGAACTGTATAAATAGTCATGAATGAGAACCACACACGGGTATATATGTGCACCAATCAGCCATAACATTAACACCTGTATCCTGGTCTGCGGATAGGCAGCCCCATACAGAGCAAGTTGTAATACACTGTATGTTAGTAATTTGTGCTACAGCAGCTGTTCTGTGGGATTAGAAGAGACACGCTAGCCTTCATCCCCAACTTACATTACTGAACCTTGGGCATCCATGACACATTTAGTAGGTACTTACCACTGCCTTTTAGGGAGATCTCACATAACCTGCGAGTATTATTATTAATATTGTTATTGTTAATAATAATAATAATAATAATGATAATAATAATAGACAGTCATAAAGTCCTCAATATGTCCCTTGTCAAAGTCATTCAGATTCTTACGCTTGCTGTTTTTTTTTTTTTTCTTCCTCCAGCACGTCAACTTTGAGAACTGACTGAGCACTAATCCGTTATGTTTTAATGGTATGGCTGGATGGTGTATGTATGTGGGTGTATGGGTCATTTGCTGTATCAGCACATGTTAAAAGTGCTGAAACAGCATCCTATGTCATCATTATGTGAATATGTGGTTAACTTATAAGGCAAACAGTGGATGTGAGTACATACAGTATAGTTTTGAACTGTGTCCACAGTAATGTTTTGCTGTGTTTGGGATTTTGTTTCTGTGAACTGGAAGGCACTTGGGTTGCAGTTTTCCTCATTCGGCTTCATATGTGTTAAATGGCTGTGCCTCATGAATGAAAATGATCAGGTTCAAAATTTGGTTGATTTAAGAAATCAATTCAAGTAAAACTGAAGGGTATTTATTTAAACAGTTGTTTTTGAAATGATTACCCGAGAACTCTTCATGCGTATTCAGGATATTTTAGGGAATAGTTGCTTTGTCAAAGATACGTTTGTGGTTGTGTCCATCAGATGTGAGAAAAGGCTGAATTGTTCAATATTATAGTGTCTAACCATCAATGTTTTTGAACGTCAAGGAAAACGTATAGTGTACATTTGTCTGTCCCTTTAGCATTCATGTACACATGGGAACCCTGTTATTTTTTTTGCAAATTTTGTATTTTGAAAAAGAGAATTAACATTTTTTTCTGGGAGACACTACAGAGAACAAAATAGAATACAACAAGGCATATTGTTCTTGTCACATCATTAATGGTGTGAAATAAACGAATAAATAATGATATTCTTGAGTTATAGAAATGTTAAACCTTTGGATTCCAAGTGGTGTACTATACATGTCGAGACTAAGATTGCGTGTTTGGTTACGTCATTTTTATTCCCTCCTATAAACTAGTTATTGAAATGAGTTAAGCACGGCAGACTTGCGGAAGCAAAAATGTTGTCATCCTCAAACATTCCTCAGTTATTTCCTCATCTTCCATGTCATTCCGTATGATTCCGAACATGTTCAAAAGCACCTTCGCGGAAACATTTTCGAAGAGTGTTCCCTTTGTTTCCGTGATCTTTCCTTTTATACCGCAAGTATGCCTTAACTTATCCGTAAGTCTTCCCTCCTCTTCCGTATGGTCAAAAGCAGTGACGAGAGCTGCTCTACACACCACACACCATCAGCACCATCAGCAGCAGCATCAGACCGAGCGCTTGCCGGGTGCTTTGCCCCTCACTTTGGCTGTGCGTGCGGCGCACTCTACTCCGTCCACGCACAAGTGATCACCGGCACGAGGAAGATGATCATGCAGACCCGATCAAAGTCCATATACGGCACACCGTGAGTATTTCACCTTCTTTTAATTCACTGATCCACTGCTGATTGTGGGTTGCTTGAGACTTCGATCAGGTCTGCATGATCATCCTCCTCATGCCGATGATCTCGTGCGCACGGACAGAGGAGAGAGCGCGCCGCACGCACCGCCTTGTAATAAATGATCAAGCAAATACAAAGCGAGGTTCAGAGATTAGCGAGTCTTAAACATGTGCTCAAGTGCATGTTTTGCATGTTTTCATCCAGCACGGACTCGATCAGAGGGATTGGGGAGTCGGAATAAAGCCCGGATGATGCTCTGAAACGCACCACACACCAAATAGATGAACCAACCTGAAGGGAGAAGAACAGAAGTCTTCACCACATCTCAAGTTAACGCCTTGAAATGAAGCACTAGGGCTTTTTTATTTTTTATTTTTACCTGGTCATCAAATAGACCTATTGTATTGACCTATTGTATTGTAGCTATTGTATATTGCAGGGCTTATGCGCATGCATATGAAGAGCCAAACATGGTCAATACGGCAAGACTCACGAAAGCACGTTCCAAGTTTTGACAATCAGAGGTAAATTTCCCTCGTGACCCAAAAACAACTCGCGCAGGCTGTTACATATAATCCAATAAAAATTTCAAGGTATCAGACCCTCTGCACACTGCAGTACAGAAAGGATTGGCTCTCCATTGCGCGCCACAGCGACAAGTGGAGTGGAAAATAGATGTATAGATTAAAATGCGTGAGGGTTATTTCTGTTTTTGTTTTATTTGATGGCTTTTTCTGTATTTTTGTTTAAATGACAGCGAAATTATTGTTAGTTATTCTGTTAAGAAAGGCCATCTGATTTATCTGAGAGCCAGATGCAGGTCATCAAAAGAGCCACATCTGGCTCGCGAGACATAGGTTCTCGACCCCTTATATACATTGTTGTATATTGTTGTATGTTGTTGTATATTATTGTATTGTATAAGCTATTTGGCAGAATGAGATTCCTTGGTCAAATCCGCGTATTTATGCGGAATCAGGTGCAAATCCTTTGATCTCTGCAGATTTTTCCGGATTGAAACGTGGTTACACCGGGGATTCCTCAGTTATTCCGTGTTGAATGTAAACGTTCCGCTTTCATTCCGCGTGTTCCGCAATCATTCCGAAAGTCTTCCTTCTTAAATGGAGTAGTGCCGTAGTCATTCCTCAAGTGTTCCGTGCTTTCCGTGAATTATCCGAAGGTCTTCCTTTGCATTCTGCACTGGTTCCGAAAGTAATCCGAGCGCTTTTACGCATGTATGACGACATTGTACCGCAGTCTTTGTGTCTTTTCCGCACATTCCGTGAACGTTCCGAAGGCATTCTGAAGGTTTTTGACCCATTTTCTGTGTAAAAATGCCAAAGCTCCTTCGTAGAGTGCGTTCCGCACCTTTCCGCAACGATCATTGCATTCAATGCTCCAGTGAAATGGGGGTGATAAGTACAGGAGAACGTAGCAGTAGAATGGTGTTGGGAGAAACATGTTGAAAGAGGTGAAAATCCATAGTGTGATATAAAGATCCTGCTTGCTGGGTTCTTAAGAGATGGATCATGTGGTGGATACTCATCTTTGTCTGTTTTTAAATTTCAGAATAAAGATGAATCGAGCCTAATCTCAGTCCCAAGTTTGCACTTTGCTGCGTTTCTCATGGTCGTGTTTTAATTAAACGTGCAAGTGTGTGGAAGTGAATGTCCGCCAACAGTTTACCTGGAAATGCTGCCACTGTTTGTTCAGCGTACAGCACCTTTTACCTATGAGGTTATTTTAGAAAATGTTTCAAACTGATTTTCATTCTGTTGTTATTTTGAAGTGAGATTTTCTGCTTCTAGATGTGGAGATACAAAAACCTACTCTATTTCCAGCTGGGCTTTATACGTCAAAGCACTGCGCTCCTGATGGCCAATGATGGTGTAGAATAGAACTTTTCAAAGACCGAGCAAAAGAGACAGATGGTATTTTATTCAGGACATTATGCAGGCGCTAATTCAGGCTGCATTCTTGTATCAGTGATGTTTCAGAGTCGATGTTGATGATATTTAAGATTAGAAGGGTAGCGTTATCTCACCTCAGATATGAAATGCAATTCTCACCCCTGCCAACTGACAGATAAATAGAGTGAGCAACTAACATAGCATCTCTGTGCCTTTACCTTCCAGAATCCACTCAGTACTCAGCTCTTTGCATGCCAGCCACTTTTGGCTCCTGAGCTATACGCCCAACCTCTTCGTGTCTGCATATGCTACAGTCATATCACAAGACATACTGTGGGGTTACGCCGACTAAGTTTTAAATAGCATGGGCTGACGTCGTCTGCATACCTGTGCATGTCAGTAAAGTACGAGTGGTAACTGGAGCACAAGTATGACGACAATGTGATGTAGCTGGAAGTTTTTCGTGGGCAGTCTGCCCTGTGTGTGTGTGTGTGTGTGTGTGTGTGTTTGGATTTTGTTAAGCTAACAGACACCAGTTCTGCAGTAGTTTAATAGTTTAATATAAAGTCTAGTATTTGAGAAACAGCAGCTCTTTCTACAAACAAACAGTATACTTGCTTTTGGTTATATTAATATGTCAAGTGTAAATGTTTAATTCTTTTAAATGTAAAATGTAATGTATCCTTGTATTTTGCGTCAAAGCAAATAGACGTGGATCAGAAATTTAGCAAAGCGCTGCATTTCTTCAGCACAGTGATGCAAACTCCTGTTCCAAATGGTATAGCACTCGACGGATGCGCTCACATGGATGTACACGCCACTGTAGAGGAGGATGTATGGAGTGTGGGTAATTTGGGATGGAGTCTCAAAGCAGGTTACTTTATAACCTGGAAAAAGGAATGCGATGTTTTAAATGCTAAAATAACACGAAATGCTCTTTCCCATGATTCAGCACTTCATTCATCTTCTTTTGAATACTCTTTCTCTCGGTCTGTCTCACTTGCCTTTTCATTGTCTCATTCTAAAGAACTCTCGTTCACCTTGTCTTTTTCTTACTCTCTCTTAGTCACTCTCATTCTGTCTCTTTCTGTCTCACTATTCTGTCTCTCTCCCACTTTACTCTGTCTTTCTCAGTTAGTCTCATTCACTCTTTTTTACTCACTCTGTTTCATTCATCCGCTCACGCTGCCTCTTGCTCACTCTCTCATTGACTTGGCCCACTAACACAACATAACACAATCGCTGAAAACAAGAAGCATAGTGCAATTATGAGTGGGTGCAAAATCATTAATATTTTTCTTATTTAGTAGATAAAATTAACCAAGCAGGAAACCGATCTTTTATGTCCTCTGTTGTTTCGGTGATGGCTTTATACTTACACGATTCAGCTCTACTGTGAGCTCAGCCATTTTGAGCTGGAGGTGTACCCCCCCCCCCCCCCCCCACACACACACACACACACACACACACACACACAGTGGAAACTCATAAAGTGGCCATGCAGGGAAAAACAAGCTCAGGGCATTGGGTCCACTGTCTCAGCGGTGGGCCTCAGTGAACAGTTTGAAGTACACTGTTTTGCAGTGTGTGTACCAGACTCGTTACTCAGTTTGTTTTTGTTTTCCTGAGACTGAGTGTGTCATATGAGTGTATTTGTAACTGCTGTTTATGTTGTCAGCTGATGTCTCTCCCAGGAGAGGTGTGCATGTTTGTGCGCAATCTGGTTCTGGTGTTTGTGCCTCGGTGTGTGAGCGAGTGAAATGAATCTGGCTCAGGGCTGAGTGTGGTATTTATTGCAGTAGTCTGTAAACTCTTCTGATATTCTTAGCTTGTTTGTATATAATTAAAGGTGGTGAACTGGAATACCTCGCAGGGTATATGCTAGCCATCTCTTTCTTTCATTATTATTTTTCCCTTTTAAAATCAGAGCAGGACCATCACCTTTGCGTTCCTCTACCATCCATGAACTTCTTTATGGCTTCTCAGCAGCTCAGCCATGTGATTTCATCACGAATGCTGTGTTTGCTTTCTCAGTACAGCAGACCTCGTTATGCGTCATGAGATCATTGCAGCTGTGTTTGGCATGTAGCTGCTGTCTGTGTGCATGGTTCATTTGGTCTCCTCTCTTCACTGCCACCTGTTGTTAGAAGCGATGAATAGCATGGTACGGCTGCACGGAATCGAATTTTTCCTGTTGATAAAATTCATCCTTTCGTCTTTAGTAAGCTTGTCTTTATCGTGGTCGAGGTGGTGCAGGATCAGGAGTAAATATCTCCCGGATAGGAAACCAATCTGTTATAAGCACAGTGGACTCGCAAGATGACATTAGAGAAGTAAACCCCTGTGAGCGTGAACATGTCATTCTCCACACAAACCGTCATGTTGCTCAATCTTCCTGTTGACTGTAGAGAGTTGGTTTTTTAATTGCTTATTTACTATTATTAGCAGAGCTCCACTGAGAGACATACTTAAGATGGTGTCCATCCATTCGAGCACACGTGGGAACCCTGTGGTGATATTTCGCATTTTGGTGTGTAACCATTGTAATGGGAATTTGCATGTCTGAGTGATGGAAAGTTCTGTTGTATTTGTTTAAGAACATGAACATAGAATTATTTGTGCCATATGTGATAGATATCTTTTTGGGGGTTTTTATTAGCTCGCAAAATAAACTATTACTGTCTTGAAATGCATTACTCATTTGAATAGAAAGGGTTTGAACCCAATCACATTAAGGAAGTGCATGACATTTCTGGTGTGTTATAACATGCTTAATGACGTGAACCTATCCAGCGGAATAGCATCTCACTACCTTGTGGTGGTATTAGATTTCCATTAAAGAAATCACACACACACACACACACACACACACACATATATATATATATATATATATATATATATATATATATATATATGTGTGTGTGTGATACCTCACCTTACGAAATTCATCCGTTCCAAAGCTTTTATCATAACCTGCATTTTTCGTAAGTTGAACCGCATTTTACATGTAAAACATGTGATTCATTCCAAGGCTCCCAACACTACATCCTAAACCCTTTAAAATTATAAAAGTATACCTTTTAAAACCTCCTTCTGCTTCAATATCGTACCGATGGTAGATGGGTTTGGCCATATTCCTTTGTGATATCACTCAAGCCCGTTTCTTCTTATCACTCGCACCAGAAATCACACACGTGTGTGTGTGTGTGCGCGCGTGTGTGCGCACGTGTTGACCATGCCCTCTTAGCAGACTTATAATCTTACAAATGTTTATGGAAGGTTAAAAGCCTGAGTCAAGAAATAAAGTGTAAAACAACAGTAACCCTGCTTTACACGAAAAGAATCATGGTGGATTCAGCTCTATACAGGCGTTCCCCGACTTATGATAATCCATTTTACGTTTTTTCGATTTTACGTTCCCCCACCCCCCAAAAAGGGTCAAATTTTGAGTTTAGATGTACCTATGACGTAATGACACTGTATTCATTGTTTACAAACTACAGACTGTGTGTGTGTGTGTATGTGTATATATATATATATATATCATCTTCTTCTTCTTCTTTTACTTTCGGCTGCTCCCTTCAGGGGTCGCCACAGCAAATCATCCGCCTCCACCTCACCCTGTCCCTCCGCATCTTCTTTTCTGACTCCAACGACCTTCATGTCTTTTTTCACCACATCCATAAATCTCTTCTTCGGTCTTCCTCGAGGCCTTCTGCCTGGTAGTTCCAACCTCAGCATCCTACTGCCAATATACTCACTATCCCTCCTCTGTACATGTCCAAACCATCTCAATCTAGCCTCTCTGACTTTGTCTCCAAAACATCTTACGTGGGCTGTCCCTCTGATATACTCATTTCTGATCCTATCCATCCTCGTTACTCCCAGGAGAACCTCAACATTTTCATCTCTGCTACCTCCAGCTCTGCCTCCTGCCTTTTCCTCAGCGCCACTGTTTCTAAGCCATACAACATCGCTGGCCTCACCACCATCTTGTACACTTTTCCCTTCATTCTTGCTGACACTCTCCTATCGCACATCACACCGGATACTTTTCTCCAACCATTCCAGCCTGCCTGCACACGCTTCTTCACCTCTTTTCCACACTCTCCATTGCTCTGGATTGTTGAGCCTAAGTACTTAAAATCCTCCACCTTCGTTATCTCTGTTCCCTGTAACCTCACCGTTCCTCCTGGGTCCTTCTCATTCACACACATGTATTCTGATTTTCTGAGGCTAACCTTCATTCCTCTCCTTTCCAGGGCATACCTCCACCTCTCTAGATTTTCCTCCACTTGTTCTCTGCTCTCACTACAGATCACGATGTCATCTGCAAACATCATAGTCCATGGAGATTCTTGTCTCACCTCGTCTGTCAGCCTGTCCATCACCATAGCAAACAAGAAGGAGCTCAGAGCTGACCCTTGATGCAGTCCCACCTCCACCTTGAATTAAATCGGTCACACCGACAGCACACCTCACCACTGTCTTACATCTCTCATACATGTCCTGCACCACTCTAACATACTTCTCTGCCACTCCAGACTTCCTCATGCAATACCACAGTTCTTCTCTTGGCACCCTGTCATATGCTTTTTCCAGATCCACAAAGGCACAATGTAGCTCCCTCTGACCTTCTCTGTACTTCTCTATTAACATCCTCAAGGCAAACATTGCATCTGTGGTGCTCTTTCTTGGCATGAAACCAAACTGTTGTTCACAAATGCTGACCTCTGCCCTTAGTCTAGCTTCCACTATTCTTTCCCATAACTTCATCGTATGGCTCATCAACTTTATCCCTCTGTAGTTGCTGCAACTCTGCACGTCTCCCTTGTTCTTAAAAATGGGCACCAGCACACTTCTCCTCCACTCCTCCGGCATCTGCTCACTCTCTAGTACCTTGTTGAATGTTCTTGTCAGAAAATCTACTGCTACCTCTCCTAGACACTTCCATACCTCCACAGGTATATCATCAGGACCAACTGCCTTTCCATTCTTCATCCTCTTCAATGCCCTTCTCACTTCACCCTTACTGATCTTTGCTACATCCTGCTCCTCATACCTCTTCTACTCTTTTCTCTCTCTCATTTTCCTCATTCATCAGCTCTTCAAAGTACTCTTTCCATCTTCCCAGCACACTTCTGTCATTAGTCAATACAGTTCCCTCTCTGTCCTTTATCAATCTAACTTGCTGCACGTCCTTCCCATCTCTATTTCTCTGCTGTGCCAACCTGTATAGATCATTTTCTCCCTCTTTACTATCCAACCTATCATACAAGTCATCATACGCCCTCTGTTTGGCCTTAGCCACTGCTACTTTCGCCTTACGCTGTGTCTCCCTGTACTCCTGTTTACTCTCTTCGGTCCTCTCAATGTCCCACTTCTTCTTGGCTAACCTTTTCCTTTGTACACACTCCTGCACTTCCTCATTCCACCACCAAGTCTCCTTATCTACGTTCCTTCCAGAGGACACACCAAGTACTCTCCTACCTGTGTCCCTGATCACATTTGCTGTGGTTGTCCAGTCATTTGGAAGCACTTCCTGGCCACCCAAAGCCTGTTTCAACTCCTCCTTGAAGACAACACGACACTCTTCCTTTTTCAGCTTCCACCACTTTGTCTTCTGCTCTCCCTTCGCCTTCTTCTCCTTTCTCACCCCCAGAGTCATCCTGCACACCACCATCCTATGCTGTTTGGCAACACTCTCACCCACGATGACTTTGCAGTCACTGACTTCCTTCAAATTACATCGCCTACACAAGATGTAGTCTACCTGTGTGCGCCTACCTCCGCTTTCATAAGTCACCCTATGCTCCTGTTTCTTCTCAAAGAAAGTATTCACCACAGCCATTTCCATCCTTTTTGCAAAATCAATCAACATCTGTCCTTCTGCGTTCCTGTCCTGGATACCAAACCTGCCCATCACTTCCTCGTCCCCTCTGTTGCCTGCCCCAACATGTCCATTGAAGTCTGCACCTATGACCACTCTTTCACCTCTGGGGGTACTCTGCATCACTTCATCTAAGTCACTCCAGAATCTCTCCTTCTCTTCTAGCTCACATCCTGCCTGTGGGGCATAAGCACTAACAACATTGAGCATTACACCTTCAATTTCTAACTTGAGATTCATCACTCTGTCTGACACTCTTTTCACTTTTAGAACATTCCTGACAAACTCCTCCTTCAAGATGACTCCGACTCCATTTCTCTTCCCATTCACACCGTGATAAAATAGCTTAAACCCTGCTCCTAAGCTTTTAGCTTTGCTACCTTTCCACCTGGTCTCCTGAACACACAGTATGTCCACCTTCCTCCTCTGCATCATGTCAACCAGCTCTCTACCTTTTCTGTGCATAGTTCCAACATTCAAAGTCCCCACTCTCAGTCCTAGACTCATGCCTTTCCTCTTCTCTCTCTGCCTACGGACACGCCTCCTACCTCTCCTTCTTCGACGTCTTCGACCAACAGTAGTCCAATTTCCATCAGCACCCTGTTGATTGACAGCACTGATGGCGGTCGTTGTTAACCCGGGCCTCGACCGATCCGGTATGGAGGTAATACTTTTGATTTGCATAATCAATAATTGGCATTGGTTTTACGTCGGATGCCCTTCCTGACACAACCCTCTGCATTTCTCCGGGCTTGGGACCGGCATGAGGGGGAGAGACACTATATATGTGTGTGTGTGTGTATATATAATATATGTGTGTGTGTGTGTGTGTATATATATATATATATATATATATATATATATATATATATATATATATATATATGTTATATATCGTATTACCCTTGTGTTAAAACGTTGTCTCTGTGATCTTTGTGTTTACACTGTTTTGTAGACTTTTGTAACCCTAAGCAAACATGGGTTGGTCAGAAGTGTAAGCCTACTAGCATGGGTGCAAGTCTCATACACGGAGATGAATTAACTATCTGCTCAGATCGGCACAATCTAATGCATACTCGGTTAATCAAAGAGAGTTGTAATATGAATGAAAACCCGAATGCACAAATTAAAGAACAATTACAGATATATTATTATCTTTTAGCAGAATCCTAAGACTGTATACTTATTTTTATATTAATATTCATCAGGATTTGTACTCATTCTTTGTATGCATCTCTTGAATAAAGTTTACTTACCCTCTTACACAAAAGAAAGAACGTTCCGCTTTTCTGGGATTTACATCAATGCAGGCTGTGTTCTAAATGAGTTCAATGGCACCCTTGTGCACTTGAAAGACCGAGGACCGTCTGTAATAGACAATGGGAGGTAGATGCATCATTCCTCCTAGGCAATGGGATCCCTGTCCAAGATGGCGTCAGGTGGACCTGTCCAAGATGGCGCTCGAATGAAGATGACATGAACGACAGCTCAGTTGTTAGCCAATAGGAGGCCAGCGGGGTGGGATTTTTGAACGTCATTGATGGGAGAGCCGCTCGTGCATTGTTTGAATGTTTGAATGGTGCGTTTTTATGTTTGAATGGCGCGTTTGAATTTTTAAGATGGTGCTTTCGTAACGTGAACTTGTTTTGTATCCTGAGACAAAAATTTTAGGAAAATGCTTTTCGTAACCTGAATTTTTCATTTGGTGAGATGTTCATAAGGTGAGGTACCACTGTGTGTGTGTGTGTGTGTGTGTGTGTGTATATATATATATATATATATATATATATATATAGTGCAACACTTTGAGACAATATCAGAACTTTGGAGTGGGTGCAGCCATAAAAAAATGGTTATATGACACTACGTCATCAATGGCATCAGCAAAACAAATTCATGCTGAAACCTCGTAACAGGAGGAGTTCATTTTCAGAGCTCTGCTTTTAAGAATTCTTTTTTTAAAAAATTTTAACATTGATGATTTTGTGGATATTAGAGCAGGCCCAGCAGATTTGTGCTCTCTGGGTGCTCCTGTTTAATTTGTTTGATGTGCTACACACTGACGTGGCCATTCAAGTGAAGTTTCATCTTATAAGCTTTGTTTGTGTGTGTCTTTAGGTTTGAGCTAATGCGCATGTGCTGGCAGTACAATCCAAAGATGCGTCCCACCTTCCTGGAGATCATCAGTAGCATCAAGGAGGATCTGGAACCCAATTTTAAGGAGGTGAGCTTCTTCTACAGTGATGAGAACAAGCCGCCAGACACTGAAGAGTTGGACCTGGAGAACTTGTGCACCATGGAGAACGTTCCCTTGGAGCCTTGTGCAAAGGCCCCGGTGCCTTCGCCCACTCCCTCCTCGGGAAGAGACAAACGCTGCGCCAACGGGCCGGTGCTTCTACTGCGAAGCCCATTCAATGAGGCACAGCCTTACGCACACATGAATGGTGGAAGGAAGAATGAGCGCACGTTGCCCTTACCCCAGTCGTCAGCGTGCTGATGTTAGTCCACCCGTGTATTGTCATTTCTTAAATCATGTTGAGCCTCACCAGCGCTCTGGAGAACTCTTACTCCACTCTGTCTAATCACCACGTCCTTCCTGGAACAAAACTCCACCAAGGAAACACAGACAGAAAAACATTGAGGCTGTCAACCTTCCATCATACCTCAGCGATGCAATCTGCGCTGACTGAGAGTCTGGTGGCGAACTTCACCGCCATCACTGTAGAAACAAAGCAAACAACACTGACAAAAAGAAAACCCAACACCAACAGTATGGAACACCCCCACCCCACCCCACCTCCTTCCGTGACTTCCAAGGAGTACTCACTCCCTTCTTTTCTAATGTTTTTGTTACTTTTATACATTTCCAAATAGGGAATTTCACATTTGGGGTCTTGTCTGAAATCAGTCACGGTTAGGTGGCATTATTGTAAAGCAGAATTTGATTGCGCATATTCTTAATTTTTATTCCAACAGAGAGGCACTTTGTGTTTCAGGTGTCCAAAGACATGGTGGCTCCTATAGTACATTGGAGTGATAATAGTGTGGCGCCATAAACTGGGAGTCCTCGCAGGCAAGATGTGAGGCTTCGTCCACTCTGCATTTATCTGCTCAATAGAGCAGAATTTTTCAAATTTGCAACCATCTTTTTTTTTTTTTTTTTTTTTTTTTTTTTATAATATACTCCTCTTCTTAACCGTCTTTCTTGCTGCGCTTTTGTGCTCTTGAAGGCGCATAAAAGCAAATATGACACTCCACTTTTTTTTTTACACTGGTGTGTATATATTTGTTCATTTATACACACACACACACACACAGCTTTTATTCGGCTGCTCTTGTGCTTAATTGATTTAAAATCAACGCAGAGTTTTTTCTCCAGATTGGCTCCTGTTTATTTTCTTGACCAGGTTTCTGTCTCATACATTCGCTTCTACTACAAATACTCCAGCTATGTCGTCCAGAAAGAAACAGGGAGGGGCCTCTAGGTCGCAGAAACAAAAACAAAATCCTAAACAAGGTGCATGCAAATAATCAAACGGCAAAAGATTTTCAGTAAGAAAGAAAAAAGAGGAACCTGGAAAAGATTGATGCGAGTCTGGTGGAATTGAGGGGATCGAGTGCATTGGGAAAGAATGCAGGTTTTTAGATTCTCATCACCCACACACACCCACCACCTTCTCATTTGGTCAAACGTTGGACCACAACGCAAACACAGCATTCAGCTGTCACTTTTCTACCTTTTTTATTGTTTAATGGACTTCTGTATGTCTGTACTGAAAGAAGCTGCTATTTTCTTCTCATTTTCTTTTGTGGTTGTAATATATAAATATCTATCTGTATGTAAATCAGATCTCTGGGTTAAGTCCTTTACTGTGTCCACTACCATCTTGTACTTTTTGCTTTAAAAAATTCTATTTATTTTTTCTTCCCCTATTTTATGATTTTTTTTTTTTTTTAATGTTGTTTTGGCTTCCTCACCATCCCCTATATGAAGTGCATTCTTTGCAGCAAGGGTTTTGTTTTTTGTAGAAAAGAACTCGTATCAATGTGGAATTCACACTTGTCGACTCTGTTAGCAGTTCAACACTGTGTCTTATAAAGTCAGATTCTCAGGTTCAATCCAAACCATCATTTCAAAATCAGTTTTATCGGTTCAGGCACCTTAAAACATTAACCCTCCTCTATATATATATATATATATATATATATATATATATATATATATATATATATATTAGAATCTTGTTTAACATTTCAGATTAACGAAATATTCAAGTGGGAAAATGCCATTTTGCTCCATTTTTCTTATCAGGGATGCATCAATACCTTTTTTTGGACACTAGTCGGCACTAATAAAGATTTGAAAACAATCCTTAGTGTTACATCAAGTAGTGACATCATGGGACATTTGATTTTTGCTTTGGTTCTATCGTTTCCTGCCGTATGTGGGCACACAGCAGCTTTAACCAGCATGGTCAATAACAAACCATAGCTTGATAAGGGAGCGATGAGCGCAGTGTACACTTCTTGATTGTTAATATTTTTGCAGTTTGCGCAATGATATTTCAATCATCATATTAAGTTTAAAGATCAGATGACATACACTGGGCTTACGTCATGTACCAAACATACATGGTTAGATGTTGACATTGGAGCGATTTACGGCTACAAATATGAGTACGGCGCGTGAGATCGAGTCGATAACTGTAGCGGTTTTGATGCATCCCTAATTATCTTCCTTCCTCAACTGCAGCTCATCGGCTGAGATGAACTCATTGTCTGGCTTGAGTACCTAGGTGCAGTTTGGGCGAGGTGAGTGAGTAAGGCGTGCAGGTTGTACATTTCTAATCAAGATGTTATTTGTTAATCACACAAGCCTTGTAGTGCTCTTTTTTTGTATAAGTTAAAGAAAGGAATTGCTTTAAGCACTGAACACCCACCATCCTGTCAAAGTTCAGTGCTTGTGTACAGAATATTGAATTTAGGGCTGTTCTTGAATTAGAGACGGAACACTGCCACCATGCTTATGGAAGGCCTTTCAACTGCCCACTCGCATAACGATCATCCCGAGAATCAGTAATAATGGGGCAATCAGGCGAATCTATGCAGAATTTGTTTCGACATGAGCGTGGTCCCTTTCGTCCATTTCACTTTTAAAAACTTGTGCCAGTTTTGGAATACAGTTTTTCTCTTCTTTTTTTTTTCTTCTTCCAATTATATTATTTATTTATTTTACTATTCATTTTTTGTGATGTGTTTAAAATCACTGTAAAAATCTCCCTTGTTTTTTGAGATATTTTTCTTTTTTTTGTGTGTGTTTCTGGAACTTGATTGTTTCTCCTTTAAGCATTTATCTACCTCACCCTTTTTTATAAATATATATGAACCTGAATATAAAGAAAATTCATCAGGACCTGCCCCTCCCTGTGAAAAAGAGGACGCTGTTAGTGCTCTGTGTAGCTGAGTAAACCTCAAACACTACCAACCCCAGCCTGGTGGAAGTGATGCGCTGGTGTAGTGGATGTTCAGACAAACTGGCTGCTTTCTTCCATCCCTATACAGTTTCCAATTTGTTCCTTATTTATTTTAGGTTTTTTTAAGGCCTTATAAATTAGCTTCAAATGTGCTGGAATGTTGTTGACATTTAATTTATGGCTCTTTTTTCTTGCGGGGTGGGGGTGGTGACTGAAACGGTTCTTAATTCATGTTGATTTTTTTTTTCCTTTCAATTGTTTAAGTCCTATGTTTTCTCTCGAACTCTATTGTTATTGTAAGTTCATTATTGAGTATTGTGTTGCAATTCAAACATGAATCGAAAAATTTATTGCAGAGAATTTTGTTGACTATGTTGGTGGCTTTATAGTATAGTTCGAATGGCTTCTGGTGAATTTAGATGTTTTGTGCTGGGCATCAGAAAGCTGAACCACTTTAGAAATGATTGGAATGGGAAAAAAATTGTTGTAAAGGTTTAAAAGACATGATACTGCGGTAACTGATGTCTGTATACATTATGAAGCCAATGATCAGAACAAATAACTTTAAAACAGAACGGGTTACTGCAGAAATCAGTCGCGATTAGTCGCCATCATTGCCCTTGCTTTACTCAGCTGCTTTAAAACGAGGCATGTGTTGACTGTCGTTTACATTTAATATTCTGAGCAGGTCTTACATTTCCTCCTCACTGTTAATGATACAACTGTATAATATTTAATGAATCACAACTTAAATACGTTAAAAAGTTTTCTATGGTAATTTCAGACTGCCACAAAGAAATCTGTTGCACAGCATTCTGGGATATAAGCGGTGCTCCAAGAAAATCTCTGAATTCATTCATACAAGACTTAAAGCATACAAATTTTTATTTTAAAAAGTTCCGTGGCACTCATTAACATGGCATCTTAAAAAAAAAAAAAGTGTTTATATTTCATCACTACATTCATCCATTCCTCAGAATATAAGAGGAAATATGGCCGTGCTGTCTGAGCAGGTGGCGTGACTTGCCTATTTTCCCCCGTCAATCAAAGCGAGATTAGTGAATCATTAGGCGTGCTCATAGATGTAATAAAATCATGATTTAAAATTTTTTGGATATCTATGTGCTGTAGTGAAATAATAAGCGTAATCGATTCTATTTTTAAAATCGCACGCCTGTGCCCTCACATCACCCAAATAGAGGCCAGTGCCTACACATTATACAGGCCACGCTGGATATGATTCATTTTCTATAAACCTATTAAATCAAGCAGAGCATAACTGACCGTTATCTTCACAACTAGGTTAATGTAAACAGTTAATGATGATGCGTTTCGCTGTAGTTTTTTGATTAGTTGTCATTCTTCTTTATTTGCTGTTAAGTAAATGAAGTAGTAATGCAGTTCCAGGGCAGAATCACCACTCAGTCCTGTTAGAGTTGTAGGGAGGCTGGTGCTTATCTCGGCCGACACAGGGCACAGGTAGCATACCCAACAGCACACCAGACTACCACAGGAGTAATTAGCTGAATGCGCATGTTTTTGTAGTGTGGTCAGAAACAGGAGTCTCTGAGGGAAACCCACACAGAAACTCAAACCCAAGACCTTCTTGCTGTGAGGTGGACAAGCTAACTACTGTTCCATTGGGCCGGGCAATTTTTTTTGAAAATGTTTTGAATTTTCAACATTTTAAATAAAAGGTTAAAGATTTTCTTCTAGCATGGATGTTATTGTTGTAAAAACTCACCCGGATAAAATGTAGTGGTGTCGAGAACATTGAAGTAAAGATTGACCATCACTGATTAACAACGGCACCATGGTAACATAGTGGTTCAGGCATCTGCCTCACAGCAAGAAGGTCCTGGGTTCGACTCCCGGATTGGGTGTTTCTGTGTGGCGTTTACATGCACGCCACGTGCTTGCGTGGGTTTCTGGGTACTCTGGTTTCCTCCCACAGTCCAAAAACATCCACAGTTGGTTAATTGGCTGTTCAAAATCACCCCTAGGTGTGAACGGTTGTCTGAGTGTTGGCCCTGTGATGGCCTTGCCAACTGTCCGTGGTGTACCCCTCCCTCACCTGGACTCGGTTGAGATGAGCCTGCCCGCGACCTGATTAGAATTAAGCTGCTTACAAAATGTATGATTACCAACACGTGCTTCCTTCCCATATAATTTTAAAGCCATTTAGGACTGATGCAGAAACTGAAAACCAGGATTACTGATGGTCCAAAATGTGATATTAGGATTTGATTAGCTGTATTAACAGTGAATATCTAAAGCACTTGATCTGGTTATTGCACTCTTTTGGTAGCTGTCCATCCTTCAAAAGAAATTCACTTCAAATCTGTAACACCTTTCTGTGCTTCGGGTCACTTTCCATTAGAGTTCTGTCCCACGTTCAGGACGAGATTTCCTCAGGGCTTCTCTGCTCTGCTGCTCATCACACTGCTGCTCACCATCATTCACCTTCTGCATGTCTGAATCTGAACCTCACGCTGTACTGCACAGGTACACACCTTTCACGAAGAGCAGGGCAATGATGTAGACTAGCATCCAGATCACTAAAAATTTTATTTACTTTATTCCATATACACTTTTTTAATCAATCACCATTCTGATATTTGTAAAAACGTATATTATAATAATAATGATGATGAATTGTAGGGTTGCATTTTTAAAAAAAAAAATTGATAGCATTAAAGCTATTTAACAGAGGGTTGGATATAAATTTGACCTATAGAACTGAAGATGCTTATTGGGAAAAGGGAACGTGAGGAAGGTTTGTGGTCCAAGCTGCTTCTCCAAGCCTGATGGTTCCAAGTTTAAAGAAAAACAGGTATTTTATAAACAGATTTCATGTTATGTTGTTTTGCAGGAAAAAAAGAAAGGGAAAATAGTGCCCCATGAATGACAGCTATTAATAATGAAGGTTTGTTCATAGTGGCACATTGCTGGATTGTATGTGTGTGTGTGTGTGTGTGTGTGTGCGCGCGCGAGTGTGTGTGTGTGTATGTGATATTTGCTAAGAAAAAAATAAATTCAGCTCACCAGCTTTGTCAGTGGTGTTGTGCAGACTCATTTATTGACATGCATTTTACATTGAAACCCGTTATATTTATTGTGGGAATATAATTCTTGAGAATGGCTTTAAAGATCAATTGTTCACAGAGGACTGTGTGGTTGTTGCTGTTGCATCTTAAACTATACAAGTGTCAAACTCATTTTCACTGATGGCCACTGAATTTAAAGGTAATCACTGATCATATATTCTAAAAGGGCAACCATGAAATCCGCATGACAAAATGATTCATCATATAATAAGGCATTTCTCGCCTGCATTTTCTGACAACACTCAACAGCAGTAAGCTGGCATGCAATCTTTCTTGAGTCCTGAATAACAAGATGTTTACTTGAAATAAGCTGCCGTCACCTTGACGAAGGATGATGAATATAAAGAATGTATGATGATCGTATTCTTTGAAAGCTTTTGCAGGTCGCATTAGATGAGTTAGTGGTAAAGTTCTGGGCTGCAAACCTTGCGTTTTGATACCTGTGGACAGCAGTAACAGCGACAACTATATTTATGAAGAGCTGTTTGGCATTATTGAACATGTAAGAGGGATGATGGCTGGTTTTACAGGACAACCTGATAACAACTGAAGTCTCTAAAACCTATGAGTGAATTAATTGTATGAGTGAAAACAAAGTGTTGAAGTCCGTGCTTCTCAAATAGTGGGGCGCGCCTCCCTTGGGGAGTGCGTATGACCTTGAGGAACATGCTTTTCTGGAGTAGTGTACTGTATGAGATTTAAGTGTAATTGATCTCCACTCCAGTAGTTGGCAGTGGTGCTCTCATTGCCGCGCTATGGTGTAGCGGTTTTTCGTACGAGCAAACAATCCCTCAAGAAACAACATGGAAAATTTTCTAACAGGAACGAAGAGAAAGGTGGAAAGAGATGGAAATATTGAGACATAAATAAGTTGAATGAATTTAAATAAGGATGTATTTTTTTATTTCAGGCACATTGGTGCACTTTAAATCTTTTCAATTACAGACGAAAAAACAATGTTGATGAAGTTTTTCTTTGTCGTAAGTTGAACTATATTTCTCTCTTTTTTGTTTTTAATGTTAATAAAGATACAATGTTATGCAGCGGTGTACTAATGATTTTATAGAGAAATAATACTATTTATAGTCCGGGTGGGGGGGGTCCTCTTCCTAGAAAATAATTGATAAGCACTGGTTAAAGAACAGTACTATAGTGGAATTGATGTGTGGGGGGGTGTAAGAGAATAACCCTAATCACAGCGAAATATACAATAGAGCTCCTTAATTTACATATTCATCATGGATATGAATGCCATGACTTTCAGTAATTTTATGCGTCTTTATTAGAAAATAATTTTTTGTTTTATTTTGGATTTTCTGAAATGGAAATGATCAAAGGATTACATTTATACAGAAAGCATTTTAGTTCAATGTCCTTTTACTGATTTGACGGTTTGCATTTTACGAAAAGTGTACAAGACAGTGATGAGGCCAGCGATGTTGTATGGTTTAGAAACAGTGGCTCTGAGGAAAAGACGGTAGGCAGAGCTGGAGGTAGCAGAGATGAAAATGTTGAGATTCTCTTTGGAAGTAACGAGGATGGATCGGATCAGGAATGAGTACATCAGAGGGACAGCACATGCAAGAGGTTTTGGAGACAAAGTCAGAGAGGCTAGATTGAGATGGTTTGGACATGTACAGAGGAGGGATAGTGAGTATACTGGTAGTAGGATGCTGAGGTTGGAACTACCAGGCAGAAGGCCGAGAGGAAGACCAAAGAGAAGATTTATGGATGTGGTGAAGGAGGACATGAAGGTCGTTGGTGTAAGAGTATAAGATGCAGAGAACAGGGTGAGATGGAGGCAGATGATTCGTTGTGGCGACCCCTGAAGGGAACAGCCGAAAGGAACGACCCTTTACTGATTTAAGGATGTGTAGATGCTTTTGACAAATATCCTGGTGGAAGATTTCACCACTCCTCTTCTTGGTAGAAACTATTTCAATTTCTTGGTTTCCTACCTCTGGCCCAGCTCTGAAGCATGGTCCACATAGTCCAAACAGCCATGACATTAAAAACATTGCAACCAACTGACAAGTTGAAGTAACATTTTTAACTCATCACAGCAAAGTGGGTATCAAGTCAGAAATTATTACCTTTGAATTATTGGTGCCATTTTGTAGTTGATACACTAACAATACATTTTTGAACGTGTGTGTGGTTTTGGAGTAACTAATCAAAACCTGTCAGGACCTTTAAGACCTGCAACTTTGCAGGAAAACGTATTTAAAGTTCAAAGTGTAAACCCTCTATTTGCTATCAATACGGTTTCTATAACTGCCCGAACACGTGAAGACTCTCACACGCACAACTTCGGTTTCAAGACCACTCGCTTTATTAATACTTCCGGTTCCGTACATAAAAGAACTCCGGCTTCTGCCGAAACTAAACGTTCCGTTCATGACGACACGACACAAAGTATTTGATAAGTTCCGACTTAACACCTACTTTGCTGTGACGGGTCACATTTATTATATCATTACAGTATCACCTACCAAGAAGTGTCTGTGCTCGGCACAACTTGAACGTTGAGTTCTCAAAGATGATGTATTGAAAGCAGAAAAAATGAGCAGCTGCAAGGATGTGTGTGATTTTGACAAAGTCTGCACTGTGAGGCTGATCGACTGTTTCTGTTTATCTAAAAAAAATAAAAAAAAATAAAAATAAAAAGCAGGTCTTGTGGGATGTCCATGGTGTGGAGTAGTAACTCATTAACAAAGGTTTGTTTTCCAAGGATGGATAACTAGTAAACTGGTAATAGTGTTGTGGCTCCCTAAGGCTCACTGGTGCATGTGTGTGGAGCAAGACAAATCCATTTGTCTGATCCCACAGAAGAACTACTGCAGCACAAACTGCTGGAACCATTAATGCTGGCCATGATATAAAGGGGTTGGAACACACAGTACACCTTGCTGTGCATGAAGCTAAATAACCACACACAAATCACGTGGTGTCAATGTTGTGGGGGTTGGGGACCCCTGCTGTAATGTTCATTTTCTGCAACCGATTAATCCTAATTTGGGTCGCGGGGAGGCTGGTGCCCATCCCAGCCAACTCGGGGCGAGGGCAGAATACACCCTGGACAGCTCGCCAGACCATCGCAGGGCGGAAACACACCAACGGCTTTGCAGCTACTCTTTACGAAAGTCAGCAATGGCTCTTTTACATTCCTCTCACCATAGACAGTGAGAGACATGGCCGGCCTTTGATAACCCAGTTAGGTGCACTGGGGGGCAGTGACAACCTTGTGGAGAGCGGGACTCCAACTCCCTAACCTTTTCGGATCAGCAATCCAGCGTCCTATACCACTAGACCACCACTGCCCCCTGCTGTAATGGATGATGTGAAACGTGATAGTGTTTCTATATAATTAATTAATTAATTAATTAAAAATATATTATAGATATCTATGAACTATGATAGAACATAGTTATGTGGTACTAAATTGGTCATCATAAATATTTAAAGCAGCTTCCTGTGAATATTATGCTTGGCTGGAAACTGCTGAATTAAACGTATTTCAAAAACTCCCTATTCTCACACAATAGCATTAAAGGAGTTTATACAAAATGCACAAAAAAAACATAAACTGATGGATGATTATACTCGAAGCTTATGGGGCCAGTTTTGGAAGATGATCACAGCTGGGTGTGAACTTTTTGTTGATTGACAGCAGTGTCTGTCTTCCTTTCAGCTTTTTCCCTTTTACTCGGGAGTCGCCACAGTCGCAGGTTTGATTTGGCAGAGGTTTTTATGTCGGATGCCCTTCCTGTCACAACCCTTTTTAGCAAGGGACAGAAACACGCTGACGACTTTGCAGCTACTCTTTACGAAAGTCAGCAATGGTTTTTTTACATGCCTCTCACCATATACAGTGAGAGACATGGCCCGCCTTTGATAACCCAGTTAGCTGCACGGGGATGGGGGGGGCAGTGACAACCTTGTGGAGAGTGGGACTCGAACCCCCAACCTTTGGATCAGTGATCCAGCGCCCCTCTGACAGCAGTGTAATTGCTTAAAATCCCGTATGACTCGATCACCTCTAGTTTAGTGTTGTGGTGCCTTAGTTTACAGATTAATCACTTAAATACTTCCTCCTGCACCGGCGATCACGGAATATTAACTAAAAATAAAAAATAATAAAATACATCTTCATTACTATCATTTATTGGTTCACTGAGAGCTGAAGAGTTTGATAGCTGAGTCACATGATCTTCTCAACCAATGGCATATTTCGCTTTTATGACGCTTCCGCTTGATGACGGAAAAGCTTCGAGGCAAAACCAACTGTCCAGGACTGTCTGTGATTACACGTTTCGGGATGTAAGTGTATCTACATGCACTAATATAATCACGGTGTTAACTATACTTTATTAATTAGACTGATTATTTTTCGTAGCCTGTGAAGATGCTCATATGAGCAGCTCCAGCGCATTTGTTTATTTAGAATTAGCTAGCCGTAGTCTGACAGCTTTTTTGTTTCCCACCCATTTTTTGACCACCCGTACTTCCGGTAGTGGGACCGAGTGGGCAGAACTTTGGCTTTCTAAGTTCTGATTGGGTAATAGTTAGCTGCGGGTCCGTGAGGGTTGACGCTAGCGAATCGTTGATTGGTAGGAAGGGTTTGTGGGGAATATAGGTGTTGAATGTTAGTCAGAACAGGTTAGCATTCAACACTGGAATTATTTTTCATGTGTAAACTCTCAAAGACTGAAATAAAACATTTACAGCTGCCATGCAATTTTGCTGTTAAATTTAAACACTAACCCAAATGTTTAATGTGGTGTTTTTTGCAAATTAAATCGTGGTACAAATATAATATCTGGAGGTTTTGTTTCTTCGATTCTGATTCTACAAGTGCATTGTGGGTTTAATTTACCTTTTAGGGTGGCCCATGTGTGCACACTTATTATAAACAATGTGTAATTTTCAGTGGAGAGAAAATATTTTCATAAATTTTATGGCTGCGCAAGATAGTTTGTTTTTAGTTACTATGTCTTAAAACTATTTATTAGGATTGTTGTGCAACAGCACCACAAATGGTTGAAAGAAAAACAAAAACCTCTCACTGATTTGAAGAAGTGATGCTGGGATTGATGTCCTCATCGCTCAAATTATAGTTGTATGCACTTCAAGATTCCGAACACCTTAACTTTTCCCGATCTTACTTCTTTTAGCTCTTCTTTTCCTTTAGACTGTTCCCTTCAGGGGTCGCCACAGCAAACCATCCTCCTCCATCTCACTCTATCCTCTGTATCTTCTACTCTTACTCCAACTTCCTTCATGTCCTCCTTCACCACATCCATAAATCTCTTTGGTCTTCCTCTCGGCCTTCTGCCTGGTAGTTCCAACCTCAGCATCCTAAGACCAATATACTCAGTATCCCTCCTCTGTACATGTCCAAACCATCTCAATCTAGCCTGTCTGACTTTGTCTCCAAAACCTCTTACATGTACTGTCCCTCTGATGTGCTCATTCTTGATCCTATCCATTCTCGAACCTCAACATTTTCATCTCTGCTGCCTCCTGTCTTTTCCTCATTGCAACTGTTTCTGAACCATACAACATTGCTGGCCTCATCTAGCTCATTCCCTAGAATTCCACCAAACACTGTCATTTGTGAGGAAATTCATATTTATAAAACATGGTTGCATTAATTAAGAAGAGAGGTGGAACTATTTTAACTGGTGCTTCTGACATGGATGCGTCCATCTATCCATTTACTGAACCATTTTCTCCTACAAGGGTCCCAGGATGAGTAGAGTCTATCTCAGCCAAATATTGGTGAAGGCACTGTAATGGACAGCTTGCAAACCATTGCAAGGCCAACACACACACTCACATTTGGAACAACCAATTCGCCTAATGGGCTTTGAACTGTGAATAAATCGGAATACCCAAAGGAAACCCACACAAGCACGGGGTGCACGTGCAAACTTCTCACAGGAACAACCCTGCTGAGCCCAGAACATTAACCCAGGACTTTTTGCTGCAATGCTGGCCACTATGTCACATATATACCATATATCATCCTTAAAAAAAGTTAAGTAAAAAGAACCACAGAAACAAACTACTTTTCTTCAAAAATAACTAAATATGTATATGAATACAGATGTTGAGTTCATGTTTAGGTTAAAATTTTGATCTGGGTGATGGACACATTAAATAATGTTCCAATTAAGTTGCAGTAGTTCATAAACTTCAACAATCACTACGTATTCTGTATTGGCAGGCTGGGAATCTATAAATAAGAATTTATTAATCATCATCATCCTCTGCTTAATCTGGGGTCGGTTCCTGGTAGCAGGAGCCTAAGCAATGAAATCCAGACATCTCTCTCCCCAGCCACTTCCCCCAGCTCTGGCACTGGGCGTTCCCAGACCAGCCGAGAGACATAATTCCTCCAGCGTGTTGTGGGTCAACTCCGGGGTCTCGTCTCAGTTGGACATGCCTGAAACACCACACCAGGGAGGCGTTCGGGGGCATTCTAACCAGATGCTCGAGCCAGATCAACGGGCTCCTCTCAATGTGGAGGAACCAAGGTTCTTCTCCGAGCTCCTCCAGGATGGCTGAGCTTCTCACCTTATCACTAATTTACTAATGATAGATATATATTTTTTAGAAAGTCCAATAGATTTTAATTTATTGAATTTTCTGTCCCAGAAATAAGCTCCACCCAAAGCAAAGCAATAGCTCGTATGCTTGGTTTCTTTTCTTTAAATGTAGTATGCAGCAGGGTTCTTCAGAAACAAGCAGAGAACTTGTTTTCCATAGCAGTTGCAGTTCACCGTTTGGGCAGTAGGGAGCGACAAAAATGACAAACTGCTTGTTTCAGTATCTTTGTAATTTAGTGCTGTATTGGACAGCATGTAAACGTGTGTGTGCTTTTCACGATTTATTTATGCTATCTGTAATTGTAAATCATACTTTAGGGTGTGATCTAGCAGGAAGCGAAGGAGGGAACGGCCCCCTCTGTAAGCATGGCCTCAGAGCTCCATGATGCCATTGTTATCGCCAAACAGGAACGCCACAAGAACCTGTTCCTCAACTACAGAAACCTGAGCATCTTTCCTGTGGAACTTTTAAAAGATGAAGGACTACAATTCTTGGAAAGATTGTACATGAAAAGAAACTCACTCACAACACTGGTATGTTTGACTGACTTAGACAGACAGACACACACACACACACACACACACACAAAGCCTGCTTACACTCAAAGCTGAAGTTTAGTTTCTTTTCTCACTTTTGTTCTTTTCAGCCAGATAACCTGGCGCAGAAGCTTCCCAATCTGATTGAACTGTGAGTATTAGTTAGTTGTGTCTGATTATTTTGGTGTGTCTTTGTTTTTTGGAACACCCCCAAAAAAAAAAATCAGGAGCAGAGAACTTTACTTTTTATTTGTAATATTATTAATTACCAGCAGATGTCACTAATGAATTACCTTCAGTTTGTTGCATTGGATCAAATCCCATCTCATGGGTTTACAATTTACATCAAGGCGTGTTTCAATGCACAATTGTTTTTCTCTTGTAGATATCTCCACTCAAACAACATTGCCTTCATTCCTCAAGGTAACATCTTTTAACATCTCTGTTGAAGGTTTTGTGTGTGTGGTGTTTTAATTACAGCGTTTACACCACTCTTCTTTGTCTCTGCTTGAAATCACAGCTATTGGAGACTTGGTGAGGCTGCAGTCTTTGGATCTGAGTGATAACTCCCTGCAGGTGATCTGCTCAGAGATAGGCCACCTGCGTTCATTACGCCACTTACGGTTGTCCAACAACCAGCTGAAATGCCTTCCACAAGGTTTGGGACAGTTGTTACCTCCATCAAGGTTATGTTTACCCTCAGGTTATGTGTTTATCAGGGTTACACAAAGCTGTGTGTAGATTTATTTATTTATTTTTTTTAATTTCGCATGTAGTTTTTCAGTCTGTACTAATTTTATGAAAAGTAACAAAACATTGAATAAAGTATTTGATGGGGACATATGTCCTTTTTTATTTTTAAAAATTAGACTTTTTTTCACCAGACATGATTTGATTGGACTACACGTCAAAAGGAATAAAATATGAATTTTTATTTTATAAAAACTTTTTTAAAGAATCAGACAGTTTTCTGTTTGCATGTTTGCTTGTTTTTTTTTTTTTCATTTCAATGATTTTAGACTGCTAAAAGAACAGGGTTCAGCCCTGCATATTGCTCCATGTCATTCCTGGGTTTCCACTGGGACATGGGATGAAGCTCCACGATTTATGCGCACACTTGGACCCCAATTGGGTATAAAAAGCAGGCACGGTGCATCGAAGAGATAAAACCTGAAGAAATCATGTTTCCAAGTTGATCAAGATTCCCTATGATGACGTAACAAATCGCTGTTAAACTCTGTGGCACCACCTTGCTATAATTCCCATTTCCATCTGTCATAATTTGCTGTTACGCTGAGAGATTTGAGATTTCCTTTCGGCTTTTTCCCTTTTTCAGAGGTCGCACAGCGAATGATTCGCACGTTTGATTTGGCATAGGTTTTTACGTCAGATGTTCTTCCTGACACAACCCTTTAGCAAGGGACAGAAACACGCTGACGGCTTTGCAGTTAAGTTAGGTAAGCTAAGAAGAAGTGGGACATAGAGAGGATCGAAGAAAGTAAACAGGACTACAGGGAGACACAGCGTAAGGTGAAGGTAGCGGTGTTAAAGGCCAAACAGAAGGTGTATGATGACTTGATTGCTAGGTTGGACAGTAAAGAGGGAGAATATGATTTATACAGGTTGGCACAACAGAGAAACAGAGATGGGAGGACGTGCAGCAAGTTAGTGATTAAGGACAGAGAGGGAAATGTATTGACTGATAACAGAAGTGTGCTGGGAAGATGGAAAGAGTACTTTGAAGAGCTGATGAATGAGGAAAATGAGAGAGGTAGAAGAGGTGATCGTTGAGGACCAGGAAGTAGCAAAGATTAGTAAGGGTGAAGTGAGGAGGGCATTGAAGAGGATTAAGAATGGAAAGGCAGTTGGTCCTGATGACATACCTGTGGAGGTATGGAAGTGTCTTGGAGAGGTAGCAGTAGATTTTCTGACAAGAACATTCAACAAAGTCTTAGAGAGTGTGAGGATGCCAGAGGAATGGAGAAGTGTGATGGTGCCCATTTTTAAGAACAAGGGAGACGTGCAGAGTTGTGGCAACTACAGAGGGATAACGTTAATGAGCCATACGATGAAGTTATGGGAAAGAATAGTGGAAGCTAGACTAAGGGCAGAGGTCAGCATTTGTGAACAACAGTTTGGTTTCATGCCAAGAAAGAGCACCACAGATGCAGTGTTTGCTTTGAGGACGTTACAGAAGGAGCTGCATTGTGCCTTTGTGGATCTGGAGAAAGCATATGACAGGGTGCCGAGAGAGGAACTGTGGTATTGCATGAGGAAGTCTGGAATGGCAGAGAAGTATGTTAGAGTGGTGCAGGACATGTATGAGAGATGTAAGACAGTGGTGAGGTGTGCTGTCGGTGTGACCGACGAATTCAAGGTGGAGATAGGACTGCATCAAGGGTCAGCTCCGAGCCCCTTCTTGTTTGCTATGGTGATGGAGAGGCTGACAGTCAAGGTTAGACAAGATTCCCCATGGACTATGATGTTTGCAGATGACATTGTGATCTGCAGTGAGAGCAGAGAACAAGTGCAGAAAAATCTAGAGAGGTGGAGGTATGCCCTGAAAAGGAGGAGAATGAAGGTTAGCCTCAGTAAGACAGAATACATGTGTGTGAACGACAAGGACTGAAGAGGAATGGTGAGGTTACAGGGAGCAGAGATGAGGAAGGTGGAGGATTTTAAGTACTTCGGCTCAACAATCCAGAGCAATGGAGAGTGTGGAAAAGAGGTGAAGAAGCATGTGTAGGCAGGCTGGAATGGTTGGAGAAAAGTGTCCGGTGTGATAGGAGGGTATTGGCAAGAATGAAAGGAAACTTGTACGAGATGGTGTTGAGGCCAGCGATGTTGTATGGTTTAGAAACAGTGGCACTGGGGAAAAGACAGGAGTCAGAGCTGGAGGTAGCAGAGATGAAAATGTTGAGGTTCTCTTTGGGAATAACGAGGATGGATAGGATCAGGAATGAGCATATCAGAGGGACATGCACAGCACATGTAAGATGTTTTGGAGACAAAGCCAGAGAGGCTAGATTGAGATGGTTTGGACATGTACAGAGGAGAGATAGTGAATATATTGGTAGTAGGATGCTGAGGTTGGAACTACCAGGTAGAAGGCCCAGAGGAAGACCAAAGAGACGATTCCTGGATGTGGTGAAGAAGGACATGAAGGCAGTTGGTGTAAGAGAATAAGATGCAGAGGATAGGGTGAGATGGAGGCAGAGGATTTTCTCTGGCGATCCCAGAAGGGAACAGCTGAAACAAAAAGAAGATGGATGTATATGTATGTATGTATGTATGTATGTCTATATGTATGTATATATAGGGCAGCACGGTGGTGTAGTGGTTAGCACGTCCACCTCACAGCAAGAAGGCCGGGGTTCAATTCCCGGCTTGGGCGTTTCTGTGCGGCGTTTGCATGTTCTCCCCGTGCTCGGTTTCCTGTGGGTACTCCAGTGTCCTCCCACGGTCCAAAAATAGGCACAATAGGCTAATTGGCTGTTCTAAATTGCTCGTAGGTTTCGCATCATGCAGAAGGCAATGGCACTGTCCTTGCCAAGAAAACCTCCATGAAGATAATAATCAACGGGTTATCCTTCATGGCAGGTCGCCAGGAGTCGTCCTACGACTTGGAAGGTACCCGACCATGTATGTATCTGTGTGTGTGTGTATATATATTTACACACAAACACAGATACATACATGGTACGTGTGTGTGTGTGTGTGTGTGTGTATATATATATACACACACACACACACACACACAGTGGTACCTCAATTTACGAAATTAATCTGTTCCGGAAGTGATTTCGTAACCTGGATTTTTCGTAAATTGAACCGCATTTTACATGTAAAACGTGTGATTCATTCCAAGGTCCCCAAAACTACACCCTAAACTTTTTAAAAATTATAAAAGCATACCTTTTAAGGCCTCCTTCTGCTTCAATATCGTACCGATGGTAGACAGGTTAAGCCATATTCCTTTGCGATATCACTCAACCGCATGCCACGAGCTCACTTCTTCTTTTCACTCGCACTTGGAATCACATGCACGCATGTGTTGATCATGTCTTCTTAGCAGGGTTATAATCTTACAATTGTTTATGCAAGGATAAAAGCCTGAGCCAAAAAATCAAGTTGCAATGAGCACAGTCGAAAAACTCATGAAACAACATGGGAGGGAGCTGCGTCATCCTTCCTAGCCAATGGGAGGCTAGTGGGGTGGGATGTTGGGAGATGACCAATGGGAGGGAGCTGCGTCATCCCTCCTAGCCAATGAGAGTGGGGCGATGGGAGTGGGGCATTCCTCCTAGTCAGTGGGGCGGGATGTTGGGAGATAGCCAATGGGAGGGAGCTGCGTCATCCCTCCTAGCCAATGGGAGGCTAGCGGGGCAGGATGTTGGGAGATAGGCAATGGGCGAGCAACTTGTGCATTGTTTGAATTTTTGAGATGGTGCTTCTCAATTATTTTCTGTCGCGACCCTTCTAGGAAGAGGAAAACATTGCCCCCCCAATATAAATAGTGTTATTTGTTTAAAAATTTTTGGGGCAGTGGTGGTATAGGGTGCTGGATCGCTGATCCTAAGGTTGGGGGTTCAAGTCCCACTCTCCACAAGGTTGTCACTGTCCCCCCCAGTGCCGCTAACTGGGTTATCAAAGGCCGGCCATGTCTCTCACTGCCTATGGTGAGACGTCCATGTAAAAGGACCATTGCTGACTTTCGTAAAGAGTAGCTACAAAGTCGTCAGCGTGTTTCTATCCCTTGCTAATGGGTTGTGTCAGGAAGGGCATCCGACGTAAAAACCTATGCCAAATCAAACGTGCGAATCATTCACTGTGGCGACCCCTGAAAAAGGGAAAAAGCCGAAAGGAAATCTCATTTGTTTAAAAATTGTTATAAGTAATCCTCTGCATAACACTGTATCCTTATTAACATTATGAATACAAAAAAGGAAGAAATAGATCAACTTCCAACAAAAATAAACTTTATTAACAATTTTTTAGTCTTTAAACAAAAAGATTTAAAGTGTATCAATTTGCCTTGAAATTTAAAAAGTATCCTTATTTAAACTGTAAACATTTTTTGACCAACAATTTGAACCATTTGATCTTGAAAAATAAAGTTCAATAAAATCAATAAATAATAATAAATTCAAATTGATCAGCAACATTAACTCAGGAGTACAATATATAAAACACTTTAACCTACAAAACAAAAATTAATAAAACAATTTGTATTATTATTATTTTGTCAAAATGATTAAGTCCAGATTAATTGCTCCAATGAGCACGTTTCACAGTGCACAGCTTTTTGAAGCCGGGTTTAAAGCACGATACTGAACTCTCAGCTCCAGCTCGATGTTGAACTGGGACCTGGACTTATTTTCGCAGCAGTGACGTCATCCAGCATGACCGAGACCGTGTCTGCTGCAGGTAGGATCAGTTCCTCTGCTGTGCTGTGGGGTTTTCTGCACTGAGCAGTTTAGTACTCCACTTTATCTGATGCTAACAGAGCTCGCTGGTTTTCTGGAATAGCATTCACAGAGCGGGATGGTTGTTGGCAATATCTGGCACGTTTTGCTGAAAAAACTCACGTGGCTCATCACCGTTGTTGGGGTGGGATGCCTTTAAGTGATGCCTTCATGTATTTGGCTTCATGCTCTCTGCTGCCAATGTTTTCAGACGCAGTAAACAGAGCAGTCTTTCCTCGTTTCTCACCGGAGTCACAGTGAAGCCAAGTTCTATATCCGCTTCATCATACCTCCTTGACTCCATAGTGGTTTTATTCACTTCACTTCTTATTTTACCTCTGGGCACACTCCGACAGTGAGTAAGCCACTGCCACCTGCTGTAGTGGATGTACAATTACACTTTATTCTAATACGGACAAGAAAAGCATGTTCCCTGGGGTCACGCTCCCCATTATTTGAGAACCACTGCTGTAATCATAAATGTTTATTGTTCTGCTGCATTAAAACATAACATTAAATTCTGATGTTTCTTACCATAATTAATAAATTGAATCAGTCATATTTGTCCCACGCTTCCCATTTTGCCCATACCCATATCCACCATATTTTTGTGCATAAAAACATCTATCACACCTCACGTTTGTTTAGGATAAATGTGTGCCAGCAGGTCAGGCTATTTATTGCAAACCTGGTTCAGCAAATTCTGTTGTAATGGCCATGATGCTGTTATGCTAGTTAATTTTTATTTATTTATTTTTGTGTACAATGGATATTAATCTCGTTTGCTAGATTTTTTTTTAATTCCAGACTTGTTATGAGTCACCACAGGTTTAGTGTTGAAAGATTGCTTTAAAGTTTTTGCACAGGAGCTACAAGATTGAAAGATTTGTGTTTTAGTTTCCAGGTTCATTGATTTGCTTGTTTTGTTCCTACTATGAACTGTTCAATTATTTTACAACTAAACAATAAAATAGTTTTGAAAGTTAAAGTGCTAAACAGTTAGCTTTATGCATACTGTTCAAAAATCTTAAGAAGAGCTCTCTAGGCGTAATGAAGCGAGTGAGCTTTGTACTCCAAGAACAACCTGTGACCCAGTTGGAAGCATCCACATTTAAAAGCAATTTAAGTTTAAATCGAAGCAGTGGGCTGTGCTTTGTCAGATGTGGTATCTGTTTATTTCATTTCACTCTGCTAATCTTCCTCCCAGCTTGTCTGCTTGGTGTGGTGCAAGCACTTCATGTCATGAAACAATATGCCTTTGTGGTTTTGCAACCTGAGTATGCATTCTCGTGGTTGGAACATTTTTCATAAAGATGCTTTGATTTATGGTTAAGTCAGTAACCTTATGTTTCTTATTGTTCCCTCTGGCATTCCATTCTGGATGCGAATCCCAACTTACTGTGGCCTATTTCTCACCAGTAGAGGGCAGCAGCATCACTATTGAGATGTGGATCATTTTTAATATCTGGGAAATAAACATTGAAGGGGTGAAAGTTTGTTCAAATCTGGCCACTGTCATCATAAAACTCACCCAGAGTTAATGTTGTCTCTGTGCCTGTCAGTTACATTGAAGGAGGAAGCATACACACTGTGCATTAATTGTAATAAAGGAGGATGTGTGGCATGTGATGCTGTTCATTAGAATAAAGGAGATGTGACCTATGTGCTGGTAAATGACACTAAATGAGGAGGTGTGGCTTTTTTAATTTGTTTGGTTTTTTTACTTTTACTATTAATTAAATTACATGAGGAGGCATGGCTTGTGACTGTTAATTAGTTTAACAGAGATGGTGTGGCCTTGGCCACTGAGAATAAAAGAGGTGTGAAATCTCAGTGACTGTTGAATAAAGTATGAGGTGTGGCCTCTGACTGTTGATTAATTTCAATAAAGGAGGTGTGGCCTCAGTGGCCATTAAATAAAATAGAATACGAGGTGTGGCTTCGGTGACTGGTAATTAGAATAAAGGTGGAAGTGTGGCCTCATTTTATACTTTGAACCTTTCTCCTGGTGCCTATCTCAGCAGACTCTGGGCAGGGGCACAGCTCACCCTGGACAGCTTGCCAGGACATTACAGGGCAGAAACATGTTGTTGGCAATGCAGCGTAGTCCTGATGAAAGTTCATCATCAGTTAATTTTCTGTAACTGCTTAATCCAAACTAGGGTTGCGGGGAGGCTGGCATCCATCCCAGCCAACTCCGGGCGAGTGCAGAGTACAACCTGGACAGCTTGCCAGGCCATCGCAGGGCAGAAACACGCCGACTGCTTTGCAGCCTACTCTTGTCGAAAGTCAGCAATGGTTCTTTTACACGCCTCATACCACAGACATTGAGAGAGATGGCCGGCCTTTTGATAATCCACTTAGCTGCACTGGGGGGGGACAGTGACAAGCTAGTGGGGAGTGGGACTCGAACCCCCAACCTTTGGATCAGCGATCCAGCACCCTATACAACTAGACCACCACTGCCCCCATCCTGACGAAAGTCAGCCATGGTTCTTTTACATGCTTTTAGCAGTTAACTAATTTAAATAAACTTGTAAATATAATGAAGTGGTGTGGCTGCTGTGACTTCTGTGACCGCTAATTCCAATAAAGGCGTGGGCTTTTGTGACGGGTTTTCAGTATAAAGGAGATGTGGCCTCTGACGAGTAGTTAGAATAAAGGTGAGGCTTTTGTGACTTGTATTTAAAATAAAGTAGGAGCTGTGGCCTCTGTGACTTAATTTAAATGAAGAAGGTGTGGCAATCCTGTGTGTGTGTGTGTGTGTGTGTGCATTGTGGTTATAGAGCTGGGGGATCTGAAAGAGTTGGAGACTCTGGATGTGTCCATGAATCTCCTCAGAACTCTCCCGGAGCAATTACACCAGTGTATATCTCTGCAGTGTCTGACCGCTGACCGGAACCTCCTGCAGCGCCTCCCTCGTCAGCTGTGTCAGCTAGCAGATCTCAACGAGCTTTCCTTGGCTTCAAACTGCCTCAGATTCCTGCCTCTGGGTGAGTGCTGCTATCCACAAACTCACGCATGCACTCTCACTCAGGCCGTTACCCTTGGCGTGCACAGTATACAACTGAGTAATAAAATGCCATGCTAGACATTCAGCTCAGCGGGATGTGCTAGTACAGCACGAAATGAGCAGGCTTGCAAGATTGCGCGAGATTCCAAAGCTGTTCCACGGTGTCTCTATAGGTTCAGTCTTCGTGTCTCAGTAAGGAGTCTCTGTAATGTGTTGGTTGTGCTTGAGTTACTGAGAGGGTCACGTGGAGCTGCAGGTGCTGTGATGGGCCACCCGCTGTGAGGGGCCCCAGGGGATTGTGGGTGATAATGAGTCTGAAATACTTCTTATAATTATGTTCACTGTGCTTCTGCTCACAGACTGTCTATAGCTTTTTCTGGTTCTCTCCTTCTCACTCAATTTATGTCAATCCCTCCTCCGTCTGTCTGTCTGGTCATCTGTAGAGGCTGTTTATCTCCAGGGAAGTGATGTTACTATCTAAATTAAGAATACAGACTTGCTCTAGCTGCTGATAACACTCATTTCAGTTTTTTCCTCAAAATATGCATGCTATCCTTACTGAACTGCAAAATGACTGTTGTTCTGCCCATCAGATCTTGGCCGCTCTATGGAGCTGCAGTTTGTCTTCGTGGATAATAATGTTCACCTCAAGGGCCTGCCGTCTTACCTGTACAACAAGGTTATTGGCTGCAATGGGTGAGATTGTGAGCAGTGTACCAGTTTACTCTTATTGAGAAATATAGACTATATAAATAAGTGAATTAAAACCCACCAACCCCTTCCCGCGTTCCTTACTACACCCGACTGCATTTACAAACCAGAATATGATTTATTGCTCATTATAGCACAATGCTGCTATCCAATAAGCTACCTCACAAGGCGTTAATTACTATTATTAATCACTGATTTGAACTAATGCACCTCATATTCGAATTATAATGATGTGTTGTAGTTTTGTACGTAATTTAAAATAAAGGGATGCAACAAAATGAATGTTTTAATGTTTCAGTAAGAAATGTCTTGTTCTCAACGTAAGGTTTTAAAATATTGAACATTTTATTTCACCTTTCTGGAAGGAGTCTCCAGTGTCAGTCAAAAAGATTTTTCATCACAGGAAAGGTTACCGTTCCTTGATTTGCTGAAACACTTAATACTTTTAGGGTTGCAGGGAAGCTGCAGCCTACCTCAGCCAAGTTTCAGCAAAAGCAGGGTACACCCTGAACTGCTCGTCAATACATCACAGGGCAGCACACAATTTGGAATAGCCAGAGTATGCATAAAATGCATCAAGGTGTGCTGCTACTGTAAAATAATCAGCATTGCTATGGTAATTCATATTGAGCAGCATCACAACATCCTGCTGGTGATTAATTTAACCGACATTACACGTGCCTGACCAGTGTTCAGTGCTACCCTGGATTTTTTCACATTGAGTCTTCTTATCACTCTTTAACTAGTTTTTAATATTTTAACATAATTTAAAAATATGCCAAGCGTAAAGTGAACTTATTTCATGTTTTCTCACTGGGTTTTAATAATATGAAAAATGAGCTAAAACTTTGAATTATTTTGATCAAGTACAGAGTCAAAACTTTTAGAATTATTTTTGTAGTTAGTTGTAATAATACTCTGAATAATTACATATTGCTCACACATTTGCTGTAGACTTGAAAGTTGTTTAATGCCATCTTTTGGAAATGGCTCATGCACTTATTGTACTGAAGCAGACATGACTCACACTGACTCAAGTCACTAAAACATGTCAGTAAACTCAGTCAAGCTGTTACATGTGATGAAGGGTAGAGGAGCATGTAAGCAACAGCTTAACTCTGTTGTGTGTGTGTGTGTGTGTGTGTGTGTGTGTGTGTGTACGTGCAGATGTGGTGTTTCTCCACACGTCTCTGACATGACACAGCTGTCCCTGACCAACGGAGATCTGAACGTGCCTCTGCCCTCTGAAGTAAAGTCTATAGGCACTGAGGCTGAGCGCGTGCTGACGTTAGAAGAGATGGCAATGAGAGCTCTGCATGTAGCATATAGCAAGAGCAGGAAGGGTGAGACTCGCCTTCACTTGCCGATGAGTTGACAAAGGACAACAAACATTTTACTGGCTCATGTCCAGGAAACTGCTAGTGTTCCACTCTTTTTCTCTAACCCTATGCACTTTGAGGAGTGACATTAGCACACTGATTCATATATTTTTAAAATATTGAAAATAATGTGAATTTGTTGCACATTTGTGTTGTAATGTTTTAAATCTTTTTCCTTCATTTATCCATTTATTAATTTCTTTCTCCCTTAATTTTCGTTGTATCCAATTCCCACCCGTCAAGTGTTTCCTTCGCTATCACACGACCACCACCAACCAGCGAGGGGTGTAAGCATGCAGTGACATGCAATGCTGCTTCTTGCCTCTTTTTGTACTGCTGCATATGTATTTTGGAGTGGCCTAACACACTCTGAGGGAAAGCGTATTTGCTCCTTGTACGAATTGATTGACTGGTTACTTGCTGTGAGTTACAGCAAAGAGATCGTACTCATTTTTACTGAGGGCCACATCACTAAATTTCTAGGTTGAATAATCACTGAACATCTATTTCAAAAAAGTGCAACCAAGAAATCCACATGGCAGAATGATTATTATGGACATTTATCCACTTTTCCTTTTTTTACTTTCCTGACAAAGCTTACCTGCAGGCTTTCTTGAGCCAAGAATAAGTAGCTGTTTACTTGAATAAGTTGCTGCCACCCTGATGGATGAATGATTAATTACACGTCATGGTAATGGCGAATGCAAAGAATGTATGATAGTCATGTTCTTCATTGAATTCATGACCCAGATTAAGCCCACTGGACTTGAGTTTGACAGCTGTGTCATAGAGATTTCTTGACAGGATTTTTAGAAGGTTGCTCAACAGATCTTTCCCTAACATTCTCATTCACCTGGACGGTGTTACCACAGTTGTAATGCTGGGACTTTCACATTCACACCTAGGGGCAGCTAGATAGCTACTTTCACATTTATACCTAGGTGACCTCATGTGCATGTTTTTGGACTGCAGGAGGAAACCCACACAAGCACTTGTAAATTGTACACAGAAATGCCCTCACGATGGGACTTGATGCTGTAAACATCTTGCTGTGAAGCTAACTTCTTTGCCACTTTGTCTTTCTTGACCCTTGAAATGAAATTCACTTTATATATTATTTATATATATATATATATATATATATATATATATACACACATACACACAGACACTCCCAAGCTTACGAATGAGTTACGTTCCAAACGGCCATTTGTTTATTGGTGCAAACCTAAATGCACCATAAATTATCAAGCTGACTGTGACGTCAGGAACTTTCAGCCAGACCCAAAATGTAGGAGACAGGGTAGGATGACCACGGAGAGACTTTATTGTTACAGGGGAGGCACTTGAGCAAGGGAAAACCGCAGTCACTGCTAGTGAGTGTGGCGCTGAAACCAGGAGCCTGAGAGATCACAGGAAAACGGGGACGTGAAGAAGGACAATCTTGTAGCACTGGGATGAGTGCGCTGCTAGTCTTTTATAGCACGGTAGATGGGAAACAATGTCAGGAAACTTTTTATTAAAATTCTTTACAAAATATGGTATACATAAATTAAAAAGATAGTGGATATAATAAACATTAAAATGCTAAAAATATAAAATTATTCAATTATAAAACGAACACTCTGTACAATTATAAAACGAACACTCTGTACATTTATCAATATCATTATGTCCTGTGTTTAAACTCCTGGTTTCTCTCAAGCACAGCACAGCGGATCTCATCAGATTTACAGAGATTTTCACTCTGTTCTAGTTCATTATAATACTGGAGTCAGTTTGTTTCTTCTTTGAAAGTTTTGGTGCGAGTTCAGAAATGTATCCTTCTGCTTCTCTTCCGTGACTTCCGCTGGTATAAAGCACGTGTTAGCCATGCCCCTCTGTCGGAGCCTAGTATTAAGTGTACCTCAGAATAATGTTTAATCATATATCATACTTATATTTATGATGTATATTTCTATAGATTTTATTCCATTTCTATTTCTAACCCTCTCTCCAAAGTTGTCACTGTCCCCCCAGTGCTGCAGCTAACTGGGTTATCAAAGGCGGGCCATGTCTCTCACTGTCTATGGTGAGAGGCATGTAAAAGAACCATTGCTGACTTTCGTAAAGAGTAGGCTGCAAAGTCGTCAGCGTGTTTCTGTCCCTTGCTAAAAAGGGTTGTGACAGGAAGGGCATCCGACGTAAAAACCACTGCCAAATCAAACGTGCGAATCAGATGATTCGCTGTGGCGACTCCCGAGTAAAAGGGAAAAAGCCGAAAGGAAGACAAACTTCAATTTCATTTTACTTTGAACCTCAGGCAGCCCTGTTCATATCTTCGGATGTTTGCAAAACGAATGTTCGTAAGCTGGGGAGCGTCTGTACAGTCATCCCTTGAATATCGCAGATAATGTAGACCAGACCTGGCCACGATATTCGAAAAACCGCAAAGTAGGAACACCCCTCTCATTTCTACCACACGCATATGCTTTAGCGTCTATACAATATCAAGACGTGTATATTAAACGATACACAGTTATATGCATATGTAAATACTGTAATGTATTACAGTAATATTTAAGTACAATTTATATACATATTTATAAGTATAAATATATATTTATAAGTATAAATACTTTAAGTACTGTACTCACCTCTGACAATAGCTCTTCGCTTGATATGACAGTAATCCAAAAAAATGTCGATGAGAGACCTGTGCAGTACGATGAAGTTAATTCGTTTATGCCATAATGGCATGCCACGTGGGCATACGTTTTGCCTGCAGCCAGCATATCTAACAACTTCACTTTTTCATTCACGGTCATCATATTTCGCTTTTTCTTGGGCTCATTGGATGCTGTAGGTGGTGCAAGGCGTTTAGGGGGCATTTTCGAGAGAAATAAAGTAAGGAACAAAATTTGAAAAATACTGTAGCACGATAAGAAATCCAAAAAAGCTTGAAAGAACTCTGTGTCTTCTGCCTCCTCGCGGGAATGTGCGAGGCTACAGCGTCACGCATCTAAGCCAATCAGCTTGCAGGTGGGCGGTCTCTGCAAGTTTCGGCGTGAATTTTGAAATTTTTATGAATTTTTTTAATTATTATTAAAATACCGCGATGCACCAAGACCGCGAAGTTCAAATCGCGAAATGGCAAGGGATGACTGTAGTTATATATATATATATATATATATATATATATATATTACAGTGGAGCCTTGGTACACAAACTTAATTCGTTCTGGAAGGCTGTTCGGATCCCGATTTTTCAGATTCCCAATTCGCTTTTCCCATTACAGTACAAATAATGTAAATGGCTTTAATCCGTTCCGTCATATTTTGAACAGAAGTTAACAGTACTGTAACTCATACCATAGGTCCGCAAATTAAGCGTAAAAATTATTGAATATAGTACACTATGTTATGGTCTGTTTTATGAGAGACTCTTTAAATTTTCTGTGGTTTGAATTTTAGTATGTTATGGTCTTTCTCAAGAGTTGTGTTGAAATGTGCATTGGAGTGGGGCATGGCTCTCACATGCCAGTGGACTGCTAAACACACACACCTAATTCCATTTAATCACGGGCTATAAAGACTAGTAACGCCCTTCCCAGTGCTAGAAGACTCTCCCTATCTGGCTCTCAGCTCTGTGCTCCACCAGTTCCCGCTTTAGTTTGATTTCCGTGTTTCTAGTGCTCTCGTGCCTTCCCTGTGAACAATAAATAAAGTGTACCCGCTTTTTAAAAATGCATCCGGTTTTATCTAGTGCCTTCCCTGTGAACAGTAAAGTGCAACTGTTTTCATAGATGAAACGGGGAAATCATAGTCACTGTAATAGAGATGTGGAGAAACACGGAAATCAAACTAAAGCGGAAACTGGTGGAGCTGAAAGCAAGATAGGGACAGTCATAAGTAGAGGCGCATTTTACATGTAAAATGCATGATTCGTTCCAAGGCTCCCAAAACTACCCCATAAACCCTTTAGAAATGATAAAAGTACACCAATTTTGTATGAAATATGTGTTAAAAGTAAAAGAAAATTATTTATTAAACCATTTAAACATGTTTTATGAACCAATTTTTTTATTAATCAAACCAAACAATTCTTTCTTCCTTTCGGCTTTTTCCCTTTTCTCGGGTGTCGCCACAGCGACTGTGGCACTGCTGAGGTGTTACGGAGGCCCACGATGCTTCGATAGCAGCCTTAAGCTCATCCACAGTGTTGGGTCTGGTGTCTCTCAACTTTCTCTTCACAATATCACACAGATTCTCTATGGGATTCAGGTCAGGAGAGTTGGCAGGCCAATTGAGCACAGTAATACCATGGTCAGTAAACCATTTACCAGTGGTTTTGGCACTGTGAGCAGGTGCCAGGTCGTGCTGAAGAATGAAATCTTCACCTCCGTAAAGCTTTTCAGCAGATGGACGCATGAAGTGCTCCAAAATCTCCTGATAGCTAGCTGCATTGACCCTGCCCTTGATAAAACACAGTGGACCAACACCAGCAGCTGACATGGCACCCCAGACTTTCACTGACTGTGGGTACTTGACACTGGACTTCAGGCATTTTGACATTTTCTTCTCCCCAGTCTTCCTCCAGACTCTGGCACCTTGATTTCCGAATGACATGCAGAATTTGCTTTCATCCGAAAAAAGTACTTTGGACCACTGAGCAACAGTCCAGTGCTGCTTCTCTGTAGCCCAGGTCAGGCCCTTCTGCCGCTGTTTGTGGTTCAAAAGTGGCTTGACCTGGGGAATGCGGCATCTGTAGCCCATTTCCTGCACACGCCTGTGCACGATGGCTCTTGACGTTTCTACTCCAGACTCAATCCACTGCTTCCACAGGTCTCGCAAGGTCTGGAATCGGCCTTTCTTTCACTTTTTCCTTCCCACAGACGTCCCACTGAGGTGCCTTGATACAGCACTTTGGGAACAGCCTATTCGCTCAGAGATTTCTTTCTGTGCCTTACCCTCTTGCTTGAGGGTGTCAATGATGGCCTTCTGGACAGCAGTCAGGTCGGCAGTCTTACCCTTGATTGCGTTTTTGAGTAATGAACCAGGCTGGGAGTTTTTAAAAGCCTCAGGAATCTTTTGCAGGTGTTTAGAGTTAATTGGTTGATTCAGATGATTAGGTTAATAGCTCGTTTAGAGTACCTTTCCATGATATGCTAATTTTTTGAGATAGGAATTTTAGGTTTTCATGAGCTATATGCCAAAATCATCAGTATTAAAACAATAAAAGACCTGAAATATTTCAGTTGGTGTGCAATGAATCTAAAATATATGAAATTTTAATTTTTATCAGTACATTACAGAAAATAATGAATTTTATCACAATATGCTAATTTTTTGAGAAGGACTAGTGTGTATGTGTGTGTGTATATATATAAAATCTGAAGTGAATACGTGTGTGTGTATATATATATATATATATATATATGTGTGTATATGTATATGTGTGTATATATATATATATATATATATGTATATGTGTATGTGTGTATATATATATGTGTGTATATGTGTGTATATATATATATATATATATATATATATATACATAAATATATATATATATATATATATATACATAAATATATATATATATGTGTGTGTGTGTGTATGTATATGTAAATAAAATCTGAGGTGAAAGAGAATTTTTTTTTGAAGGAATTGTATATTTTTTTGTAAATAACATTTTGTCATATTTCTGTTGCTCTGCGCATGTACCTTTTTAGATGAGCTATTAATGCAGGATTTAAAATGATGATACTCTTGTTCCAGACGATTAAAAAAGCTTCTGCACATTGAAACCTGTACGCTGTTTAATCGTGCAAATGCTCATTATGATTCTTTTCTTTTCTCTCCCCAGACTCCATGTTCTTTCCGACGTTCCTGCTGCCCACCAGCCTGTCAGAGTTGTTCCAGTGTCCGCTGGGTCACTGCCATCGCTGCAGTCAGCCCATGTTCACCATCGTCTACCCCAAGCTTTTCCCCCTCAGAGACACTGCACTGGCTGGAGTACATAGAAGGTACTGTGACACAAAACACACTGTCTTCCTTCATCTGATACAGGCCTTAACTTGTCTCTCTCTATCTCCTTCTCACTTAAAAATTTGTATCACATGAGTGTTTTCTTCAGAAATATTTAACAATGAGTAGTTCATCTTTTGATGAAAAGTGACGCACTTGGAAATTCACTTTAAGTGTAGCTAATCAGTATGTTTCATAAAGCTCATCTTCACATTTTTTAAATAAATCCCCTTTTTATTTTTAATTGTTGAGCTCATTTTAAAGAATTGCTTTAAAGACATTTGGATCAAAATGTATTCTTCTCCTGAAACATAATGTTATGTCCACTTCATTCGTGGCTGTAAGGACTTATTCAGGCAATTTCACTTGTAATGATAAAGTGATAGAAAGGGCTGATGTTAGGAAGAAAGTCAACAACAACATATTAAAGCTGTAATCAAATCAGCCGCATACTCGTCACATTTCAGAACAGGTTTATTCCAACCTTTTAAAATCTCCATTTCAGTTGAATTTTTATAAATTGCTTCCCTTTTTCAGTTTTATGCCTGTTTTGTTGATTTTAGCTAAAGTCATGAATTGAAATCATAACGTTAATTAGTATAATAGTTACCTTGTGGTTTGTCTTGTGCTTGTGTGGCTTTCCTCCTCTGTGTAATCCGGTTTCCTCACACAGTCCAAAAACATGCACCGTGGGCTCATTTGCTATTCAAAATCGCCCCTCGGTGTGAGTGTAAATGGTTGTGTGAGTGTTGGCTCTGCGACAGCCTGGTGAGCTGTCCAGAGTGTACCCTGCCCTCGCCCAGAATCAGCTGAGATGGGCCATTGACTGTAATTAGGATTAAGTGGCTTCGAAAATGAATGAGAGATCAAGTTAATATTTTTCTAAAATAATACTAATTGTCATATGATGTCTTTCTGCAACATCCACCAAGTGAATAGTAGAGGTGAATAATTGTTGTAATATATACAGTACTGACGCTCCCCAACTTGCGTTTTAGTTCGGTTCCGGACGGCCGAACGTAAGTTGAAAAAAAAAAAAATTAAGTTGTTACTGTATGTTCCAGTGACATATGACATTCATATTGCACTATACATCCATAAATACCATTACCGTATCTCATAAAACATCCCTAAATCAATTATTGTAAACATAACATTGTAAAATAATATCAACATTAATTCCAAATAAATTAAATTCAAGCAAAATAATTTCAAATAGATACATTTTAATCAAATATCAAATACAGTATCAAATATAACCTTTAACATTCTCTATGATGCGTTCTTTCTGCTTGTAAATGGTTCTGATGGTTGACGGATGGTCACTTTACATGAAGCTGAGCCGAGTCACTTTACATGAAGCTTAAAACAGCCAATCAACGTTACAATATGTGAGGCGCTCCACCAAAAGTAGCTTGCTTGCTTGCTTGCTTACCTCCACTTGTGCTTGAGACAAAGCACGGGTTATACGGACTTCCTGTCTTTCAAGTGAGCAAGGGCACCGTTGAATACTTGTTTAGTACTAAGCCTGCACTGATGTGAATCACCAGCAGAGCGGAGCGTTCTCTTTCTTTTTTGGATTCAGGTTTTCATTCACTTTTACAACTCTCTTTGCTTGAGTATGCATGGTAGATTGTGCCGATCTGAGCAGATAGTTCATTCAGTCTTGGGAAAACCGGAAATTCCGGCATATGCCAGAAAACTTGCACCCATGCTATTAAGCTTACGCTTCTGACCAACCATATTTGCTTAGGGTTACAAAAGTCCGCAAAGCAGTGTCAACACAAAGATCACAGAGACAACGTCTTAACACAAGGGTAACACGCAGTGAACTGGGAAGAATTAGGGGCACATTCAGTCTGTTGTTTGTAAACAATGGACGCAGCATCATTGCGTCATTGCGTCATTATGTCAGCGTACTATGTAGGTATGTCTCGTACGCAAAATTTGACATAATTTTTTTGAAAAAAGAAACGTAAAACAGATGAATGTAAGTCAGGGAGCGTCTGTACTATAATTGAACATAAGGATAAAAAAAATAAATTATATACTTTTAAAAAATTGGTGACAGATACATGATCTTTTCAACGCACATGGAAGCAAACTAAAAGAATATGTTCTTAGTTTATATTTCTCCTTCAAAGCATGACGACGATGGTGATGATGATGATGCCATCTGCTCCAAGTGATTGCTGCAATCTGACAGTCTATTGTTTTGATTCAAGTCGTACCCGCTTAGGATAAATTTTAATCCTGTGATGGTGGATCACACAGGCTGTGCCTTCCTGTGTCGGGTATATACATGCATTTTTCGCTGCAGTCTAATTATATTTACTGCTGCAGTAACCAGGGGCTTGTGTTAATTCGAAAGAAAAAAAACACACAAATGCATGCTATTTATGTTTGAAAATAAATGCACATTACAAAAAAGATTGCCACCTAAGTGTGTCCTTGTCATACACAAAGGTGGTCAGTGACACTTTAATTTTATCATGCTGTCTTAAATTGTGTTTAATGTTTTGTAGAGTCAGTAGATAAATATGAGAGCTGCTTTAGAATTATCTCCAGGTTGTACAGTGGATGATTATTTGTTATAAAAAGAGAAAAGCTTGGTATCACTTATAGGTTTTTAAGAACTTTTATACAGTATAGGTGGGACGGTGGTATAGTGCTTGGTACATCTACTTCATAGCAAGGTGGTTCTGGAATTGATTCCTAGGGGAGGGAGTTTGGACTTTGCATGTTCTCTTCCTGCTGATGTGATTTTCCTCCGGGTACGCCGGTCTCCATTGCCAGTCCAAAGACATGCACATTAGACATGTCAAATTGCCAATGAAGTGTGTGCGTGCGTGTGTGTTGGCCTGCTGGCCTGTGATGGTTTTGTGAGTTGTTCTGGCCTGTGATGGTTTGGCAGATGAGTGTGAGAGTATAGCACATTTTTGCAGTTTTATGAGGCATTATAATGATCTAATGAGTTTATAAAAAGCTTACTAGTTATTGTAGCCATCTTTTAAGGAATTAATAGCACAGTTATACAGTTGTGGTTTTTTTTTTTAATATATGCATCATAAAAAGTGCTACCTTTTCTTTTATTTCTCATTAAGTACAATAACTGACTCACGCTTGCGGGTTGTGTTTCTGACCGTCTCAGGTCCGGTGCCCTGTTTCCTCTTCCGATGCTCCGTGTTGGTAAATGATGAGCTGGCGGTTCAGACCTCGTCTCACTTCTCTGTCTATCTCAGCCCATTAGTAACAGGACACCTGCATTTCTGTATCAACATCTCCCATCTTAACCCATCCTAACACAATCAGCATGGCTAATTGGCTAATCTCTGGTCTTCTGCGTACATTAAGAGCTCTGATCGTTCGGTCAGTTACGTCTGGTCCTGTTCAGTGCATCTAGAGGATTTGGTAGTAGTCAGCAGCAGCAAGGCTCTGTGTGTTTGTGTCTGCACATGTTGGGAATGAAGAAAAAGATACTAACAGGAACATCTAGGAGAAACTTGTCATGTAACCACTTCTCTCTCTCTCTCTCTCTCTCTCTCTCTCTCTCTCTCTCTCTCTCTCTCTGTGTCTGAGCAGAACGACAGTAAGCTTTGTGGCGTACTGCTGCTCCAGCCAGTGTTTGCAGATGTTTGACCTGCAGGGTTGATGTCATCATTCCGTCCATCATGGTGCTGTTGTCAGGGTGTTCACCGAGAAAGTTTCGATAGCTCCCATGGATTCTGGACACTCTGGACTTCCAAAGTTTTGGCGCTCATTCAACTTTTGTGCTTGTGAGCTCCATTTTCACTTTTTCCCAAAATAAATTTTAAGTTGAATTTTATGAAGTGTTTTAACCGATTCCCATTTTTCTCCTTAATTTAGTCGAAAAGAGCCTTTCATCTTCCCTAAATGTTCTCTAAACCTCTAGAAAAATGAGAAGTATTTTGAATACAGTTTACTCCCTACTTGATGTAAATGTCCTGCCTCCTTTCAGAGAGAGCTGTCATCAATGTAAATATTTATTCTTATAAGCTTGAAGCTCTGTTTTAGAAATTTCTCTGAACTTCTTGGACTGTGATTATGATTGTTCTGATCCAATAAAGCACTACAGGATCTTTAACATGGATTGTTCATCTACTATTAGAGGGCTACTGAAAAATCAGCTGAACATAACTTTACCCAGAGCCCAGTGCAGATGATCAACCAGGATGGTTGGTTGCCTGGGCTTTTTTTTTTTTTTTTAACTCTTACGGTGGCTGATGTTGCAAACAAGTCATTTCAAGGTGATTGGCGTTCCAGTTAATTCTAAAACTAATGACGGATACCAGGCTAATTGTATTTTTATTTGCTGAACCACTCCTTTTCATGGTTTATGGCAGGGGTGCTCAATCCTGCTCCTGGAGATCTACCTTCCAGCAGGCATTCTCTCCAACCCTAATCATGTCCACCTAACCATCCAATCATCTAATCAAGGGACTTTGAAATGTCTTAAGACCTGACTGGATCTTACATGTCACATGGGCCACATTAGGGTTGGAGATAAAGTCATCTGGAAGGTAGCTCTCCAGGAGCAGTATTGAGCACCCCCTGGTTTATGGTGTTCTCTAATAACTGTTAATCGTGGCCACAACCACAGCATGCATTCATGTTTACATCCAAAGTTATTCGTGATTTTGTGCAACTTGTCAACTTTTTTTTTCCTGGTTGATTGGTCAACCAATGAACTGCCTGAAGCCTCAGCTCGGTTGTTTAAGTGAACCAAGTCAGATGTGCTGCTGCTGGGTTGAAACAAAAACCTGCAGCCACACGGCCCTTGGTGGCGTGAGTCTGACACCCCTGAAACCTTTCCACGTGTACGTCTGACTAAAATCAGAAACCATTTGTCATTAGCTATAGAGCTATAACATATACCGTGTTTCCATTAAAGTCTTTATCTGGAGTCTGGGAAACAGTAAGTTTACAAACTTCACTCTTGAAGAATATTTCTTGTTTTTAAATGTATTAAATGCTTTAGATTATTGTACCATTATAGCAATGAAAAGTTCATTAAACATCATATTTGACTGAAGATTTCTGTAACTGCACTTTAATTCCCTCAGTGTATTTATATGAGGTTCTGTAGAGACGTGCTCGTTTCTTCCAGGAATTTTATTAAAGGAATTAAGTAATGTGTGGACATGTTGATGGATTTTATACAGGTACGAAATGAAGCAGCTCTTGGATCATTTCCATGGTGGTGTTTCGCACTGCACAGCACGCTATAGCTTGTAAATCAGCTGGTGTGTTAATGGAGGGGGGATTTAAATTATGAAATTCAGTTTATTTTATTAGCCTGTAGGAAAAATCCTCTTGTAAAGGTTTTATATTAGTATTGGTGTTGAAGCTTGAAAGGACGGTCTGTTTTTATATACACGCACACAGACCTGCACTGGAGACAGGAGATTGTTGATGCTCTAAATCTAACAGTGGTGTTCATCTCAATCAGCACCAAGACCAAGTGACAAGCTGAGAGGTTCTAAAAGTAAATGTTAGCTGTGGCTAACTTCAATTATATTAAAAACACACATCTGTGTGTGTCTGTGTAAGTGAGGGAGAGAGTGTGTGTGTGTGTGTGTGTGTGTGTGTGTGTGTGTGTGTGTGTGTGTGTGAGAAGGAGAGAGAGAGATTCTGTCTGTGTTTGAGAGAGGGACACATCACAAATCAGAGTAAGTGCACATGATGGTGTGTGTGTGTGTGTGAGAGAGAGAGAGAGAGAGAGAGAGAGAGTGTGGTCTCATCCAGAATGTATCTCCCCCTGGCATTCCTGGGGTAGAGTCTGGGTTGCTGTGTGGCCCATGCTGGGATACAGCTTCTGAAGAAGGATGAAGTTAACTGGTTTAGTGGAATATCAGATTCTCTGTGTTATCACTTATCCCGTCTGCTTGGTGGCGCAGCAGGTGGTGTTGCTGTCTCCGAGGGTAACTAGTTCGATCCTGAGCTCAGGTTTCTGTCTATGCAGAGCTTTTTATGCTCTCCACATGTTCACACGGGTTTCCCTCTGGGTTCTTCAGTTTACTCCCGCGTCTCAAAAACATTGAGTGTAGTCTGGCCTTGTACCCGGTGTTCCTGGAATAGACTTCAGGTCCACCTCCAGCCAGATCAGGAGGAAGCGGTTAGCTTGTATACAGCTGATTTCCCCCCAAGGAGGGTTTGTGTTTACTTTCTGTTTCTCTTTAATATTTATTTAAACGTCCCATATAACTCGGTCACTCAGATCTTTTATTTATTTGAATGTAAATTAGATAGTGAAATGGAAGATGATTTAAAGTATGAGGTGAAGAACCCACCCCTCTGACTACAGCAGAACTTCCCCCGGTTTCATTCAGATGGGCTCGTATCATCAAGAACTTAAAACACTCAAACTCCGAACAGTTGGAGTTTTCAAACGTTGTTCTTTTGCTAGCGGTTAACAGAATCCTGACAAGGGATGAAAGTTCCTGCCAGGTGCTCGTGTGTTCAACAATATTTCATTTCTGCCTCGTGCGCATGGGAGGAATCGGGCTGCACTTGATGGCGGATGTTAACAATTTAAAACTATAGAGCCCAGGATTCTGAGCATGAGCTACAACACACGTCTGAATGATCGCGCTCGAGAGAAAAAGACGAAAACAAACAGGCTGCAGGAGAAAGACAGGAGAGAGAGAGAGAGAGAGAGAGAGAGAGAGAGAGACTGTAGGGGAAGAGTGAAACTGGGAGAGAGACAGACTGGTGTAGAAAGACAGTGGGGAGAGAGAGAGAGAGACAGAGTAGGGGAAAGAGAATGGTGAAAAAGAGACAGGTGGACAGAGAGAGAGAGAGAGACTGGTGATGAAAGAGACGAGAGATAGAGACAGAGACTGGTGAAGAAAGAGACAGTAGGGGGGGGGAGAGAGAGAGACACTGGTGATGATAAAAGAGACAGAGGGAGAGAGAGAGAGTAGGGAAAGAGTGAATCAGGGAGAGAGACAGACTGGTGTAGAAACAGTAGTAGAGAGAGAGAGTAGGGGAAAGAGAATGGTGAAAAAGACAGGTGGACAGACAGAGAGAGAGAGAGACTGGTGAAGAAAGACAGTGGGGTGAGACACTGGTGATGATAAAAGAGAGACAGAGTGAGGGAGAGAGTAATGCAGCCATGAGGCGGTCCCTTATACCAGTCCCAAGCCCGGATAAATGCAGAGGGTTGCGACAGGAAGGGCATCCGGCGTAAAACTTCTGCCACATTAAAAATGCAAATGGTCAAAACAAAATTCATACCGGATCGGTCGAGGCCCGGGTTAACAACGACCGCCATCAGTGCTGTCAACCAACAGGGTGCTGATGGAAATTGGACTACTGTTGGCCGAAGACGTCAAAGAAGGAGAGGCGGGAGGCGTGTCCGTAGGCAGAGAGAGAAGAGGAAATGCGTGAGCCTAGGACTGAGAGTAGGGACTTTGAATGTTGGAACTATGCAAGGAAAAGATAGAGAGCTGGCTGACATGATGCAGAGGAGGAAGGTGGACATACTGTGTGTTCAGGAGACCAGGTGGAAAGGTAGCAAGGCTGGAAGCTTAGGGTTTAAGCTGTTTTATTACGGTGTGGATGGGAAGAGAAATGGAGTAGGAGTCATCTTGAAGGAGGAGTTTGTCAGGAATGTTCTTGAAGTGAAAAGAGTGTCAGACAGAGTGATGAGTCTCAAGTTAGAAATTGAAGGCGTGATGGTCAATGTTGTTAGTGCTTATGCCCCACAGGCAGGATGTGAGCTAGAAGAGAAGGAGAGATTCTGGAGTGAGTTAGATGAAGTGATGCAGAGTACCACCAGAGGTGAAAGAGTGGTCATTGGAGCAGACTTCAATGGACATGTTGGTGCAGGCAACAGAGGGGACGAGGAAGTGATGGGCAGGTTTGGTATCCAGGACAGGAACACAGAAGAACAGATGTTGATCGATTTTGCAAAAAGGATGGAAATGGCTGTGATGAATACTTTCTTGAAGAAGAAACAGGAGCATAGGGTGACTTATAAAAGCGGAGGTAAGAGCACACAGGTAGACTACATCTTGTGTAGGCGATGTAATTTGAAGGAAGTCAGTGACTGCAAAGTAGTAGTGGGTGAGAGTGTTGCCAAACAACATAGGATGGTGGTGTGCAGGATGACGCTGATGGTGAGAAAGGTGAAAAACACAAAGGCAGAGCAGAAGACAAAGTGGTGGAAGCTGAAAAAGGAAGAGTGTCGTGTTGTCTTCAAGGAGGAGTTGAAACAGGCTTTGGGCGGTCAGGAAGTGCTTCCAGATGACTGGACAACCACAGCCAATGTGATCAGGGAGACCGGTAGGAGAGTACTTGGTGTGTCCTCTGGAAGGAAAGTATATAAGGAAACTTGGTGGTGGAATGAGGAAATGCAGGAATGTGTACAAAAGAAGAGGTTAGCTAAAAAGAAGTGGGACACAGAGAGGACCGAAGAGAGTAAAGAGGACTACAGGGAGACACAGTGTAAGGCGAAGGTAGCGGTGTCAAAGGCCAAACAGAGGGCGTATGATGATTTGTATGATAGATTGGACAGTAAGGAGGGAGAAAATGATTTATACAGGTTAGCACAGCAGAGAAATAGAGATGGGAAAGATGTGCAGCAAGTTAGGGTGATAAAGGACAGAGAGGGAAATGTATTGACTGATGACAGAAGTGTGCTGGGAAGATGGAAAGAGTACTTTGAAGAGCTGATGAATGAGGAAAATGAGAGAAAAAAAGAGTAGAAGAGGTGACTGTTGAGGAGCAGGAAGTAGCAAAGATTAGCAAGGGAGAAGTGAAGAGGGCATTGAAGAGGATGAAGAGTGGAAAGGCAGTTGGCCCTGATGACATACCAGTTGAGGTTGATTTTCTGACAAGAATATTCAAAAAGGTCTTCGTAAGTGAGCAGATGCCGGAGGAATGGAGGAGAAGTGTACTTGTGCCAATTTTTAAGAACAAGGGAGATGTACAGAGTTGTGGCAACTACAGAGGGATAAAGTTGATGAGCCATACAATGAAGTTATGGGAAAGAATAGTGGAAGCTAGACTAAGGGCAGATGTCAGCATTTGTGAGCAACAGTTTGGTTTCATGCCAAGAAAGAGCACCACAGATGCAGTGTTTGCTTTGAGGATGTTAATAGAGAAGTACAGAGAAGGTCAGAAGGAGCTGCATTGTGCCTTTGTGGATCTGGAGAAAGCATATGACAGGGTGCCGAGAGAAGAACTGTGGTATTGTATGAGGAAGTCTGGAGTGGCAGAGAAGTATGTTGGAGTGGTGCAGGACATGTATGAGAGATGTAAGGTAGTGGTGAGGTGTGCTGTCGGTGTGACAGACGAGTTCAAGGTGGAGGTGGGACTGCATCAAGGGTCAGCTCTCAGCCCCTTCTTGTTTGCTATGGTGATGGACAGGCTGACAGACGAGGTGAGACAAGAATCTCCATGGACTATGATGTTTGCAGATGACATCGTGATCTATAGTGAGAGCAGAGAACAAGTGGAGGAAAATCTAGAGAGGTGGAGGTATGCCTTAGAAAGGAGGGGAATGAAGGTTAGTCTTAGTAAGACAGAATACATGTGTGTGAACGACAAGGACCCAAGAGGAACGGTGAGGTTACAGGGAGCAGAGATAAAGAAGGTGGAGGATTTTAAGTACTTAGGCTCAACAATCCAGAGCAATGGAGAGTGTGGAAAAGAGGTGAAGAAGCGCGTGCAGGCAGGTTGGAATAGATGTAGAAAAGTGTCCGGTGTGATGTGTGATAGGAGAGTATCGGCAAGAATGAAAGGAAAAGTGTATAAGACGGTGTTGAGGCCAGCGATGTTGTGTGGTTTAGAGACAGTGGCCCTGGGGAAAAGACAGGAGTCAGAGTTGGAGGTAGCAGAGATGAAAATGTTGAGGTTCTCTTTGGGAGTAACGAGGATGGATAGGATCAGAAATGAGTACATCAGAGGGACAGCACATGTAAGACGTTTTGGAGACAAAGTCAGAGAGGCTAGATTGAGATGGTTTGGACATGTACAGAGGAGGGATAGTGAGTATATTGGTAGTAGGATGTTGAGGTTGGAAATACCAGACAGAAGGCCCAGAGGAAGAGCAAAGAGAAGATTTATGGATGTGGTGAAGGCAGACATGAAGGTTGTTGGAGTTAGAGTAGAAGATGCAGAGGATCGAGAGAGATGGCGGTGGATCATTTGCTGAGGCGGCCCCTGAAGGGTACAGCCGAAAGGAGAAGAAGAAGAGAGTGAGGGAGAGAGTAGGGAAAGGGTGAAACAGGGAGAGACACAGACTGGTGTAGAAAGACAGTAGTGGAGAGAGAGAGAGAGAGAGTAGGGGAAAGAGAATGGTGAAGAAGACAGACAGGTGGACAGAGAGACAGAGAGAGAGAGAACGAGCGAGAGAGAGAGACTGATGATAAAAGAGACAGAAAGAGAGAATAGGGAAAGAGTGAAACGAGGAGAGACACTGGTGTAGAAAGACAGTAGTAGTAGTAGTAGTAGAGAGAGAGAGAGAGAGAGAGAGAGAGACGGGAGGGGAGGGGAGGGGAGGAGGCTCACGCGGACATTCGCGCCACAGTGCTCGGCTTGCAAAGGTTCCAGTCGGAGCAGGAGGAGATGAGGTCGGCTGGGAGAATGGCTCAGGACGTGTGTCAGTCCCGCGGTTCCACTCGCTGATGTGCCTTTAATTCCTCACAGGAAGCCGGTGAGTAGAGCGCGAGAGAGAGAGAGAGAGAGAGAGCGCTGGTGGAAGTGTTCCGGTGTGTTTAAACCCAGCTTTGTTTGTATCACGTACCGAGTTGCAGTGAGTCGGCGCTGGCGTGGTTCAGTCGCGCGGGCTGCTCTGGGGCGGAAGCGATACTGTCCGATATATCGATATCATCACGTGGTCTTCCGATAGTATCGAGAGGTCGATCTCTGCTTTCACATCCCAGTCGAACTGCAACTTTAATTCGCTTTTTTTAATTGTTTATCTGCATCAACTTTCCTGTGAACTGAACATTGGGAACATTTTTACCTCACCATTTTCCACTGGCATCATCAGTGTGTTGTTTTATTACTAGGATGAGCAGTTGGGGTGACCTCAGGAATATTAATAAGCTTTAAGTGGCATAAATTAAAATAATATTTTTTTTCTCAAACCTGCAAAGTAATTTTCAAACCAAATGTATTTGTTTATACAGAATTGAGTTGAAATTTTCCTGCTCAGGTGTTAAAGTTACGATACAGCATGGAGGTTGTGGGTAATTAATTTTAATTATTATTATTGTGGCAGAGTATTATTACTATTATTATATACTGTATATTTCAGTCTGTCTCTTCAGATCAGACTTGTTGTGCATGCACACGGTCTGGCCAGCCTAACGATACGAGGTCTATATTGCAATATTTACATTACGCACAATACTATCTTTATCTGTACAAGAATTTTTCCAGTGCACTACACACAGACGCCGGCATTGATCTGGCATCCGTAATGCTTTATTCTCCATCCTCTCCGTGCCTCATTAATGTTGGGGTTATATCTGGCTTCACTCGGAATAAAAATAGCAACAGGCCTTCAAGAGCTTTTTTGTTTTGTTTTGTTTTTTTTCCTCCATGTGGTTTTAAAATAGCCTCAGCACTGATGTGTTCGTACACTGTGTTCGTTACTCCTCAGGCTCCCTGAGGTTAATAGCCACGCGTCTATTACATTAGAGCTGAAACTCACGCCGTCTGCTTGAGATTTAGAGCACAGGACCAATCTGATTAGACTGAGTGATGCCCGGTGCACAAAATGATGCGCGTCACGATGCATGTGCTAAATCATGAGGTGGCAAACAATATAACACTCAAATATAACTGTAAACAGAATAGAAATTCACTTCCACTCTTTCACAGGATCATTTAATGGTGTGTTCTCATTATCACGGAGTGAAAATAAGCTTGGGCCGATGATCACTTACACTACTCTTGTGTTATATTACAGGCCTGCTGAAGCCATAACTCTGTGAGGTCAGGAGGTGTTATTACATTTTAATTACAGAAGCTTTGACAGTTTATAACCTACTAATGCACTTATTACCAGCTCATTCACAGGGACTTGTACAGCCACGTAATCTGAAGTTAATAAATAAAAATGTACTGAACTGATATACTGATATACAGACGATCGTTTCCTTAGATGTTTACTAGACATTTGTTGAATGAGTCTCCAGTACCAGAGCTACAGGTTTTTTTCTGCAGGAATGTTTTTCAGACAAGATCGTTTATATATGTATATGTATGAGAGAGAGAGAGAGAGAGAGAGAGAGAGAGTGATTTCCTTTCAGCTTTTACTCGGGAGTCGCCACAGCGAATGATTCGCACGTTTGATTTGGCATTAGTTTTTATGTCAGATGCCCTTCCTGACACAACCCTTTAGCAAGGGACAGAAACACACTGACGGCTTTGCAGCAATGGTTCTTTTACATGCCTCTCACCATAGACAGTGAGAGACATGGCCTGCCTTTGATAACTCAGTTAGCTGCACTGGGGAGGGACAGTGACAACCTTGTGGGGACTCGAACCCCCAACCTTAGGATCAGTGATCCAGCACCCTATACCACTAGACCACCACTGCCCCCATATATATATATATATATATATATATATATATATATATATATATATATATATATATATATATATATATATATATATATATATATAATTTTTTTTTTTAAGTCTTGTCAAAGTATTAATATTTTACTTGTTAAATGCAGTTTCTCAGGGCATGTAAGTTCTCAATAGAAAATCTTACAGCCTGTTATGCAGAGATCCTGAGTTCCAATCCTGATGATGCCATAGCTGGCTAGAAGAATACGCTTTCTCCACTGTCAATTATAGAGACACTCGTCAATTATGGGCTTCCGTGAGCTCATGTAAACAGAAGTGGGCAGACAGAGCTTTCCTCCAGGTGGAACTAACTGGAATAAAGGATGTCCTGCAATAACTATAAAGGTGTTTGTCCAAATTTGGTTTTTTTGTTGTTTTTCTTTTAACTTTTTGTACTCGAAGCATCTGTTGACTTTATGCCTTGACAGTGCTTAATATCCAAATTAATTATAAAGTGACCTTAACATATAGCTTTCTCCCCTCTGCGCTAAGGACACTTCATTTGAAAATAGTTCAAATGCATTTGCAATGCTGATTCTCATTGACCAATCGGGTTCAAGAAGCGGATGGAATTTTGACATCAACACTGGGTTTTCACTGGTAGGCTGACTTTCCTAAAGTAAATAAAGACTTTTTTTTGTTTGTTTGGTTGGGTTTTTTTTTTTTTTTTTTTTGTAACCTGGGACCACTCTACCAGGGCAAAAGAACATACTGTATCTGGTCGAGGAGGCCTAAAATGACAAAACGTACCATGTGTTGTTCTTTAATATTTAAACCATTCATCTCCTTTCTCTGTTTGTGCTTCAGGAGGAGCGAAGGGAGATCACTTTGTCATCCCTCCAATTTTCTGTAGAATCAGATCCATTTCTTGGTAAGATTTTATCGAGTTTGTTTATCTATTTAAAGTAGGTAGTAGTGCTATAAGTTAGAATTACTTGGTCAGGTCTTTGTGTATAAAATTCTTCAGAAAATCTTAAAAAATAAAAAGTTACAGAGCCTGATCAGATCATCATATATAAACGTTTGAAGCATTAACGGTCCACTTGGGCATACATGTGGGATTCCTCGTATACTGTAATTCATATCGTAAGCATAGACTCTTGATCTTCGGTGAGATTTCGGTTTTCATTTTTTTGATGATTCGAAACACTCAGCACTGAAAAATGCTTAAACATTCAATCATTTGCTGAACCACTTAATTTTATTCTATTCACCGAAAAACTGGAGCCTATCTCAGCCTAGTCTAAGTAATGGCAGGGTACAACCTGAACAGCTTGCCACTTTATTACTCACGAGTCCTTTCACTCGGTCACTCACATCTAAGGCAGTGCTTCTCAATTATTTTCTGTGGCGCCCCCTCTAAGAAGAAAAAACATTTCACGCCTTCCCCGCCCCGCGAACGACTATAAATAGTATTATTTGTCTATAAAATTGTTATTAGTACACATCTGCATAACATTGTACCTTTATTAACATTAAAAACAAAAAAAGAAAGAAATATAGTTCAACTTGCAATGAGTAAAAACTTCATTAACTTTGTTTTTTAATTCGCAATTGAAAAGATTTAAAGTGCACCAATGTGCCTGAAATAATAAAAAAAAAATCTTTATTTAAACTAATTTCGTTTATTTATATCTTAATATCTCTGTCTCTCTCCATTTTTCTCTTCGTTCCTGTTAGAAAATTTTCTGTGTTGTTTGAGGGGTCGTTTACTACACTTCATATCGTTTGCTCGTGCAAAAAACCAGTACGCCATAGCGCAGACAATGAGAACGCTACTGCCACTACTGGAATGGAGGTGCAATTACACTTAATTCTCGTACACTATTCCATAAAAGCATGTTCCCCAAGGTCATACGACTACACCCCACTATTTGAGAAGCACTGACCTAGGGGCATTTAGGAACAACCAGTTAGTCAAATATGCATGTCTTTGGACTGTGGGAGGAAACCGGAGAACCAGGAGGAAACCCACACAAGCACAAGGAGAATGTGCCAACTCTACACAGAAACGTCTTCACTGAACCCAAGACTTAAACCCAGGACGTTCTTGCTTCGAGGAGGACGTGCCCAAGATTAAGCAGTCACATGAGATTAATTTTAGTCAGTTACTTTCTCATGGAACATTTTTCAGCCATTAGAACAATGTGGTGTGTTTAGCTACAGAAAACCTTTTTGAAAAAACACTAACAGGATTAGAGAGCTTCATTTAAAAAGACACAAATGAACCAAACAAGAAATTAAAGTGAATGTGGTTATTGTAGTGTAATTAGAAAAAAGGCCTGAATCTGCAATAGTACATTTAAATATTTGCCAGATGCTGTTTATAAACATTGTATTAAACGTTTAAGTATTAAATCAGCCTCATCTCTGAGCTGTTAAGGTTTAGGATCCTTGCTCAAAACACAAGGGTGGGTTCAGCTGGTCACCCTGGGTCCAAAAGTCACACACACGCTGAATTACTGAGCAGCTGCTACTGTATAACATAAGGTTTCTACAATCACTCACCATGTTTGAATTCACACGTGTCTGATCAGTGTTTTTTAAATTATCTATTGCTTTTGATATTATTGAGGCAGGCACCATTTGAGGAATTAATTCAGCTCCGAATTTAAACCTTGTCTCCCCTCCCTCTCGCCTCATGTTGCTTCTTCATCTCTGAAACCAAACTCTCTGGCTGCCTCCTGTCTGACCGCCGCTCTGCACGTTTGATGCTAATTAGGTTCTCCGCGAGTTAAAACTACACTCAATAAACACAGAAATCAAATAAAATTGTCTCCAAATATTAGCTCCTCAATCTGCCTTCCTGTAGTCGTATGAAGCCGGCTTTTGTGGATTGGAAATAGAAACCTCTGTGCTTGCCAAATCTAACTGTGTATTAGATCTGGAAGGCGACCTGAGTGGGCTTTACTGCCCTTACTGTTAAGATCCAGCGCTGGCGTCCGAACCCCTAAGGATTGAGGTCTGGCACTGTGCCCTGGCGCAAATCTAAAAAACACTTTGCACTTCATTGCCACCGAGTTCTGCCTGGGCAGCGCTTAGTACATCTTAGAAAACCTGAAAGAGATCTGAGGCTCGAGCTCCATGTGCAGTTCCACACTGCAAAATGCAGATCATGGATTTTTTTTTTTTTATCCATTTACCGGAAACTATACGTTTTGACATAAAACAGGAAATGGCTTTCCATCCTCTTATTTTGCATAAATCTTTGATGTGGTGTATATTCGTGTTTTTAGACTGTCAGATTGGTTTCACCTTCTACTAGATATGTTCTGTACTGTACAAGGATGCACGTTTGGACTCAAGCGGCCATTTAATGAGAAAATGACTGCAGGAGAAACTAATGGAAATGAATAAATACTTCGGAGCTGTTGATCTGCTTGAGGTACAGTATTTGTAGCATGTGATTCAAAATCAGTTTGGTTGCATTCTAGTACAGAAGCTACATGACCGGAAAAATCCAATTTTCTAAAATACTGAAAAATGCACTAAATTAAACCAGCTACCATAAACACAATTGTGGAAATACAATAATATTTCAGATGTCATCAGTTTGCTATGACCTGTGTGGTATGTGGATAGCCTGGGGATAGTGTTGCTGCTTTTTCAGGTCCACATTTTTAAGGCAGTGGTGGCTTAGTAGTTCTGCATTACTGATCTGAAGCTATGGGGTTAAGGCCCCAGCTGCCACTGTTGGGCCCTTGACCAAGGATTTTAACCCTCAGTACTCCATATTATAGCTGACCTGGCATTCTGTACCCAATTTAATAACAAGATGGTACTTGCGACCAATAATTTATGCGCTGCAATGTACATATTAAAAAAATCTTTTTCGACTTCCTCTTTCTGATCTTTGGGTTACTGAGAATCCAGAAAAAAAAAACCCCACATGTTCATGTTGTCATCATGTCCCGAAACTCACACTCGGGGAGTAACCTGAGCTCAGGATCAAATCAAGTGTCCTGGAGCCCGGACGCAGTGTTAAAATCACAGAAGGTTCATGTCCCTCTACCCTATTACTACTACTACTACTACTGTACCTACGGCTCCCTTAACTGTGATCAATTTACAAGATGAAACATTATTTTATATTTAGAAAAGCCTTTGTCTCCACATATCAGTCTAATTATCAAGATGATGCTGTTTGAACGGATCTCTTAAAGCTGTTTTTAAAAGCGTCCATGTTTTCAATTAATGGCATCATCACCATCGCTTTCAATGTTTTCATTGTACAGGGAACTTAATAATTAATTACACTCCAAGTAGCTCCTAAAATATTACCTGATCAGCTCAAATCAAAATAATATATCTGACCAGCTCTACTCCACTTCCCACCGTGTTTCAGAGCCTTCACTCTTCTGACCTTGTGTAAGGTGGCTTGCGTCTGATCCTGTTGTCATTCACTAATCCGCTTCCTCAGACCAATCCTATTTATTCTGGTTATAGCCTGCACTTGTAACCTTTGACCCAAGAGGGCCAGAAGTGCACCAGATGATATCGTGTCACATGTCAGGTTTCAAACGCAGAAGTAATTCACCAAAGCATGCAGACGTTAGTTACTGAGGAGAGTCATAGTCAGTTTGCTCTTCTCTTTTCCCAGCCGAGGTAAACTGAATTTGCTTTGGTTGTCATGTGAATAGGCTCCTACTCTATTATTTTATAGCAGTGGTCCCCAACCTTTTTATCACCACGGACCAGTTAACGCTTGACAATTTTATCGTGGACCGGGGGGTGTTTATAATATAAATAATCACCTGTTGCGATGAACCCGTAACTCAGGTAGGAATCATGGTATTTTCTTTTAAATGCAGTCTCGTTTACTCTTTCCAAAAAAACTCTCCAGTGAATTGTTTCTGGGTCATTTTGTGAGGGCTAGCTTTGCTGATGCAGGAATAATACGCGCCAAAGAGTCAAGCGTGCAAGTTAGGCGAGGGCGGAAGTGGTTGTCTTTTAAAATAAGGCACCGGAAGCAAAAACACATTTTTATATACTGTACAGTACTAGTATATTTTAATCACGATTATTCATTCTTTGCGGTCCAGTACAAAATGATCCACGGACCGGTACCGGTCCGGGGCCCAGTGGTTGGGGACCCCTGTTTTATAGTATAAATATAATCCTGAATTAAAGAGGCTTCAATTCACGCAGGGATGTCTGGTCTCATCTCATCTCTCATCTCATCTCATCTTCTTCCGCTTAGTCCGGGGTCGGGTCGCGGGGGCAGCAACCTTAGCAAAGAGGTCCAGACATCCCTCTCCCGAGCCACTTCCTCCAACTCTCCCGGGGGGACACCGAGGCGGTCCCAGACAAGCCGAGAGACATGAATCCCTCCAGCGTGTTCTAGGTCGACCCGGGGTCTCTTCCCGGTTGGACATGCCCGAAACACCACACCAGGGGCGTCCAGGGCATTCTAACCAGATGCCCGAGCCACCTCAACTGGCCCCTCTCCAATGCGGAGGAGCAGCGGATCTACTCCGAGCTCTCCCGGATGGCGGAGCTTCTCACCCTATCTCTAAGGGAGAACCCGCCACCCGAAGGAAGCTCATTTCAGCCGCTTGTATCCGTGATCTTGTTCTTTCGGTCATTACCCAAAGCTTCGTGACCATAGGTGAGGTTGGAGCAGTCGAATCGACTGGTAAATTGAGAGCTTAAGCCTTGCGGCTCAGCTCCTTTTTCACCACGAGCCGGACCGGTACAGGCACCGCTTAACAGCAGAGGCTGCAGCGATCCGTCTGTCGATCTCTCGCTCCATCCTTCCCTCACTCGTAAACAAGACCCCAAGATACTTAAACTCCTCCACTTGGGGCAGGACCTCATCCCGACCCAGAGGGTGCATTCCACCATTGTCCGACCCCAGAACCATGGCCTCGGACTTGGAGGTACTGATCTTCATCGGCTGCTTCGCACTCAGCTGCGAATCGCTCCAATGAGAGCTGGAGGGCCCGACTTGATGAAGCCAAAGGACAACATCATCCGCAAAAAGCAGAGATGATATCCGATGGCCACCAGACAGAACCCCTCATGTCGCCTCGACTGCGCCTAGAAATTCTGTCCATAAAAATTATGAACAGAATCGGTGACAAAGGACAGCCTTGGCGGACTCCAACTCCACAGGAAGCGAATCCGAGCTGCTGTTACCAATACGGACCAAACTCTGGCTCGGTGATACAGCGACCGAATGCTTCGTAGCAGCGGATCCGAACGCCCGTACTTTCTCGGAGCACGCCCCACAAGATCTTTAGAGGACACGGTCGAAAGCCTTCTCCCAAATCCACAAAGCACATGTGGACAGATTGGGCAAACTCCCATGCCCCTCCAGAATCCTGTGGAAGGCGTATAGAGTTGGTCAAGAGTGCTGCGGCCAGGGCGAAAACCACATTGTTCCTCCTGAATCGAGGATTCGACTATCGGTCGGATCCTCCTCTCTAAACCCTGCATAGACTTTACCAGGTAGGCTGAGAGTGTAATTCCCCGATAATTGGAACACACCCTCCGGTCCCCTTCTTAAAAGTGGGACCACCACCCCAGTTTGCCAATCCAGAGGTACAGCCCCGATGACCAGCGATGTTGCAGAGGCGTGTCAGCAAGACAGTCCTACAACATCCAGAGTCCTGAGGTATTCCGGGCGGATCGTCAACCCAGGCTTCGACCACCGAGAGCTTTTTGACAACCTCAGTGACCTCCACTCCAGTGATGGCGGACCCTCACCCGAACCCCAGGGTCTTCCTCTTCCGCGGAGGGCGTGTTGGTGGGATTGAAGGTCCTCAAAGTATTCCCTCCACCTCTCAACAACATCCCCAGTCAAGGTAAACAGCTCCCCACCTCCACGTAAACAGTGTTTGTGAAGAACTGCTTCCCCCTCCTGAAGCGTCGGATGGTGGCCCAGAACCTTTGAGGCCAGCCGATAATCACTCTCAGGCCCTCACGAACTCCTCCCACGCCGAGATTTTGCATCTCACGACAGCCTCGGCTGCAGCACGTTGGCCTGCCGGTACCCGTTTGCTGCCTCAGGAGTCCCACAGGCTAATAAAACCCGATAGGCCTCCTTCTTCAGCTGGACGGCCCCTTCACCAGAGTGTCCACCACCGGGTTAGGGATTACCGCCACGACAAGCACCGGCTTGACCTTACGACCACAGCTATGACTGCCGCCTCAGCAATGGAGAGCCGCGAAACATGGCCCATTCAGATTCCATGTCCCCCGCCTCCTCCGGAGCGTGGTTGTAGCTCTGCCGGAGGTGGGAGTTAAAGGCCTCTCGGACAGGGGGCTCCTTAAGCGTTCCCAGCAGACCCTGATTACACGCTTGGGCCTGCCAGGTCTGGAAGGCAACCTCCCACACCACGAAGCCAACTCACCACCAGGTAGTGATCGGTGAACAGCTCAGCTCCTCTCTTCACCAGTGTCCAGAACATATTCGCCAAGTCCGATGACACGACTACAAAGTCAATCATCGAACTGCGACCTAGAATATCCTGGTGCCAAGTGCACTTATGGACACCCTTATGTTGATTTTATGGTGTTAAGTGATAGACAAACTATGATGAGCACAGAAGTCCAACAACGACACACCATTCGGTTCAGACTGGAGAGGCCCGTGCCTACCGATCACACCCTTCAGGTCACACTATCGTTGCCCACACATGGGCATTGAAGTCTCCCAAGACAACGGCGAGTCTCCGAGGCGTTCTCCAACACCCCCTAAAGACTCCAAAGGGTGGGTACTCTGAACTGTCATTTGGTGCATAAGCACAAATAACAGTCAGGCCCGTCCCCACCCGAAGGCCGGAGGGAAGCTACCCTTTCGTCAACTTGAGGAGAACCCCAACATTTGGGCACCGAGGCGGGGGCAACAAGAATACCCACACGGCTCGCCGCCTCTCCCCATGAGCAACTCCAGAATAGAAGAAGGTCCAGCCTCTTTGAGATGGATGGTTCCAGAGCCCAAGCTATGCGTTGAGAGTGAGCCGACTATATCTAGTCGGTATCTCTCCACCTCCACGCACCAATCGGGCTCCTTTCCGCCAGAGAGGTGACATTCCATGTCGAAGGTCAGAGTAAGCAACCGAGGATCAGTCCGACAGAACCCATGCCTTACGGCTGCCACCCAACTCACACTGCACCCGACCCCTAAAACTCCTCCCACGGGTGGTGGGTCCATGGGAGGCGGACCCATGTCTCCTTTCGGGCTGGGCCCGGCCAGGCCTCCATGGGCATAAGCCCGACCACCAGGCGCTGCGCCAGGCCCCTCCCCTGGGCCTGGCTCCAGGAGAACCCCAGTGACCAGCGTCCGAGGGCAAGGGAGACTGATTCCTCTGTTGTTTTCTCATGTCTTAGGGGTCTGTTTTGAATCGCACTTTGTCTGGACCTTCACCCCGGACCTGTTTGCCTTGGGTGACCCTACCAGGGGCATTTGCCCCCGACAACATAGCTCCTAGGATCATTAGGTCACGCAAACCCCTCCACCACGATAAGGTGGCGATTCGAGGAGGGGGGGATGTCTGGTATAAATGGAAAAGCATGCATTAAAATCAATCCAAGGTTTAATTTTTCAGCATCTGTGTTGGATGATTTTCTTTTAGTAAATGTGTTAAGAATAATTATTTTGGTATGTTAGCTCTTTTAATGAAACACAACAGCACCAACAGCAGTCTTCAAATAAACAAAATGAAGGAAAAGTGAGAATAAAGCTGTGATTTCTTTGGAGCTCGGATTGTGTATCCTATCCATCCTATTAAAGTCTTGTCAAGTGATTTCAGATGACCGTGTCAATGCCCCAGTGCATCAGCGCTTCAGGTGGCTTCACTAAAATCATCAGTAGGGGGCATGTGAACTACAGCCACGAGTTAATAAATGCAAACACATGCTCAAGCAACATTCTGTGTAAGATCACAAATGGTAAAAGGACGTTTAGCAAGCGCACATGTGTGCCAAGATCACGTCCACATACTTTTGGAGATATGGTGTGGAGGCCCAAAAGTTTGCATGTTCTCTGCAGTTTCATACTGGACATCATACATGATTGTATACGAGTACTGCAAACAGAGCAAGTACACTTTCCATGTCAGTTTACACAATTATTATTCATTCACTCATTCATTTTCTGAACCACTTAATCATAATTTGGGTTGCGGAGAGGTTGGTGCCCATCTCAGTTGACTCTGGGTAAGGGCAGAATACACCCTGGACAGTTTGGCAGTCCATTACAGGGCAGAAACATGCTGACGGCCATGCAGCCTACTCTTGACAAAAGTCAGCAATTATTCTTTTACATGAACCTCTCACCACAGACAGTGAGAGGGATGGCTGGCCTTTGATAACCCAGTTAGCTCCGTGTGTGTGTGTGGGGGGGGGGATTTACAAGTACTGCATTAGAAAAAGAAGAAAAAAAATTCTTTAAAATTGGCTCTGGGGTAAATCATGTATCAAGACCAATCACAAGCTGAAGCTGATAGTGTGATTATCAGTCTCTCCCCCCAAAGCTTATTTCATCATGGTATGTATTTGCTCCACAATTATAGCAGTGGTGTTTGTGGAAGACATTTGAATGATATCTAGCTTAAATTTACAGTTATTTGATTACACTTGTTTTCTTTGTTTGGTGTGTCAAGGAAATATAACCCAGTTTCAACCATAATGCTCTGTGATATGATTTTATATGTCAATGTTTTATTTTTAAATGAGTATCTTTAATCTGTGTGTACTCCTTACACTTGAGGAAAAGTATATGAGTTAATTCAGAGAGAGCATGGGGGAGGTTAGAGGAGGTGTGTGGGAAGCGAGAGAGAGAGAGAGACCAGAGATGCGTTTATGGTTGCGCTCACAGTAGGGAGCCTTCAGCTGTATTTACTCAGCCTTAACATGAAAAGGAGGCTTCTCAGAGTGAAGAGGTCCGAAATTGGATGGGAAGGAAACAGTTATCCAGTAATTCAGAAAAATCCAGCGGCTATGTTATAATTACATCACCAAATCAAACTATTTCGTCAAGTCTGAAGTGGACAGGGACGTCTCTCTGGTCTGGCTGAAAACCTTCTTCAGATGTGTTTCATTATGCAACTTTATTTATAATAATATAAACATTAATAACTGAAGTAAAATGGAATACCTTAATAAAATAACCTTAACTACAGTTAAAGTGAACATACAGTGCCTCCGCAATCATTGTATTATTGTCATCCCATGTCAACTTTAGTATTGAAGCAGAAGATGAAAGTGATGATTGTTAAAGTTGAAACAACAAAACGCTAAAAAATCATGTGTGTGTGTGTGTGTGTGTGTGTGTGTGTGTGTGTGTGTGTGTGTAGGTACTAGTCTTTTAGGCTTTTTACACCCGAGCCTAGTGGTTCATCAAGCCAATGCTCATCCCCAGTTTCTGTAGCGTGAAACAACCAGGAGTTCAACACCTGGATGGGACGCTAGTCTATCACAAGTTCCCTTCCCAGTATATTTTTACTGGTACCCATTTATACTGCTGGGTGAACAGAGGCACACTTGTGATTAAACTTTGCCCAGGGGTCTTAGTACAGTGGGAGTCTAACTGGGATTCAAACACACAACCTCCCGATCATGAGCACAGCACCCTAACCACTACACCACCGGCCCCACTAATATATATATATATATATATATATATTATAAAACACCTTTTCATTAATGAACTGACTAAGTAGCACCTGGGTTATTTATAAGATCAGATGGTTCCAAGGAAATAAACCATAAAATAATTTGTTGTTTTACACTCAAGGACCCCTGATCTTAAAAAAAACTTAGAGCAGTCGAGGATAAATGTTTTTATATATGAAAATGCAGGGATGACAGAAAGTCTTCCCAAAGTTGCTCTTATATACGTTAATACAAATGTACAACACTGAAGAAGCTAAAACCATCATTCATCCATCTGTGATTTGAAGTGATGTCACCCTGCTATGTCTGTAAAGCAAAAAAAAGGGGGGTTCTGTTCTTTTGTCACTACATCAAAACATGTCATAGTAAGTGCTAATGTGCTACAGATGTGCTCGAGATTTAGGTTGAAAAATACATTAAGATTAATTTATAGTGCAATCATATGAGTGTTACACCCCGACTGATATACAAGTTGGCAAATAAATCTGTAAAAGGCATCAGTGGAAACTGAATGATTTAAAACCCTTTTTTAAACTCGCTGTAAATGTTTTGTAATTCACTTTTCTGAATGTAACATTACGTCTGGTAAATGATCTGTAAGTGCTAAAGCAGAAATTGGGAAATAGACTTGGAATTGTTTGTGTGCAGACACTGCTGCATGGGACAATTTTGATAACCGGTTGGCATTTCAACAGGTTAGAGATGTGAATGTAACATCGTGGAAGTTTATGGCTGTTTTTGAACTGCTTTGTAAAGTCATTACATTTTTCCATTTAAATTTGTTTGTGTGTAAACTATGTTTCAGTTTCAGGTTTTACCAACCATATACAGGTGACAATGGAACCACTTTTATTTATTTTATTTATATACATAAAAGTAAAAGTTAAAAGTTGAAAAAGGTAAATATATACAGTAGGTTAAATACAGAATACAGCACTTAAAAGAAATACTGCAGTTGCTGTAGTGCAGAGGTCGTGGTGTGTGCATGTTCAGTGTGTATCGTGAATGTGTAAAATGTTGTGTGCAGATTGTCCAGTATATCAGCAGGTCAGTAGCTTGATGGCTTGTGGGTAGTCCATTTCCATCCTTCAAGTAATATACCTCTAGGAATACTTTTTTCTGTAGGTTTCTGACAGCTGAAAAGGTACACATAGACACACACACACACATATATGGTGTGTGTGTGTGTGTGTGTGTGTGTGTGTATATAATACATACAATGGTTGGAGAAAAGTGTCCGGTGTGATGTGTGATAGGAAGGTATCGGCAAGAATGAAAGGAAAAGTGTGCAAGACGATGTTGAGGCCAGCGATGTTGTATGGTTTAGAAACAGTGGACAATGTGACGGAACAATTCTATTTAAATGTTTAAATGGACGGGATGTTGTATTTAAAGCGGAATTACAGTACCTGTTTGAAAGATCAGAGGTCCTCATTCAATATTAACTTGATCGGAGATCGGAGGTCTTCTCTCACTGAGCACTCTGTTTTAATATTGTGCCGAAATAATCTCCTCCGTCACTGTATTTCCGCTTTAAGGTCTCCTTCTGGTTCAATATCATCCCGATTGTAGAGGGTTTTTGGCAATAATGAAATATAACGCTACATGATCAATCTCAAAACAAACCAACAGTCAACTCTCCTTCACGAGTGTGACAAACAGGAAGTATGGGTACAGGAAGTTCAGCTGCGTCATCCCTCCTAGCCAATGGGAGGCCAGCGGGGCGGGATGTTGGGAGACAGCCAATGAGAGAGCAATTCGCGCATCGTGAGAAATTTTGATTGGTGCGTTTGAATGGCACATTTTGTAAGAGGAGGTTGTTTTCGTATTCCGGGAACGAAAACTTAGGAAAATGATTTTTGTAACCCAGAATTTTCGTACCCAGGGGGGTTCGTAAGTAGGGGACCGACTGTATATATCTCCCAGGTCGTATAAAAATGCAAATAAGTACTATAGAAGGTACGTCCCCATTGACATGCCACTGTACTCTTAAATGTACAGCAATTCACTTTATTTTCTGAGTGTAAATGTCTCTCGTGTTCATATAGCCCCTCCTATTGCACCTGATGTCACTCATTTCTGACTTTGATTTTATTCGGTTCTGCCAGTGCCAGGCTTTTCTAACTAGTTTTTAAATTAGAACTGGTACCATGTTGGTGAAAAACGTCTTCTTGACAAGTAGTCTCATTTTTCTGACAGAGGAAAAAAAACTTTATAGGCACTAGTGTACATTTTTTATTATTATTTAATGATTATTATTATTGTTGTTGTGTTTTTCCCAAACATTTTGGTAGAATGGGGTATGAGCCTGGCAAAATCCTGTAACATTTTGGAGCAGGAATTTATTCAAGACTTTTAAACAAGCATTTATGAAAGTTTTTTCTGTAAGTAGGTTTTGTATGAAAACTACTCATGTGATTTTCATCAAACGGTGGAGAAGTGGAGACTGTACCTCGAAAGGACCCATTAAAATTTTGGATTAGATCTGTGTGAATAGGATGATGCTCAACAAATGTAAAATCTCAAAAAAAAAATTTAAATCTTTAATGGTGGGCAAAATGTCAATCTGACACTGACTGAGGGAGATATTTCATTCTAAATGTTCCCAGTTATAATAACCATTTATGCCTGTCAAAGGTACTTTGCACTCTATAGGTGTCCCACTCGTTTGTTTATTTTTCTTTAAATGCTTATTGGCAGGATTACACATAACAAAACGAAAAATCTACCAAAACAGTAGTTTAAAAAGCAGCAATTTGGTGGAGGGATGGCATATTGGACTGACAAGAACATATAACATTTGAGAAAGTGATTCATGCTTGGGATCATGTTGAAAAAAATTGAAGAAATCCCCCAAATTTGTATCGGTAACATGGGGGAAAATGTTTATTCACTGCCCACTAGAGGAGAACATTTCTTTATAACTTTACCTAGTTATAATAATCCATGTGTGCCTGATAGTGGACAAGTAGGGATCCCTCTAGTTAAAGACTGCATCGGATTTTAACCTCTGTTCAATTTAAGGTATGGACTTTTCGTTCCTAGTTTATTAATGATTTATTGGGCAGTCCTTAGTGAGGGATAAAGTGCTGCTGCTGCTGCTGCAGTTGTGAGTTTAGTAACTCGACTTTTTTGTGTGTGTTTCTGTGTCTTATGGCTTCTGCCTGTGACATCTGTTTCAGTTCCACTAGAAGAACGACCGAGACAGACCGCAATGGGGGGACATTAGTGGAAATGTAATTGTAAGAACCAGTATATGATGCTGTGTTCTTAACACGTGAAATACGTGACTGGCTCGGGGCTGTGTGACTCGGATTCTGAGAGAGAAAAGCACTAATAAAAGATTATATGGCAGTTAAACCATGTTGTGCTATGCTGAAGTAATTAGATATGCAGGTGTTTATTTAATCTTGGAAAATGTGTAAATATTGTGGAATATCTGAAGGTTGTGAGAAAGTAATTACACTTTTCTCGCCTTTCAAATTCAGCCCAGATGTTTTAAATCTTTTTTTTTTTAAAGCATTGCTTTGTCATTCGCCACTTATAGTGGAAAACACAACACTGCGCCTAATTAGTCAGTGAGGCCTAGCATGAAGCTGCCATACAAAATCGGGAGGGTGCCATTAGTTAATAAAGAATCAAAGTAAAAGTATGATTTATCACAGAGGACAGACGTGTCCTCACCAGTGAAGTTACGCTAGTATTCATTCATGTCTCACTGATGTCCTGTCATATCAAATACACAAATATTTCCATCAGGATGAAGTGTGGAGTTTTTCATGCCAGACTTCTTCTTCTTCTTTTTTCTTTCGGATTTTTCCCTTTTTCAGGGGTCGCCACAGCAGATCAGCTGATTCACGTTTAATTTGGCATAGGTTTTTACATCGGATGCCCTTCTTGACACAACCCATTAGCAAGGGGCGGAAACATGCTGACGGCTTTGCAGCTACTCTTTATGAAAGTCAGCCCCAGCTAACACGCAACGTTGTTGCGACCATTTGCAACGTTGCAGAAAGGTCGCAATTTCGTGTTGCATGTAACGTCATGTAAACGTTGCAGCGACGGTGCTGCCACGTCACTATGTCGCCTGCGACGTTCGCGACGTTGCAGCAACAGCTTGGGAAGTCTACAAAGTGACGTTTGTCTACAAAGTCTACTTTGAGTCTACAAAGTAACGTTGTAGTGACGTTGCTGTAACGTGACCGTGTTAGCTGGGGCAATGGTTCTTTTACATGAACCTCTCACCATAGACAGTGAGAGACATGATCGGCCTTTGATAACCCAGTGAGCTGCACTGGGGTTTTTCATGCCAGACTATTAGGTGCAATAAGTTTTGTCACAAATAAACTTGTCCATCAATGGAGCATATATAGAAATATGCCTGATGCATATACAGTACAGAAATGTTTGTGGTATTGTCGTTTATGAATTTAAGTCTCACAAACCATCGAAGAGAGTATAATTCATCCTGTTTGCACGCATGCGTGCGTGTGTACGTGTGTGTGTGTGTGGGGGGGGGGGTGTATTGTCTCCTCTGGAGTTTATCGTCAAGCAGAGTGATTAGTGTGTTAGCTCTATGTACTGATCTGCAGTGATCTGTACTGAATGTATGCTTGAGCCCGAGCCTGTGTGTAAAGTCCTAAATTAGGCACTGAGGGTAACTTATGATTTGTAGATTTTTTTGAGTAGTTCATGTATAGTATGTGTGTATAATTTTATAATACTTTAATAATTTCTATACTAGGTTTGTACTGTATATCGTCTTAAATCATGTTAGTAGAACTGTGAAACAATATGAAATGAAAAGGGAATAAAATTACTAAAATAAAATAAATGTGATATAAAAAAAGTGATTTGCACTCATTTAAGAGAATTGGAAACACTGGGTTTAGTGCACACCTGGGGGAATTTCAGCTGCCCGAAGAAAAATGCTAACTTTTCTACATTTTTTAAACTTTAAATTATGTCATCTAGAACATAAAGAGAGCATAGAGTTAGGATTGATTTTATTCAAACAGCCATTAGCCTTCCTATAAATGTACCTACCTGCTTATAATTACATTAATCTAAACATTGGAAGGAATATTTATGCTGTGACATCAGTTTGGCTCATTATTGTATATGTGCCATTTGTGCCACTTGCTACTCTTTTGTGTGTTAGTGGGTTAAAATACAGTTACAGTATTTCTAAATAAATTATTTGCTTTATTAAAAATAATTTTAAATAGAATGTACATACTGTCAATTAATTTCCCAAATTAGGCATAGTTGCAGTGTTTGAAAATAACAAAACACAGGGATTTCTAGTTAAATGATTATTTCAGAGAATGCAGACCTGCCCCAAGGTAGCGCTAGCTCTAAATGTTTCGATCCTGCTTTAGTTCCCTATTTTGCAGTGTGAAAAGACTTCAGACCCCCAGCTTAATACTTGTATGATTAAAAAATAAAAAAGGTTAGGGGGCAGTGGTGGCCTGGTGGTAGAGTGCTGGCTTACTGATCCGAAGGCCGGGGGTTCAAGCCCCACTATCACCAAGCTGTCAGTGATGTTATCTCAGTGCAGCTAACGGAGTTGTCCAAGGCTGGCCATGTCTCTCACTGTCAATGGTGTGAGGCACGTAAAAGAACCATTGCTGTCGTTTGTGAAGAGTAGGCCAGTGAGTTGCTGTCAGTGAGTTTTTGACCTTCAATGGCCTGGCAAGCTGTCCAGTGTGTTCTCTACCCTCGCCCCCACCCCCACCCTCCTTCACGATGTCCTTAAATATTGCGGTTGCTTTTTTTAATCGCCTCCACCACTGTATCTCTGCTTTTAATGCCTCCTCCTGCTTCAATATCGTTCCGAAATAATCACCTCCGTCACTGTATCTCCACTTTTAAGGTCTCCTTCTGCTTCGATATCATCCCGATTGTAGAGTGGTTTCGGCCATACTCCTTTGCGATTTCGCTAAACCGCATCCCACGTTCATATTTTTTTATCTCCTGCTTCACTTTGATTGATAACCGAGCCCGCTTCTTCTTTTCTGTGTCACCGGGAATCACTTTCTTGGGGTCCACGATGGATAACGAAATATAACACTGCAATGATCAGTCTCAAAAAACTCACGAGTCAACAGTCATGTTCAACTCTCCTTCACGAACAAACAGGATGTGACAAACAGGAAGTATGGGTACAGTTCAGCTCCCTCCTGGCCAATGGGAGGCCAGCGGGGCATGATGTTGTGGGACAGCCAATGAGAGAGCAACTCGCGCATTGTTTGAATGTTTTAATGGCGCGTTTGAATTTTTGAATAGCGCTTTTGTTGCTTTTCATAAAAAGAGGACGAAAATTTAGGAAAATGTTTTTCGTAACCTGGATTTTTCGTATTCAGAGGTTTTCATAAGTAGAGGGCCGACTGTACTTGATTAATATTCAAGTGTTTTAAATAATTTGGGCCCTAGGCAGTAATCTCTTTTTGATGTAGTGAATTAAGTGATGGATATGTGTGATTTATGGGAATCCATGAGAAAACATGTAGTGTAGTGTATCATAAATATTTATTAATGTATAATTACTACAAATTGGTGTGTATTCATAAGTGCAGATTGAACTTTTTAGCTTCCACAGAGTCGCCCTGTTGTTCAGCAACAGTAGCTCAGATTGGACAAACGTTTAAAGAACATGTCCCTATTTTATTTTTGAGTGACAGCATGAATTTGGAAGGTTACACTGAAAATAAGAAGACAAAGGAATGGGAAAGAGTTGGAGTCAGTGTTTGCTAATGCTGCATAACATGTTTCAGGCCCAAATGTTAATAAATGGTTATTATTTAGCATAGACAAAGTGAGGGAAACTACAGTATGGAACCGGAAGTACCCTGTGGGTCTCTAATGATCGCTGCACATTGTAAGGTCCGGCTGGAATGGGGAGTTAATGGAGGGGAATTTAGTTGGTTGACTTTTACGTAGTGGATTTTTAACTGTGCAAAGCAGTCTGAACACTGGCTGATATGTAAATAACCTATTCATTACTCCTCTACTAATTTATAAAATTTCAGTACGGTGGCCATACACACACACACACACACACACACACACACACACACACACACACACAAAACTTCAGATATGAATTAGAAATCTGTATGAACTAGCACCTGCTACATACATTTTCAATATAACTGAATGTTGAAACTGTTACTTGGTATGAATTTTATGTTTTTGGTAGTTCAGACCTTGCTAACTTGTGCTATTGGAGAAATGCAATGGCTTTATGTAGCTTAAAAAGCACAAATTCTCCCAAACGTGTGCTAGCGAGTAGAGTGAGTTGGGGGTAAATGGGGCAGTTGGTGTGTATATAGCGTTTGTGCCGTAACTAAACTCTGAAAACTATTTGCATTTTCTCCTAAATGCCTCTTTCTGAAGCTGTAATTGTGCAGTTTGTTCAGTGTGCCAGCTTAGAGTGGTGCAGAATTTAGAGCACACGTCCATTTTTAGAAAAAGCACAGCCACTTCATAGCGTTGGTTAACTGTGGTTTATTTCAGCATACAGTCGTCAGTGTGCTCGAGCATGCTGCATCCATTTTTCTCCAAAAGCCCACGAGTGTGTTTATAAGCTGAAAGTGTATGCGATTACACCTCCCTCGTGTAGCTGTGTAAATAAACCACGCTGCAAGATATAAAACCTAATCGACCCTGGGATGCTGATATGCCAGTGAATGGGATGTAATCAGGATATGTGGTTTTTGTTAAGCTTATTGTAATTGTATTAGATCCGTTTTGTCTAAAGAAGGTACTATTAGAATCACATGGTTTTTTTTTTTATCTTCGTTGTCTGTCCCATGCGGCTAATTGGATGTACGAGTTGGTTTTTTTTTCTACTTTAGGTGACTGTAGTGAGGAATACAGATGTCAGACAAGGAGCTTCTGTTACAGCTTTACACTATGATCATGCAGTTTATTTTTTTTATGAGTGATTGCAATGGGCTCCGGCGGTGTAGTGATTAACATATCTGCCTCATGGTAACTAGGTCCTGAGTTCGAGTTCCAAACTTGAGCCATTTCTGTGTGGTATTTGCATGTTCTCACTCTGCTTCCTGGGTTTTTTTTTTTTTTTTAGAGGTACAGTATAGCAATTTCCTTCCTTAGTCTAAAGACATGCATATTAGACTAACTTCTTCTTTTCCTTTTGGCTTTTTCCCTTTTTCAGGGGTCATCACAGCGAATCATCTGATTTGCATGTTTGATTTGACTTAGGTTTTTACGTCGGATGCCCTTCCTGATACAACCCTTTAGTAAGGGACAGAAACACGCTGACGGCTTTGCAGCTACTCTTTACGAAAGTCAGCAATGGTTCTTTTACATGAACCTTTCACCATAGACAGTGAGAGACATGGCCGGCCTTTGATAACCCAGTTAACTGCAATGGGGGGGACAGGGACAACCTTGTGAAGAGTGGGACTCGAACCCCCAACCTTAGAATCAGCAATCCAATGTCTTATACCACCAGGCCACCACTGTCCACGCATTAGACTAACTGACTGTTCAAAATTGCCCTTCGGTGTGTGTGTGTGTGTGTGTGTGTGTGTGTGTGTGTGTGTGTGTGCACGTGTGCGCGTGTGGATGTGTGTTGCCCTGCGATGGTCTGCCAGGGAATTTGCAGAGTGTGGGATGAGAGAGGCTGCAGCCTCTGCATGACCCTAATAATAGGATTAAGCAGTTTGGTAAATGAATGAGAGAGAGAGAGTGAGAGAGAGCGTGAGTGTCTTCTGATAGGTGCAGTAGACAAATGTTTGCAAATCTAGACAGTACCACAGTTATACGTGACTAAAACTCTAAAAGATGGTAATTGGCTGTTGGGAGAGTGTGTGCTTTACCCCTGTCAATCACAGTGCACTAGCTAAACATAAGTGTCTATGAGCGTTTGAATGGAAGTACAAATGTATTGTTTTTTTTTGTTTTTTTTTCTTTTTCAATGTTCAGCTGCTCTGTATTGACGAAGAGACAAAGGAATCACACGCTGGATTTCACCCACGGTTTGTATAGGACGTGTGATATGGGAAAATCGGTAATTTTGTCATTGTGTATTCTGTAATTCATCATTCATTCATTTTGTAAGCCGCTTAATATTAATTAGGGTAACAAGGAGGTTGGCATCCATCTTGGTCAACTCTGGGTGAGGGCAAGATACACCCTGGACAGTTTTCCAGGCCATCGCAGGGCCAACACTCACACAACCAATCACACTCACTCTCACACCTAGGGGTGATTTCAGACTGAAAATTAGCCAACTGTGTATGTTTTTGGACTGTGCGAAGAAACTGGAGTACCCGAAGGAAACCCACACAAGCACAGGGAGATCTTGCAAACTCCACACAGAAACGCCCGAGCTGCATTCTGCAATTAGCAGTGCTTTAAATATTGGTAAAAATAATGAATACTAAAAAAAGAAATCTAACCAAACTGTCCATGTACTGAAATTCCGGTCCACTTATTATTACGACTAACAAACAGTATTTATGTGTAAGGAATGGGATGAGAAGTTTGTGGAAAAGTGCTGCTGTTTGAGTTCAGGTGGATCTTAATTTCTAAACCTAGACCTTTTAGATGACTAGCCGTCTACTGGTACAAGTTAAAGCTTTTACAAATAGATTCGTATTTCCAAGCCAGAACCACATGAGCTTATTAACAGATTGTGGCGCACATGCTTGTGGGTTTGGGATTTTTTTTTTTTTTTTTTTTTTTCATAAATGACAGCGTGCAAGGTGTGAATTGCGCTTATGGCAGTGGTTGCATTTCACACAGTGACAGGAATTAACACAGCTTGAATATGTGCACAAATTTACTTTTGATAACTATTATTGCATATAAAGTACATGGAAAAAACGGAATTTCTTTAACTAGTAGACCGTCTGAATTATTTTACCCCAGGTCTGTTCTGTCAGCCAACGCAAGCTTGGTGTCTGAAGTTTACTTTTTCTCTTTGGATTGAATGAGGCTCATCTAAAGTATGACTGACAGAAGAATAAAAGTGTTATCAGTGACCTGACGAGGTCTGTGCTCATGAGATGCCCTCGCCTCCCTATCTGACAGATTTGGGGCACTTTTATAAGAAAGAGTTGCCAAAAAATACTAAGTCAATATGTGCCATGTTATTTGACTTTTTCTCTAAAAAGAAATGTTTGTTTTTCAGTTGACTTGTACTGGTTATTGGTCACATTGGTTCACAAGTTCTTGAGAGAAATTATTTAACCCTTTGGTAATATCTGTAATACCTTTCATTCAACGTTCATGTTCTACTTACCCCGTGTAAACTGGAATGGACAAAATTGCATCCCTGATATATTATAATTGTACATACATTTGTAAAAAAATGTTGTGCATGTTGGGAGTGCACAAAAATGTATTCAACTTTATAGAGGAAAGCGTGAAAAATCCACTTGATTTGATAGATATAGAAGATGTGATTACACAAGTATTTGCCTCCACTGCTTTTAAATACTTGAATTTGTTGCAGTGCAACCAGCTGCCTTTAGAGGTCACAGAACTAGTCAAGTTCACCTTTATATAATAAAAAGTCTCTTCATTCACTCTCCACTCATTTGCTGAAGAGCTTAATCCTATTAGGGTTGCAGAAAGGATGAAGCCTATCTCAACCAACACTGGTCAAAGGGGAGGGGGAGCAGGTATACTCTGAACAGTTTGCCTGATTATCGTGGGCCAACACACACACACACACACACACACAATCATTCACACTCAGAGCCGGTGAGCTTAATGTCTTAGAACATGTAAACTCCACACCGAAATGCTGGGATTCAAACCTAAGACCTTGCTGTGAAGCAGATGTGCTAACCACTGTGCCACTGTGCTGACAAAAGCATCTCGTGATCTTAATATAAATATACTTTATTTGTGGATGACCCTGTGTTTTTTAGTAAACATAGCTGAACAATCAGCATCATGAAGACTTCATAGCTTCCAAAACAAGTCCTGCACAAAGTTTTGGAACTTGAATTTTTTTTTTTATTTTAGCCCCAAACTTTTCACATCCAACATAGCACCATTTAATCCATTATTTAAAAAGGGAAAAGCGTATACAGAATACCAGTAACTAGGTAAGGATGAGATTATTTTAAAAAGAATAGTTATATGATGCTGCCACCACCATGCATCACTGTGTAGAGAATGCTCTCAATGTATATCATGCAAATATAGTGTTCTATGGATTTTTTTTCCTATTCTCTAATTCATGATGTATGCTAAAATAATTATGTGTTGGTTTTGTGGATATACAGAAGGCTTTTGACTGTGTCCCTCGGGTTAACCTGTGGGGCGTGCGCTGGGAGTACGGCGTTTCGGATCAGTTGATACTGGCCATTTGGTCGCTGTATCACCAGAGCCAGAATTTGGTTTGCATTGGTAACAACAGGTCGAATTCGTTTTCGGTGAGGGTTGGACTCCGCCAAGGCTGTCCTTTGTCACCGACTCTGTTCATAATTTATATGGACAGAACATCTAGGTGCAGCTGAGGCGTTGACGGGTTCTAGTGTGGTTGCCATTGGGTCTCGTCTGTGCTTTTTGCGGATGACGTTGTCCTTTTGGAGTGACTCGCAGTCGAGTGCGAAGCGGCTGGGATGAAAATCAGCACCTTCAAATCCGAGGCCATGGTTCTCAGCTGGAAAATGGTGGAATGAGGTCCTGCCCCAACAGGAGGAGTTCAAGTATCTCGGGGTCTTGTTCACGACTGAGGGAAGGATGGAGCGGGAGTTCGACAGGCGGATCAATGCAGCATCTGCTGTAAAGCGGAGCCTGTACTGGTCTGTTGTCGTGAAGATGGAGCTGAGCTGCAAGGCAAGGCTCTCAGTTTATCAGTCGATCTACTCACTTATGGTCGCGATTTTTGGGTAGTGACCGAAAGAACAAGATCACAGATACAAGTGACTGAAATTAACTTTCTTCGCCAGGTGGCAGGACTCTCCATTAGAGATAGGGTAAGAAGCTCCGCCATCCAGGGGGAGCCCAGAGTAGAACCGCTGCTCCTCCGCATTGAGCCAGTTGAGGTGGCTCGGGCATCTGGTTAGAATGCCTCCTTGGTGTGGTGTTTCGGACATGTCCAACTGGGCAGAAACCCCGGGGTCAACCTAGAACACGCTGAAGGAATTATGTCTCGACTAATTCAGTTTTGGGTTTGCAAGACTACAAAATGTAAAAAACATTCAGAGTGGGTTACATGTAATGAACTGTAAATGGGTCAATTTAGGAATTTATGACTATTATATTTGGCTATTTATATTATATAACATATAATACGCAGATGAGTTTGGAGTCAAAGGTGCGATGATTTGCAGTCTGTCTATGAGGTCTGGTGTATGAAGTGAAAAACAACAGAACACATGCCATGACCATTTGTGTGAGTATGTTATGGATAGTGGAATGTAAGATAAGTCTGTTGGACGTATTACACCTGAGTCCTCATCAGGCTGGAGCTTATCCCCTGATATCTGCAGTGTGAAGCAACTTAGGACTCTCGTCCATTGTTACCTTTTTTCTTCTTTTACTCTTAACCATTTACACTGCTAAGTGGATCGAGGCACATTTGAGGTGAAGACCTTGTTAGGGGGTCTTAGCACAGTGGGGGGTCTAACAGAGATTAAAACCCACGACCTCTTGATCATTAGCCAAGCACCCTAAGGACTGGACCACTGGCCCATGTCCTGGATGATATGAATATATGAATAATTATTTAACATTTGAAGAAATGGGAGCTAACACAAATTGCTTGGTTACAGTTTGATCTACAGAGCAATTATCAATCTACGCATAGCCGAAATTCATCCATTCATTTCGTGTTTTCATTTAATCTCTGTCCTATCTTTTCTTTGGCCTTCTGAACTGAACTCGACCTTTGACTGCGCAAGAAATGCCACAATTTCTTTACAGTATGCTCCAAAACATTGGTTGGTTTCATAGCATGCATGAGTGAAGATGCTAATTATATTTCCATGCTATTCTAGCCACACCCCGTCATACTTAACCACACTTGGCTGTCCTGTTTAATGGCATCTCATCTGTTGCCCTGGTAACAGAAGAGATGAGAGGGAAGGTGTGAAAACAGTTGAGACAGAAGCCGCTGTTGCTCACTCTAACACGCCCGAGATGTGATCGTCTCTCACAGTTCAGTTTCAGACCACCGACCAAAAAAACATTTGTCAGACGCCAAGTGTTAAAACTTCCAAATATAACTCACTGTTTTCATCTGACATTTTCAATTACATTCAGAGCGCAGTAAATTCCTGCAGCTCCTGCTGACTCTCAGAACAGTAATTACTGTGGAACAATGGAGCGTCTGCAGGACTCAGTGTGTGGGATGTTTCTGGTTTTTTAGTTGAGGTTGAGCGAGTTGAGTGGAAAATGACATATTACATTGTAGGCACTCTTGGCTTGAGCCGCTGATTATGCAAGTATTGCTCATTGTTGGACGAACTTGGCTTCCTCATTGAAGGCTGCTATTGTAAACCGTAGTTCGGTTTTCACACAGCGTAGGAGTTTGAGGAACCACAAACTTTCGTGCACAAAGCCCAGCTTTAAATTTTGCTTTGATAATGAAGTTTAGTTTGCCTTTCTTTTCCCTATTTAATAAGTCTTTTGGAAATGATCCATTCACAGACCTCGCCTCAGCTAAAGCTCTGTGATGCACCTGGCTATTATCACGGTTTACAATAATCTACATGCATTGTCTCTGATATCATGGATACCTCCATGGGCTGTAATCAGAATGGATGATATCAGTGGGGGAAAAAAATGGCTCAGACTGAGAAGGTTGTGCTTAAGTATATTTGGGCTACACACATGCTTCAGTATTTATTTATTTATTTTTACAAATTACCTCTGTATAGTTCACACCGCTACAATGACCTGGCAAGCTGTCCAGGGTGTACTCTGCCCTTGCTCAGAGTCAGTTGAGATGGGCATTAGTCTCTCTGCAAGCCTAATTAGGATTCAGCAGTTCAGAAAATGAAATAATGAATGATAATTCACACCTATGCCAGATTTTTTGAGGAGTTTTAGCCGTTTGGTTTTTGTTTAAAGAATGCCTGAATTAGTGATTTGAAAAAAGTCTGGGAAGGAAATATGGACTAAAGAAGGGAATAGTGTTTAGAATCAAATGTAAGATGTAACATAAGATTAATATCCAGTTTAAAAATGAAAAAGAAAATTCTTCTTATGTCTCTGAATAGTCATGTTCATAATGTTAATATTTCTACTTATAATAGAAATAACTGTCATCTGTAATTTTGGCTCGTAGCACTTTACCAAACTTTGAGGATGACTAGTATCAACTGATTTATTACTTATTCATCAATTTCATAACTGAGCAAACAGCAAGAGATTTTGTCGTGACTACAGTCATTTTCACCAACAAATGTGCATGCTGAGCATATTTTAGAGTTGATTTGGTTAATTTTTAAATTTTCTTTATTTATTTATTTTTTTTTTTACAGGACGTGGATAAAACCAATAAAAGGTTTACTCCGCTGGCAGGCAAGATATTCTCAAGCAGGTTATACAGAACTCCAGGTATTTTTTGAAGGTCAAGGTGGCGAGAATGGGCCGTAAGAAGATTCAGATTACCCGTATTGTTGATGAACGAAACAGACAGGTGAGTTATTGATCTTTATGCTGTGCCTCATTATAGAACTTAATGCCAGAGTCAGAGAAAACACTTTTGTTCTGATTGGCTGGGTAGTTTTGTTTATAACTGATATCATCAACTGTTGAGTTTATCGTGACACTTTACTTGATTTTAGTTTAAGATCTCAAACATTTGTGGACACCTAACCTTCACACCTATATGTGGTTCTTCCCCCAACAATCACCACAATATTGGAAGCTTAAAGATGTTCAGTATAGCCAAGCTGTTCAAGGTGAACCCTTTGCACGGAGTAAGCTGAGAGAGGCTCCAGCATCACTGTGACCATAATAGACGACTGATGTATAGCAACTAGTATGTCTGAGAATCCATCATATTTTTCTGAATTTGTTCCGATTTAAAATAAAAAATGGACAAAAATACTATTTTCTGTTTCAGACAAGGGCTATTAAACCGTCGCTCAGCAATCCTATGTATATAAACGCTATCCCTCACTGAATCACATTATCCTCATGCACGGGGAACAAACTAATCGCAAGTCCAGTCAATCTCAGCCAAGGAGACTACAGATAAACTAGCCAATCACAGATTTTCTTAAAAAAGCGAAATCTAATCTTAAATAGGGATCATTTACGACTGCTGTCAGCAACTGAAAAAATACTAACAGTTTTTCTTGAGAATGCTGATTGGTTTGATGTTGAGGTGCACAGGTCTGGAATAGGATGTTGGATGCTGTAGCATTAAGATTTTAATAAACCTGTACAAAGTAAGGACCATAACATGGTTAGCCAAAGTTAAAGTGGAAGAACTCACGTCCACAGCGCTGAGCCCTGACATCAACCCCATTGAACATCCTTGGGATGAACTGGAACCGTGACTACACACCAGGTCTCCTCATCCCACATCAGTGTCTGATCTTGTAGCTGCAAGAACAGAACCCCATCAGCCATGCTCCATAAACTAGTGGAAAGTTCTTGCAGAGTGATGGGCATTGTTACAGTAAAGAAGAAATAATTCTGGTAGGAGAATGTTCAATAAGTACAAATAGATGTGCTGTTCAGTTATAGTAAGATTCATTCATTCATTCATTTTCTCAATCCTAATTAGGGTCGTAGGGAGGCTGGTGCCCATCTCAGCTGACATTCACACCAAGGGTAATTTGGAACAGTCATATAGTAAGATATTGTTTGATATTACGATCACCTTAATAGGATGTTGGAAAGGCGTATTGATAAAATACTGATGCAGACATATAATGATGTAAAGTCTATGATTTGTAGGTGAGTAGTACGTATGTTTTAGTATTTAATTTACTTTTTTAATTTATTGGATTAACTGGTGATTTTCTTTGACAACTTGTCAGTTTGTCTGCAAACAAAATCCTAACTAAACCCAAACTTTGGGGACAAAGCGTACCTGAATCCCAGGAATGTTTTGATTTATGTTTTGACGTACGTGGTCTAAACCATTACCGTATTCAGCAGTGAATCTCCAGCTTTCCAGCCATACCCAGTTGGTCAGGGGTATATTTCGCCATTTTTTTAAAAAACCTTCATATTTATAAATATCCCCAAGAAGATTTCCGATTCTTTAAAAATTGGTAGAATATAACGCTGATAAAGTAGATAGCAAGATTTAGGGATTTTTGTTTAGTTTAAAATGAAATTTGAATTGAAGCTCAAGAATAAACTAGCGCGACACACCAGGCAATTTAATTGCGAGTCCCCCCTGAAAAAAAAGTGGTATTGACTTTCACACGCCAAGATGTCCGCAACCATGATGGACGTATCTGAGCAGGATACAGTACGTTCATTTCTGATCTATTTATTCCATACCTGGGTGAGTGATTTATATTTCTATTGTTGGAATATAACCTTTATTGTGTATAGAATTTTCTAATGTGGCTGTTTTGTTGAAACCTTTCGATAAATATAGACTTTGACTCTGAATTGATCGGGTTATTCGGCTTCCTGGTTAAACATGAATGGAATCGGCATTTCCGACTTCCGGCAGATTTTTATTTAATTGATGGGTCTAATTTCAAAATTAAGATAGGACATGTTCTTCAGAAGTAAATTAAGACTCCAACTTAGTCTGAGGCTATTTAAGAGTGTTTTTAATCGTGTATCATCGTGAAAAATTTGCAACGTTGTTAATAGTATTAGAACTATAATTAATATAAAAACATATGCTAATATGTAATCTTATATATGTAATATTTAATTAATATTAAACATTAATAATAAGTAAACAAACACACATGTTTATAATTACTTGATTTTTATTCATTGAAGGTTTATACAGACAGTCTACATTATATGATAGGCCCTGGCTGCCCATATGGCATCGGACGGGATTTATTTTTTGCTATTCGTATGGCAACCTTTTGCACATGAGCGTTGACTCGCCACCTACTGGAAAATAAGGTTAATCAAATCATTCTGCCGTATGTTTAGCAGACGATACCCGTACGGCGCTGTACTGAATACTGTATATTTTTTGCTAATCGTACAGCAACATTTTGCACACGAGAAATAATACTGGTAAAATGTATGTAAAATGTAATATAAAATGTAAAAGTAAAATTAACTTTATGGAAGACTTTGAAAGGGCCACTTTTCTGCGGGCGTGCTCCAGCTGATATGGATTTGAACTTTTTGCCCCCATGGATGCAGTGCAATTCTACTTCATCAAACTTTAGCGGGATTGAATACCTGCTTAGCCTACTTCACCGATCGTTTGGGAGCGTTTTCGATTGTACGTGTCCTTCTTTTATACAATTGAATGTAGTTATTTTGTTGGAACAACTGAATGCGTTTTTCAAGCTCTTCTAATGATGAGAATTTATCCCCGACATGGAACGCATGTTCTTCCATCATCATTTTGACCACGTGACTGATGTCAGCTCGCGCATGTGCAACGTCAGCTTGCACATGTGCTAAATCTCGTTTTCGAGATGCCGTACGAATAGCAAAACCTCGTAGGAATACGGTGCCGTATGGGTAGTCACTCTGTATATGATAATGCATACATCCCTGTCTAAAATCAGTTGCTGCATGTGTATTCAAGGCCACTGCCTTAGCCAGTCAAGGTAGAATGATCATCATTATCAATAATAAGATTATTTGTTAATATGTGAGGTGCTCCACTGAATGTAGGCGCTTGTTGCAAGTGACGTATGGTGCGTGTGAGACAAAGCATGGCTTATCCGGACTTCCGATCTTTCAAGTGAGCAAGTGAAGGTTGAGTACTAAACAAGTATTCGATGCGCACTTGCTCACTTGAAAGATTGTTTGTCCGAATAAGCCATGCTTTGTCTCACAAGCACCATATGTCACTTGCGACAAGCACCTACATTTGGCGGAGCTCCTCACATATGATCCGTTTCTCTTTCCAGTGAATGAAGAGTACAATACTCTGAAACAGATCTTGGAATATCTGAGATATTTTTATTGGCGAAAAAACTATTGAACTGACTCAAATGAAAAATGACATTTCATTATCTCAGAAGATTGAAGCTACTTTTTATTGTGCATGTTAGCCTTGTATAATACATGTATGTAGATGTACCATGATTTTGGCTGTGTCTGTTCCTTTGAATATTTGAATTTTCCAAAATGATTATACAGTGGTACCTCAACTTATGAAATTAAGCTTGTCCGAGGGCGAGCTCATAAGTGGAAACGTTCGTTAGATGAAACAAAAATTCCCATAGGAAACAACAGAAAACCAATTAATCCATTCTAACCCTGTCACAAACTCATATAAACATGTTTTTTGATGTAATATATTGACATTTATATTACAGTGAGTCGTCGACTTACGACCTATGCGAGTTACGTCTGATCGACTTTATGACCGCAAAAGTGGTGAAGCATGATTCATGGCAGTGCAGTGCGAGTGTTGCGTATGACTGTTGTTTGCGCTGCCGGCAGCACCAGCATCTTAAAAGGCTATGCAGGAGATGATGCAGCTCCACTTTCTAACTGCTCAGAGCAAATCTATTCATCTACTTTCAATGCCACGTCACTGGCGTGAAGTGGAGAGCCAATCCTTTCTGTGTGGGCGGGTCCGATACCTTGAAACTCTAATTTTATTGGACTCACACGCTGCAGTGTTAATGTGACAGGAAGCGCGTCCCAAATTTTGGCAATCGGCTGGTCTGCAGGTTGAAGTTTTTCCATGTCTGTCCATTTGTGTTTGCTTGCCAGCTGTGCTTGGCTTTGTGGAATTGAGCCGATCAAAACGAGGGAAATTTATCTCTTTACTCAAACAACACGCGCAGTCTGTGGCTGTTGTTATAATCCAATAAAATTGGAGTTTGAAGCTATCAGACCCGCCCACACAGTAGAGTACAGAAAGGATTGGCTCTCCGCTGCGTGTCACAGTGACGTGGAATTGAAAATAGCTGTATAGATTTAAATGTGCGAGATTTATTCATCTGTTTTTGTTTGGCGTGAGTGTATTTGGATGGAAAGTCTACATTCGACCAGATCGATTTACAACCGGTCTGCCGGAACCAAAAGCGGTCGGTAGTCGACGACTGTCTGTATTTCACAATAATAGCACATGTACAGTAACATTAATAATACTGTAATTAACAGTAAATAATAATAAAACAAGAATATACAATAAGTCAATAAACAATTCAGCAAGTGCGTCTGAGCTTAAGAATAGCATTTAACATTGACTTACACTACTAATTTTTTTATTATTATTTGTTCATTTAATTTTTTGGATTTTGTAACTGTTTTATTTCACTTCACTAATTTTGAACACTTCTGCTGCTTGGCCGCACTCCCATCGCCGTTGATCTCTTTCAACTTGATCCACAGTAGGAGAAGCCTCCCCATCTCATCATTGAGTCCTGATCTTTCCTTCAATAAAATACTAACCCCCTTTGCTGGTTTCAGCATGGCTTCAACATGGCCTTCTGTTTGAGAATTGTACAGATGGTTGATGCATTCTTCCATACTTCTCACACAGATCGGCCACGGGGACTCCTTTTTCATGTTTATCTATGATTTCAAGGTTCGTTTCAAGAGAAGTCAATTTTCTTCTCTTGAATATATCAACCACCTTCTTATAACTCATCTTAGAAACACTGGGATATGCAAAATAAAAATAAGACTAAAGTCACAAAATCCGAACCATAAAAAAGAAAAACTTTTGTGCGCATGCATGCTACTTGATGTCGCTACTAACATGCTTTTTTTAACATATTGGTGGACCAGCTTTATAAATGTGATAGCACATCCTTCACACTAGATGGCAGTGGCGCTCTCACAGTTAATGGAGTAGGGAAAAAGCACCAAGCAAACGATATGAAGTGCAGTAAACACTATTTATAGTCATGTGCGGGCACTTGGGGGGGGGGTTTCCCTTCCTAAGGGGAGGCATAACAAAAAATAATTGAGAAGCAATGCACAAGGCATTCTCGGTGCAGAAGAAATACATAGGGAAGAATACAAGGCCAATCAACCCGGGAAAGCAATTTTCTTAGCAGAGCTCGTAAGTAGAAAACTGGCTCATTGGATGGGGCAGATTTTTGGTTGGGATCAAAGCTCGTATCATTGAAAATTCGGATTAGGGACACTCATAAGTCGAGGTACCACCGTATATTAGACTTTTTCAACATTTTTCCATTTAACATGTTTGACTTTCTTCCCACCCCACACCATGGTAGATATCCTAAAACCGATGCTTCCAGTGGATTAAGCAGGTGGATTAAGCGGGTCATTATACCTTAGAAATAAAAATTTCAGGTTAATGACTTGGTTAATTAAAGTTGAATGAATTTTCAAAGATTCGTCATTTTGGTCATTTTCGGTCATTTTTTTCCATGGCGTAAATTGCACTTTGAGGTGTTTTCGAGGGACAAAAACTTAAAAATTGAGAAGAACTGACCTTAATAAAAATTAGAGTAGTTTAGTCCATCCCATTATTTTGGGAAATAGCATAATTGGGTTTTGTCTGTGTCCAATTTTGAAAATAGGGGTGTCAAAAATGCCATCTTTGCCAATTTGGTCCTGCCATAATTTGAAAAAAATAAAAAGCATTTTGAAATGGTTTTTACGACAAAACTCATTACCTGAGAGGCCTGAAATTCCATAATGCAGAACTAGGTTTTAAAATGACTGATAAAAAGCATTAATTGCTTGTAGAAAGTAATAATTCTTGTTTCATAGTCTCCCCAAAAGTGCTCCAAATGCTTTCCGAGCCAGGGGCCTGAAGTGGGGGTAACGGAACAGGCTCTATCTCAGAAACCGCTCAAGATAATTGCATGAACTTTGGACTGGTGATTTGTAATGGGTAACCCAACAAACAGAACTTAAAAACCATCTATTTATGATGTCTTTAATTTTTTCGGTGCCGGTACCTATTTGCATACAGCAGACAAGTGTACGCTCATTTATAGGACCGAGTTGTCTCTATTTACCGTCGTATACATATGAATCATGTTTTTACTGTATGATGTCACTTCACCTCCACCCCCGTGTGCGTGGTGTATTATTTTTTCTTCAGGAAAAAGCTTAATAACAGTAGGATGTTTAGACACGCAAAGATGCATGTGATGTATGCAAGCTTTTATAGTTTAGGTAAAGTCTGTTGGGATTTTTACACTCAAACGTAGTGGCTCATCACGCCGGTGCTTATCCCCGGTTTCCATAGCATGAAGTGAATAGTTCATTTTATAGTTTAGGTTTAATTTTTTCTTAAGAACTTGTATGCTGTTGCATAATTTGCACTTAACTTGCCTCTGTTTACAATATATTGCCTTTTGAAACATTTAAAATTTTTAAGTTTTGGCATGTGAGTTGCAGTACATGCTGACATTTTAGTTATTTATTTATACACATGCCAGTAAACACAGTAAACTATGGCTGAGAGTACACATTCTACATTACCATGATACAGTTTGCTAATCAACAATGAAGAACCAGTATTTTTACTTTATCATGCTTGCAAATCATGACTGTTCATTCCCTCACTCGATATGTACTTCAGAGATGCATTGCATTGGGAATATACTTAATAAGAAATGGAATGGTGTCCTACAATGTTAGACTCTTGTTCACTATCCCCTCTATTTCCCCTGGCTGGTTAAAAAGTGTATGGAATATACTGATTTTAAGGCACCAGGAGGAGGCTCACCCACACACACTGCACCTCTTGTCCCGGGTCTCACTGGACCTGCTGTCCCTGTGCTGTGGTTGGAGTAATTAGAGGAATGAACGGCTCCATATCTCTCATTAGTCGTCACAGTCAGTCTGAGGAGGCATATAGCTACTCTCTCTCTCGCTCTCTCTCTCTCTCTCTCTCTCTCTCTCTCACACACACACACACACACACACACACACTAACCCCTGATGGCCATCACTCAAAATGAAGCCGCAGAGCCGAGCTGGAATTCACCCAAGCTGCCTTGTGCTCTAAATATAAACCCTCACACCAGCACAACAAACCCTATCTTGTCTGGAAGCGCTTGAGTTTGGTTTATTATGTGCTTAATATACGCTGAACCCTTTTTAGGCATAAAGACCCTCCCAGACCAGGTATCTTACTCTCTCACCCACTCAACCATTTACCTATTCGCTTCATTCACTCATGCACTCACTCACCTGCTTCCTCACAAACTCATGAACTTACTCACTTGTCTATACACCCCTCACTCAAATGTGAGTAACCACTCAATCAAAAATCAATTACTTACCTACTCCACTCAGTCTGACTTAAGACTTTCCATAAGGCTTTGCTTTATAGTGGCATATATTCTTACTATGGAATCGAACACAATTAAGAATGAATTAAATAGGAATAGGATTTCTGTACTCATTAACCCACCATTAGCCTGAAATACCTACAGCCAAATGAGTGTCTCCCATTGTAGGCTGTTCGTTTATTCATTCATTCATTCATTCATTTTATGAACCACTTAATCCTAATTAGGGTCATGGGGAGGCTAGCGCCAATCTCAGCCGACTCTGGGCAAGGGATGGCTACGCCCTAGACAGCTCGCCAGGCCAACACATACTCATACCGCAGGGTGATATGGAACAGCCAGTTAACCTCCTGTGCATGTTTTTGGACTGTGGGAGGAAACTCTGCAAGCACAGGGCCCAAGCTGTGAATCAAACACAGGACTTTCTTGCTGTGAGGCGGACATGCTAATCACTACACCACCGTGCCGCTGCTCTTCATTTAAGTTAGAATGACTAATTTGTGTTTTTTTTATTGTCATCTCTTTGTCTGTTTCATCAATAGGGTTTTTTTGTTACATTAAGGGATAAAGGACAAATTTGGAGAAAAGTTATATACAGGTCCTTCTAAAAAAATTAGCATATTGTGATAAAGTTCATGACTTTATGTAATGTACTGATAAACATTAGATTTTCATATATTTTAGATTCATTACACAGTTGAAGTAGTTCAAGCCTTTTATTGTTTTAATATTGATAGTTTTGGCAAAAAAGTAAAGAAGAACCAAAAATCCCTATCTCAAAAAATTAGCATATTTCATCCAACCAATAAAAAGTGTTTTTAATACAAAAAAGTCAACCTTCAAATAATTATGTTCAGTTATGCACTCAATACTTGGTCGGGAATCCTTTTGCAGAAATGACTGCTTCAATGCGGCGTGGCATGGAGGCAATCAGCCTGTGGCACTGCTGAGGTGTTACGGAGGCCCAGGATGCGTCGATAGCGGCCTTAAGCTCATCCACAGTGTTGGGTCTGGTGTCTCTCAACTTTCTCTTCACAATATCCCACAGATTCTCTATGGGGTTCAGGTCAGGAGAGTTGGCAGGCCAATTGAGCACAGTAATACCATGGTCAGCAAACCATTTAGCAGTGGTTTTGGCACTGTGAGCAGGTGCCAGGTCGTGCTGAAAAATGAAATCTTCATCTCCATAAAGCTTTTCAGCAGATGGAAGCATGAAGTGCTCCAAAATCTCCTGATAGCTAGCTGCATTGACCCTGCCCTTGATAAAACACAGTGGACCAACACCAGCAGCTGACATGGCACCCCAGACCATCACTGACTGTGGGTACTTGTCACTGGACTTCAGGCATTTTGGCATTTCCTTCTCCCCAGTCTTCCTCCAGACTCTGGCACCTTGATTTCCGAATGACATGCAAAATTTGCTTTCATCCGAAAAAAGTACTTTGGACCACTGAGCAACAGTCCAGTGCTGCTTCTCTGTAGCCTAGGTCAGGCACTTCTGCCGCAGTTTGTGGTTCAAAAGTGGCCTGACCTGGGGAATGCGGCACCTGTAGCCCATTTCCTCGACACATCTGTGCATGGTGGCTCTGGTTGTTTCTACTCCAGACTCAGTTCACTGCTTCCACAGGTCTCACAAGGTCTGGAATCGGCATTTCACTTTTTCCTTCCCACAGATGTGCCTTGATACAGCACTCTGGGAACAGCCTATTCGCTCAGAGATTTCTTTCTGTGTCTTACCCTCTTGCTTAAGGGTGCCAATGATGGCCTTCTGGACAGCAGTCAGGTCGGCAGTCTTACCCATGATTGTGGTTTTGAGTAATGAACCAGGCTGGGAGTTTTTAAAAGCCTCAGGAATCTTTTGCAGGTGTTTAGAGTTAATTGGTTGATTCAGATGATTAGGTTAATAGCTCGTTTAGACAATACCTTTTCATGATATGCTAATTTTTTGAGATAGGAATTTTGGGTTTTCATGAGCTGTATGCCAAAATCATCAGTATTAAAACAATAAAAGACCTGAAATATTTCAGTTGGTGTTCAATGAATCTAAAATATATGAAAGTTTAATTTTTATCAGGACATTACAGAAAATAATGAACTTTATCACAATATGCTAATTTTTTTGAGAAGGACCTGTACAGTGGTACCTCACTTTACGAAAGTCTCACCGAACGAAAAATTCAGGTTACGAAATGCATTTTCATAAAAATTTTGTCTCTGGATATGAAACAAGTTCGTGTTACGAAAGCGCCATCTTAAAAATTCAAACGCGCCATTCAAACATTAAAACTCGCCATTCAAACAATGCACGAGCTGCTCTCCCATTCATGACATTCAAACATCATGCACTGCTGGCCTCCCATTGGCTAAGAGGGATGACGCAGCTCCTTCCCATTGGCTATTATGGAGCTGCATCTACCATGATGTTTTTTGTATAAAGGACATAGTTACTGTTGTTTCATGCTTTATTTCTTAACTCAGGCTTTTAACCTTCCATAAACATTTGCAAGATTATAACTCTGCTAAGAAAACATGGTCAACACACACACACACACACATGCACACACACACACACACGTGCTTGTGATTTCCGGTGCGAGTGAGAAGAAGAAACGGGCTCAAGTAATATTGCAAAGGAATATGGCCAAACCCATCTACCAGCGGTACGATATTGAAGCAAAGGAGGTCTTAAAAGGTATGCTTTTTTTTAAGGGTTTATGGGGTAGTATTGGGAGCCTTGGAACAAATCACGCGTTTTACATGTAAAATGCGGTTCAATTTACGAAAAATGCAGGTTACGAAAAAGGCGCTGTGTGTGTGTGTATGTATGTATGTATGGATGTATGTATGTATGTGTGTGTGTGTGCGCGTGTGTGTGTAAAAAGTACTAATAGAAAAAGTCTAATAGACATTTTTTTACTTTATTCACTTGTTGTATATCCATTTGTATCTGAGTAGATTTATGTTATGTTTCTTTGTACAAATTAAAAAAAAAAAAAAATGGAAAAATGTACATATATTTGTGTATATGCTGATGAACTGCACTGCGATGGCCTGGCGAGCTGTCCAGGGTGTACTGTGCCCTCGCCCAGAGTCAGCTGAGATAAGCGTCAGCCTCCCCACGACCCTGATTAGGATTAAGCGGTTCAGAAAATGAATGAATGACATATTCATTAATTTTCTTGAACCGCTTAATCCTAACTAGGGTCACAGTGAGCCTGGCGTCCATCTCAGCCATATATATATATATATATATATATATATATATATATATATATATATATATATACACGTGTGTGTGTGTGTGTGTGTGTGTGTGTGTGTGTGTGATAAGTAAACATCTAAAAAAAATAAACATCTCAGCAGATAAATACGCAATACTTAAACATAAATTACTGTATCTTCAAAGTTTGAGTAAGGACATGTATTAAATCTATGAATATTAAGGTCAGTCAGTCCAGATCTATGTAGTTCTGCCAGTTTGTGGAATTAAACAAAGTGGTGAAAACAGCAGCAGGGTGCTCTGTGAAAGTGCTGCTTCAGATCAAAGCACTGTGCCGTTGTTATTGATATAATTTAACATCTGTACACAAATGAGTTCGTATCTGAAGGCTAATCTGTTCATGGTGAATTGATATTTATACTTTAGTTGGTCATACAGATAGGCTGATATGTTCAGCCGTGTGGAGGCAGTGTTTATAAATAATATTGCAGTACAAACTAGTAACACATTCCTGATAAATTATATTTTGGGCCATCCTGTATTTAATATCCCACATTATTCTCCATGGAAATTACCTCAAAATGTTCATCCCTCGGCAACCTTACACTCAGCAGGCCACAAAGTGCTGACAGCAAAGTCAAGCATCACTGAAGTGTTATGAAATGCTGAGCGCAGGGATTCATAACAAGCTAAACTGCATGGCTAGAGAAAGGCCAGAAAAGTGCTTTCCTCTCTAAATCATGCATTTGTAAAGTAATGACGTGGACCTGTCTTTCACGATGAATTTGATGGCAACAGCCCAGCACAGATGACAACGTTCATGCAGCGCTGTGCCTTCCGCACCTCAGCACTGAAGTGGTGGCAGGCTTAGCATTCCTCAGGGAGGGGTGATAATTGGCAAGGAACATGACGAGATCTGGCAACCCTGACAGCTGTGCTCTGTCACACTGGCGTGAACAGAAGAGTGGAACTGGGTTCTCGTGACTCTCTTAATGAGGCCATTACACACTTATTATCTCCAAGGGCAGGATGCTGCAGCATGAACATGAATTTTAGAGTTTAGAACAGGGACTGGGTGTGCCAGCATGAGTGCTGTTGAGTTAAACAAGTGCAGACAGAACATCAGTACATGTGTGTAAGCAGAGCGTAAAAAGTACACCCCACTTACAAAAACTGAGCATGATGTAAACTTCAAACTTTATTTTAAACCTGTAGAAATTATTTGAGGAGAACCAGAAAGATGAGACATGATCTGATTATTAGTTCTTTTGTAGTTCTGGATACTGAGCAATGGTTGCAGCCTTCAAGCAATATTCTGAGGTTCTGGAGTGGCATTTAGCAGCAGGTTTTATTATTATTATTATTATTATTATTATTAATTTTCTGAACTGCTTAATCCTAATTACTGTCGTGGGGAGTCTCACAGCCATCTCAGCCGACTCTGGGTCGCCAGGCCATCACAGTACCAACACTCACACAACCATTCATACTCACTCTCACACCTACAGGCGATTTGGAACAGCCAATTAACCTACTCTGCATGTTTTTGGAATGTGGGAGGAAACAGGAGTACCTGGCGGCAAGCATGGGATGAACCTGCAAACTCCACACAGAAACACCCGAGCTGGGAATCAAACCCAGGACCTTCTTGCTGTGAGGCGGATGTGCTAACCACTACGCCAACGTGCTGCCCTATTATTAATATTATTCACATTATTCTTATTTTATTTTTTTATAAGTGCCGATTCTAAGATTTGGAACTGATTTATGACCGCCCTCAATAATTTGGAACTTAACACATCCAAATCCAAGGAGATTGATGATGGACTTCAGGAGATTTAAACTATATTGATGGAGCGACGGTAGAGAGGGTGCAGTGCATTAAGTTTCTTTGAGTCCATATCTGTGCTGACTTCACCCGGAACACAAATATCTCCCATCAGGCGGGGAAAACGCAACAAAGGCTGTACTTCACGCCACAAGCCCGTCTACCCCGACCCCTACGGAGGAAGTTCTACTGCTCCACCATAGAGAGCCTCCTGACCTACTGCTGTACAGTGTGGTTGAGTAGCTGTACTGCGGAGGACAGGAAGGCCTGGTGGTGAGGGTGGTGAGGACGGCACAGCGGGTAATTGGAACTACACTAGCCCCTCAGTGACATTTACACCGACAGACTTCAGAGTGGCCAGTGGAATTATCAGGGACCCCACATACAGGACACTAAAAACAAAAACTAATAGAATCAAAAACTGCTTTTACCCACAAGCTGTTATACATGTGACCCCACCACCACCACCATCACCATCTTCCACACTGACTGAATAACCGTCATTCAGACCATCTTCCTGGACAGTGCAATACTCGTGTTTAAGTTTCAAGTGAAATACTCATGTGTAGAGCAGGTCTCGAACGTCATCATATTTCAGCACCATGCACCTGAGAATTAAAAGCTCTACCTCTTACCCGGTGTATATCAGTCACCCTTCTGTGTAAGTGTGGATACATGAATATATTTCTAGTCCGTGAATGTGTCTTTTGTGCACTTCATTTTTATAATTGTTGCTAAACTGATTTTCATTGTTCATGCAACAGTGGCAATCAGGACCACTTATCCCATCTTACAATCCATAAGCTGTTTCTCCGTTTACATTCACTAAATCTTTTTACTATGGGTTTGCAGGCTTATAATTCCAGGAACGACAATATATACATTGTGTTGTGCTTCATTCTAGGTGACCTTCACCAAGAGGAAATTTGGCCTGATGAAGAAGGCGTATGAGCTGAGTGTACTGTGCGATTGCGAGATTGCACTCATTATCTTCAACAGCTCCAATAAGCTCTTCCAGTATGCCAGCACAGATATGGACAAAGTTTTACTGAAGTACACCGAGTACAACGAACCTCATGAAAGCCGGACTAACTCGGACATTGTGGAGGTGAATGGCTGCATATTACACAAGGCTACAAATTTTTAAACTCAAACGTATTGAGTAATTTTCAGAGTGACCTCTCCATCAGTTAGTCTCAAAGAAGACATTACTGAAGGCACTACCAAATTAAGGTTTAGACACCAAGATGAATACTCCAATTCAGAACAAACACTTGGCTTTTGTTCATCATTTTCTGTAACCGCTTAATCCTTATTAGGGTCGCAGGGAGGCCGGAACCCATCTCAGCCGACTCCAGGCGAGGGCAAAGTACACCCTGGACAGCTCGTCAGGCCATCGCAGGGCGCAAACACGCTGACGGCTTTGCAGCCTACTTTTGTCGAAAGTCAGCAATGGTGCTTTTACATGCCTCTCACCATAGACAGTGAGAGACATGGCCGGCCTTTGATAACCCAGTTAGCTGCACTTGGGGGACAGTGACAACCTTGTGGAGAGTGGGACTCGAACCCCCAACCTTAGGATCAGCGATCCAGCGTCCTATACCACTAGGCCACCACTGCCCTACTTGGCTTTTGCATTATACCAATTAAAAAACATTGAAATATAATTTTAATTTAAAGTGGAATAGATCTACATATGATGCTAAAGCAAACAGAAGTGCAGGATGTTTGGTTGCAGACTTTTTGCTGCTGCTGCAGTATATTTTCTGCACAGTCGGTCCTGATTAGTCCTGATGCTTCAGTAATTAAAGATCATTTTGTCAGTCAGACTGGTTTCACATTGTGGAATTTTTCTGGCCATCCTGACCTTCACAAGCATTTGCTCCCTTTGCTATTAGCAAATTATCTTGTCCATTACTGCTTGTCCTTGCAAGTGTGCTTTTATGAGCCAGTACTCGCTGTGGTTTTTATGCTATTGCCGCCGCTGCTTGTTAAATGGAATACATTTCAGTTACAAAGATGTTTCATTGATTTCCTTTGGATAAGGGAAACAATTAAAGTTGGCCTTCAGCAATCTAAGACCTATAAGTTATTAGCACAGGACCACATGATCGAAAGAGTAGGTTAGGGTCCAGAAGTTTGATTCTGTGGTTTGCTTGTGGTTTTTTTTTTTTTTTTTTTTTTTTTTTTTTGACCAGTCACAGTGATCATTTTGAAGGATGAATTTGGCAGAAATCAATATACACACAAAATCAATATGTACTTTTGTAACGCCTGTAGGGACTTGTGACCAGAACGAGCAGAAGGCGTCTCATACTGTAAGTCATGTGTTAATAAACACACAGAAAGGAAGTGCTACTAATTGGTTGACTCTAAAAATAAAGGTGTAATTCTGTCCAAAATACACACACGGAACCCTGAGCTGTGTTGAGCCAAGGGAACGTGGTGTGCAATTTTGGCAGACTGACTGCAAAAGGTGCATTAAAAAATAATAATGTGAGTGCCTTATGAAGGTGTTGCAGTTTGTCTGTTTCTTTTTATTTTCTGTATTTTATTTTAATGCTACAAGTACAGATTTACATGGAGTCCCTGATGTTCAGTTTTATGGTTCATTTAATGATGCCTAAAAATTGGTAAAGTGAGTTATTAAAAAATCCTTCAAAACTGATTGTAATATGACATACTGTATAATGAAATGGGTGGCGGCGGCGCAGTGGTTCGCATGTCCACCTTACAGCTATAAGGTCCCCCGGGTTCGATTCTTGGGTTCGCGTTGTATATAATGTGGGATATTTGTATGTTCTTCTCGTGCTTCCATAACCCGGGATTCCTTGGAGCACTACAGTTTCCTCCCATCCTCCCATACTCCAAAATGCCAAATAGGATAGTTGGATATTCCAAATTGCCTCTAGGTGTGAGTGTGAGTGTGAATGGTGTATGTGTGTTGGCCCTGCTATGGTCTGGCACGCTGTCCAGAGTTGGTTGAGATGGGCGCAAGCCTCCCTGTGATTAGGACTAAATGGTTAATTAGGATTGAATGAATGAATGAAATGGACACTCAAAGAATTTAGGGGCTAAAACTCTTGAATGATGAGTCTCGATCAGCATGAATTAGAAAATGGATCCAGTTTAACAGCCATGAGGTTTTGGGTTGGGAAAGGTGGTACATCCACCTTTTAATTAGAAGGCATTCAGTTCCTCAAAAAAAATGGTCATGATTTTGAGATGTAACAGTTTCCTCTATATCAGCTCGTGCTTTTCAAGCCTTGGGAATATTTTTAACCAGTAGATGGCACTTTTAACTATTTTCAACACAACAATACAGTCAGTCCTCTACTTACGAAATTAATCCGTTCCAACGCCTTTTTCATAGCCTGGAGTTTTTTTAAGTAGAGGTGCATTTTACATGTAAAATGTGTGATTCGTTCCAAGGCTCCCAAGACTACCCCATAAACCCTTTAAAAATTACAAAAGTACACCAATTTTGTATGACATATGTGTTAAAAGTAAAAGAAAATTATTTATTAAACCATTTCAACATTTTATTAACATATTTATTAATTAAACCATTATTAAACCATTATTAAACATTTTTATACACACACACACACACACACACACAAAAACACTCTCTCTCTCTCTCTCTCTCTCTCTCTCTCTCTCTCTCTCTCTCTCTGTCTCTCTCTCTCTGTCTCTCTCACACACACACACACACACACACACACACACAAAACACTGTCTGTCTCTCTCTCTCTGTCTCACACACACACACACACTCATACACACAACCAACACACATCATTTGTGGCACGCTCCACACGCAGGACGCCAGAGCATTTTAAGACGGGGAATTCAAAGCACATTCCCTGCTTGACAGATCGGATGTAAACTCATTTCCTTGAGGGATCAAAGGTTCGGATGAGCCGCGTTTTTGCTCACATTCGGCGGAGCAAGCCACATTTATTAAACATTTACTGAATTAAAAAACTTAAAAAATGAAAAGTAAGCTGCAATGTGCTCTCCTGAAAGACAGTTAAAAGAATGCCTCCTTTCATCATGATTCTGTACGCAGTCTCTCTCTCGCTCTCTCTCTCTCTCTCTCTCACTCACTCTCTCTCACACACACACACACACACATGTGCATGCACACACACACACACACAGTGTCTCTCTCTGTCTCTCTCACACAAGCACACACAAAACTCTCTCTGGTGTGGTTTGCTGAATGCAAATGCGGGCTCCGCCCACACGCAACTGACAGAGCAATTCTATTTAAATGTTTAAATGGATGGGCGGTTGTATTTAAAGCGGAATTACAGTACCTGTTTGAAAGATCAGAGGTCCTGATTCAATATTAACTTGCTTACTTGCGAGATCAGAGGTCTTGTCCCACGGAGCACTCTGTTTTCATGCTCCTTCTGCTTCAATATCGTGCCGAAATAATCGCCTCCGTCACTGTATTTCTGCTTTAAGGTCTCCTGCTTCAATATTGTCCCGATTGTAGAGGGGTTTCAGCAATAACGAAATATAACGCAGCAATGATTAATCTCTAAACAAGCCAACAGTCCTGTTCAACACTCCACGCGTGTGACAAACAGGAAGTATGGGTACAGGTCAGCTCCCTCCTGGCCAATGGCAGGTCAGCAGGGTGGGATGTTGGGAGACAGCCAATGAGAGAGCAACTCGCGCATTGTTTGAATTTTGAATGACCCGTTTTAATTTTTGAATGGCACGTTTGCCGCTTTTCGTAAAAAGGGGACGAAAATTTAGGAAAATGTTTTTCGTAACCTGGATTTTTTGTACTCAGGGGTTTTCGTAAGTAGAGGGCGTACTGTATTATTTTTATTAAAATGGTCAGTATTATTCTCAGCTTGAATGTTTTTCATCACAATACATCTGTATCATTGAGTTCTTCGTTTTTTTCCTTTTGGCTTTTTTCCCTTTTTCAGGGATCGCCACAGTGAATCATTTGATTCGCATGTTTGATTTGGTATAGATTTTTACGTTGGATGCCCTTCCTGACACAACCCTTTAGCAAGGGACAGAAACAACCTGACGGATTTTCAGCTACTCTTTACGAAAGTCAGCAATGGTTCTTTTACATGAACCTCTCACCATAGACAGTGAGAGACATGGCCGGCCTTTGTTAACCCAGTTAGCTGCACTGGGGGGGGGACAGTGACAACCTTGTGGAGAGTGGGACTCGAACCCCCAACCTTAGGATCAGCAATCCAGTGCCCTTTACCACCAGGCCACCTTTGTCACATCTGTAAAATTGAGTTTACAGCTCAATAACACATGGAAGTGTACAGTACCTCTAAGTGTTCAGGAAGGAGACCTTTGTGGCTTTTCCATAACAAAACAAACTGTTTCTCCTGTCTGTTTCTTTGTAAGGAGAGAAAAACTGAGAGTTTGGTAAGATGTTTACAGGCACAGACAGTTGTAGATGTATGGGATGGAGTGTGAGAAAGTAACGCTAAGTGAATTAACACTGTTCTGAATGAATTTGTTTAGTGATGTGATGCAGATCAGTTCATATGTGTTCACTTCTGATATACTTGGCTTCTAATTGGTGCCAGCACTTTAGAACTATTGGAACCACTTACACTGGGTCGTGATAACTCCTATTCTTCTTCTTCTTCTTCTTTACCTTTTTCTTCTACAGGCTCTCAACAAGAAGGAGCAGCGTGGATCTGAGAGTCCAGAAGTGGACACATGCTCATATGTTCTCACCCCACATGCAGAAGAGAAATATCAGAAGATTAATGAAGAGTTCGATAACATGATGCGCAATCATAAAATGGTATATTCTGTTACAGAATTCATGGCATCATATACGCCATGTTTACTGAAGTTTGTTCATATCCACAAATAACACACGGTGCTAATTATAGCACAGCACAGTTGAATTCAAACAACTTGTACAGAAATGTGGATTAAAAAATCAAAACGAACCAAGAATCAGCGAATGGCAAACTTTCTGTAAGGCAATGTTTCAGAATGTTTTCTTAAATAACTTCACCACATTTTTAAAAATCCAATTAACTACAAAGGACAGAGGAATATAAAATAGCTTGTGAGGAAGTGACTATTTATATCTTCTGTAAGTTCAAAATGTTAACAAATCGTAACTTGTTTTTTTTTTTTTTTTTTTTTTTTTTTTTTTTTACAATGTCAGCGGCCTGATCTAGCCATCTGCATGCAGAGATGAGAGGAAGCTCATGTGCCCAAATTTTACCCATCATCAAATGTAACTGTAAACCGATATAAATGATGCATATGAACTATGTGTAAGATGTGTTATTCAGTAATAACTAAAATGATAAATGTTGACATTACCTTATGTACACTTAGTACTGTGTTTTAGGAAAGTGACAGCAGCTCTATTTGGTTTCAGGCCAAATCACCCTCCCCGTGTTTTTAATTTTTTTCCTATAACTGCACACCCTGTCACATGACTTGTCCTAACTGAGTTTCTCAATGCATTGTTCACCCTGGTTGTCGTGTAGCCGGCGACCTTGTCTCAGCAGTGCTTCTCCATGCCTGTGGCATTGCCGGTCTCTGAGCACGGTGTCCACTCTTACAGCAACATTGGACCTCTGGGTGAGGCCGGGATGCTGTCTCCAGCCTCTAACATATTGCAGAGATCTTCAAACTTACGACTCACAGGTCAGCCCTACAGGAGAAATTTGGAATAGCACAATTACATATAAACCATTTACTAGTGTGGCTTCTTATAAAAAATAAGATCTATTAAAAATATTATTCTGTACTGATATACTAAATTATATTGCAAAACTGAAAACTACTGGATACACAGGAGCATTAAAAGCAAACCAAATTAAAATTGGTATATTTTTACACATTTATCCATTACAGAGGCAGGTCAGGTGAGCGCCAATAGAGCTAAGAGCTATTTTGTAAATGGTGCCTTGTAAATCCGTTTAATGTTATGCTAGGTACTACTATAGATAAAGTGAAACTACTATAGTTCAAGTGAATTGTTTTACCGGGGGTTTAGCTCAGTTGGTAGAGCGTCCGCTTTATCCTCCGGAAGGTCGGAGTTCGAATCCGGCCGCGTCATACCATAAGACGTTAAAGTTTGGCAGTTGTTGCTTCCTACGTGGCGCTCAGCATCAAAGGATAGAACAACAATATAACTGGTGCTGCACGACGGCGACGGGTGCCCAGAGCACAAAGCAAATTTCAATGTATGTAATGTATTTTGACAATAAAGAGTTGTTTTTGTTTGTTGTTTGTTTGTTTCATGTTTTTTTTTTGTTTTTGTTTTTTTTTTGCATTTACATGAGTGATAATGATGACAGGTGACCCTGACAAATGCTGTCCATTGTCTTAATTCATGCATGTTTTTAATCCCCAAATAGTTATTCAATCAGATTGCGTCGTTCCTCGGTAGTATGTATTGAATCACTTTAATTTTCACCACAATGTTTGCACACTGCTGAACCAGTGGCAACAAGTTTCCTTCAGATTTTTACAACATTACACTCACTGTATCAGTGGCAAAACGTTAACTACTTTAGTTCACCAAGTGTTCTTTCACAAGCAAACTAGATTTAAGTGGAACATTTTGTTTTTGTTGTTGTTTGGCTGCACTGTTACTGTAACTTTCATAAAATACTGTCTATCTTGTTACTAATGACCTTTGCTTTATGTTTGGTCGTGTTTTATGTGTGTTTTATCAGGTGTACACACTTCTTCAGATCACACCTCTAATGGTGTGCACTCTGCTTCAATAGGTGAGTTCTTTTTTTCCAACTCTTTAATTGCATATTATTTGTGTGTGGTTGAAGTAGACCTGTGTGGTGTGGTCTAAAAAAAATCATGTTTTTGACTTTTTCCAACCTTCACCCAGTTTAAGATTCCAGTTTGCATTTTTCTCAAAGTAAAAAAAAATATATTAACAATTTAAAAGCTTTTTTTTTTCAATTAATGTATTTCTTTAGAATCCTGGCAGAATGTCCACTAGAGTAAAAAAGCAGATAAAAATATAATACATTTAATATATATATATATATATATATATATATATATATATATATATATATATATATATATATATATATATATATATATATATATACTGTACAGTATATTCATTTAAAAAAAAAAAAAAACGAAAAATAGATTTATCGCCAGGCACTCGGTTGAAATTAAGACTGTTTACACATCACTGCAGTGAACTTTATGTTTAAACACATTTGAGCAGAAAAACTGAACATATACAGATGATATTATTTAATATTTTAAGTTAATAAGGAAAACATAAAATTCCGGTAGATAAATACATTGTTAGGCAGCGTTACTCAAGTCATGCTGAAGCACTGTGGATGAATTACATTAGATTGACATAGTATACGTACTGTGTGCCTGTATACAGGTAAGTGCTTTTACAGCCATGTGCTTGCTTGTGTGTGTCTGGGGAGGGGGATCTGGTAGATACAGCCACAATGTTAGATTACTCTCTCCTGATATTAGATCAATGTCTTTGCTCATGTTTCTCTCGACTCACAGGTCTCGGATACATTAGACCACTCAAAACTGCTTGTATTTATTGAATAAACAGTTCATTCACATTGCTCTATTTTTGTTCAATTTTTATTAATTATTGATAATTACATTTTACAAATTCACATCCTGTCATGTGGAAAACAGAGCAAAAGTAATCATCAGAATGATCATTGAAAACATAAAAAATCATTCCTTCTCTTACACTCGCAACTTGGATTACTGTTAGTGGTCCAATGCTAGATTGTTTCTTCCGCACCAGTAAGTGTACTGGTTATGCTAAAGCTCCTGTGAGTGTGAATGGGTTTGTTTTTGTATGCCTCTGTGTGTGCATGATGCCCAGTGATGAACCAATGTATGGTGTGCGGTATGTTCCCATCATCTCAGCCGACTCTGGGCTAGGGCAGAGTACACCGTGAACAGCTCACAAAGCTATTGCAGGGCAGAAACACACAGAAGGCTGAGCAGCTTACCCTTTACAAAAGACAGCAATGGTTCTTTTGCATGCCTCTCACCACAAACAGTGAGAGATTGATGATATTCATTGGTGACAACACTTATTTGACACAGCGGCATCGTGGTGTAGTGATTAGCATGTTCGCCTCACAGCATGATGGCCTGGGTTCGTTTCCCAGCCTGGGCGTTTCTGTGTGGAGATTGCATGTTCTCCCCATGCTTGCGTGGGTTTCTTCCGAGTGCTCCGGTTTCCTCCCACAGTCCCAAAACATGCACAGTAGGTTAATCGGCTCTTCCAAATTTCCCCTAGGTGTGAAAGGTTGTGAGTGTTGGCCCTGCTGTGGCCTGGTGAGCTGTCCAGGGTGTACCCCGCCCTCACTCGGAATCAGCACCAGCCTCGCTCTCACCCTAATTAGGATTAAGGGATTCAGAAAATAAATGAATAGACCTATTAGACACACTTGATTAATTAAGGAGCAGGCTTCTTTTTCTCACTCACTCATGTTGTACCGCTTAATCCTGTTAGGGTTGCAGGGTGACTGGAGCATATTTGGGCTTACCTCGGGCAAAGGTGAAGTACACCCTGAACAACTCACCAGACACATACTATCAACCATTCACATTCATATATAAGGGCAATTTGGTGCAGCCAATTAGCCTAATGTGTTTATCATTGGACTATGAGAGGAAACCGGAATACCCAAAGGAAACCCGTGCAAGCATGGGAAGAAGCCATGACTTTCTTCCTGTGAGGTGGACATGCTGACCACTACATCACTGTGCAACCTTGGCTTACTTTCCTTTGATTTACCTTGACATTACAAGATTTGAAGGGTTGCTTACAGAGTGAAAGAGAATTTTCTTTTCTTTTTATTAAGAACAAACTATTCTGTTAACAGACTGATGAAATAATTGTCTTTCTTCTGTCCTGCTGCTCTAACATGTGTTTTGTTTAATTTTTGTGTGTCCTCTCAAGTCAATGGCTACATCAGTGCTCAGGGAGAGAACAGGATTGGAAGAGGACCGACTGCCAAATCTGCAGCGCCCCCTTCAGGAAACCTCACAACCATGGGACATAAGCCAGAGCTGCGAGTGCTCATTCCACCATCCTGTAAAATCTCACCAGCTCTGGTGAGGTCACCAGTGTTTATCCAGAGTTACTCTATTATTCCTGCCTTTTGTTTCTATGGAGTTGTTTCGTCTTTCTGTCGCGCTGTAGCTCTCGTTAGTTAGCCGAAAGTGGGAAGGAAAAGGAGCTGTAAGTCTGACAGTGAAGCAACACATTTTTGTGGGTTGTGCATGACTGGACCTGAAGAATTGTACCCATTTTCTCATTGAATATGGAATGCATTGTGTACAAAGATTTACTGGTTGCTTAGTGCAGAATGATACACTCTCATGATGTTATTATGCGAAGCAGCATTCTTTTCATTTCTTTTAAATATTTCACTCTGTCTTGCAAGCAGCCCGAAGATGAAGAAGGAAATTTGGTAAGTTTAAAAGATAAATGACTTGAACTTATTTTCTCATTAAAGCATCTAAGGGCCACACTTTATACCTTGAGCATTCATTTCAGTTCGTGCACGAAGCCACAAAGAACAGTAAAGTAAGCAGTGTAGGGTGGCTTCAGGAAAACAACAGAGGAACTGCTTTGCTTTATTCCTTTTATTATTAAAGGTTTTATTTTATTTTTGGGAATGGGAAATGTTCAAATAGTTTCCGTTGCACACATGAGCAGAAAAATTGTACAGATTTTATGAATTCCTGATAAAGTAAACACACAAATTTTATTTTGAATCCAGAACAAAAAACTTTTTACCAGTGTGACTGAACTCTTTAATTTTTTTTTTGCCACTGTGTGCACCATGAGGCGGGGGCAGAAACAAGTGGCCGTCCTCACGCTGGTCCCAAGCCCGGATAAAATGCAGAGGGTTGCGACAGGAAGGGCATTCGGCGTAAAACGTTTGGTAGAATACAGAATGTGAACCGTCAAAACAAATTTCATACCGGATCGGTCAAGGCCCGGGTTAACAACGACCGCCATCAGTGCTGTTAACCAACAGGGTAATGGTGGAAATTGGACTACTGTTGGCCGAAGAAGGAGAGGCGGGAGGCGTGTCCGTAGGCAGAGAGAGAGAAGAGGAAAGGCACGAGTTTAGGACTGAGAGTAGGGACTTTGAATGCTGGAACTATGACGGGGAAAGGTAGAGAGCTGACTGACATGATGTAGAAGAGGAAGGTGGACATACTGTGGGTTCAGGAGAAAGGTAGCAATGCTAAAATCTTAGGAGTAGGGTTTAAGCTGTTTTTTTCATGGTGTGGATGGGAAGAGAAATGGAGTCATCTTAAAGGAGGAGTTTGTCAGGAATTTTCGAGAAGTGAAAAGAGTGTCAGACAGAGTGATGAGTCTCAAGTTAGAAATTGAAAGCGTGATGTTCAATATTGTCAGTACTTATGCCCCACATGCAGAATGTGAGCTAGAAGAGAAGGAGAGATTCTGGAGTGAGTTAGATGAAGTGATGCAGAGTACCACCAGAGGTGAAAGTGGTCATTGGTGCAGACTTCAATGGACATGTTGGTTCAGGCAACAGAAGGGGCGAGGAAGTGATGGGCAGGTTTGGTATCCAGGACAGGAACGCAGAAGGACAGATGTTGGTAGATTTTGCAAAAAGGATGGAAATGGCTGTGGTGAATACTTTCTTCCAGAAGAGACAGGAGCATTGGGTGACTTATAAAAGCGGAGGTAAGAGCACACAGGTAGACTTCATCTTGTGTAGGTGATGTAATTTGAAGAAAGTCAGTGACTGCAAAGTAGTAGTGGGTGAGAGTGTTGCCAAACAGCATAGGATGGTGGTCTGCAGGATGATGCTGATGGTGAGAAAGAAGGCAGAGCAGAAGACAAAGTGGTGGAAGCTGAAAAGGAAGAGTGTCTGGTTGTCTTCAAGGAGGAGTTGAAACAGGCTCTGGGTGGTCAGGAAGTGTTTCCGGATGACTAGACAACTACAGCTAACGTGATCAGGGAGACGGGGAGGAGAGTTCTTGGTGTGTCCTCTGGAAGGACAGTAGATAAGGAGACTTGGTGGCGGAATGATGAAGTACAGGAGTGTGTACAAAGGAAGAAGTTAGCTAAGAAGTGGGACATAGAGAGGACCGAAGAGTAAACAGGCGTTTTTGCAAAGGTAGCGGTGTCAAAGCCCAAACAGAGCCAAACAGAGGGTGACTGTTGAGGACCAGGAGGTAGGAAAGATTAGTAAGGGTGAAGTGAGGAGGGCATTGAAGAGGATGAAGAGTGGAAAGGCAGTTGGTCCTGATGACATACCGGTGGAGGTATGGAAGTGTCTAGGAGAGGTAGCAGTATTTTCTAACGAGAACATTCAACAAGGTCTTATAGAGTGAGAGGATGTCGGAGGAATGGAGAAGTGTGCTTGTGCCGATCTTTAAGAACAAGGGAGACGTGCAGAGTTGTGGCAACTGCAGAGGGATAAAGTTGATGGATCATACGATAAAGTTATGAGAAAGAATAGTGGAAGCTAGACTAAGGACAGAGATCAGCATTTGTGAACAACAGTTTGGTTTCATACCAAGAGAGAGCACCACAGTTGCAGTGCTTGCCTTCAGGATGTTAATAGAGAAGTACAGAGAATGCCAGAGGGAGCTGCATTGTGCCTTTGTGGATCTTGGAGAAAGCATATGACAAGGTGCCGAGAGAGGAACTGTGGTATTGCATGAGGAAGTCTGCAGTGGCAGAGAAGTATGTTAGAGTGGTGCAGGACATGTATAAGAGATGTAAGACAGTGGTGAGGTGTGCTGTCGGTGTGACCGAAGAATTCAAGGTGGAGGTAAGACTGCTTCAAGGGTCAGCTCTGAGCCCCTTCTTGTTTGCTATGGTGATGGACAGGCTGACAGACGAGGTTAGACAAGAATCTCCATGGACTATGATGTTTACAGATGACATTGTGATCTGTAGTGAGAACAGAGAACAAGTGCAGGAAAATCTAAGAGATGGAGGTATGTCCTGGAAAGGAGAGAAATGAAGGTTAGCCTCAGTAAAACAGAATACATGTGTGTGAACTACAAGGACCCAAGAGGAGCAATGAGGTTACAGGGAGCGTGAAGAAGCGTGTGCAGGCAGGTTGGAATGGTTGAAGAAAAGTGTCCGGTGTGATGTGTGATAGGAAGGTATCGGCAAGAATGAAAGGAAAAGTGTACAAGATGGTGTTGAGGCCAGCGATGTTGTATGGTTTAGAGACAGTGGCCTTGGGGAAAAGACATGAGGCAGAGCAGGCGGTAGCAGAGATGAAAATGTTGAGGTTCTCTTTGGGAGTAACGAGGATGGATAGTATCAGGAATGAGTACATCAGAGGGACAGCACATGTAAGAGGTTTTGGAGACAAAGTCAGAGAGGCTAGATTGAGATGGTTTGGACATGTACAGAGGAGGGATAGTGAATATGTTGGTAGTAGGATGCTGAGGTTGGAACTACCAGGCGGAAGGCCGAGAGGAAGACCAAAGAAGAGATTTATGGATGTGGTGAAGGAGGACATGAAGGTAGTTGGAGTAAGAGTAGAAGATGCAGAGGATAGGGTGAAATGGAGGCAGATGATTTGCTGTGGCGACCCCTGAAGGGAAAAGCCGAAAGGAAAAGAAGTGCACCCAAAGCATTGTTACCATTATTGTAAGACTGCAGAATTAATCTAAATTCATATTCATGAAAGAGCATACACTTGAAGAGGTTAATTTAAATATTTTAAAAACATGTAAATGTTTTTTTTTAATTATCCAAACTGCTTTATCATTTATTTGGGTCTCAGGGATGATGTAGCCCTTCCCAGTCAACTCCAGGGAAAGGCAGGATACACACTGTACAGCTTGCCAGCCCATTGCAGGGCCAAGACACACAAAACCATTTACACACATTTGCACCTAGAGGCAATAGAGAATATCTAATTAGCCTAAGGGCACGATAGCGTAGTGGTCCTGGATTTCATTCCCAGCTCGGTCGTTTCTGTGTGGAGTTTGCACGTTCTTGCTGTGCGTGCATGGGTTTCCTCCGGGTACTCCGGTTTCCTCCCTCAGTCGAAAAATATGCACAGTAGGTTAACTGGCTGTTCCAAATCGTCTGTAGCTGTGAGTGTAAGTATGAATAGAACACTAGGAGTGTTGGCCCTGCAATGGCCTGGCGAGGTGTCCCGGGTGTACCTCACCCAGAGTCAGCTGAGAGGGGCACCAGTCTCCCCGTGACCCGAATTAGGATTAAGCGGTTCAGAAAATAAATGTATGGATGAATAATTAGTTTAATGTGCATTGCACTGGGAGGAAACTGGAGCACCCAGAGGTAAGCATGCGGCAACATGCAAACTCCACACTGAAACGTCCTTGTCAAGCACGGGGGCGGAAGTGCTAGGCGGCATGCCCCAGTGCTGCTCAATACAGGAACTCAAACTGAATTTGAGGACAAAATTATTTAATAGCAGGGAAATTATGTTGATGCATGAACGTATGATTTGGCGTGACAAGAAACCTTGGAATGTTAGTTCCGGTCTAGAAATAGATTTAATAATTGTAATCCTCTAAATGAGAATGCTGCATCATTTTAATTTTATTCAAAATAGTCCAAAGCAATGGTGTTGTTTTTACAGTGTAGGATGAGCTTGAGAGTCAAATTTTTTTTTAGCTTTGGTTCTGTGTGATTGTGACACCCAGAATTTTTTTTTTTTTTTCAAGCAAGTCAAGTGTTTTTATTTATATTATTTACTAAATTATTTATATAATAACTTACAAGCACTGTACAACTTTTTCAGACCCAGTGTACGTTGGACAGCCAGTTTGGCTTCCACCTCACCTTTATGGTTTTTCTAATTTCTTTGCCGACTCTGCTGTGGTTTGTTGCCTGTAAACTTCATGCCCAGTACGCTGGGAGGCAGACTGGGATGGTCGGAGATACCACTGTGTATGGGGGGCGCTGTAAGGGAAGCCAAGCTGTTGGTATCATGATGCACTAATGTTCCTCCAAAGAACCAAAAGGGTTGCACTGTATTCAACTCTGTAACAACATTTATGGGTCAACAAGTATCACAACTCCTTGTTATTGAGTGTATCTTAGGAACGTTTTGAAAATGTTTCAACATTGTTCGAAATACATGACCAGACTGTACCCTGAACTGCTCTGTAAAATTTACAATCAATATCTATTCGTCAGTAGCAATTTATTGATCCAGAGCCGCCTTTGTTTGATGCAAATTTCAGAGTATAAACAGCCCGCCACCCAGCCAAGCACAAAGCACACAAGTGGTATCCATGACAACACCAAGCCTGCACCTGCAGGGGCTACCATACCCCGCTATGACATCAGCATACAGCTCAGGTGTGTGCAGTGTCCCATTATTATCGTGCACCTCTACTGCATGAATTTCACTGGACTGCAGTCACTGAAGATGAACAAATGTGTTATTACAGATGTTTTATTTATAAGTATTCATATCTTTCAGATTATGGATTGAACAGCTCTGAGCTCAATAATCTACATGGCTTCAACATGCAAGACAGCCTGAGTTTGGCTTCAGGGTCACCGTGGCAACATACTCATACGCAAGTTACTTCTCAGGGGTGACTGAGTTTTGGTCATTACATCTAACCTTCATTCACACATCATCTGTCCATCACATTATCTTTCTACTTATTGTGTCATGTATCTATTCATCTCAAGCCTCAGGTTTTAATTTGGGTTATTTTCTAACCATCCATCAGGCCATACTTTGGTCCTTGCATCATGTATCCATCCATCTATTCATCCTTTTACCAGCCATCCATCTACTCGATACTGCAGTAGTAATACACCGAATAATCACAAAACGTCTCCTATCCTCTCTTCCCTGCAGAGTCTCTCGTTCCTTATCCCATGTCTCTGAGCCGTCCTCCAGATCTTCTCCGGT
>CM045737.1:27449847-27459847 GCA_024760905.1 Plotosus lineatus | reverse complement strand
CACGGCAAACTGTGAGTGTCTGGTATTATGATTCAAGCATTATCTACCTGGGATAATATTTTTAAGCGAGATAGTGTACCAATCAGATCGCAATGTTTCGATGTACTATTTGCAAATTGCAATTATTTAGCTTATGCTGATCAACTTCAAGTAGAATCCCTACTACTTCGTGCTTCACTTTATGCGGCTTCAGTTCATCGCCGGTTTTTCAAAAATATTCATCAAAAAATAAAAAAAACAAGGAAATTAAGGAAAAATAGGGGGAAAGTTAAGGAAAATGCCAATTATGCAAAAAAAAAAAAAAAACCCAAAACAAACAAACAAACGAAACTCCCCCCACTACTTACATTGTTTTGTGAGGTGCGCATCTGTATGTGTGTATTTACGTATATTGTATTTACATCTTATGCATTATTTTTGAATGTTTGTTATTATAAGCATTTATAACATTGAATATGTTTTTATGGATATTGTATACACAGACACATGTGGCTTAGAGGTATAGGGTGCTGGATCGCTGATCCTAGGGTTGGGGGTTCGAGTCCCACTCGCCACAGGGGTGTCACTGTCCCCTAAGTGCAGCTAACTGGGTTATCAAAGGCTGGCCATGTCTCTCACTGTCTATGGTGAGAAGCATGTAAAAGAACCTGAGTTTCATAAAGAGTAGCTGCCTAGCCGTCAGCGTGTTTCAGCCCCTTGCTAAAGAGTTGTGTCAGGAAGGGCATGCAATGTAAAAACCTATGCCAAATCAAATGTGCAAATCAGATGATTCGCTGTGGCAACCCCTGAAAAGGGAAAAAGCCGAAAGGAAACTACTACATATACAGACGCTCCCCGACTTACATTAATTCGTTTTATGTATTTTTCAATTTTACGTTTAAAAAAAAAGTCAAATTTTGAGTTGAGCGTGCTCTCTGTAGTACGTAGTACGCTGATGTAATGACGCCGTGTCCGTTGTTTCCAAACGACAGACTGAATGTGCCCCTCCTTCTTCCCAGTTCACTGCGTGTTACCCTTGTGTTAAGACGTCGTCTGTGTGATCTTTGTGTTTACACTGTTTTGCGGACTTTTGTAACCCTAAGCAAATATGGTTGGTCAGAAGCATAAGCCTACTAGTGATGGTGATAATCAGAAAAAGCGGCAAGCCATCTCATAAGAAACGAAGATGACTATTATCGAGAAAATGGATGCTGGTGAAAAACATGTGAATATTGCACGTTTCTTCCAAATGGCTCTGTGGACCATCGGAACCATTTACAAGCAGAAAGATCGCATCACAGAGCATGTTAAAGGTTATATTTGATACTGTCCCCTCATGCCTCGGTTTTAAAGGCTTCGCTTTAACGGATTTCAGATGCAACAGACGAAATCTGTATCTTCCTACTTGTCCGGATCGTCCGGACGTGGGCCGTTTTTTTCTGAAAATAACCGCCAGGTGACCAGACTGGCTTGAAGAAATCTCGCGCATTTAAATCTATTCATCTATTTTCAATGCCACGTCACTGTGGCACGAAGCGGAGAGCCAATCCTTTCTGTGTGGGCGGGTCCAATACCTTGAAGCTGTAATTTTATTGGACTCACACGCTGCAGTGTTTATGTGACAGGAAGCGTGTCCCAAGTTTTGGCAATCAGCTGGTCTGCGGGTTGAAGTTTTTCCATGTCTGTCCATTTGTGTTTGCTTGCCAGCTGTGCTTGGCTTCGTGGAAATGAGCCAATGAAAACGAGGGAAATTTATGTCTTTACTCAAAAACAACATGCGCAGTCTGTGGCTGTTGTTATAAACCTATAAAATTAGAGTTTGAAAGTATCGGACCCGCCCACATACTGGCGTACAGAAAGGTTGGCTCTCCATTTCGCTCCACAGTGACGTGGCATTAAAATTGATGTATATGTTTAAATGTGCAAGATTTATTCATCTGTTTTTGTTTCATTTGATGGCTTTTATGTATTTTTATTTAAATGGCAGTGAAATTATGTATTCATTATTCGGTTAAGAAAGGCCACCTGATTTATCTGATATCTAGATACAGTCATGAAAACAGCCACATCTGGCTCGTGAGATGATACATACATGGCTCTCGGAGGATTAGATTTTAAAATATGTCTTTTTTTTTTTTTTGGCTCTCTGAGACAAAAAGGTTCCCAACCCCTGATCTTATGGTGTACATTTACAGAGTATACAGTATTTACATTTGCAGATTACATAGTGTGCTTCAGTAAAAGTTTTTTGTGACGTAATTATCGAAATATATTAATTGAAAACTTCGGACAATCGGGTACTTCGGACCAGTGTTCCCCCTATTAGTCCGTTAAACCGAGGCATGAGTGTATTTGATATTTGATAAGTGAATTTTTTATTAAAATGTATCTATTTAAAATTATTTTGCTTGAATTTACTTTATTTGAAATTAATGTTGATAATATTTGATATATTTGATATTATTTTACAATATTTTGTTTATAATAATTGATTTAGGGGTGTTTTATGATATACAGTAATGGTATTTATGGATGTTTCGTGCAGTATGAAGGTTATACGTTACTGGAACATACAGTAACAACTTACGTTTTTTTTTTTTTCAACTTACATTTGGCTGTCCGGAAACGAACTAAAACGTAAGTTGGGAGCATCTGTACACGTATACATGTACATATACGTCAGTCGGGGGGTTGATCCTACTTCATGGAAATCGGTGGTCTCGGGGGTGTCTCGGTCCCCATTAACCGCGGAAAGTGAGGGATCCTTGTAGTTTCTACAATACTGCTGCTAATGCAACACTGTAGACCAGAGGTTCCCAATCAGCGGTGCTTGCATCTCCTGGGGGCGCGAGACATCATTCTAAGGTGTGCGAGAAGCAGGGCTGTAACTTTTGAAATAAATGTCTACTTTTGATAAAAATTAGAATGATTCCACATCCTTTATCCTTGAACAAAGTATCAAATGTAGGGGGTGTGAGGTCAGAGCAAAATTTTTTTAGGGTTGCAGGAGTAAAAAAAGGTTGGGAACCACTGCTGTAGACAGATTGTTGCCAAGCAGTTTACTAAATTACAGTATTCAGAAAGTTGGAAAGTAACTTGACCAATCAGCACTCAGGTTTTGGAAGCTGGGAGCTGAATTTTTTCAGGAAGTTGGTTGTCAAATGTTGTAGTTTTTTAATTGCTTTGTCATTGTGTATTTTTACTTAAATTATCTGTTTGCGATGTCACATTCGTATTTAATACATAATTTGCAAATTATATATTGTTTAATATTTACTATAATATAATTTATATTTACATTTAACTGTGTTTTGGCCATCTGGTGGCCACACAGGCCAGGCTGGATTTTTTTTTTTTTTACACAAATGATTTCACCAAATTCAGGATTCTTCATTCTGGTTTCCTTAGTAGAAGATTTATTATCCAGTATCTCTTTTGTGTACTTCAGTGGTTTGTGTTTTAAATTGCCATCTGTGTATCTACCTTGTTTTTCTTTTCTTTATAGACTGTCTGTCTTCCTTTCGGCTTTTTTCCCTTTTACTCGGGAGTCGCCACAGCGAATCATCTGATTCGCACGTTTGATTTGGCAGAGGTTTTTACGTCGGATGCCCTTCCTGTCACAACCCTTTTTAGCAAGGGACAGAAACACGCTGATGACTTTGCAGCTACTCTTTTCGAATGTCAGCAATGGTTTTTTTACATGCCTCTCACCGTAGACAGTGACAGACATGGCCCGCCTTTGATAACCCAGTTAGCTGCACTGGGGGGGGGGCAGTGACAACCTTATGGAGAGTGGGACTCGAACCCCCAACCTTTGGATCAGCGATCCAGTGCCCTAACCATTAGACCACCAATGCCCACCTCTTTTCTTTATAGACTATTGTAATATAATAATTTACTTACATGATATTATACTGCAGTGAGTTTTAGAATAATGATATAAAACCAAAAACTATTTTTTTGTAAATTACCAATTGCCCTGTCGTGGCTTGGCGAGCTGTCCAAGCTGTACTCTACCCTCCTCCAGAGTTGGCTTAGTTAGGCACCAGCCTCCCTGTGGCCCTAATTAGGATTAAGTGATTCAAGGAAAGAATGAATGAATAATTCCTTATTTTGATCAGCTTGCTGTACATGTGACCCGAGCTGAATCCTTAGTGCTTTTGTTCACTCACTTTTAAGGTGGAGATGTGTGTATGACTCAGGACATTGTCATGCTTTTGCAAATGATATTCTCATCTAGTTGCTCTTATTGATGGCAGACCAGTTTGCATTCCTCTCTGGTTGTTATAATTATGGCGCGTTCCTATAGGGGCAGACAGACAGACACAGCAATCCAATTTGTATCTGTGTGTGCTATCATTCACCATCTACATATCTGGAGCCTAGCCTTAAAATAATTCAACTGTAAGTATGCAAATTAGTTTGTTATAATGAGTACTTCTCAATTGTTGGAAACAGCAATAACTGTAAACAAATGAAAAGTAAACTTAACTGCGCAAATGTCATTTACATCTATGAAAATTTTAAACACCTGGAGGCTACTGTTAGTATCACTGTTAGTATCAAAATAAATGGCTTTAGAGCATCAACAATAATAATAATAATAATAATGAAAATAAAAAAATCCCATCTTGGTTTGGGCAGCTCTGTGTGGAGTTTGTGCCTGCAGGGGTTTTACTCTGGGGACCGGTTCCCTCCTACAGTCCAAAGACGTGCACAGTGGGCCTAATGGCTGGTTCAAAGTGCGTGTGTGCGTGTGTGCGTGCGTGTGTGCGTGTGTCTGTGAGTGTGTGTGTGTGGGCTCTGAGATAGTCTGGTGGACTGTTCAGGGTGTACCCAGAGTCAGCTGGGATAGTCTCCAGCCTTCCCACAACCCTAGAAGCATTAAGCAGTAAACCAACATATTAATTTAAAATTATTATTACAATTTTAATAATTTCTTTCTTTCTTTCTTTTGGCTTTTTCCCTTTTCTCGAGAGTCGCCACAGCAAATCATCTGATTTGCACGTTTGATTTGGCATAGGTTTTTACGTCGGATGTCCTTCCTGCCACAACATTTTAGCAAGGGACAGAAACACGCTGACGGCTTTGCAGCTACTCTTTACGAAAGTCAGCAATGGTCCTTTTACATGAACCTCTCACCATAGACAGTGAGAGACATGGCCCACCTTTGATAATCCAGTTAGCTGCACTGGGGGTATTGCAATTTTAATATGTTTCATAAATTATATTTATTAAAATGTAATTTTTATTATTATTAAAGAGGGAGCTGAGCTGCAAAGCTCTGAATTTACCAGTCGATTTACGGTCCAACTCTCACCTATCGTCATAAGGTTTGGATATAAGCGGCTGAAATGAGCTTCGTTCGCAGGGTGGCAGGGCTCTCTTTTAGTGATAGGGTGAGAAGCTCAGCCGTCCGGGAGGAGCTTGGAGTAGAACTGCTGCTCCTCCACATTGAGAGGAGCCATGTGAGGTGGCTCGGGTGTAAGGTTAGAATGCCTCCCAAATGCTTCCCTGGTGTGGTGTTTCAGGCATGTCCAACCTTGGCGACACCCCAGGATCGACCTAAAATATGCTGGAGAGATTGTCACTCAGCTGCTCTAGGACTGTCTCGGTGTCGCCAAGTCGAAGTCTCGAAGACTGGCTGTAGAGAGGGAAGTCTAGACTTCATTGCTTAGGCTGCGGAGCCCATGAACCGAACCAGGATTAAGCGGAGGAAGATAATAATAACAATTATTATTATAATAATAATACTGTTGTTTTCTCTGCTTAAAATCTGTGTATTAGTATTTTCAAGACTTGACACAGATAATAGCACAGCAGCTTTTAGTTTGAATATGATAGATATTGAATGTGATATATTATAACACATACTGTAAATACAAATCATGCTTTGTGTTGTATAACAGTTGTGTAACAGTGCCATAAAAATGATGTGGATAGTTTGAATAAAAGGAAAAACCACACATTATTGAATTTATAATCGTTCATTTTCTGAAACCACTTAATCCCAATTAGGGTCACAGAGAGGCTGGCTCCCATCCCAGCCGAAGGCAAAGTACACCTTGGACAGCTCACCAAGCTATTGCAGGGAAGAAACACGCTGATGACTATGTAGCCTACTCTTCTTGAAAGTCAGCAATGGTCCTTTACATGCCTCACGCCATACACAGTGAGAGACATGGCTGACCTTTTATAGCCCACTTGGCTGCACCGGTGGGGGGGTTTGGGGGGGGCACAGTGACAACCCATGGAGAGTGGGACTTGAACCTCTGAACCTCCAACCTTGGGATCAGTGATCCAGTGCCCTTTACTACCAGGCCAGCCTCTGCCCATATTGAATTCAGTCAGCCCTTTAGTTCCCTTTGTTCTTATTACTAAATATCTAAAATGTACCAACTGATTGTACTTGAATTGGAAACAAAAAGAGCATAAAAAGACTGAAGTGGTGAAAAACATCTGGTTATCAGTACACTGTGAGCATGGATGAGATAAATGCTTTTTATTGCCTGATTTGTCTGATGTGTGTAAGGATGAAACAGCGTCCTGTAACAGCTTATGTTGCCCAGAATGAATAATAGCCACAACATCAGAGTTTACTGCTCTAGTTGTTTCATGGTGTATGATGGCATTGTTAGATGAAGTGTGTAATATGAGCCACACCTGCCAGTTACTCTTGTTTAATCAGGCTTTGGCCTTGTTTGATTGGTGAGTTAATGATTGTACATTGTGGGCTTCATGTGAGGAAACTTGGGAAAAAAATGTTTTATGTAATGTTTAGGGACTGGTGTGTGTGTGTGGGGGGGGGGGGCATCAGGCACATAGCCAGGATTTTGAATGGGGGGAGGGTATCAAGGCAGGAGGATCCAGCATGCTAGTTGTTAGCATTAGCAAACTCCTCGGCACTCCTGTGCAAATGAGCTCAACACAACAAAACACATTCGCTAACTGTCCACAGCTCCACATTCTATACTGTATTTATAACTAGTGATATATGAATATAAATGAAAATGCCTCAACAACTATCTATTCATTCTGTTGTGCTGTACCCCTCGTGAGCGCCCTGGAGCATCAGTAACAATTGGTATAATGATGTCACTTGCTGAAACACTTGCCGGACATGAGCCAATCTGGTCCATGATTTCACTGCTGTCCAACGGCATTATTTTGTCACGCAAGCTTGGTTGGCCGCCAGTGTGACGTCAGCCATTCGCTGAATGACCCAGCGAGGCTCGCCACAGGTATATACTGTTTTCAATAAACTGGCCAATCCATTAAAACATTGTAGGGTAATTTAGGTAGACATTTTGGAGGAATTTGGGCAGTTCCCCCCATATATCTCTCCCCCACACTATATATACAGTGCTGTACAAAGGTTTTTGCCCCCTGACCAATTTCTGACATTTTTTGTACGTTTGTCACTGTCTGAACCTACAAGGGCCTGTGTGAATAAGTGATTGCCCCCCATAAACCTAATAGCTGGTTGAACCACCTTTTGCAGCAATAACTGCAGTCAGGCGTTTGCAATAAGAGGTGATGAGTCTTTCACATTGCTGTGATGGGATTTTGGTTCACTCTTATCTGCAGAATTGTTTAAGATCAACCAGATTGGATGGTTTTTGGGCACGAAGAGCCTTTTTAAGGTCATGCCACAGCATCTCAATAAGGTTCAGGTCAAGACTTTGACTAAGCCACTCCAAAACCCTCATTTTGTTCTTTTTTGGCCATTCAGAAGTGGACTTGCTGGGGTGCTTCGGATCATTGTCTTGCTGCAGAACCCAGGTGCACTTTAGATTGAGGTCTTGAACTGATGGACGAACATTCTTCTCCAGGATTTCTTAGTAGTCAGCAGAATTCATGGTTCCATCAATCATGACAAGTCGCCCAGGTCCTGAAGCAGCAAAGCAGGCCCAGATCATCACACTTCCACCACCATGTTTCACTGTTGGCACAGTGTTCCTTTTATCAAATGCAGTGTTGCTTTTGCGGCAGATGTAATGGGATGCATTTCTTCCTAAAAATTCAACTTTAGTTTTATCAGTCCAGAGGACATTTTCCAAAAAGCTTTGGAGATGATCAAGATGATTCTTGGCAAAAGTGAGTCGTGCCTTGATATTCTTTTCTATCAACAGTGGCCTCGGAACTCTTCAATGGATGCCATTTTTGCCTCATGTCTTTCTGAGGGTGGAGTGATGAACATTGACATTAACTGAGGAAAGTGAGGCGTGTAGTTGTTTAGAAGTGGTTTTTGGATCCTTTTGTCACTTCTCTAGTTAGTCTGCGCCGTGCTCATGGAGTAATTTTGGTAGGTCAGCCACTCCTGGGAATGGTCTCCACTCTACCATGCCATCTCCATTTAGCTTCATGAGAGTGAGACATATATAGTACTGTATCAACAACTTCCGGACAGCCCCAGGACAGCTTTATCAGGGTGATACATAGTATCAACAACTTCGGACTTCCCCAGAACATACATAGTATCATCAACTTTCGGAAGTCACGCACTTTTCCTCCCTCTCGGTCTCGTTTTTTTCTCGCGCGTTTCTCAAGTTCGACTTCCGGTTTTTGTTCGGTTCATCTCATCTCATCTGAGCAAAGAAGTCCAGACGTCCCTCTCCCTAGCCACTTTGTCCAACTTTTCTGGGGGGACACCGAGGTGGTCCCAGACAAGCTGAGAGACATGGTCTTTCCAGCGTCTTCTTCTTCTTCTTTTCCTTTCGGCTGTTCCCTTCAGGGGTCGCCACAGCAAATGATCCGCCCCCATCTCACCCTATCCTCTGCATCTTCTACTCTTAGTCCAACGACCTTCATGTTCGCCTTCACCACATCCATAAATCTTCTCTTTGGTCTTCCTCTGGGCCTTCCAACCTCAGCATCCTACTACCAATACTCGCTATCCCTCCTCTGTACATGTCCAAACCATCTCAATCTACCCTCTCCAAAACATCTTACATGGGCTGTCCCTCTGATGTACTCATTTCTGACCCTATCCATCCTCGTTACTCCCAAAGAGAACCTCAACATTTTCATCCCTGCTCCCTCCAACTCTGACTACTGTCTTTTCCCCAGGGCAACTGTCTCTAAACCATACAACATTGCTGGCCTCATCACTGTCTTGTACACTTTTCCCTTCATTCTTGCCGATACTCTCCTATCACACATCACACCGGACACTTTTCTCCATCCATTCCAACCTGCCTGCACGCGCTTCTTCACCTCTTTTCCACACTCTCCTTTGTTCTGGATTGTTGAACCTAAGTACTTAAAATCCTCCACCTTCTTTATCTCTGCCCCCTGTAACCTCACCGTTCCTCTTGGGTCCTTGTCGTTCACACACATGTATTCTGTCTTACTGAGACTAACCTTCATTCCCCTCCTTTCCAGGGCATACCTCCACCTCTCTAGATTTTCCTTCACTTGTTCTCTGCTCTCTCTACAGATCACGATGTCATCTGCAAACATCATAGTCCATGGAGATTCTTGTCTCACCTCGTCTGTCAGCCTGTCCATCACCATAGCAAACAAGAAGGGGCTCAGAGCTGACCCTTGATGCAGTCCCACCTCCACCTTGAACTCTTCTGTCACAACGACAGCACACCTCACCACTGTCTTACATCTCTCACACATGTCCTGCACCACTCTAACATACTTCTCTGCCACTCCAGACTTCCTCATACAATACCACAATTCTTCTCTCAGCACCCTGTCATATGCTTTCTCCAGATCCACAAAGGCACAATGCAGCTCCTTCTGACCTTCTCTGTATTTCTCTATTAACATCCTCAAAGCAAACACTGCATCTGTGGTGCTCTTTCTTGGCATGAAACCAAACTGTTGTTCACAAATGCTGACCTCTGCCCTTAGTCTAGCTTCTACTATTCTTTCCATAACTTCATTGTATGGCGTGTTCTAGGTCAAACTCAGGGTTTCTTCCCAGTTGGACATACCCAAAACACCACACCAGGGAGGCGTCCAGGAGGCATTCTGACCAGATTCCCGAGCCACCTCAACTGGCCCCTCT
>CM045737.1:27357347-27444847 GCA_024760905.1 Plotosus lineatus | reverse complement strand
CCTGTACCTGATATTGTGGTATCAAACCCACAGGCACAGGTGACCTGTCTGGGAATGCCAAAAGTTCCCATTCATTTAGGATAGCAGATCTTCTGGAGGAAGAGCAAAGAAGTACAGTATTGACCATTGTTCTATTGATCTACAGTGGAGATGATGGAATTTCAGAAAAAGTGTCAGAAGAGGCAGGATGATCAGATACTGACTTTGAAGAACAGGATACATATAAAGGCCGTCGTCTTTCAATGTCACAGAGATAAACCCATATGATGTGAATGTAGTTATGTATGCACATAGAGAGAATAAAAAAGGGAAAGGCAGCTGTATGGCAGCAATATTTTATTTATATTAAATGTTATTTCAGATCACTCCATTGAATCTGTTGGAGGGTTTTGACATGCCAAATGTATGCATACATTCTGGAGTTAAAATAAAATATATTTTAAAAGGGGGACACTGTGCAGTCATTGAGTCAACAGTAAACGTCTGTATATAACACACTATTCTAGAGTTGAAATTTGAGGCCATCCCTCTTTCAGCTACAGCTGTCATGCAACAAGATAATGATCCCAAGCACACCAGCGTATCTACAACAATGTCTGAAAAAGAAGAGAATCAAGGTGTCAATGGTCAAGTCAAAGTCCAGATCTCATTGTAATTGAAATCATCTTGTAAGATTTTAAGAGAGCTGTGTATATCCAAATACTACCAAGCATCAGTGAACTGAAGAAACACATTTTAAAGTAGAGAAGAACGAGCAAAAATTCTGTATTAGACTGATAAAATTCTAATTCGAAAGAGGGTTCTACAAGTTATTGAATCATGAAGTGTATGTAGTCTTTTACACATCACTGAATTTGGCTTGATTTTTGTTAAATAAATTATGGCACAGTGGAATATTTTGTGCTATTTTACTTAATTGTAAGACAGTTTCAGGACTAATATTATGACTTGATACATAAAAGCATATTACTTTAAAAAAAAAAAAAAAAAAGTCAAATTAATTTTCCATGAGACGGAACACAAAGTGAGATTTGCCTGGTCTGGAGAACGGTACTTTTGTGAAATTAAAATTAGACTTTGAGAACAGAGATTTTATCTCTAAATATATAAAATTCTTTTCAGATTCACTTCCCATTCAATACATCAAAAGGTAAGCGGTCTATAAATCACGATAACCAGCTAAATGCTTCAGGAAACTATTAGTGTAATTGTGTAAATATCGCTATCATCTTATCAGTTCCAAATTGAGCCTCCACGTTGCCAGAAGCTGTGAGTTTGCATTTTGTTCTGCTACGTGTCATGTGTTTTTTTATTCACTCCCTTTATTTAGGCTATTCTCTTTACCACTTTAAAGAACCAAAGCTCTTTTCAGCTCTCCAAGTTAAAAAAATGTCAATATCCCTGTTTCTCCTTGTACACACAGCCTACACGCCACATGCCAGTTCATTGTAAACACTGAATGTTGGACTTCCCTTATGTACACATCAGAAAGCTTTAAAATCATAAGAGGCTTAGGATTCATCACTCTGTTAAATGGTCAGGCATGTAAAAAGCATTTTCTCTTAAAAATGATGGACCTGGTGTTTCATCAGCATTATAATAATCCAAAAGTACATTTTCTCTGCCCTTAATACCTAGATGCTCCTCCCTACCCACATTTTTCTGAGTGTTATTAGTCTGCATTACGACGGATTATGTCAAACAGTGGACACAAACAGGGCAGGGTGGTGCAGTTTCTTGTTTTTGTTGAATTTTCTGTGTTATGTTTGTTAAGACGTTTTCAACATAGTTTAGATTGCGATTAGCTTTGTTTGACTGTCTTTCTTAAATTCCAAAGTAACTTGTCCTCCGTGGGCCAGTAAATGCTTCTGCATTTTTTTCAGGGGGTGTGGGGGTGGGTGTTTGATTTACTGTCTCTAGGCTGTCGATCAAAACTCAAGCCTACTGTATGTAGGTGAGGAAGAGGGTATCTTTCCTGCAACTGAGCTACTCTGATGATTTCTCTCATCATCTGTTCCTAAAACTCTTCCTAGATATGTTTTCTTAAAGTTTATATGGCCGAAGTGCATAAAAATGTTTGGTTGCTAAGGACTAATGATTTTGGAAGAAGTGCGATTTTTTCAATTTTTTCAATTCTTTGTGCTCATTTTTCTCTAAAACGTCTTTTGAAATTTTTAGTTGAATACTGAAACAAGAAATGGCATAGCTCGCGCAGTTTTCAAGGTATTGACAAACTTTTTGCTGCATTTTGCAGCTTTGGGTCTTCTCTGTCTGACTGTTTAAAATCTCATTTTTCCTTTTTGGACCCAAGAGCCTACTTTCGGTGGAGTGGCTCACATATATACTGACACAAATTTGTAGATCTTCTACACAAATGGCAAGATCTGATTGGCCCTGCTACTTATGGGGTTTAGAGACATTATTATTCCTGTAAATATTTTTTGTTTCTCATTGGTGGAAAGTTATTCAATAATTCTTTGTATTTTTCTATGAGTTGAAACATCCAATATTGACACTATCAGATGAATTTAATAAGTTGAAAATATTTTTGAATGAATAATAAAATTAAGCTTTTGTATGGAGAATCTTCTTCTTTTCCTTTCGGCTTTTCCCTTCAGGGGTCGCCACAGCGAATCATCTGCCTCCATCTCACCCTATCCTTTGCATCTTTTTCTCTTACACCAACGACCTTCATGTCCTCCTTTACCACATCCATGAATCGTCTCTTTGGTCTTCCTCTAGGCCTTTTGCCTGGTAGTTCCAGCCTCAGCATCCTATTACCAATATACTCACTATCCCTCCTCTGTACATGTCCAAACCATCTCAATCTAGCCTCTCTGACTTTGTCTCCAAAACGTCTTACATGTGCTGTCCCTCTGACGTGCTCATTCCTAATCCTATCCATCCTCGTTACTCCCAAAGAGAACCTCAACATTTTCATCTCTGCTACCTCCAACTCTGCCTCCTGTCTTTTCCCCAGGGCCACTGTTTCTAACCCATACAGCATCGTTGGCCTCAACACCGTCTTGTACACTTTTCCTTTCATTTTTGCCGATACCCTCCTATCACACATCACACCGGACACTTTTCTCCAACCATTCCAACCTGCCTGCACACGCTTCTTGACCTCTTTTCCACACTCTCCATTGCTCTGGATTGTTGAGCCTAAGTACTTAAAATCCTCCACTTTTCTTATCTCTGCTCCCTGTAATCTCACCGTTCCTCTTTGGTCCTTGGCATTCATGCACATGTATTCTGTCTTACTGAGGCTAATCTTCATTCCCCTCCTTTCCAGGGCATACCTCCACCTCTCTAGATTTTCCTGCACTTGTTCTCTGCTCTCACTACAGATTACAATGTCATCTGCAAACATCATAGTACATGGGGAATCTTGTCTAACCTCGTCTGTCAGCCTGTCCATCACCATAGCAAACAAGAAGGGGCTCAGAGCTGACCCTTGATGCAGTCCCACCTCCACCTTGAACTCTTCTGTCACACCAACAGCACACCTCACCACTGTCTTACATCTCTCATACATGTCCTGCACCACTCTAACATACTTCTCTGCCACTCCAGACTTCCTCATGCAATACCACAGTTCTTCTCTCGGCACCCTGTCATATGCTTTCTCCAGATCCACAAAGGCACAATGCAGCTCCGTCTGACCTTCTCTGTACTTCTCCATTAACATCCTCAAGGCAAACACTGCATCTGTGGTGCTCTTTCTGGGCATGAAACCAAACTGTTGTTCACAAATGCTGACTTCTGCCCTCAGTCTAGCTTCCACTATTCTTTCCCATAACTTCATTGTATGGCTCATCAACTTTATCCCTCTGTAGTTGCCACAACTCTGCACGTCTCCCTTGTTCTTAAAAATGGGCACCAGCACACTTCTCCTCCATTCCTCTGGCATCCTCTCACTCTCTAAGACCTTGTTAAATGTTCTTGTCAGAAAATCTACTGCTACCTCTCCTAGACACTTCCATACCTCCACCGGTATGTCATCAGGACCAACTGCCTTTCCATTCTTCATCCTCTTCAATGCCCTCCTCACTTCACCCTTACTAATCTTTGCTACTTCCTGGTCCTCAACAGTCACCTCTTCTACTCTTTTTCTCTCTCATTTTCCTCATTCATCAGCTCTTCAAAGTACTCTTTCCATCTTCCCAGCACACTTCTGTCATCAGTCAATACATTTCCCTCTCTGTCCTTTATCAATCTAACTTGCTGCACGTCCTTCCCATCTCTATTTCTCTGCTGTGCCAACCTGTATAAATCATTTTCTCCCTCCTTACTTTCCAACCGAGCATACAAGTCATCAAACGCGCTCTGTTTGGCCTTTGACACTGCTACCTTTGCCTTACGCTGTGTCTCCCTGTACTCCTGTTTACTCTCTTCAGTTTTGTCAATGTCCCACTTCTTCTTAGCTAATCTCTTCCTTTGTACACACTCCTGCACTTCCTCATTCCACCACCAAGTCTCCTTATCTACTTTCCTTCCAGATGACACACCCAGTATTCTCCTACCTGTCTCCCTGATCACATTCGCTGTAGTTGTCCAGTCATCTGGAAGCACTTCCTGACCACCCAAAGCCTGTTTCAACTCCTCCTTGAAGACAACCCGACACTCTTCCTTTTCAACTTCCACCACTTTGTCTTCTGCTCTGCCTTTGCCTTCTTCACCTTCCTCACCATCAGCATCATCCTGCACACCACCATCCTATGCTGTTTGGCAACACTCTCACCCGCTACTACTTTGCAGTCACTGACTTCCTTTAAATTCCATCGCCTGCACAAGATGTAGTCTACCTGTGTGCTCCTACCTCCACTTTTATAAGTCACCCTATGCTCCTCTCTCTTCTGGAAGAAAGTATTCACCACAGCCATTTCCATCCTTTTGCAAAATCTACCAACATCTGTCCTTCATGCTCCTGTCCTGGATACCAAACCTACCCATCACTTCCTCGTCCCTCTGTTTCCTGCACCAACATGTCCATTGAAGTCTGCCCCAATGACCACTCTTTCACCTCTGGGGGTACTCTGCATCACTTCATCTAACTCCCTCCAGAATCTCTCCTTCTCTTCTCGCTCACATCCTGTCTGTGGGGCATAAGCACTAACAACATTGACCATCACACCTTTAATTTCTAACTTGAGACTCATCACTCTGTCTGACACTCTTTTCACTTCTAGAACATTCCTGGCAAACTCCTCCTTCAAGATGACTCCGACTCCATTTCTCTTCCCATCCACACCGTGATAAAACAGCTTAAACCCTGCTCCTATGCTTCTAGCCTTGCGACCTTTCCACCTGGTCTCCTGAACACACAGTATGTCCACCTTCCTCCTCTGCATCATGTCAGCCAGCTCTCTACCTTTTCCTGTCATAGTTCCAATATTCAAAGTCCCTACTTTCAGTCCTAGACTCATGCCTTTCCTCTTCTCTCTCTGGCAACGGACACGCCTCCCGCCTCTCCTTCTTCGACGTCTTCGACCAACAGTAGTCCAATTTCCATCAGCACCCTGTTGGTTGACGGCACTGATGGCGGTCGTTGTTAACCCGGGCCTCGACCGATCCGGTATGTCATTCTTTTTTGTGATTCGCATAGTTTATTTGGCATTTGTTTTACGCTGGATGCCCTTCCTGACGCAACCCTCTGCATTTATCCGGGCTTGGGACCGGCGTGAATGGTTTTTGATATACTGTATTAATCCCACAGGGGAAATTACTGCTTCTGCATTTAACCAATCCAAAGTGAGCAAACACACTTGGTGCAGTGGGCTGCCACACCAATTGGGCCACCTGGAGAGCAGTTGGGGTTAGGTGCCTTGCTTAAGGGCACTTCAGCCAAGAATGTGGAGGCACAGCTCACTCCCCCTACCACCACACAGGAATTGAACCAGCAACCTTTCGGTCCCAAAGCCGTTTCTCTAAGCAGTAGGCTACGGCTGCTCCAATAATTCAGAGGTCAACCTCCGACCTTAGATAAAGTCTCTTAATCTGAACAATTCTGCATATCATAATTCACCCCAATAATTGCTTATTTTTCATAAAGACGGTCACTTTGTTGTTGCCATACATGTTAATGCTCTGTGTACAGAATTCACCTGCCTCTGTTATATATTTACAATATGTATAAAAACAAGCAAACAAAAAAAAAAGCTTCTAAAAACCTCTTATGTCCCTGTTTATTGCATTATACACCTCAGGCTCTGTAGATGTTGCTGAATTGGACAGGCCTCCTGACGTTTGTCTTGGTGTCCATTCAGCAACAAACTCACCTTTGGTAAATACTTGTTACGTAATATATCTGAGGTTGGCAGAGTGAGGTTATCATGTCCACCTCTCAGCAAGAAAGTCCTGGGTTTGAGTCCCAGGTTTGGTCGGGGAGTTTTTGTGCATCATTTGCATATCCTCATGTTTGCATGGGGTTTCCTTCGAGCACTCTATATTCTTCCCACAGTCTAAACACATGTACATTAAGATAATTAGCACTTTCAGATTGTCTCGAGATGGGACTGCAAGTGTGCATGGGGGGTAAAATACATCCAAACTGTTCTCTGTTCTGGCTCCAACACAGCATTCTACCATTACACTCAGTGACTAGATACCGTCGCAGTAACATCTCTTTTACAGTACAATTTTGCATTCATTTACTGTACACCGTTACCATGGCCCCCAAGAGGAAGTCCAATTCATCAGATGGCAATTCTACCAAGAAAGCAAGGAAGGCACTGTCGTTGGAGACGAAAATGAAAGTGAAATCTCCATCTTTCCGAACTCCACAGTCTCGACAAGTTTGAAGGTCAAGCGCCGCATGAAGGAAGCAATGAAAGCAGCAGCCCCAATTCAGTCAACTGTCATCACTAAACAGCGTGAAGGACCGATTGCAGAGATGGAAACATTGCTATACACGTAGTTGGAAGATAATAGGCAAAGAAATGTGAAGGTGATGTTGCGAGCAGTGCAAAGTAAAACTACATGTTTATTTTGCATGTTGAAAGAACATGCAAGTGAAGAATATGCTTCACATGAATTCATAGCGAGTGCTGGGTGCTTTTGGTTTCGTTGTGTTAAAAATCTGACTTATGACTGGTTGGAACTCGAATAGTGAGTGTATTCACTGATGGGGACTTTTAAAGCACTTCTGTAAGTCACTCTGGATAAGAGCGTCTGCAAAATGCTGTGAATGTAAATGAATGGTTGTTAGTTGGTTCTGTGAAAGTTATGGTATACCTCACCTTTTGAACAGAGTCATAACTCTAGTAGATTTAAACAGTTTGGCAAATTAATGAATATACATAATACTCTTATTAATAATCATCTGAGCCGGTATTCAAAATACAATAATAAATGAAATGAGAGCAATATATTCATCACACGCACCCCCTCCACCCACCATATCACTCCCATCCTACAACAGCTACACTGGCTCCCCATTACATACCGTATTCAATACAAAATCCTGCTCCACACATTCAAAGCTATTCATGACCTTGCTCCTCCATATCTCTCTGACCTCCTCCACATTGCCACTTCTGCTCGCTCTCTTCGCTCCTCTTCTTCGCTCCATCTCTCTGTCCCTTCAGCCCGCCTTGTCACTGTGGGGAGCAGAGCTATCAGCTGCTCTGCTCCCCAGCTCTGGAATTCTCTTCCTTCCGATCTCCGCAATATAGACACATTCCCACTCTTCAAATCCAGACTCAAAACTCACCTGTTCAAACTTGCATACTCACTATAACCACAACTGCACTGTCCTGTAAATATTTTAACTGTATTTAACTGTCTGTTTATATTGAATATGTTGATTTGTATTTTATTTGAATGTTTTCTACTGTTTTTATGATGTGAGGCGACCTTGAGTGCTGAGAAAGGCGCCATATAAATAAAATGTATTATTATTATTATTATATCATTGTCTGATTCTTTGCATAGACACACCATAATCTGAATGATTTAATATCAGGATGCTTCCTGAAAATTGTTATTCTGCAAGGCATTGTCCTGTACACTACACACTGGGTATTCTGTTTGTATTTGAATATCAGAACAGGAATAGAACACCTTTGTTGATTGACTCATTAGTCCTCTTTCCACTGAGTAACATTCTGCGCTGTGTTAGGAGCTGCTGGTGGTTTTCCAGCGTGATTAATCTTTTGCTAACGTCACTGATGTCACACCCACAGCCACAGAAACAACATACATCATGATATATTTTAGAGTGTGATACCTTCCCCAATCCTGGTTTGACTGGTACACATAGCTAGATGGTTCGTTCTGCTGAGACCTGAGAATTTTTAACTGTGTTGAGTATGAATCGGGTGGGTTTTTCTGATTGTGGTGGTGAGGCTTTCTTGTTTTCTTCAGAGTTATATAAATCTTTTACATTTCATAAGCATTGCCATTTCTAAATGTTTGTGCATTAGTCCATGTCAGGTTACTTGCTTTCGTGCCAAAATTGTCTACCATCGGTCATATTTTTCCATTTTTAATGCCAAAGGAAATCAGTAGAAGAAAACAAAGTATGGTTGTATAACCTTGGTAACTACTTGTCGGGACATGTAATAGCTTAGAGATTTTGCTCTGAGAGTTTAAAAAAGCTTATTCTGGTGATTGAGTTCCCGGTTCCTGTTTGTCAAATCCAGCAAATGAAGAATGATTCCTGCCATGGGACTGGACTTGCTATAAACGGAACTAAACAAGGAAACAGGATGTCTGGCTTGACAAGAGAATTGTGTTCCAGTATCACAAAATGATGGCATTTGGAATATAATTTAGAAAAAAATCAGTTAGTTGAATCTGTTTCGACGTTCATTCTTCACTCACTCTGGAAGGCTTTCCATGAGATTTTGTGTGAAGAGGGCTGAGCTGCGGTCTGCGTTCAATGGGGTATTTGTCGGTGCTCTGCGCAAGTCACTCATTGTTCCCATCAACTTTGGCAAATCATGTTTTGGAGTCGTTGCACTTTACTATGTGTGAATGACATCATCATGGTGGAACAGGTTGGAGTTTCTTCGGGTTGGATAAACCACATTGATGTGATTTCCAGAAAGTCTTGGCTTTCTAGTGTATTCACTGTAGTATTTGTTTGCCTCATTTGTGTTGCATTTTGGTAGAAATTAAGTTCACTGCTATTTGAAGCTGTCAACACACACAGAAGTACATGGAGCAACACCGGGAGGTTGTTCTGTCCGTTTAAACCATAAACATACACACGTCTGTTCGCAATGAGTACCCCAGCAGAAACTCTGTAAATAGTGTGTGTGTGTGTGTGTGTGTGTGTGAGTGTGAGTGTGTGTATGTGTGTATGCATGTGTTAACTGTGAGCTTTGTTGTCATCATAAACAAACATATCACCAGGAGGCAAAAGACATGACCAGGATTCATGTAGTACATATTGCATCTACAACTCATCCTTTCAAAAGCACATATTTATTTCTCAAAATGTACACACAGCGTGCTCTAATTCAATTTCTTTAATATATAATTGCTGCTCATCTCAAATTATTTTTACTGTCTGTCTGTGTATCCTGTATATGCTCAACTACCACGTAGTGTTTTCCCATAATTTACAGAATATTTTAAAATCACAAATTAGAATTCTCTTAAAGTTTCTGCTGACAACAGTCAATTTCGAGTGCATCTTCAGTCCACTGTAGAGCAGACTGTAACACCATGCTGTCAGTTTTATCAGACTGACCTTCACACCTGTCACTGTCAATATACCCAGCAATGATTTAAAATAAAAATAAGCATTTTAGGGTTTTTGTGTATTGTGTGTAAACTGCTTCACACTAAACAATATACTAGTCCTTCTCAAAAAATTAGCATATTGTGATAAAGTTCATTATTTTCTGTAATGTACTGATAAAAATTAAACTTTCATATATTTTATATTCATTGCACACCAACTGAAATATTTCAGGTCTTTATATACTGATGATTTTGGCATATATCTCATGAATACCCAAAATTCCTATCTCAAAAAATTAGCACATCATGTTCAGGTAGTCTAAACGAGCTATTAACCTAATCATCTGAATCAACCAATTAACTCTAAACACCTGCAAAAGATTCCTGAGACTTTTAAAAACTCCCAGCCTGGTTCATTACTCAAAACCGCAATCATGGGTAAGACTGCCGACCTGACTGCTGTCCAGAAGGCCATCATTGACACTCTCAAGCAAGAGGGTAAGACACAGAAAGAAATCTCTGAGCGAATAGGCTGTTCCCAGAGTGCTGTATCAAGCCACCTCAGTGGGACGTCTGTGGGAAGGAAAAAGTGTGGCAGAAAACACTGCACAACCAGAAGAGGTGACCGGACCCTGATGAAGCTTGTGGAGAAGGGCCGATTCCAGACCTTGGGGGACCTGTGGAAGCAGTGGACTGGGCTACAGGTGCCGCATTCCCCAGGTCAAGCCACTTTTGAACCACAAACAGCGGCAGAAGCGCCTGACCTGGGCTACAGAGAACCACCACTGGACTGTTGCTCAGTGGTCCAAAGTACTTTTTTCGGATGAAACAAATTTTGCATGTCATTCGGAAATCAAGGTGCCAGAGTCTGGAGGAAGACTGGGGAGAAGGAAATGCCAAAATGCCTGAAGTCCAGTGTCAAGGATCCACAGTCAGTGATGGTCTGGGGTGCCATGTCAGCTGCTGGTGTTGGTCCACTGTGTTTTATCAAGGGCAGGGTCAATGCAGCTAGATATCAGGAGATTTTGGAGCACTTCATGCTTCCATCTGCTGAAAAGCTTTATGGAGATGATTTCATTTTTCAGCACGACCTGGCACCTGCTCACAGTGCCAAAACCACTGCTAAATGGTTTACTGACCATGGTATTACTGTGCTCAATTGGCCTGCCAACTCTCCTGACCTGAACCCCATAGAGAATCTGTGGGATATTCTGAAGAGAAAGTTGAGAGACACCAGACCGAACACTGTGGATGAGCTTAAGGCCGCTATCGAAGCATCCTGGGCCTCCATAACACCTCAGCAGTGCCACAGGCTGATTGCCTCCATGCCACGCCACATTGAAGCAGTCATTTCTGCTGGAAAGGATTCCCGACCAAGTATTGAGTGCATAACTGAACATAATTATTTGAAGGTTGACTTTTTTGTACCCCCAGTGCAGCTAACTGGGTTATCAAAGGCCGGCCATGTCTCTCACTGTCTATGGTGTGAGGCATGTAAAAGAACCATTGCTGACTTTCGACAAGAGTAGGCTGCAAAGCCGTCGGCGTGTTTCCGCCCTGTGATGGCCTGGCGAGCTGTCCAGGATGTATTCTGCCCTCGCCCTGAGTTGGCTGGGATGGGCACCAGCTTCCCCGCGACCCTAATTAGGATGAAGCGGTTACAGAAAATGAACTGATGAACTGAACTTTTTTGTATTAAAAGCACTTTTTTGCCAAAATTATCAATATTAAAACAATAAAAGGCTTGAACTACTTCAGTTGTGTGTAATGAATCTAAAATATATGAATGTCTAATGTTTATCAGTACATTACAGAAAATAATGATCTTTATCACAATATGCTAATTTTTTGAGAAGGACTTAGATGTAACTTTTCTCCAAATGTGTCCTTTATCCCTTAATGTAACAAAAAAACCCTATTGATAAAACAGACAAAGAGATAGCAATAAAAAAAACACATTAGTAATTTTAACTTAAATGAAGAGCAGCGGCACAATGGTGTAGTGGTTAGGTTATGAAATGCATTTTCCTAAGATTTTTGTCTCTGAATATGAAACAAGTTCACATTACAAAAGTGCCATCTTAAAAATTCAAATGCGCCATTCAAACAATGCACGAGCTGCTCTGCCAGCAATGACGTTCAAACATCCCACCCCACTGGCCTCCCATTGGCTAACAACTGAGCTGTCGTTAATGTCGCCTTCACTCGAGCGCCATCTTGGACAGGTCCACCTCACGCCATCTTGGACACTGATCCCATTGGCTAGGAGGGATGACGTAGCTCCCTCCCATTGTCTATTATGGAGCTGAATCTACCATAATTTTTTTTCATGTAAAGGACGCAGTTACTGTTGTTTTATGCTTTATTTCTTTACTCAGGCTTTTATCCTTCCATAAACATTTGTAAGATTATAACTTCGCTAAGAAGACATGGTCAACATACACGCACGCACACACACACACACACACACACACACACACACATGATTTCTGGTGCGAGTGAGAAGAAGAAACGGGCTCGAGTGATATCGCAAAGGAATATGGCCAAACCCGTCTACCATCTGTATGATATCGAAGCAGAAGAAGGTCTTAAAAGGTATGTTTTTATAATTTTTAAAGGGTTTATGGGTAGTATTGGGAGCCTTGGAACGAATCACGCGTTTTACATGTAAAATGCGGTTTAATTACGAAAAATGCAGGTTACGAAAAAGGCTCTGGAACGGATTAATTTCGTAAAGTGAGGTACCACTGTGTGTGTGTGTGTGTGTGTGTGTGTGTGTATGTGCGTGTATTGATATACATATACATATACATATATATATATATATATATATATATATATATATATATATAATGCAGCCATGAGGCGGGGGGGGGCACTAACCAGTGTCTCTCCCCCTTATGCCGGTCCCAAGCCCGGATAAATGCAGAGGGTTGCGACAGGAAGGGCATCCGGCGTAAAACTTCTGCCACATTTAAAAATGCAAATGATCAAAACAAAATTCATACCGGATCGGTCGAGGCCGGGTTAACAACGACCGCCATCAGTGCTGTCAACCAACAGGGTGCTGATGGAAATTGGACTACTGTTGGTCGAAGACGTCGAAGAAGGAGAGGCGGGAGGCGTGTCCGTAGGCAGAGAGAGAAGAGGAAATGCGTGAGCCTCGGACTGAGAGTAGGGACTTTGAATGTTGGAACTATGCAAGGAAAAGATAGGGAGCTGGCTGACATGATGCAGAGGAGGAAGGTGGACATACTGTGTGTTCAGGAGACAAGGTGGAAAGGTAGAAAGGCTAAAAGCTTAGGAGCAGGGTTTAAACTGTTTTATAATGGTGTGGATGGGAAGAGAAATGGAGTAGGAGTCATCTTGAAGGAGGGGTTTGTCAGGAATGTTCTAGAAGTGAAAAGAGTGTCAGACAGAGTGATGAGTCTCAAGTTAGAAATTGAAGGCGTGATAGTCAATGTTGTTAGTGCTTATGCCCCACAGGCAGGATGTAAGCTAGAAGAGAAGGAGTGATTCTGGAGTGAGTTAGATGAAGTGATGCAGAGTACCCCCAGAGGTGAAAGAGTGGTCATTGGAGCAGACTTCAATGGACATGTTGGTGCAGGCAACAGAGGGGACGAGGAAGTGATGGGCAGGTTTGGTATCCAGGACAGGAACACAGAAGGACAGATGTTGATCGATTTTGCAAAAAGGATGGAAATGGCTGTGGTGAATACTTTCTTCCAGAAGAAACAGAAGCATAGGGTGACTTATGAAAGCGGAGGTAAGAGCACACAGGTAGACTACATCTTGTGTAGGCGAGGTAATTTGAAGGAAGTCAGTGACTGCAAAGTAGTAGTGGGTGAGAGTGTTGCCAAACAGCATAGGATGGTGGTGTGCAGGATGACACTGATGGTGAGAAAGGTGAAAAAGGCAAAGGTAGAGCAGAAGACAAAGTGGTGGAAGCTGAAAAAGGAAGAGTGTCGTGTTGTCTTCAAGGAGGAGTTGAAACAAGCTTTGGGTAGTCAGGAAGTGCTTCCAGAGGACTGGACAACCACAGCCAATGTGATCAGGGAGACCGGTAGGAGAGTATTTGGTGTGTCCTCTGGAAGGAAAGTAGATAAGGAAACTTGGTGGTGGAATGAGGAAGTGCAGGAGTGTGTACAAAAGAAGAGGTTAGCCAAGAAGAAGTGGGACATTGAGAGGACCGAAGAGAGTAAACAGGAGTACAGGGAGACACAGCGTAAGGCGAAGGTAGCAGTGTCAAAGGCCAAACAGAGGGCGTATGATGACTTGTATGATAGGTTGAACAGTAAGGAGGGAGAAAATGATCTATACAGGTTAGCACAGCAGAGAAATAGAGATGGGAAAGACGTGCAGCAAGTTAGAGTGATAAAGGACAGAGAGGGAAATGTATTGACTGATGACAGAAGTGTGCTGGGAAGATGGAAAGAGTACTTTGAAGAGCTGATGAATGAGGAAAATGAGAGAGAAAAAGAGTAGAAGGGGTGACCGTTGAGGAGCAGGAAGTAGCAAAGATTAGTAAGGGAGAAGTGAGGAGGGCATTGAAGAGGATGAAGAGTGGAAAGGCAGTTGGCCCTGAAGACATACCAGTTGAGGTATGGAAGTGTCTACGGGAGGAAGCAGTAGATTTTCTGACAAGAATATTCAACAAGGTCTTAGAAAGTGAACAGATGCCAGAGGAATGGAGGAGAAGTGTGCTTGTGCCCATTTTTAAGAACAAGGGCGATGTACAGAGTTGTGGCAACTACAGAGGGATAAAGTTGATGAGCCATACAATGAAGCTATGGGAAAGAATAGTGGAAGCAAGACTAAGGGCAGAGGTCAGCATTTGTGAACAACAGTTTGGTTTCATGCCAAGAAAGAGCACCACAGATGCAGTGTTTGCTTTGAGGATGTTAATAGAGAAGTACAGAGAAGGAGCTGCATTGTGCCTTTGTGGATCTGGAGAAAGCATATGACAGGGTGCCGAGAGAAGAACTGTGGTATTGTATGAGGAAGTCTGGAGTGACAGAGAAGTATGTTAGAGTGGTGCAGGACATGTATGATAGATGTAAGACAGTGGTGAGGTGTGCTGTCGGTGTGACAGAAGAGTTCAAGGTGGAGGTGGGACTACATCAAGGGTCAGCTCTCAGCCCCTTCTTGTTTGCTATGGTGATGGACAGGCTAACAGATGAGGTTAGACAAGAATCTCCATGGACTATGATGTTTGCAGATGACATTGTGATCTGTAGTGAGAGCAGAGACCAAGTGGAGGAAAATCTAGAGAGGTGGAGGTATGCCCTGGAAAGGAGGGGATTGAAGGTTAGTCTTAGTAAGACAGAATACATGTGTGTGAACGACAAGGACCCAAGAGGAACTTTGAGGTTACAGGGGGCAGAGATAAAGAAGGTGGAGGATTTTAAATACTTAGGCTCAACAATCCAGCGCAATGGAGAGTGTGGAAAAGAGGTGAAGAAGCGCGTGCAGGCAGGTTGGAATGGATGGAGAAAAGTGTCTGGTGTGATGTGTGATAGGAGAGTATCGGCAAGAATGAAGGGAAAAGTGTACAAGACGGTGATGAGGCCAGCAATGTTGTATGGTTTAGAGACAGTGGCCCTGGGGAAAAGACAGGAGTCAGAGTTGGAGGTAGCAGAGATGAAAATGTTGAGGTTCTCTTTGGGAGTAACGAGGATGGATAGGATCAGAAATGAGTACATCAGAGGGACAGCACATGTTAGATGTTTTGGAGACAAAGTCAGAGAGGCTAGATTGAGATGGTTTGGACATGTACAGAGGAGGGATAGTGAGTATATTGGTCGTAGGATGCTGAGGTTGGAACTACCAGGCAAAAGGCCCAGAGGAAGACCAAAGAGAAGATTTATGGATGCAGTGAAGGCGGACATGAAGGTCGTTGGAGTAAGAGTAGAAGATGCAGAGGATAGGGAGAGATGGAGGCAGATCATTTGCTGTGGCGACCCCTGAAGGGAACAGCCGAAAGGAAAAGAAGAAAAAGAAGATATATATATATATATATATATATATATATATATATATATAGCTTCTTCTTTTCCTTTCGGCTTTTCCCTTCAGGGGTTGCCACAGCGAATCATCTGCCTCCATCTCACCCTATCCTCTGCATCTTTTTCTCTTACACCAACTGCCTTCATGTACTCCTTCACCACATATATATATATATATATATATATATATATATATATATATATATATATATATATATATATATATATATATATATATATGTATATATATATATATATATATATATATATATATACAGTTGGCCCCCAACTTACGAAATGAATCCATTCCAGAGCCCTTTTCGTATAGCGGGGATTTCGTAAGTAGGGGTCGCAGCTTACATGTTAAACGCCTAATTCGTTCCAAGGCACCAGTCTTTGTACTGGATAAACCCTTTAAAAATGATAAAAGTACACCAATTTTTTGTGAAATATGTGTTAAAAGTACAAGAAATTTATTTATTAAACAATTTAAACATATTATTACTATATTAAACCATTTTATTAACATATTTATTAATTAAACCATTATTAAACATTTTTGATTAACACACACACATACACACGCACCTCTCTCTCTATCTCTCTCTCGCGCGCATGCGCTGTGGGCCACGCCCACAATACGTGGAATTCAAAGCGCATTCCCTGCTTGACATTCTCACCTTTAATTTGATTCCTTGAGGGATCGGAATTCCAGATAAGCTCAAATGCACCCACATTTATTAAACATTTACAGAATTAAACAACTTAAAAAACTAAAAGCTAAAGTGTTATTCCTTCTCTCTCTCTCTCTGTCTCTCTCTCTCGCGCGCGCTGCTGCGGCCACGCCTACAAGACGTGAATTCAAAGTGCATTTCATGCTTGACCATTTACTTAATTAAAACAACTTGAAAACTAAATTAAAAACTAAAGTGTTATTCCCTCTCCTTCTCTGTCTCTCTCTCTCTCTCTCTCTCTCTCTCTCTCTCTCTCTCTCGCGCGCGCGCGCTGCGGGCCACGTCCACAAGACGTGAATTCAAAGCGCATTCCCTGCTTGACAAACTCAACTTTAATTTGATTCCTTGAGCTCAAATGCACCCACATTTACTAAACATTTACTGAATTAAAACAGACTTAAAAAACTAAACTAAAGAGTGAAGCTTCCTTCTGTCTCTATCTGGGAGGCCAACGGGGCGGGATGTTGAGAGACAGCCAATGAGAGAGCAACTCGCGCGTCGTGTGAAATTTTGATTGGTGTGTTTGAATTTTGAATTTCTTTTCGTAAGAGGGGGTTGTTTCGTATCTCAGGGACGGAAACTCAGGAAAATGTTTTTCGTAACCCGAGGATTTCGTACACAGGGGTCTTGGTAAGTTGAATGTAATATTATATTACATTGAAAGGCTCAAGATGGGTTTGAATCCAAACCCTTTTGTTGTGATGTGATCTTACTGACCGCTGAGTCACTGCAACCCCTTGATCTCTTTCAACTAAATATTGCAAGTCTTTCCAGTAAAAAGCAGTTTCAAAGCATGAAAGGGCCTCAACTGTTGTTTCAGAGGTGATTCTGCCTGTTTTAAGTAAATGACTCGTTTCCCTTTTGAACTTTAACAGTTCATAAAATCTCACCTAAGGACTTTCCAGCATTTAATGACCATTATATCACACCCGCCTCCTGGTGTTACCTTGGGTGGGGCCCTTATGGTGTTTACACAAGTGGGAGAATGTACTGTAGTTTTTACTTTATGCACCAGTGCTTAGATTCTAGTTTTAGTTTCTTCTCTAAAGGGAATGTGGAAAAGGTAATCTCTCATTTCATTACAGCATTTAACAGACTTCTGAATCACTGCCGAGATGTTATGAATGAGTCAGCAAAGAAGGTTTTAAATAAATGCATGTAAATAATTCATGAGGCTTTTTACTTTGTGACTGTCACGTGTGATAATGTACAGACTAATCTAGAAAGAAATCAGCTCCAGTATCTACTTCATAGGATTCAATCTATTTTTACTCCTGTATTTTAACTACTAATTCAGGATTTTAATAACCATTTATGTTTTTTACACACACAGAAATTCTTGTGCGGTTGTTCAAGGAGTCGAGTTACAAACAGAAAAGAAGGAAGGCTCAAATCAACAACACACAAACTGCTATAAAAGAAATACATAAAAATTCCATATTTCAAAGGACCTTATACAGACCCAGTAAACAATACAATAATAACAACAAAAGTAATAAAAATAAAATGATGATAATAATAATTATAATAATAATAATAATACAATAAATAAATAAATCAGTAGATCATCATCATCATCATCATCATATCTTATCCCTGTAGGGTAGTGTAGCCATTGGTCTCTTCTGGAGAAAATTAACCAGGACGCAGGAACCCTTGCTACTTGTCCCCAGAAACACGCTGACGGCTTTGCAGCTACTCTTTACGAAAGTCAGCAATGGGTCTTTTACGTGCCTCTCACTATAGTCAGTGAGAGACATGGCCCGCCTGTGATAACCCAGTTAGCTGCACTGGGGGACAGTGACAGCCCTGTAGGGACTCGAACCCCCAACCTTAGGATCAGCGATCCTGCGCCCTAGCCACTTGACCACCACTGCCCTAAATCAGAAGAGAATAGCAATAAATGAAATTGGACTATATTATATTATATTATATTATATTAATATTTATATTTATATTGCACTATGCCCATTAATTATACTGTTGTCTTTGATTTCGAAAAAATGTAAATCATGCACTTTTATATATTTCTTACCAGCAAAGAGGATATTCACACAAACCCCCCTGATCTTTGTTTTATGTATTTTGCCTTGTGTGTAAATTATAGATGGGGAGTGAGGTTATATATAAATTTGCCATTGTGATAGATCTGAGATTTATTCATGAAAGGCATGCACTCCCACAATATTTACCTCTGTGCAGTAACAGGAGTATGTATGAAATAGCATGTGTATAAATCAAACATTTCTGTTTTGCATGAATGATTATTCCTTGCATTTTAATTAAGGCAAAATATGACGTTGTTGTTTTGCTTCTTCAGCATATGCAGAATGTCAGAAAGTAATAAAGGTGTAAAATGTTTTTGTATTTCAAACTGATTCTGAATGCCGGTTATTTTTAACAGGCCTTGAGGACGAGCTCTTTCTTGTGTCTGAGGCCTTGATCACTTCCCCCTCGCCCTCACACATACACACGCACAGATCCAGACAGAGTCCTCCGGATGGAACCCAGAACGAGATCCAAAAAGACAGTGTGGGGTAACTTGCGTCTGAAGGCCAAGCCACTGTTCCACCATGTTCGTGGCAACAGTCAACGACACTTCCAGTCTGAGTTCACACCAGAGCAAGCACTGTACACTTGTACAAGCTCTTCAGTACCTGATTCGTCATCCCTACCAGCCCGCAATCCCTCTATCCTCGGTTCTTCTACACCTAAGTTAGAGAGGAGGGGTGGAAGTCGGCGTTCTGATTTGCCAGCTGAGTCAACAGAAGTGTCGAACTGGATACCACAGGACTTTGTAGACGGTGATCTTGATGAGGACCAGGATCTGTTAGACTCTCCAGATGACATGGTGCTCCTGCCAGAGAACTCCACGGAGGTGCAGTATGAATTTGCAATTTCTGTTTTTGTTTCGTGTTTCTCAAGGTGATTAACTCGGCGCGATTCTACAGTTTACAACTATAAACTATAAACTTTATTTGCACTTCTCCTTGCTACATGGTGTGTTTGTTCTTTATTCCTGTCATGTCTAGATACTGTTTCCTACTGTAAATACACTCCAGATATACTATACGAGTGTTCAGGTGTTTCATGGTTGATTAGCCTTTTAAGTTTCACATGTGGTTATTTGACTTGAAATTCTTGTTCATGTGCTGCATAAGTAGATTGTGCCTCTCTTTCGTTTACTGCCTGAGTTATTAATCTTCAGTTCATCCGAGTAATTTTATTTTGAAGGGTACAGGGGTAGAAGTTCTACTTCACAGTTTTTGGATAAATGTACACTTTATTGGCTGCATTTAGTGTGTACCAAATATTATTCAGAGAAATGAACCTCTAGTTTGTGCTTCATGTTGTGTGAGATAATCAATTTTGTTCATATAATCAGGAAAATGTGATCGTTCATCATTTCCTCCCTGTACTCTTCATTTTGTTTAAAAAAAACAAAAAAAAACAAAAAAAACAATCTGTTTGAGGAGCATTTACACAACAGCTGTTTGTGAATGGTTGAGTGCAGTGTTGGCATTATTACGTTCGAATTAGGCATCAGTGCAAATTCTTTGTATGACATGGCTTGTAAACTTAAAGCTGTCTGGACTGATGTTTGTTTACCTGGAATATCAATGTCTCTGCCGTCATTGGCATTCGTTGTGTACAATGTGATTGTAATCAGCAGTTATTATTTTAACAACCTTGAATTAGTTAAATAAGGATTCAGCCTTATGCTGGTTTATTTATTATAGATGAAGACGAGGTGCATTTGTCTGCCATTTTCTAATGTTTTCCTAAATTTTTTACACAAAATAAGAAAGTAATATTCAAAGAGACATTTACGGGCATTATTTAAGAAAGCGTTCAGACTTGAAGTGGTGGAATGCAACGGAAAATAGAATTACTTCGACTCTGTTTTTGGCTGCATGGCTTAAAATGTCCTGGAGTGAAGGTATTTTTAATAAAGGATTCATTAGGACTAACCTGCCTCGTTGCCTCCTGATCAAGATTTCTGAATTTTTTGTAAATAATGTATTTGAAATATTCTTGAGGATGTGCTCTTTCTACTGATCGGGTCGTATCGCTGTTAAATTTAATAATCTCCATTTATGGTAAAACAGACACAGCGAGCTGAGAACTATGACACTGATTGTCTCCTTGACCCTGAGCAGCAGAGTGTGAGTAACATTGTGGATTACAGACATGTACTTGCTTGTGTTCTTGTTATGATTTTATTATAATAATAATAATAATAATAATAATAATAATAATAATAATAATAAAGGCATTGTAAAGGGATGATTTGGCAAGATTTTAATGTGGTCATTGACATTGAAGCTATATGGTAACATTATTTTTCATCTTTGAATAAATTTCTGGCTGCCTCACATGAACTTATTCAGTACTAAGCACCAGAACATTCAGTTCCAGCGGCTGGCATTGAGCCTTGTCCTTGAAGTCCACAACATGTCCTGAGCATGACTTTCCAGCTGCATGAATTGATGAACATTAGCAGTTATGAGTTACGCCATAGTCATATTCAGTATACAAAGTATTATTGTAAAGACAATTTAAAGTATTTCTGATTGGGAAAGATGAACAGATCACTAAAATTTCACATCTGGGATTATTATGGTTTTCAATACGCCCTGATGTGGAAGGCAGCGTAAATACAGCCCTTTTTTTTTTTTTTTTTGTTAAGTTCCTTATTTTTACCAAACATAACGGTAACATTGCTTGTGTCATTCTAAGTAGCAGCAGTTCCTAATTCCTTTTCACTAAAAAGTCATATGAAAGGCTCACAGCTGATCAGTGAAGAGGGGTAGAGATGTTGTATTGTTTCCGTGCACTACTGTAAACAGTAAATTTAGTTGATTATTTAGAAAAGAAAACGATAGCATTGTCAATGAAATAGTGGGTTTGTATGATCAGGATGATTAATACAAAGTCCTCTCTTTCTTGGTTTGCAGATCCTGGACATGGCTGGGGAAAGTGGCACTGCCACTGAAAATCATAAGGAACATCAGAAATCCTACCTGCTTTCCATTAACCTGAAAGAAGGAAGAGGCCTTGTTATCCGAGACCGCTGTGGTAAGATGTAAAAGCAATGGTCATATGATTAGGGAAGGAAATTGATACGGTTTTGCTGATACCATTGCCATCGATTCTGTGTTGATTCAGGTGATGTTACGTGGGATTCTTTATTGAGTCACCTATTGATTTGTGATGGGCTTTCTTTGTAAAAAAAAAAGGCACAAGTTCTCAGCCTCAGCTCGGCTGCTTTATTATCTTGGAGTCAGAATACAGTGTAAAATGTCTGCCGAAAGTATAAATGACGGAACTCCTTTTCTTAAATTGATGAAAGTTGGGCAGCACATATCTACAAAAACTCTCTAAGCCTGCTTGTGTAGCGCAGAAATTATTATATGATATTGATGTAGACGGACCGATTGGTTTCGAGGCAGTGCATTCACACACAAATGCCTGACATCCGTGCAATTTCAACCAGTACCGAGTTGAAAGGTGCTTTATCATAAGTAATTGTTTTATTGACATGACAAGTAGCATGGTTGCTTTACTTTTACATGAAATGAAGCCACAGTATCAACCTCTTTTGTTTTGAAAGTTTTTAACAGCATAGATACAGAGCTTGATGGGGGCAGTGGTGGTCTAGTGGTATAGGGCGCTGGATCGCTGATCCAAAGGTTGGGGGTTCGAGTCCCACTCTCCACAAGGTTGTCACTGTCCCCCCCAGTGCAGCTAACTGGGTTATCAAAGGCGGGCCATGTCTGTCACTGTCTATGGTGAGAGGCATGTAAAAGAACCATTGCTGCCTTTCGTAAAGAGCAGGCTGTAAAGTCGTCAGCGTGTTTCTGTCCCTTGCTAAAAGGGTTGTGACAGGAAGGGCATCCGACGTAAAAACCTCTGCCAAATCAAACGTGCGAATCAGATGATTCGCTGTGGCGACTCCTGAGTAAAAGGGAAAAAGCCGAAAGGAAGACAGACAGATACAAAGCTTGATGTCATTTATATATATATATATATATATATAAAATACATACATACACACACACACACACACACACACGGCCTCCAACTTACTAAATTAATCCGTTCCAGAGCCCTTTTCGTATTGCGGGGATTTCGTAAGTAGGGGTTGCATTTTACATGTTAAACTCCTAATTCGTTCCAAGGCTCCAGTCTTTGGACTGGATAAACCCCATAAACCCTTTAAAAATGACAAAAGTACACCAATTTTGTATGAAATATGTGTTAAAAGTAAAATAAAATTATTTATTAAACCATTTTAACAACATATTTAATAATTAAACCATTATTAAACATTTTTTATTAACACACACACACACACACACACACACACACACACACACACCTCTCTCTCTCTTGTGCGCGCTGCAGGCCACGCCCACAAGACGTGGCATTCAAAGCGCATTCCCTGCTTGGCAAACTCAACTTTAATTTGATTCCTTGAGGGATCGGAATTCCAGATGAGCTCAAATGCGCCCACATTTAATAAACATTTACTGAATTAAAACAACTTAAAAAACTAAAGAGTGAAGCTTCCTTCTCTCTCTATATCTGGGAGGCCAGCAGGGCAGGATGTTGAGAGACAGCCAATGAGAGAGCAACTCGCACGTCGTGTGAAATTTTGATTGGCGCGTTTGAATTTCTTTTTGTAAGAGGGGGTTGTTTCGTATCTTGGGGACAGAAACTCAGGAAAATGTTTTTCGTAACATGGGGATTTCGTACACAGGGGTCTTCGTATGTTGGGGGCCGACTAATATATATGTATATGTAGGTGGGTGGGTGGGTAGGTATATTACTGGCATGTGATTCTGATGTATTTGGAGCCAATTCTTGATTCCTGTATCTACTTGAGGTAAGCCAAAGTTGTTGATTTTAAGGACTCCCTTTAAACGAAGTGCTTACATTTCAGTATAAAAAAGAATAGTAAATTCAGACTGAAGAAACAAATCATGACTTTTTTTAGTGAAGCAGAATTTGATGAAACGTTAAAAATAAAACCCTTAAAGAACCAATCAGAAGACAGACTAATATGACAGCATGTAACAGCAGCAGAGAAATGTTTATTTCATTGTTTGTTTGTTTAATAGACCGTGCACACTGGTACACTGTATGGTACATGTGTTGCTACAAGGTGCTCAGTGCTAGGTTATGAAATCATGTGTTCGCTAGATGGAGGCTGTGTTGTGTTGATTTTAGATGATAATCATGCCAGATAGTAACTTTTTGCCCATTCAGAGTGGATGAGGATAAACTGACCAAGTACAACTGCTGCACTTGCAGGCTTGAAATAAAAAAATATAGAAATTGCAATTAAATTGTTACTTTGAGTGTTTTCACATCAACAATATTTTTAATTATCTATATAAGCGCGTTTAAGAGATCCATGCGAGAGTCCTTTATCTTACTTGGAAGGAGGCCAAAACTTGTTACATGGGGCACCACGCATGGGCCGGGTTGTATTTCCGCAGGGTCTAGAGAAGTCCGTGGAGAACTTTGCTCTGGTCAGTTAAGATGTGGTTTGATTTCTCCGGTAATTAATCTCCTTTAAGTGCTGTTGATCAATTTATTATTAAATTTGAATCTCGGGATAACCAGTGTTTCCCAAAGATGCTGTTTGTAAATGTGATGTTGCCCAACATGAGCAGCTCGTGGTTTAAAAAAACAAACAAAAAAAAAAACACAGTTCTGGTAGTACATAAGTCTGCAGTTACTGTGATCTTGATATAAAGGTGCAGTATGTCAATATTTACTCTTCTCACATGTGCAGCTCAAGTATAATATTTTGCAGGGTGGAGCAGTAACTTTCATAACCAGACTACTTTATTAATTATCAAAGAAATTGTGAACACACAGTTGCTCCATACAAGTAGAATGAGATATGGTCTCGATAAACAAAATTTAGGAAAAAGCTAAATTATATATAATGTCAATAAGAGTCTAAAATTGAAAGTTACTAATATCTATGTAAACAGATACAGAATGAATCTTGTGATGGAGTGATATGTACAGTATTATCAGCATGATAAACAGTAGAATATAAAAGTATTACAGTGGATGTTGTTGCTGCATTCAGCAGTTGTACAGTTTAATGTCCACGGGTAGGAATGATTTCTTGGTGTTCAGGAGAGCATTTCGGTGGCATCAGTCTCACTGAACGTTTATATGACTGATCAGTAGGTTATGAAGCGGGTGGGAGGTACCTTTTCCATTGACTGGCTACCAGGAGGGATTTCAACTGAATTATGGCTGGCGAATCATTTAAAGACTTTACTGTATACAGTTTGGTGGTGCCAATATTGCTAAATATTAACCATATCAACACATTATTGTTGTGTTGACAAATAGAAGTTTTTAATTGAGTTGTTATATTAAGTTTAGTCTGTAAATATAAATAAATATCTGGAGCACATCACATAATGAGCCTCATGTCACAGAAGCTATAGTGATTTAAAAAAATATATAATATTTTTCACCGATAAATTACATACATGATATTCTCTAACTTTGATTCTCGATGAGAATGGTTACAGCTTCAACATGTTCACTCATTTCTCTGGATTGGTTACACTTGTAGATTTTAGATTATACAAACAATTTACTGGTAGTGCTCCTCATTTATTTATTTTGGATGTAAATTTGTCAATTTTCACATGAGTTATGTGAGATTGGCAGTTTTGTTTTGCTTTTTTTAGAGAAAGTGCAAACACATACTTACATAGTCAGCATTCCACAAAGCAGATCAAAACCTGTTCCAGTATTCACCTTCACGATAGACCCACACCCTCCCTACTGCGGCCGCACCCCTCTACTTCCATCTCAGCACACAAGAGCGCCATCTAGTTCAAAGTCAACTTGCTTTCGTAGTTGTTCTTGCATCACTAAGTTTTTCCCCTTTTAACCTGTGGCACATTTTCTCATAGTAAATTTTCCCACATACGCTGGATGCATTATGAGTACATTGTTGTGGTTATAATATGTGGTTTGTGATTTTTTTTTTTTGCCTTCCTTTTTTATTTAAGGGGCCAAGCTTGCTCTCTAAAAAGAAGCTGATTTAACTTTGTATGTCTGGTTTAAATGATTGATGTAAACAAGTTAGCAAAATACATAGTTTGCATTACATTCACTGGACGTATTGAAATAGTCAACTCTGAAAATGGGAAATGGGGTTTATACATAAATGCAAACAAAGATAATAAAGATTTAGGCTCTGGTGGAGCTTCCTAATCGACTGAAAGCTCTACTGATGGTGCTTAATGCTGGTGTTAATTATCTTTAAATAGCTTATTCCCATTCATTTGAGGACGTGAACACTATGAAATGATGCACCTATGGGGCTTTGCTATAAGTCTTTTGATCTGAAAGAGTCTGATTGACTGGTTTCTGATCAGTTGGTGAGCCATATCATATACTAGTCCTTCTCAAAAAATTTGCATATTGTGATAAAGTTCATTATTTTCTGTACTGTATTGATAAAAACTAAACCTTCATATATTTTAGAGTGATTGCACACCAACTGAAATATTTCAGGTCTTTTATTGTTTTAATACTGATGATTTTGGCATACAGCTCATGAAAACCCAAAATTCCTATCTCAAACAATTAGCATATCATGTTCAGGTAGTCTAAACGAGCTATTAACCTAATCATCTGAATCAACCAATTAACTCTAAACACCTGCAAAAGATTCCTGAGGCTTTTAAAAACTCCCAGCCTGGTTCATTACTCAAAACCGCAATCATGGGTAAGACTGCCGACCTGACTGCTGTCCAGAAGGCCATCATTGACACCCTCAAGCAAGAGGGTAAGACACAGAAAGAAATCTCTGAGCGAATAGGCTGTTCCCAGAGTGCTGTATCAAGCCACCTCAGTGGGACGTCTGTGGGAAGGAAAAAGTGTGGCAGAAAACGCTGCACAACCAGAAGAGGTGACCAGACCCTGAGGAAGATTGTGGAGAAGGGCTTGCCTGACCTGGGCTACAGAGAAGCAGCACTGGACTGTTGCTCAGTGGTCCAAAGTACTTTTTTCGGATGAAAGCAAATTTTTCACGTCATTCGGAAATCAAGGTGCCAGAGTCTGGAGGAAGACTGGGGGAGAAGGAAATGCCAAAATGCCTGAAGTCCAGTATCAAGTATCCACAGTCAGTGATGGTCTGGGGTGCCATGTCAGCTGCTGGTGTTGGTCCACTGTGTTTTATCAAGGGCAGGGTCAATGCAGCTAGCTATCAGGAGATTTTGGAGCACTTCATGCTTCCATCTGCTGAAAAGCTTTATGGAGATGAAGATTTCATTTTTCAGCACGACCTGGCACCTGCTCACAGTGCCAAAACCACTGCTAAATGGTTTACTGACCATGGTATTACTGTGCTCAATTGGCCTGCCAACTCTCCTGACCTGAACCCCATAGAGAATCTGTGGGACATTGTGAAGAGAAAGTTGAGAGACACCAGACCCAACACTGTGGATGAGCTTAAGGCCGCTAAGCATCCTGGGCCTCCATAACATCTCAACAGTGCCACAGGCTGATTGCCTCCATGCCACGCCGCATTGAAGCAGTCATTTCTGCAAAAGGATTCCAGACCAAGTATCGAGTGCATAACTGAACATAATTATTTGAAGGTTGACTTTTTTTGTATTAAAACACTTTTTTTATTGATCGGAAAAATATGCTAATTTTTTGAGATAGGAATTTTGGGTTTTCATGAGCTGTATGCCAAAATCATCAGTATTAAAACAATAAAAGACCTGAAATATTTTAGTTGGTGTGCAATGAATCTAAAATATATGAAAGTTTAATTTTTATCAGTACATTACAGAAAATAATGAACTTTATCACAATATGCTAATTTTTTTAGAAGGACTAGTATTTATGGTTGCATCATATCCTTTAACATGAAAAAGAACTTTTGTATGCTCAGTAACATGCAAGTGTATAAACCAGACCAGAGTCAATAAATAAGGTACAAAGTTGTCTGGATCTGTCATTACATTGATAATTTTTATTATTGTATTGAGGTATATTCTGACGCTTGCAGTACATCTTAGAAATGTGCTATTAAAATGCATTCATATTCATTGTTGCCTCACAGACCGTTTTTTTTAGCACTAGCGACTTCAGGAAGTGAGGAAGGTATGAAAGTTGGGTTGCATCTCAAGTATTGACCACATCCTGCTCTACATGGTTGTAGGGTTGGTTGCGAATATTGTTGTTCAGAAGTTTCTGAACTTGGTCACTTGTGCTTCTTGGTTTAGCCTACAACACATTAGTAGGACAAGTCAGATGATGTTCAGTAATGTTTTTAATAAAACAACTATAATAATAATAATAATGGGTTTGGGTCAGTGGTGGTCTCGTGGTTAGGGCGCAGGATCGCTGATCCTAAGGTTGGGGGTTCGAGTCTCCACAAGGTTGCCACTGTCCCCCCAGTGCAGCTAACTGGGTTATCAAAGGCTGGCCATGTCTCACTGTCTATGGTGTGAGGCATGTAAAAGAAGCATTGCTGATTTTTGACAAGAGTAGCTGCAAAGCCGTTAGCGTGTTTCTAATTGGGAGTCGGAGTTCCCTGAGGCAGTTCGTTCACAGTAACCTTCTGGCAACTCCTGCAGCGACACTGGAACCCAGTCGTATCGGCACTTGCCCTTCCATTGGATCATTCCGGTGGCGCCGAGACGGGGGACTTGCTGCTTGGGTAACAGCCTGTCCTCCATTACTCCCTACCCTGGCACTGCACATCGGAGAGTATCACCAGCCGGGATGCCAGCCAGAGCGCAGCCATAGTCCTTTGGGTCTGACCGAGGCCTACTACTAATATTAATAAGAAGACATGACATACACTAATTCTTTTATTTCTATGGTCACAACTTGTGCAGGTTTTAAAATGATAGCTGTTGTAACCGAAGGGATAACTTATAGCGGTTTGCATTTTTTAAAAACTTCTAATTTTAGAAATATGTAATTATTATTATTACAGTTGTTATTTTAGCATGGCCTTGTAGAAGTTATATATGTAAGCATTTTGTCTGAGCCAGAATGCATTGCAGGTGGAATAAAGAGCACCTGAGAGTTAATTGTTTTGACCAAAGGTCACCGGAGAGTTTGGCATGTCTGCGATTTGAACCTAAAACTTCTGGTTCGTGCCAGAGCTCCTCATCCACTGACAATTGCTTTTCATATAATTTGTACTAATTACCTGTTTTGCAGGTACAAGTGACCCATATGTGAAATTCAAGCTCGAGGGAAAGACGCTGTACAAAAGTAAAGTGATATATAAGAATCTCAACCCAACCTGGAATGAGTTTTTTTCCATTCCTGTCCACGATCTCCAGAAAAAACTGCACATTAAGGTATCTACGTTTATGGTTTATAAAATCATTATGGGTTTATCAGAATTTTATTTTATTTATTTATTTTTGCATTAAAACTGTTGATGTTCGTGGTATTTAACATCATGCCTTATGCAGAACAACATGCATTTCACTTATTTATCTGGATGAGCAGGTGAGGGTTTAGAGTCTTCATGAACCTCTCAGCAATGGCATCTTGAGGATACTGGGATTTGAACTCATTATGTTTAATATATATGTTGAATAATGTTTTTTTTTTCTGTAGGTCTATGATCGAGATCTGACAACAGATGATTTTATGGGTGCGAGCAGCATGGTCTTGAGTGAACTGGAACTTGAGAAGTAGGCAAATAAATACAATCCAATTGGTGTAGTCCTGCCTGACTCACAGCACAAATTCCTACCAATTTGTGTATGTTTTTTGACAGGAACACAGAAATGGTACTACGTCTCACTGATCCCAACAGTCTGGAAGATGATATGGGTGTGATCATCATTGACATTAACCTTTCAGCCAGAGATGGAGAAAACAAACGGAATGTAAGCGCAAAAATTACTGAAAGTTAGAATGACAAGGTCTCAATGGGTTAATTTTTGTCATGATATGCCACTGTCACCATATTCTTGAATCTGTAACTGAACTCCACTTATACTGTTTGTTTTGTTTTTCCTTGTACTGCAGAGGTGGGTTCAGAGAAGAAAACGTAGTCTAAAGGTAAGAGTATTGTAACCTGATCTGTATTCGCATGTAAGAAAAGTTCCCTACGGTACATAGTGCACTGCGTAACCTTTGTTGTTGTGCGGCAGTCAAACTCGACAATACAGAGCCGGCGTTTCGGTGACTCCCTGAAGAAGAGCCAGCTATGGTCAGGAGTCCTGAGCATCACACTGGTGGAGGGACGCAGTCTACCTGAAGATGGAAACGGAGACATGTTTGTTCGTTTTAAACTTGGAGACCAGAAATATAAGAGCAAGGTACTGATAGAACTTGGAATTATTCTAAATTAAATAATAATTTTCTCATTTCATTATTTACATAACCAAACATCATATTAACGGGTTATTATTATTATGGTACTCCTCTTTGCTGTGCAGTTTTATTACATGTCTCATTTGTGTACTCGATTTTAATTGGTCTGTTACAACCAGTCTGTTATTTCGTATAAGAGAACGTTGCTTATTAGCACAATAATCAGAAATAATGTACTTTTTTAATACATATTTTCAGGATGTTGTATACTGAGCAAGTCATCATCGCTCCTCTGTGTGGTTAGTTCCTGATCCCCTGTCGGGGTTTATTTTGTAATAATGGCCGGCTTGCTAAATGCTATACGTTACACATAACTTGGCAGAAAGATGCAAACGTTATGAAGGAATTACACGTTAAGTTTTGGAATCGTACTTTGGCTACACTTAACTAAAACACAAAATTGATTTTGTGTGTGTGGCATGGTAACATAGTTGCATAGCCCTTACAGCAAAAAAGATCCTGGGTTCCAGTCTCGGGCTCGGCAAGAGCATTTCTGTGTTAAATTTGTGCTTCTGTGGGTTTCCTCTGGTCCTGTGTTTACCTCCCTCGGTCCAAAGACATGCACATTGTGCTATTTGGATATTTTCAGTGGTGCCTTGGTGTGAATGGTGTTATGGGTTGGCCCTGTATTGGTCCGGCAAAGCTGTTCAGAGTTTACACCTTTATCTGATTGGCTGAACATGGCTTTTAGACAAATCTAAAAGAATAGCCAGTTTAATTGGAAATTCATTTCAACTACTCTTGGATCCTCTAATGTATTTTTTCCCCTCATTATCACAGAGTCAGTGTAAAAAGGCGAACCCTCAGTGGAGAGAGAGGTTCGACTTCAATCAGTTTTCGGATGGGCCGAACTTTCTGGAAATAAGCGTCTGGGCTAAAGAGGGCCGGAAATATGAGGAATGTTATGGCCAGTGAGTGCTGTGAATGCTTATGCGCTAAAGAATATGATGATGCTTATGTGCTAAACAGTGGTTTAATGGTAGCTGACATTTGAAAGAAAAGCTGCAAAGTAAACGTAGCTATCATGCTAGGAAAGCTTTTAACTACCAGTTCAGCATCATGTAAAATGCTTCTCTAAGTGTTTGGTAGGTAAACTGTTTAGTGAATATACCATTTGTACAATTCCATTTTTAATAACATTGTAAATTAAGTTTTATCAGGTAGGATAATGTAGGATTTAGACATTTCTATTATCCATCCTTTTTTTAAAGGCTGTTTTCTCTGAGGCTTTATTTGTTTGCTGAGCTTCTGTAATGTCCTTTCGCCAGTGTTTGTCATCTAAAACAAATCTGTTTTACAGACTAATCCTAGTTTAAGGTTTAAGGCGAGTCTGTGACACAGTAAACTGGTTAAACTTGTAGGAACATATTTCCTTTACTTGTAGATCAAGTGCAAATTTAAAGAAGAATATTAGGGAAATTGTATACATTTTCTACCAGTTTGGATTTTTTTTTTAATAATCATTATTAACACCAATTTATGATTTCCATACAATTATTTATAACTCGTGTGATGTGTTCAGGTGTGAAGTTGACATATCTGGATTAACGGAGAACAAATGCCAGTTGTTCACATGTGTCTTGGACCAGTGTAGAGGAAAAGTGGTTTTCCTCATCAGGCTGACGAAGTGCAGTGGTGTGTCCATGAGTGACTTGTGTACGGCCCCATTGGACGAAGCATATGAGAGGGAAAAGATTATAAAGAAATATGTTAGTTTCTGTTCATTACTTCTTTCATTTAATTAACATGTATTGAACAATAACATGAAGTTAGTGTATATATGGAGATGTTGAGTAAAGTAAACAGTGGTCTGTTGTTTAAAAAGAAACAAAATGTGTGTGTGTGTGTGTGTGTGTGTGTGTGTGTGTGTGTGTGTGTGTGTGTGTGTGTGTGTGTGTGTGTGTGTGTGTGTGTGTGTGTGTGTGTGTGTGTGTTCCTTAGACCTTCATGAACTCCTGGAATTTAAAAGATGTTGGTTTCCTTCAAGTGAAAGTGATCAAAGCTTCAGACCTCCTGGCTGCAGATTTAAATGGTATGTTCTTTTCTCCTACCCATCCTGTAATCATCTGTGAAGTCATTAATGCTAAATCTGTCCATATGTAGGGAAGAGTGATCCATTTTGTGTTCTGGAGTTGGGAAATGACAGACTACAGACTCATACCATCTACAAAACTCTTTACCCTGAATGGAATAAAGTCTTTACACTGTAAGTGGCACAATTCATGCATTCATTAGTTGCTAAACAACAGCATGAGTGACTGATACTGGGGTATGAGTAAGGAACAGAAGGTGTGTGTGTGTGTGTGTGTGTGTGTATGCGCGTGCGAGAGGGAGGGAGGTGGAGTGTCAGTGGTTTTGTGTCGTCATGTAGCAAGTCTCATCTCATCTCATTTTCTGTAACCGCTTCATCCTAATTAGGGTCGCGGGGAGGCTGGTGCCTATCCCAGCTAACTCGGGGCGAGGGCAGAGTACACCCTGGACAGCTCGCCAGGCCATCGCAGGGCGGAAACACGCTGACGGCTTTACAGCCTACTCTTATCAAAAGTCAGCAATGGTTCTTTTACATGCCTCACACCATAGACAGTGAGAGACATGGCCGGCCTTTGATAACCCAGTTAGCTGCACTGGGGGGGACAGTGACAACCTTGTGGAAAGTGGGACTCGAACCCCCAACCTTTGGATCAGCGATCCGGCGCCTTATACCACTAGACCACCACCGCCCATGTAGCAAGTCAACAACCCAAAAGACATAAGTTTTGAAACTTGGCAAAATCCCAATATTGGATGTTCAGAATTATGTTCTGCATAGATGAATGGACAAAATTCCCCAGAGCCAATGTCCATGACTGATCAGCTGGTACCACAAACATTTATTATAGTAAAGAGTAGCTGCAAAGTCGTCAGCGTGTTTCTGTCTCTTTGCTAAAAAGGGTTGTGACAGGAAGGGCATCCGACGTAAAAACCTCTGCCAAATCAAACATGCGAATCAGATGATTCGCTGTGGCGACTCCCGAGTAAAAGGGAAAAAGCTGAAAGGAAGACAGACATTACAAGGAGAGGTCTGAGAGAAAAGGCTCAAATACTTTTATCACACGCAGATATACAATGTTGGATTTTTTTTTCTCAAATGATGAGGTAAAATATTTTTTTAATTTGTTTAGTGAGGTTTTATTAATTCAGAGGTCTTCAACCGCCAGGCCACATTTGGTACCGGGCTCTCAGAAAGGCTGGATTAAAAAATTCATGAATTATTGGTGTCCGAAAAGTCTATTTTGAAAAACCGCTCGTCTTGGTCAGTTGATCGTGTCCATCAAAAATAAACCCTCAAGATAGCAAAAATGAGTACAAAACAACCGTGTTTGGAGATCCTCCCACTAATTCAGTGGGATGACGAGTTGTATTTGACGGACTTTATTGTTACTTCTCTAATCCGTGAAAATATTGTTTTGCATGAAACTGGTCCGTGCTGCAAAAAAGGTGAGGGACAGCTGTGTTGATCTACCTTTAGGACTTCTGTGAAAATATGATGACGTTTTGAGTAATTTTTATCTAGAAATATTGAGAAATTCTTAAGAGTTCGCAAACTTTCATGTACCACTATACAATGACCCATTTGTGGTTAATTCTGCTTGTATTACAACCAGTGGTTTGGCCGTCAGGGCCAGAAAAGCCTTCTCTATTGGCCGAAACACTATCAGAAGCACTGGCCTACGTTTACAAATTGAATTCTGCTATTTGATCCATTAATTTGTTTCAATTTATTTCCAACAGTCTATTTCCTTCATTTCGTAGAATATCTCTTTGCTGCATGTTTGCTGGATGTTAGGGGGTTTTGACCAATCAATCAGATTACAGCTTCTATGTGTTGCATTGACAATCTAATCTACCCAGGCCGTCAGAAACAGCAGTGCTGGCCGATGTCACTTAAACACTATTAGCATTGGGGCTGTTTCACAGGAGCAGCGAGATGACCTACAATAACATCTGCATTTTTCCATCCTATGATTGGCTGGTCAGAGTAAAAAAGTTGCATAAACTGAAAAGTCTGCAGTGATCTTCACACAGTATGTTTCAGTTAGAATTTTTTATGGCCACAATGGCTGACGGAGGAGGAATTGACTTGGCGTCAGACATTCTGTAAAAAAAAAAAAACATTTTTCCCCATGTCACAACTCTCTCTCTCTCCCCCTCCCTCCATCTCCTCACTGCTCCTGTGCTTTCTGTGATGGACCTGACACCCCTCTCCCACTTGTCAACTTCACTTACAATCAGATCGAGAAACAACTGAAAAGACTCCACTAAGACAAGGTGCAGGACCGGACGGGGTGAGCCCCCTTGTCCTTAAAGCCTGTGCACCCCAGCTCTGTGGAGTCTTGCACTCCATCTTCACAATGAGCCGTAGTCTACAGAGACTACAAGTAGGTAGACATCAAGCCGCGTTCCTGTACCAAAGACCCCACGTCCCATTAGCCCCCATTATTACAGACCTGTGGTTCATGAAGGCCCACGAGAGACTAATACCAAATCAACTCCAAACCATGGTTAGACAACATATGGGACCCCTTTCTGTTCCCCTACCAGCCTCGTATTGGAGTCGAAGACAACATCATCTACCTGCTTAATTGTGTCTACACCCACCTAGACCAGCCAGTAAACACTGTGAGGGTCTTATTTTTTTATTTTTTTATTTTTTTTACTTTTTGTCAGTGCGTTCAACATTATTAGGCCGACCATCCAGGGTGAAAAGCTGACATTAATCCAGTTGGACGCCTCTCGTGTCTTTGATTGCGGATGACCTGGCCAGAACATCACAGTATGTGTGGCTGTAGCACTGCTTCTCGGACCCGGTGGTCAGCAACACCGGCACACCACTAGGGATGGTCCTCTCACCTTCCTCTTCACCTTCTACATAATGGACTTCAGCTACTGCAGAGACTAGCCATGTTCAGAAGTTTTCTAATGACTCTGCTGTAGTCAGATGTATCCGTGGAGGCGATGAGATTTAATATTGGACTGCAGTAGATTCCTTCGTTACATGGTGTGAGCAGAATCTCCTGCAGCTTAATGTGACAAAGACCAAGGAACTGATTGTGGATTTTAGAAGATCCAAAATACCAGTGACCCCTGTTACAGTGAGGGCGTCAATATTGAAATGGTGTACAATTACAAATACCTTGGAGTTCATCATCATCATTATCATCTTCCGCTTAATCTGGGGTTGTGTCACGGGGGCAGCAACCTGAGAAAAGAGGTCCAGACATCCCTCTACCCAGCCACTTCCTCCAGCTGTTCCGGGGGGACACCGAAGTGTTCCCAGACAAGCTGAGCGACTCCAGCATGTTCTAGGTTGATCCTGGGGTCTCTTCCTGGTTAGACATGCCCGAAACACCACACCAATGAGGCGTTCGGAGTGTTGCATGCTGGAGCAGCAGGCTGAGGGTTGCGGACACCAATAGACTGAAAACAAACTGATCCACAAGGCCGGTAGCGTTGCGTAGCTGGAGCTGGACACTCTGATGGTGGGATCAGAGAAGTGAATGTTGTCCGAAATAAGGACAATATTAAACAACACCTCCAATCTCTTGACAACCTGCTGATCAGTCACAAGAGCTGTTTAGTGAGAGACTGACACCTAAATTCTCGACTGAATGGCACAGAAAATCATTCATACATTTAGCCATTAATCTGTACATCTCCTCCATATAGAAACCACATCCACTGTTGTACATTTATGTTCTACTGTTTATCATATTGATAATACTGCACATATCACTTACAGACAGAATTCATTCTGTGTCTGTTTATATAGACATTAGTAACCACTAATTTCAGACTTGCATATAAATATACGGGCGGTCCTCACTTAACGACAGTGTAACGTTCTGTAAACCCTGTTGTTAAGCGATTCTGTCGTTAAACGAACCCCGTTTTAGTAGACATTTTGCTTGGTTTGTATTTGTACAGTAGGCTACTACCGACACTGGGTATGCGCTAACATACGCACACACTCAACTCAGCTGCTTTGTTTCTGCTGTGACTCGTTAATAGTAAAAGTATACTTTTGATAGACTTTTAACAGGCCGTCGTAAAGCTGAATCGTCATTAACCGAGTCCACCATTAAGTGGATTCTGATTTTCATGGTCACTTTTCCAGAAAAGCTAGACATCATAAGAAGTCGGAGAAATAAGGTTTACATTGAGCCAGACGCCAGATTTATTGGCAGCGTCCACCGGTAAATGCTGGTGAAGATTATGTAATACTCAGTGTTATTAGCAGGATTGCATGTAATACCTCTTTCTTTGCAATACCGTGCCTTGCTATATTCTATTTTTATATATTCTTGATGGTTTGTATAATAGCGATGTGGTGGTGGTATTAAATCCATTAAGTCCCCACTGAAGGCCTAGGTACAAAATGCGCGTCACGTCATGGTGTACAACGCATCATTTTTCAAAGTATGGGATACCAATTGAAGTGTTGTGGTATAATGTCTGTTATAAATGTGTTTTTGTTTTTAGTCCAGTCAAAGACATCCATGATGTTTTGGAAGTTACAGTCTTTGATGATGATGGAGATAAAGCTCCAGATTTCCTGGGGAAAGTGGCCATTCCTTTACTCTCAGTAAGTAGCGGAAAGCTTTTAGTTCACACATTCTTGCTAAATAACTGTAGCTATCAACATGTGAAGAATGGTTGTGGTGTGCCATGATAAATTAGGTCATGTGAATCCATATGTAGCAGCCTCCTGTCATACAGTTAAAAAGCTTTTAAAACTCTTACAAAGAATCAAAGTGACCAAAGTTTATTATTGTAGATTACAAATGTGTTTATCTCTGAAACAGATACGGAAAAGTCAGCTGATGTCTTGCCCCTTGAAGAAAGAAGACTTGGGAGGATTATCCAAAGGAACCATTTTGTTAGAACTTGAAGTCATCTTTAATCCAGTAAGTCATATTTTCTTTAGGTATCTGAACCATACATATGTGCGGATTAATTTAGTCCTATACAGACTAATGTTTTCTCACCTCATGAATACATCAATTAGATCAAAGCAAGCATCAGAACCTTCAACCCAAAGGAAAGGAAATTCCTTGAAGACAATCCCAAGTTTTCCAAAAAGGTGGAGTAGTAATCATCGTTGAGGCTATTAGAGTGTAGGGCTTTGTTTTGTTGGCATTTTATAAACCTCTTCTTTCTGTTAGGTGCTGGCGAGAAATGTTATTCGTGTGAGAAACATTTACAGAACACTGACTCAAACCTTGCAGTATATTAAGAGCTGTTTCCAATGGGAGAGTATCCAGCGGAGTATCATTGCATTTGTGGTGAGTCCAATGTTACTGTGAAATACAAATCTTTTTCTTCTAGGTTCCCCTGTCTTTATGATTGCAAAACAACAAAAACACCAACAACATTTCTTGTGGTGTGTCAAAAAATAAGAAATAGTATCGTTTCTGTCCTGAGATGGACTAGGGCATTATATGAAAAAGTCCTGATACTGGAGATTAGTTCAATATACAGGGATCCCTCGCTACTTCGCGCTTCAATTAATGCGGCTTCAGTGCATCGCGTTTTTGTAAAAATAAAATATATATATTCATTTAATTAAAAAATAAGGAGATTAAGGAAGAATAGGTGGAAATGTTAGGGACAATGTCACAAAAACAAGGCCAATTATTCCAAAAAACCCTAAACTAACAAAAAACAACCCAAAATCTCCCATCAAAACTGGATCTACATTGTTGCATGTATGTCTGCGCAGCCACGCCCTCTCTACCGGAGCCGAGTATTAAGTGTACCTCAAGGATAATGTTTAATCATATTTCATACTTATATTTACGATCTATCTTTCTGTAGATTTTATTCCATTTCTATTTCTACTTGTTCTTCAATTTCATTTCACTTTCACCCTTGGACATGTTGGTATCTCCGGATGTTTGCAAAATGAATGTTGGTGAGTTGGAGAGCGCCTGTTTTATATTTTATTTATTTCTCATGTTATTTTTTTAATGTTTAATTGTTAATAAATGCATATCCAATGCTATAAATGCTTATAATGATATTATATACACATATACATGTATGTATACGTCGGTGGGGTGGGGGTGAGCCTACTTCGCGGATTTTGATGGTCGTGTGGGGATCTTGGTCTCAATTAACCACGGAAAGTGAGGGATCCCTGTATGCTGAAAAAACATCCTCCAGAGAATAGTCATCATATTGACAATTAGTATGTTCTCATTATTGATTGACAGAGAGCCATCAAATAATCCTTCGTACTGCATCACTTCTGGCAAAGAAGCTGCTATCCTAGGAAGACTCCCGTGAAGCACATTCAGCCCGTGATGGTTGTTTCTAGCCCTCCATTGTTGTCTTTGTGTGGTGAAGCAGCTTCAAGTTATTCCTCTATTGCACTCTTCACCGATCACAAAGATTTTACTCAATTGGTTTAAACAGTCTGCAGTGAACTTTCTGCTGGTTTTCACATTGCCTCCGTACATGTTCAGGGAGAAAGAAATATCGACTGTATGATGTAGTTTCGCAGGATTGGACTGCCTCATCATTTCATGATTTCACAGCACAGGATTTTTATTGACGCTGCTGAATTTCTCCAGACTTGCCTATTGTTTTTATAAATGAGGTTATCACTCTATTAGCTTCAGTCAATTTCATACTGTCTCTGATGGAAAATGGTTGTTGATTGGTTAATGTCAAAGCTAAGTTAAGCTTCTTATTAAAACAATGAAGGCCATTTTGTGTAGCATCATTTGGAGTGTCTATGATGGAATTTTGTTTACTTTTTAGGATTTTAGCCTCCGTGACCACAAACTTTACATGTGTGTTGGCACTTCCCAGTGAAATGTTATGCACTTGGAATGATAATTTATGATCCTGTGATAGTGGAACAATCAGATCATGCCATTCGCTTGAAGCAAATACCAATTGCGCTTATTAAGTGAATAATTATTAAATTTAAACAATAGATACTCATGGTTTTCCATGTTTATGTAGAGCAGATGCCATTATCATTGTCCAGCATTCAAATGGAAAAACAGCACATACTAAAACCTTAATGAGGTAAAAGAATGTGCACTGTGTGCAGTTTACTTTCATTTCCATGTCGTATATCAAATTGTTAGCTACACAGTGCTTACAGCTGCTCAGATTGTGCAGCGCTTACTTGACCTGCCTCTATCATGGTAAGAATATAATATACATACATGGCAATTTTCTGTGGCTCCGCGGAATTCCGCTGTTTTTATCTCAAACTGGTTATTTCTGTGAATCGTCTAAATCCAAGGAAAAAATTTGGGGGGTATAGGGGCGCTTCTGGCAAGTTCACTTGTTGTGCTTGAGACAAAAAGCAGCTTATCCGAACTTCCATCGTTCAAGTGAGCAGATAAAGGCCGAGTACTAAACAAGTATTCAAAGGCGCACTTGCTCACTTGAAAGATCAGAAATCCTGATAAGCCACGCGTTGTCTCAAGCACAAGCAAGTGAATTTGCTACAAGTGCCTACTTTCGGTGGAGCACCTCATATTGTAAGCCGCTCGTTGATTGGCTGTTTTAAGCTTCATGTAAAGTGACTCGGCTCAATGCAAATGGCAGAGTGTTGTGTTTAAAATGGTGCAAACTTTAACAAAAGAAGAGGAATTCCGTATGTCAGAAATAGATAAGGATGTTAAGAATAAGTTTAAGTGGGAATGGCTAGAGAAGATTCTGAAATTTGAGGTGAAAATCGTCAAACAGACTCAGAACGTATCAGAACCTTTGGTGAGTTTCATAAAGAAATCTGACACCGCCGGCAAGGCCTTGTGTGTTTATTGCAACAACCTGATCAATTATGGATCTCGCGGATGTATTGCACTTATGGCCGACAGACAAGCGCACTCAGAGGTAATTACTAAATATTTATTTAGTTTAGATTACGTGAAATCCCATTAAAATGTAACTTAATAAAAGTAATCTGTATTGGTAAAATCATTGTATGATAAACTTACTCACATTGTTCATAATAACAGCTTAATATGTGTGGGAATTTTATTTTCATTTTATTCATTTTTTTTTTAAATTTGCAGCCAAAGCTAAGTAATTCGTGCTCAATTTGAAAATACTCAATACACTGGTGATGGTTGTCATAAATTAAAACACTGTCGTTGTTATTTACCCGAGTAGTATCTCAACGTTAATTAGTAACTAGCAGGCTGGGACAGTTAATTGAAAATGTTTCATAAATTTATAAAGTTGTTTACCGGAAATATATATATATATATATATATTTTTTTTTTCATCTTCCATTGATACAACACAAAACATAGAGCCATGGTTGAGCTATTTCTCAATTCTTTGTATATATTATATTGCAAATACATACAAATAAATATACAGGGAGTCCTCAGTTTACACCGTTTCGTGGTTACAAACTCGCCCCATAAAAATATAAAAAATAATATTACGCGTCATTACGTCTTTCGCGGTTACGTAAACAAACGTGAACTAGTTTAAGGCACGCGAGGCAGAAGAATACGCCGTGTTGTGGTTGTGGGTCGAGGAAGACGGCATCGCTTCCCTTCGCTCAGCCTCAGTACTGTAATATTATGCTTCATTACGTCTTACGCGGTTACGTAAACAAAGCAAACTAGTTTCGGGCGCACAAGATCCAGCAAGCGTTAACAACTTTTGAGGCTCAGGATCCCAACTTGGCACTAGGGTTTCCAGAGGCATCATGGATTTGATGCAATGCTACAAGGAGATCTTGGATGAGAAGAGGTTGCTCTCTGTCCAGTCTAACCTGGAGCAGTATTTTAAGAAGGTAGAGGGGCCTGCAACAGATCCTGTACCCTCTACCTCAGCTGCATCTACTACTCCAGGCTCACCTGCTCCAGCTTCTCCAGCACAATAAGACGGTCTCTCCCACCCTTACTGTATTTCATTCTTGTCGTCAGGAATTGTTTTCTCTTTTTTTAATACTTTGTCATTAACTGTTACATTTTATTATAGCATTGTACGTACAGTACTTTTCAGTATATTTTATGTTCTGACTTACACTGAAATCCGGGTGACATCACGTCTTAAAAACAGATCAGCGTCGTAAACCAAGGACTCCCTGTATTCCAATTAGTCTATGCTAGATGATATGTTGACCAACTGTAGATGGCAAACAGGCCTCCCCCCCTCCCGCTAAAGTGCCGCTGAAAATATATTTTTCTGTTGCCATGGATGAATATAATATTTATATGTATTATAATATAAAATAGATTCTAAAACTTGTTTGTATAGTGTATACGAAAACTCTAAAAGCAGTATGAAGAGAGGCTGTTACACAACTCTTGTTTACTTTCTCACAAATGCACATGAAGCTCACCTGTGTCTCAATTTAAAAAGAAAAATATATTTAAAAATTGCTTTGCACTGTTCTCACGTAGTATATACTAAAAAGATTATAAGCCTTAGGAGGAGGATGCCGAATTAAATATTCAGACGCCTTCAGCACATAATTATCAATTATGTCAACAGTCAAAGTAAGTTAAAGCTCCTGTGACTTATCTTTTGACATTCACATAACATAATTTAAATACATGCTGGCATCATATAGAAAAGGTAAATGAAAAAACATAACCAGAAAGTCCTTAGTTATATGAACACTTGTAAATATGCATTGTAAATATTCACACACACAAAAAAATCCGGAAATTACACATTTTCATGTTGACTGACTGGTTTGTTGTCACTGCTTTTGCCATCATTGTGGCTCTGTTTGTTCAAATCTACACAGACAGACAGCAGTGAAAACATGAACTCGTCACCTATGATAGCTCATCTCTTCGGTGTTTGTGATCTTTCATTTTAAAGCAAGGTCACATCCATTCCATAGAGTTTTATACATTATCATGGTTCATTCGTTTATTTTCTGAACTGTTCAACCCTAATTAGGGTCACGGGAAGGCTGGCACCCATCCCAGCCGACTCTGGGTGAGGGCACAGTACAACCTGGACAGCTCACCAGGCCATCGCAGGGAAGAAACACACTGAGGGCTATGCAGCTACTCTAGACAAAAGTCAGCAATAGTTTTTACATGAACCTCTCACCACAGACAGTGAGAGACATGACCAGCCTTTGATAATCCAGTTAGTTGAACTGGGGGATTATCATGGTTAGGCCAGAAAAGAGGGGGTTAGAGGTGTTGTTCGAGGAAAAGATGCCCAGTATGCCTTATTGTAATGCAAACTAGGGAAGAAATAAAAGTTGATCAAGGTCTCGAGCCTCATTACCTATTGTCTACCTTTCCTCTAGATCTTTGTGCTCACAGTATGGTACTTTGAGTTCTACATGTTTCCCCTGTTCCTGGTCATACTGCTTATGTGGAACTATACTCATGTAGCCTCTGAGTGGGGCAACCAGGAAATGGTGAGTGCCAATGTCAACACCACAATAAGCAACTCCACTATACTGGTAGATGAAAAATTAGCATGTTTTATACATATTAAAAATGTATAGCCTAGTTGTCAAAAGGTTATTTAATTGAAAAATGTAAATGACGTGTAATTTCCGTGATTAAGTTTTACTGAACAGGCCAGATGGAATAAATACTTTCGAGATTACTCATCACTTTTGTAGGTGAATTAAGCTGTAAAGCATTAGTATGTCTATGACATTTGGTTATTGTGTACACACATCCGACTGGTTTACCAGGTTTTTCAGTAATCTTATTGTTAACCTGTAATCCATGATGCTTACTGTACAGCAAAATGTGGTGGAGCCCTATAGAATCCTTGTAACCAAAATCATACTTGGTGGAAAACCGTGGAAAACCACTGACACGTACATCAATTTCATCTTTTAAGTCTGAAGTTAGCATCTATGAAGTCCTATTACTTTTGAAAACAGTGACATGTATTTTAGTTAACAGTTTATCCAGAGGAACCTCCGTGTAAAGTAGAATGCAAACTAAGCTGAGAGGCTGAGGATTAAAAAAGAAAGAAAAAAAAAATGCAGCTGGCCTTTGGACTTCAGTTAAAGAATTGTTTCCAAATTGCATTTTAAAGTCGTCCAAAATTTAGTTCAACATTGTATTTAACATACGTAGTAATGTTTAATCTTCTATTTTCAGGACAGTATGGACAGTGATGATGAAGAAGAAGATGAGCGGGTAGGCCAATTTCCAGTCTTACTCTACTGATATATTAACAAAATTTAAAAAAGTTATTAACTAAAGCGATAGAGAGATGCATGGATGGATAGATGTACAACTGAAAATGTAATTATATCCAATGCCTAGAAATCCAGGTGATATCTATTATAACCTATGTTCATTTCTGAACAGCTTAATCCTAATTAGGGTCATAGGGAGGCTGGCACCCATCTCAGCCAACTCTGGGTGAGGGAAAAGTACATCCTGTAAAAGCCTACCAGGCCATCGCAGGGCAGAAACACACTGATGGCTATGTAGCTACTCTTGACGAAAGTCACCAATGGTTCTTTTACATGCCTCATACCATAGACAATGAGACACATGGCCGGCCTTTGATAACCCAGTTAGCTGCACTGGGGGGGACAGTGACAACCTGTTGAGATTGGGACTTGAACCCCCAACTTTTAACATCGGTGATCCAGCACCTTGCCACCAGGCCACCGCTGTCCAATTAGCACCTGTCTGTCTTCCTTTCGGCTTTTTTCCCTTTTACTCAGGAGTCGCCACAGCGAATCATCTGATTCGCATGTTTTGATTTGGCAGAGGTTTTTACGTCGGATGCCCTTCCTGTCACAACCCTTTTAGCAAGGGACAGAAACACGCTGACGACTTTGCAGCTACTCTTTACGAAAGTCAGCAATGGTTCTTTTACATGAACCTCTCACCATAGACAGTGAGAGACATGGCCCGCCTTTGATAACCCAGTTAGCTGCACTGGGGGAGACAATGACAACCTTGTGGAGAGTGGGACTTGAACCCCCAACCTTTGGCTCAGCGATCCAGCGCCCTATACAACTAGACCACCACTGCCCCCAAATGTTGTGGAAATTAAAAATTTTTATTCAATTCAATTCAGTTTTATTTGTATAGTGCTTTTTTTTACAGTTTACATTGTTGCAAAGCAGCTTTCTACAGTAAAACAGTAAAAGTAGGTGTTTACAAAGTATAAAAGAATTTAAACATTTCCTATAACCCCTTCACATCCCTAATGAGCGTCGCCCGTGGCGACGGTGGCAATGAAAAACTCCCTCAGCAGATATGAGGAAGAAACCTTGAATGGTACCAGGCCCAAGAAGAAACCCATCCTCATTTGGGTGAAACCATAAAAGTTACAAATCATATATGAGGAAATGTATTTCTTGACCAGACTCTTGTTTTCATTTCTCTTAGTCTTACAGTTCGATGTATGCTGCAAAAGAAACAGCACGAGCTGATCGATTCACAATCAGGGTTTTTTTTTAATTATCCCGCATGAATAGCATTTGGATTGAAATGGCAGACACTTTTTTTTTTTAAGTCTCATTTTGGTTTGCTTTTCATGTTTTTTTGGGTTTTTCTGTGCAGCGACACAGTTCTTATGCACTGTTGAGGAGCTCACCTGACTAATATGACTTGATTTAGTATGATTTTATGTGCCTGGAGAGTGTACAGTAAAAAGTTATTTGCCTTGGTGAATGTCATGTAATTCTCCCCTCGTGGGTTCACCTCAGACTATTCGACGACCTTCGCCTACTCTCTTCTGAAGACTTTTGGTCTAGAACTTAAAATCCATACCAAATATTGTAACTGCACACCTCTGCCATAAATGATGACTAAATATTCCCTTTAATTTAAGTCTCACCATATCAAGGACTTTAAATATATTTGTTAAATAAATAATACTTTAAAATATTTTCTCTTTCCTTGTTATATTTGTATCAGTCTGTATTTTGGGTGTTATTCCTGTACCAGTGAAATTATTCTTACTATAAAACTCCCTTTTATTAGAACAGCTACATTCATAAACCTGTGATCTGAATCACAGCCTGCACTGTCATCCAAACTGCTGTTATAGAAAATTACTCAGCACCTTCCGAGCCAATCAGAATTGATGATTCAATAGAACTGTGTGTGGTTTAAATGAGTTTAAAGCCATGATACTGTTGTTGTGGTTGTTGTTGATATATATGTAATTTTTTATATATATAAAACCAACCTCTATATATTTTTGGATAGGAATCTGAGAGAAGGGGTTTGATAGATAAGATCCACATGGTCCAGGAGATTGTTATCACAGTCCAGAACTTGTTGGAGGAAATTGCATGTTTTGTTGAGAGAATAAAAAAGTAAGTAATGATTATCACTTTATTAAAATTATATTCAGACTACAATAACTTGAATAAGCTTGATGCATAATATACATATTATACAACATCACATAATATTGCACTGCTTACTTGTGTTTCTTCATTTTTAGCACATTTAATTGGTCGGTGCCATTCCTATCTAACCTGGCCTTACTGGTTTTCATCATTGTGACAGTGATCACGTACTTCATCCCGCTGCGCTACGTTATTCTGTTTTGGGGTAAGACCTGAAGGAGGCAGAGTGTTTCCTGTAGGTTTTGCTATATGACAGCAGTGTGTGGTTTTAAGTCTAGAGGTTTTGGTCAGTTTCAGTTTATGAGTCGGTGACTCACTTTTGACTGACAGCGGGCTCCTTTCACTTTTGATTTTTAAACCCAAGATCTTTGTTTATTACCACTTAATGGGATTATATCAATTAGAAATAATACCAAAGTGAATTGTGTGATAGCTTCCTTAACCAGTAAAATTAAGGGATGTATTTGTTTGTCAGAATTATCGCTACTTAGATAATTGTGATGACATCTGGGGAACATATTTTGGGCTTTATGCAGAGAAAATGTTAAACTTATTAAAATCCTTTAGACCCTGATCTATTAATCTTAAATTCCTACCTTTGTGTAAATTCAGGTCCACAAGGGCAGTGGTGGTCTAGTGGCATAGGGCGCTGGATCGCTGATCCAAAGGTTGGGGGTTCGAGTCCCACTCTCCACAAGGTTGTCACTGTCCCCCCAGTGCAGCTAACTGGGTTATCAAAGGCGGGCCATGTCTCTCACTGTCTATGGTGAGAGGATCATGTAAAAGAACCATTGCTGACTTTCGTAAAGAGTAGCTGCAAAGTCGTCAGCGTGTTTCTGTCCCTTGCTAAAGGGTTGTGACAGGAAGGGCATCCGACGTAAAAACCTCTGCCAAATCAAATGTGCGAATCAGATGATTCGCTGTGGCGACTCCCGAGTGAAAGGGAAAAAGCCGAAAGGAAGACAGACAGACAGCCAGGTCCACAACTACTTTCTTAATTTCATAAATGTACATATTGCTATTAGCTATAGCTTGAAAAATCTTAAGTTATTCAACTTGGTATTTTTGTTTTTCTGGAGGTTGTTTGTTCGGATTAGTTTTGGCTGATTACCGTAGTTTTTTCCAGATAGGACGTCCAAAAGTAATGTTCAGAATTAATCATTTGATTAACTCAACGCCCCTTTTACCACAAGTACATAAACTTGACTTATTTCCTGTGTATCCAGTTTGCTGAGTAAGGTGTAGCTAGGAGCAAATTTTTATCACTTTATATACAGCGTGTACTAATAGTGAGTAGTTTTGCCTCCCATGTTTTATAAAAATGATCTGAAGTGAAGTGGCTGCACTTATAAACACAGATAATCAATCACAATCTAGACCTAGTTCTGGTAAATGATTTGTTGTTTTTGTCCAGGTAGAAAAAAAGTATGTGGATAAATAATCTAATAAAAATCCCCTTATGCAACACATAATATAAAATATTTGAAAATCTGTTGCACTGACACTACCGATGGTGGGATTTGCTGATCAGAATGGACATTACTATTCAGGCAGATCAGAAAAGTTTTCATTAGTATTTAATAATACATTTTAATTATAGTTAAACCCTAGCTAGGATGTACAGTACAGTGCTCTATAAGAGTCTTGGGCAGGAAACGCTATACTGGGGTCGGGAACCTTTTTGACGAAGAGAGTCAAAAGAAAAAAAAAACAATTTAAAATCTAATCCTGAGAGCCAAATATATTTTTTAATACTGAAACCAACAATTTTAGAGTATAATAAGACTCTGATTTTATTTTAGGGGGCAGTGGTGGTCTAGTGGTATAGGGTGCTGGATTGCTGATCCAAAGGTTGGGGGTTCGAGTCCCCACAAGGTTGTCACTGTCCCCCCCAGTGCCACTAACTGGGTTATCAAAGGCAGGCCATGTCTGTCACTGTCTATGGTGAGAGGCATGTAAAAGAACCATTGCTGACTTTCGTAAAGAGTAGCTGCAAAGCCGTCAGCGTGTTTCTGTCCCTTGCTAAAAAGGGTTGCAGGAAGGGTATCCGACGTAAAAACCTATGCCAAATCAAACGTGCGAGTCATTCGCTGTGGCGACCCCTGATAAAGGGAAAAGGCCGAAAGGAAATCTCACCATTGGTAGCCAAGACTATTAATTTATTTGAGCTCTTTTATTTGTGCTCACTGGCGCTCTCTGCTGGACAAACAATCATCCATATCTGCTTGATCTGTACTACTTTCAGGTATAAATAAATTCACGAAGAAACTACGGAAGCCATATGCTATTGATAACAATGAAGTGATGGATTTCCTCTCCAGGGTACCTTCAGATGTCCAAAAGGTAAAGCTCTAAGTGTGTCAGATACTGAAGTCATGAATGATTGAATTGGAATGTAAATCATACCATAGCTTAAATGTAACAATTATGATATTAGTACAATGTAGTTCTCACTTTTTGATCAAGGAATAGTGTGTGCGTGTTCCATTTTGGGGACAATTCAGTATCCACCTCACAATCAGCACATGATTATTCATTATAAATTGGTGAGATAGAAACTATAAAAACTTAATCCAACCAATCTAATTGGTGCGAGAACAGAATGTTGATCTCAAAATTGTCAGATTTCAAGTTTCACCCTTGTTAAATGTTTCAGTACGGCACCTCCTAATGGCCATGGTGGGAATTTTTTAATCCAGATTAGTGTTTCTTAGCAATATTTCTCTTGCATTCTCTTACAGTAACCTTAATCCCAACTGTTATTACAGGAAAATATAAAAGTAGCTTAAAAAAAAAAATCCCAACATGACCTTCCTGTTTTAACCTGTGCGATATACTCTCTTTTACGCCGTATGCCCTTCCTGACGCAACCCTCTGCATTTATCCGGGCTTGGGACCGGCGTGAGGGAGAGACACTGGTTTGTGGGCCCCCCCAACGGCTGCATTATACTCTCATATTATATATTTCACTAGTAATTGAAAAAGACTTTAATGCGAGTGCTTTACAAAAGTATATGCTGTATAATGTTTACATTTTATCATCAATAAATATAAAAGTAAAAATTGAAAAGTATTAACATTAATACTGTATTAATAAGTAAGACTGTCTATAGAATGTGTTTAAGAAGCATATTTTAGTGCATGTAATAGATACACAGTATTTTACTTCTGGTTGATAATTCGCGCATGTAATAGGATACATGGGGTTTTACTTGTGGGTACAGAAATCGCGGATTATCTTCATTTGCGGGAGGGGCCGGAACCAAACCCCCGCGAATAATGAGGGCCTACTGTATATGTATATAATACACACACATACACACATTCAGAGAGAAAGGTAAAATATACATGGTTCATTGTGGAAAGGTTTATTTTACTAACTTTTTTTTTTTTGTTGTTGTTGGTTCCCCATGATTCTTTAGGAGCAATATTTGTTGCCTAAACCTGCCCAGATTCACACTCCTTACAGAAGAAAGAGAACTAACCAGTAGATCCAGAGCTGAGCTCTTCTTCAGAGACTCTGTTAGTATCAGTGACACTACATCTCCCTATCCACTGAATTTAATTGGATACTTTTTCATTTTATTTCCCAGAATGTTTTATTTTAAAACAGTGTCAATTACTTGTTCATTTCAGAGATCAGTTTATTATATTTAAATGGTTTATTATTCTGCGTGCTGTGCAACGTTTTAAGTGACTTCAATATCAAACTTGACCCTTCTGTGGTGCATACTGCTGGGTTAATACCAAAGAAATTAATTCGTACAGGGATTATTATTCAAAGCAGACTTGGTTTCTGGGATGTTTGTTTTTTTTTGTTTTGTTTTTTTAAGATCAGTGTTTTTCTATAGTCAGTGGATGTGCCACAGGAAACACTGGTCTAAATTTGTGAGATGGGAGTTAGAAACACAGTCCTGCACTCAGACGCTATGGCCTGCATCCTGAATAACACAATGTTTAGAATTTATAGTAGCCACAGTTTCTGTATACATTAATATTTAAAGACTCAACTTCCAAGTTGATAATTCCTGAGGTACATGGAAGTGCTATATACTGCAATACTTGATGTTCAGTGATGCATTTTGTGCAGTCCATGTGTCTAAAGATTGTGGATTTCACAGTAAGCCTTAGTGGGGGTGTTTGAAACTATTCTTTACTGATTTCTATAACTTATGAGATTTACACTTTGTATATTTTTGTATTTTAAAGTGTTTAACAAAGATGTCATGTGATTATTATTATTGTAAAAAAATCTACATCTATAAATGTATACACGTGTGTGTGTATATATATGTATGTGTGTATACACACACAAATATTTCAGATCCATGCAAAATTTTAAGACGACGTGCCTTCTCTGTAATGCTGTAGAGTTGTAAATGAAACTAAATGTTAAACTGCACTTTGTAAACCAAATACATATGTATATGTGTTCAGGAGGTGTGTTGGTGATTATTGTTGAAGTTGATGGTTGTATTTCTTGTTTACCATTGAACATACATCAACTGATCAACCGTTTTATGTGTGACTAAAATCCCCAAATCACATTACAGACTCATTTTGTTTTTATTCCTGGGTGTACGCGGGATTCATGTAGACACAGCAACTTGATTTTTTTTTTTTTTTTGCACAACTACAGTTCACTAAATTTGACACACTGTTTACTGTACAATAGATCAGAACACAATAAACCCAGTTGAGCTGCAAAAATTCTTGTTGGCTTTGAATTTGTCTTTTAGATTATTGTTTAGCTGAATCCCAGGAGGGTGGCACTGCGTGGTGGTGCAGACTATTCTCTCGGGTCCTTGTGAATCTTTTTATCCAGACATGCACTTTAGGCTAATTTACTGTTCCAAATTGCCCTTGGGTGTGATTAATGAGTGTATGTGTTTGTCCTGTTATGGACTGGTGAGCTATTCAGGGTGTACTCCAACTTCCCCCAAATCAGTTAAAATGAATGGCACCAACTTCCAACTAACCACCATGTGTGCTATATATACCCATACACGCGACACTAAGATTTTGAGGGTTAATAAAGGCAATGTCAGCAACAGGCACAGGATCATACATGGAAACTCACAAAAGATGCAGAAAGGCAGAACAAAATTAAGACAATCGCCTACCCAGAGGTGTGACTTGCTGATGATAAATACACTCCCAGAAGTACATTCCCCCAATCAAAACAAACCAGAAAGCAAGAGGTAGGATCAAGATTAAGTAGTGATCCTGCAGTGAGAGCAAGAATAGGACTCATTGCAGTGGGCTGGACCTCAACAACAGACAAAAAAGATACCCTCTGCTGGAGCCTAATCAAATATTAAGTGTACCTCAGGATAATGTTCAATCATATCTCATCGTTATATTTATGATATACCTTTCTATAGATTTTATTTAATTTCTATTTCGACTTGTTCTTCAATTACATTTCACCTTTGACCTCAAACAGCCCTGTTTGTATGTTCGTAAAGCGAATGTTCATAAGTAGGGTAGCGTCTGTATATACAAATATTTTTTTTAATGAATTATGTATGAACATGCATAGCCTTATTTGTGACAGATGCACCAATTACCTGCCAAGAATATACAGACTGAGAAAAGGTCCAACCGAATCTTTATACAACCACAAAGGACCTGATGAGAGCGTTGGATGCATTGTCTGTATATTCATCTGTCAATAAGGAAGTCTTGCATCAACATGACCTGAAATACTATCATAAAGAAGAAAACCCTACTGCATAAAATCTAGACTGATGTTTACAGCTGCTCTCTAGGATACGAGCTAAGCCCTTTGGAAATGAAAAAAAGGAAAATTTGCCATTAATCAGCATAAAGTAAGAAGGGAAAATGATGAGGATTTACTTGAGACAATGTCATGCAAACGGTGAAGCAATCAGGTGGCAGCATCATGTGAAACCTGGAAATAGTTGATGTATCAAGTATCCCTATCCTATAATCATAATTATAGTATAATGTATATAAGTATTTTCCAAAACCTTACACCTATTTTACTGTGAAATGCTGGCAGGTGCAAAATCTATTCCAGCTTTATTTGGACCTATTATAAACAATTTCAGAATTAACTCACATCAATTCAATCCCACTTATTTTTATGATGTCATGCTTGTGTCCTACCATTATAGCCAAACAGCATAGGATGGTGGTGTGCAGGATGAGACTGATGGTGAGAAAGGTGAAAAAGGCAAAGGCAGAGCAGAAGACAAAGTGGTGGAAGCTGAAATAGGAAGAGTGTCATGTTTTCTTCAAGGAGGAGTTGAAACAGGCTTTGGGTAGTCAGGAAGTGCTTCCAGATGACTGGACAACCACAGCCAATGTGATCAGGGAGACCGGTAGGAGAGTACTTGGTGCGTCCTCTGGAAGGAAAGTAGATAAGGAAACTTGGTGGTGGAATGAGGAAGTGCAGGAGTGTGTACAAAAGAAGAGGTTAGCCAAGAAGAAGTGGGACATTGAGAGGACCGAAGAGAGTAAACAGGAGTACAGGGAGACACAGCGTAAGGCGAAGGTAGCGGTGTCAAAGGCCAAACAGAGGGTGTATGATGATTTGTATGATAGGCTGGACAGTAAGGAGGGAGAAAATGATTTATACAGGTTAGCACAGCAGAGAAATAGAGATGGGAAAGACGTGCAGAAAGTTAGAGTGATAAAGTACATGTATTGACTAATGACAGAAGTGTGCTGGGAAGATGGAAAGAGTACTTTGAAGAGCTGATGAATGAGGAAAATGAGAGAGAGAGAGAGAAAAAAAAAGAGTAGAAGGGGTGACCGTTGAGGACCAGGAAGTAGCAAAGATTAGTAAGGGAGAAGTGAGGAGGGCATCGAAGAGGATGAAGAGTGGAAAGGCAGTTGGCCCTGATGACATACCAGTTGAGGTATGGAAGTGTCTAGGGGAGGTAGCAGTAGATTTTCTGACAAGAATATTCAACAAGGTCTTAGAAAGTGAACAGATGCCAGAGGAATGGAGGAGAAGTGTGCTTGTGCCCATTTTTAAGAACAAGGGAGATGTACAGAGTTGTGGCAACTACAGAGGGATAAAGTTGATGAGCCATACAATGATGTCATGGGAAAGAATAGTGGAAGCTAGACTAAGGGCAGAGGTCAGCATTTGTGAACAACAGTTTGGTTTCATGCCAAGAAAGAGCACCACAGATGCAGTGTTTGCTTTGAGGATGTTAATCGAGAAGTACAGAGAAGGTCAGAAGGAGCTGCATTGTGCCTTTGTGGATCTGGAGAAAGCATATGACAGGGTGCCGAGAGAAGAATTGTGGTATTGTATGAGGAAGTCTGGAGTGGCAGAGAAGTATGTTGGAGTGGTGCAGAACATGTATGAGAGATGTAAGACAGTGGTGAGGTGTGCTGTCGGTGTGACAGAAGAGTTCATGGTGGAGGTGGGACTGCATCAAGGGTCAGCTCTCAGTCCCTTCTTGTTTGCTATGGTGATGGACAGGCTGACAGGTGAGGTGAGACAAGAATCTCCATGGACTATGATGTTTGCAGATGACATCGTGATCTGTAGTGAGAGCAGAGAGCAAGTGGAGAAAAATCTAGAGAGGTGGAGGTATGCCCTGGAAAGGAGGGGAATGAAGGTTAGTCTCAGTAAGACAGAATACATGTGTGTGAACGACAAGGACCCAAGAGGAACGGTGAGGTTACAGGGGGCAGAGATAAAGAAGGTGAAGGATTTTAAGTACTTAGACTCAACAATCCAGAGCAATGGAGAGTGTGGAAAAGAGGTGAAGAAGCACGTGCAGGCAGGTTGGAATGGATGGAGAAAAGTGTCTGGTGTGATGTGTGATAGGAGAGTATCGGCAAGAATGAAGGGAAAAGTGTACAAGACAGTGATGAGGCCAGCGATGTTGTATGGTTTAGAAACAGTGGCCCTGGGGAAAAGACAGGAGTCAGAGTTGGAGGTAGCAGAGATGAAAATGTTGAGGTTCTCTTTGGGAGTAACGAGGATGGATAGGATCAGGAATGAGTACATCAGAGGGACAGCACATGTAAGATGTTTTGGAGACAAAGTCAGAGAGGCTAGATTGAGATGGTTTGGACATGTACAGAGGAGGGATAGTGAGTATATTGGTAGTAGGATGCTGAGGTTGGAACTACCAGGCAGAAGGCCCAGAGGAAGACCAAAGAGAAGACTTATGGATGTGGTGAAGGCGGACATGAAGGTCATTGGAGTAAGAGTAGAAGATGCAGAGGATAGGGAGAGATGGAGGCAGATCATTTGCTGTGGCGACCCCTGAAGGTAACAGCCGAAAGGAAAAGAAGTTTGGTGCTGAGGATTGATTCCAACAGGAGTGTCAATAATTCATTGCCTATATTTCCTATATATATGAAAGAGTTTTGAGTGATTTTCATATATATATATATATATATATATATATATATATATATATATATATAGGTATGAAAAAGTATCTGAACCTTTTGGAATTTCTCACATTTCTGCATAAAATCACCATCAAATGTGATCTGAACTTTGTCAAAATCACACAGATGAAAAAACAGTGTCTGCTTTAACTAAAACACATACATACATACATACATACACACACACACACACACACACACACACACACACAGTTGGCCCCCAACTTACGAAATTAATCCATTCCAGAGCCCTCTTCGTATTGCGGGGATTTCGTAAGTAGGGGTCGCATTTTACATGTTAAACGCCTAATTTGTTCCAAGGCTCCAGTCATTGGACTGGATAAACCCCATAAACCCTTTAAAAATTATAAAAGTACACCAATTTTGTATGAAATGTGTTAAAAGTAAAAGAAAACTATTTATTGAACAATTTAAACATTTCATTAACATATTTATTAATTAAACCATTATTAAACATTTTTTATTCACACACACCTCTCTCTCTCTCGCGCGCGCGCGCGTGCTGCAGGCCACGCGCATTCCCTGCTTGACAAAGTCAACTTTAATTTGATTCCTTGAGGGATTGGAATTCCAGATGAGCTCAAATGCGCCCACATTCCTTTAACATTTACGGAATTAAAACAACTTAAAAAACTGCTCTAAAAACTAAAGAGTGAAGCTTCCTTCTGTTTCTATCTGGGAGGCCAGCGGGGCGGGATGTTGAGAGACAGCCAATGAGAGAGCAACTCGCGCATCATGTGAAATTTTGATTGGCACGTTTGAATTTTGAATTTCTTCTCTTAAGAGGGGGTTGTTTCATAACCCGGGGGTTTCATACACAGGGGTCTTCGTAAGTGTGTGTGTGTGTGTGTGTGTGTATATATATATACACACACACACACTTTATATTATTAAATATATATATACACACACACACACACACTAGTCCTTCTCAAAAAATTAGCATATTGGGATAAAGTTCATTATTTTCTGTCATGTACTGATAAAAACTAAACTTTCATAAATTTTAGATTCATTGCAGACAACTGAAATAGTTCAAGCCTTTTATTGTTTTAATATTGATAATTTTGGCAAAAAAAGGTAAAGAAAAAACAAAAATCCCTATCTCAAAAAATTAGCATATTTCATCTGACCAATTAAAAAAAAAAAAAAAAAGTGTTTTAAATACAAAAAAGCCAACCTTCAAATAATTATGTTCAGTTATGCACTCAATACTTGGTCGGGAATCCTTTTGCAGAAATGACTGCTTCAATGCGGCGTGGCATGGAGGCAATCAGCCTGTGGCACTGCTGAGGTGTTATGGAGGCCCAGGATGCTTCGATAGCGGCCTTAAGCTCATCCACAGTGTTGGGTCTGGTGTCTCTCAACTTTCTCTTCACAATATCCCACAGATTCTCTATGGGGTTCAGGTCAGGAGAGTTGGCGGGCCAGTCGAGCACAGTAATACCATGGTCAGTAAACCATTTACCAGTGGATTTGGCACTGTGAGCAGGTGCCAGGTCGGGCTGAAAAATGAAATCTTTATCTCCATAAAGCTTTTCAGCAGATGGAAGCATGAAGTGCCCCAAAATCTCTTGATAGCTAGCTGCATTGACCCTGCCCTTGATAAAAAAAATAAATAAAAAAAAACAGTGGACCAACACCAGCAGCTGACATGGCACCCCAGACCATCACTGACTGGGTACTTGACACTGGACTTCAGGCATTTTGGCATTTCCTTCTCCCCAGTCTTGCGCCAGACTCTGGCACCATGATTGCCGAATGACATGCAAAATTTGCTTTCATCCGAAAAAAGTACTTTGGACCACTGAGCAACAGTCCAGTGCTGCTTCTCTGTAGCCCAGGTCAGGGGCTTCTGCCGCGGTTTCTGGTTCAAAAGTGGCTTGACCTGGGGAATGCGGCACCTGTAGCCCAGTCCACTGCTTCCACAGGTCCCCCAAGGTCTGGAATCGGCCCTTCTCCACAATCTTCCTCAGGTCCAGTCGCCTCTTCTGGTTGTGCAGCATTTTCTGCCACACTCTTTCCTTCCCACAGACATCCCACTGAGGTGGCTTGATACAGCACTCTGGGAACAGCCTATTCGCTCAGAGATTTCTTTCTGTGTCTTACCCTCTTGCTTGAGAGTGTCAATGATGGCCTTCTGGACAGCAGTCAGGTCAGCAGTCTTACCCATGATTGCGGTTTTGAGTAATGAACCAGACTGGGCGTTTTTAAAAGCCCCAGGAATCTTTTGCAGGTGTTTAGAGTTAATTGGTTGATTCAGATGATTAGGTTAATAGCTCGTTTAGAGTACCTTTTCATGATATGCTAATTTTTTGAGACATGAATTTTGGGTTTTCATGAGCTGTATGCCAAAATCATCAGTATTAATACAATAAAAGATCTGAAATATTTCAGTGGGTGTGCAATGAATCTAAAATATATTAAAGTTTAATTTTTATCAGTACATTACATAAAATAATTAATTTTATCACAATATGCTAATTTTTTGAGAAGGACCAGTATACTACACAGGAATGACACAATCTGATTAATATAAAATAATCAAGAAGTTATCCTCCTCACCACCTTGGTGAAAAAAAAAAAAAAATATATATATATATATATATATATATATATATATATTTTTTTTTTTTTTTTTTTTTTTTTTTTTTTTTTTTTTAAACAGCTGAATTTAGGGTGAGTTCTAGTTCACTCACCATCATAACTAGTGTAGATTTTCAGAGCAGCTTGGTTAAAATTGACTTGGCAATTTACGGTATCTGTCAGAATTTAGATTTACATAAGTTTTCATTAACAGGACACACAGTGAACTTCAATGAGAAGAGAAACACACTTTGAAACTCAAGGATCAAGTTAAAGAAATGCTCGATCGAGAATGGAGCAGGCGAGAGGAGACACTGCTGGGAACACTTCAAGAAATGTTAAAGGATAACATAATTGGTAAGAAGCACAAGTAATAATAAATCTGTGCAGAAATTTGATAACCTAACACATTCATCAAGATTGGTATCTCGTGATGGAAGGTCTCTCAATGATGTCTCTACCTTTATTATTTTTGCAGACACTCATTCCATTCCAGACCAAGATGAACAAGAATGCTCCAAACAAAAGGTGTTGCAGTGGCTGAATATCCCAAATCCTTCTGAATGCATATCAGCTTCAGAAAGCTGTACTTAAACCAGTGGTTCTTAAATAGTGAGGTGCACTCCCTGGGATGGGGGTGGGGGGTCTGTGACCCCAGGGAATATGCTTTTTTTTTTGCCATCCTAGAATAAAGTAGTTTTACATTCACTACACTAGGTGGCAGTGGCTCCCTCACTGTCAGAGTGTCTCAGAGAGAATTAGCTCAATGGTAAAATATGAAGTGAAGTTAATAAACCCACCATGAAAATATGTTTAACAGGGACCAAGAGAGACGGAGACAGTGAGAGAAATGAAAGTCTCCCGAAAGCTAAGACCAGGAGGTATGATGAAGGAGATGTAGTACTCAGCTTCACCTTGCTGCGGTGAGAAAAGACCACTGTGTTTACTGTGTCTAAAACATTGGCAGCAGACCACATGAAGCCAAATAAATGAAGGCGTCACTTAAAAGACATCACACCCCAAATCATGCTGAGAAGCCGCGTGAGTTTTTTTCAGAGAAAGCATTCCGAATATTTCCAACAACGATCCCCCCTTGTGACTGCTACTCCAGCAAACTAGCGAGCTCTATTATCATCATATAAGGTGGGGTACCAAATTGCTCAGTCAAAAAACCCCAGAGCACAGCAGAGGAACTGATCCTACCTGCAGCAGACACGGTCTCTGTCATGCTGGATGAGGTCAATGCTGTGAAAATAAATCCAGGTCTCAGTTCAGCATTGAGCAGGAGCTGAGAGTTCAGTATCGTGCTTTAAACCCGGCTTCGATTGTAGCCATTAATCCTGACTTAATCATTTTTACAAAAAAATTATAAATTGTTTTATTAATTTTTGTTTTGTAGGTTAAAGTGGTTTATATATTGTGCTCCTGAGTTAATGTTGCTGATCAATTTGAATTTATTATTATTTCATTTATTTAATTTTATTTTTCAGTATTGAATGGTTAAAATTGTTGGTCAAAAATGTTTCAAGTTTAAATGAGGATACTTTTTATTTCAGGCAAATGGATGCACTTTAAATCTTTTTGTTTAAAGTCAAAAAAGTTAAAGTTATTCTTAGTTGGAAGTTGATCTATATTTCTTCTTTTTGTATTCTATAATGTTATTGAGGATACAGTGTTATGCAGAGGATTAGTTATAACAATTTTATAGACAAATGACACTATTATCGTGGGGGGGTTCCTCTTCCAGGAGGAGGCACGACAGAATAATTGAGAAGCATTGACTAATACCCCCATTTCACTAGAGTGCGGCACACTCACGAAAGCAAAAATGTCATCTGCCAACATTCCGCACTTCTTCCTTCATCTTCCATGTCATTCTGTACGAGTTCCTCCACTTCCGGCAGACCAAAATCTTACGTGAACGTGCTTTTGAACATGTTCAAATGCAAGTTCACGGAAAAAAAATTCCGTGAGTCTTCCCTTTGGTTCCATAGTCCTTCTGTAAACATTGTCCTTTCCGCAAACGGTCCGTAATCTTTCCTTTTATACTGTAAGTGTTCCGTGACTTATCCGCAAGTCTTCCTCCCTCTTCTGTATGGTCAAAAGCGGCTACGGAGCAGTCCCGTTCATCTACAGATCCCCACGGAATACTCACGGAAGGCACGGAATACATACGGAACAATAAAGAAATACTGCGATACCTCGGTAGACCAGTGTTTCCCAATCCCTGTTCCGCGGCACATTAGTGTGCCGTGAGAAATCATCAGGTGTGCCGTGGAAGATTAACCTAATTCACTTAGCGTGTAGTAACAGTGCTATTCTGCTAGAGGGCAGTATCATTTTTGTTCCGTGGTGTGCCTTGTGATTTTTCTTATGTAAAAGGTGTGTCTTGGCTCAAAAAGGTTGGGAAACACTGCCGTAGACATTACACGGAACAGTCACGGAATACATAAGGAACATTTACGGAATGGTCATGGATAGCACGGAAGTTTAACAGAACACTCACAGAAATCACTTTGACTATAAATACAGATGCGCAAGACAAAGAGCCATTATTTTCGAGAGACGCTACAATGCCGAATGTCAAGAGGAAGACAACCACCAAGAGGCCATGGTCTCCAACGCCAGAAAACCAAGTGGAAGAGACTTCTCAGGAAGCCGAGGTCAACACGGAGTCGGATGTCGCTTCCGATAGCGCCACTGACCCAAACAAGAAGGCACGAGTATATATCAAGCTCACCAACGATGAGGAGCAGGTCATGGTAGAGTTCATCCTGGTGAATGAGTGCCCTTACAACAAAAACTCCAATCCTGGACGGACAAGCAGCACAAGCCCAAGCTCTGGGCTGATCAGGCTTCACGCATGGGGAAAACCGACAAGGAGCTGAATCAGAGTGTGCGGGCTGGGTAAACTCAGACGTTGGAAGTTGGGGCAAGCTAACATGAACATGTCTCAGAGGGACCAATGTATATACGACAGCTTCTTATGTCCACACATTGTCGAGGTACAGCGGAGGAACGTTGGCTCTCTGAAGGCAAAGATTGCTGCTGCAGCTGGCTCCGGTGGTTCCACGCCCACCACCACTGGAGAATCTCCACTGCCATCAATGTCAGAGGGGGCACAGGACATTGCAGCTGAACAGGCAACACCCATCATCCTCCTCAACGCAACGGCAATCACCACAGCATCCAGGTCCACCTTGGCAAGGTCTGGATATACAACGTTTAACCTTGACGACAGAGCCGACCGGATTCTCGCAGCAACCGAACAGCTGGTGAGACAGAGAAGTACGGATGGCCAATGAGTCAGAGAGGGTGAGTTTCACCAGTTGGGCGGCAGCTGTGCTGCAGAATCTTCCAAAACCTGTTTACAGGCATGCCAAGATGATTTCCACCTTTTTGTAAGTCAAATGGGTCATTTTTGAGAGCGATGCAAAGCCGGAAAGATCTTTGGGGGGGTGGGGGGGTGTCATCATCACTGGTCATATTATATCCAAATATGTGAGGTGCTACCCGCGTTTTGTTTATCTGTGTGGTTATTGATATCTAGTGGAGTGAAAAACAGCTGGTTCTGGTTTATTGCACGTGTCAAGCATCGAAATGATATGCCAGTCTGGTCATCTTGCCATGGGCCCGTGGCACAGAGAGCAAATATCAGATCATCAACAGATGTGATCAAGCAGCATTATGTATAAATATGACTATGAATGATATTATTTAAGTCTTATAGTATTAAATTATAAAGCTTCGTGTACATGAATAAATTCTACTGATATTATTAAACTCGGTATGCTATAAATAGTCCTACCGGTACACAGTTTAAAGCAGGGGTGGGGAACTTATGGCTCGCAAGCCAGATGTGGCTCTTTTGATGACTGTATCTGGCTCTCAGATAAATCAGGTGGCCTTTGTTAACAGAATAATGAATACATAATTTCACCGTCATTTAAATAAAAACACAAAAAAAGGCATAAAATAAAACAAAAACAGATGAATAAATCGTGCACATTTAAATCTATCAATCTATTTTCAATGCCACGTGACTGTGGTGCGAAGCGGAGAGCTCATCCTTTCTGTATGTGGGCGAGACCGATACCTTGAAACTCTAATTTTATTGGATTATAACAACAGACACAGATTGTTTTTGAGTAGAGAGATAAATTTCTCTCGTTTTTGATCAGCTCATTTGGCGAGGCCAAGCACAGCTGGCAAGCAAACACAAATGGACAGACATGGAAAACCTTCAACCCGCAGACCGGCTGATTGCCAAAATTGGGACGCGCTTCCTGTCACATAAACACTGCAGCATGTGAGTCCTTCACACGGACGGCCGTGTACCCATTTGTTTTAGTGGCTGAGTTGCGTGTACTTTATAGGTGACCAACGTAACTTTCCGCGACTGTGTAAATAAAAGGCGGAGATGAAGTGATAAATAGTTTCAAAGCCAAATCGCACCTCCCTGCGCTCCATGCACTTCCGCCCACTCCGTGGATGAGGTGCTGCTACGCCTCGGTTGCTTCCCTGCCATCGTGTACTCACTTACTTTTTGACCACGACAGCACTGATAGTAAGAAGTACTTTTATTATTAATAAATAACTTCATTATGACAATGTTTATTTAAAATAAATTCAGAGTCTTACTTTTTTTCTTTGAAAAAATATTGAGGCACACCACCATATTAACAATTTAAAGCCATTCTCATCAAATTTTCTTTAAAAGGAATCAAATAAACACAAAGAAATATATATTTTTTTATAATTTGTACTCACTCAGTGTGAATCCTGGGCCTGTGTGGATGAACAGAGCTGATATCCTGACAGGAATCGAAGCTCCAAGTTCTTCCTCAACAACTCTCATTTTCCTCAGTCTCGCTCTGTTTCTTGTTTTTTATGGCAGTCAGGCTTGAAAAGCTTACTTGGCACGACACCACTGTTGGATATCCTTTCACCGCACACCAGGCACACCGGTATTGGTGGAGTGGAATCTCCGGTAAATGAGAATCCAAATAACGGATAGCTCTCGTTGTATTGCCTTACAGTGGAGGCCTTGCTCGACTTCACCGTCTTTGCTTTCTTTTACTGCCACACTAAGCCCTTCATCTGGTTCCGAATTTTGTCCAGCATCCAGTTCGGAGTTGGTATTTTTTCTTTTCAAAAACTTTCCCTTGTGGTAACTGTTGTGTCTTGCTAATCAATGCCACCTGCCATCACCCACGCGCCACTAATCCACTTGTTTCAAAGTAAAAGGCAGTCTACAACTAACTACTGTACCTGCTCCCCCCTACAGACGAAAAGTATTCATTACATTATTTTAGACCAATTAGGTGAAATTGGATAATTTCCCACGGCACACCTGACTATCTCACGGAACACTAGTGTGTCGCGGCACAGTGGTTGAAAAACACTGTCGTCGAATACGTACTATCCTATACTACACGAGAATAGCGTGGTTCATCATCACGGGATCAATTCTGCACTGAAAGGGTGGTTGCTGAATGATCCTTGAGACAGAACATCAAGGGCACTTTTCAGTTTAGTGACATCCACTGAGCATGAGGCAAATAATTATTTTAGCATACACTGTATACTGTAACACATGGGAACACAAGTAACAATAAAATAAGATTTTTATGATTTGTCTCACATTTTAAATTATGACAGAGGAGTGTTAGCGTATACTGTACGACACAGAAAAACAAGACAGACACACAAAAATAAGACGTTTGATCATCTATTTATTTTTTTTCATTTACAAATAGTGACAATCATGACGCCGGCTGTTCCAAGTGACAGTTACAAATTATGAGTCGCTTACATTTTGCTCATATATATATATATGCACACATACACACATATATGTGTGTGTGTATATATATATATATATATATATATATATATATAAAAGACAGGACAAAGACTTTCTATTGAAACTTCATCTATCATTTATCATTGATAAATGAAGTTTCAATAAAAAGTCTTTGTCCTGTCCTTTTATTTTTATTTGCTCTACGAAAAAGTATTAAGAGAGTTTACGGAAGGATCTACTCAGAAAACAGTACATACATATATACATATACACTATATATATATATATATATATATATATATATATATATATATATATATATATATATATATATATATATATATAAGCATAAGATCATTTGAAAACTGTTTATTCTGGTTTTCAACAGTTGTGATGAATGAAGAAAAAGAGCAAATCCGAGGGGCAAACACTTCAAATGCAACACTGCGTCTGAAAAAACTGCAGGAGAGTCAGAGAATAATTACATGGAGACACTTCTTGTATGCACAAATCTTGCCAAGTGGAACACAACACAGATAAAACCAATCACATGTGGAAGGGATATTCAGATATGATTCTATGCAAAAGGGGGAAGGAGAGGGAAACAAATTGCAACTTTGGAAGGCTTGGTGGTATAGTGGTTAGTACACTTCACAGCACGAAGGTTCTGGGTTCATTTCCTGGGTGTTTCTGTGTGATGTGCATGTTCTCCCTGTGCTCTTATGGGTTTCCTCAAATATTAGTCCAAAGGTGCACATCAGGCTAATTAGCTTCTCCAAATAAATGTGAGCGCAAATAGTTTTGTGTGTGTTGGCCCTGTGATGGGTTAGCGAGCTGTCCAGGGTTTGCCCCGCATTTGCCCAGTGTCTGCTGAGATGGGGTCAGCCTCCGTGTAAGCCTAGTAGGTTTATGAGGTTCGGCAAATGAACGATGAGTGAGATTTAAACTTTCATATTATTTCTAAACTGATCAATGGTTTGGTTTTTCTTGGCCGTGGACGCAGTGCAATTCTACGTCAACAAACTTTATAGTGGGATTGAATACCAGGTTTGCCGATCGTTTGGGAGCATTTTCAATTGTACATGGCCTTCTTTTATACAATTGAATATAGTGAGTTCCAAGGTTGTTATGCCTAGGGATGGCATTGGGGACAAGCTCCTAATGCTTATAAAATGCCTCTTATGGCACGTGTCTCATATAGCCTCTGACAATCAAGTCCAGCTCCTGGCCTTCCCATGGTGGAATTGTTTCTACTAACAGAAGAAGGGGTGTGGGCGAGTTCTCTGGCGTCTAAAAACCAGTGCTTTGGGTAGGTGGGATTCGTTAACCCTGGAGGGCTGCTCTCCTAGGAAAAAGAAAAACTCTTATTTCAAACCTGGGCAGATGGGGTTCATTAACTTGGGAGGGTTGCTCATCTAGGAGAAGGAGCACTTTGATTTCAAAATAGACCAGGTTATGTCTTTAAACTACTTACAAGGGTGCTGGCAGCAGTACGCCCTTGGTGCTCTGTGGCAGAGGAACCTCGAGGTCAATGGCGCATCACCAGATGGCAAGCGGAGGAGCCAGGTTTGGTCTATGATTGGCATCACCAGGCAAGTCAGGTGTCACTGCAGGGCAACCTCCATTTTGGCTAGGTCTGTGGCAACAGTTTGCACTACTTGGCATGAGACTTGGAGGTCCACAGAGGCAGAACGGTAGGGGCGCGACATCGCCTGGCTTAACTACTGAGCAAGGCACTGTGCTAGGAGAGGAGGAGGTGGGGAGAAGCCCAGCAACGATGGATAGACTGTGACGGCAGCAGGTCTAAGAAGCTGGAAGCTGCCAGTATGACATCTGCACGTAGGCAGTTCACAGGTGATGGTCGCAGCTCAACTGAAATTCTGGATGCCCTAAACTGGGGAGCCCCTAGAAAAGATGGGGTATACAAAGCTCGCCTGGAATAACCTGGCTGGTTTACTGCGACCAGCAGGTCTTCACTACACCAGTAGAAAATATAAGAAAATGACTTTAAATGTTGCTACATGGAACGTACGTACAATCCTTGACAACGATAGAAGACTTGAGAGACGTACTACACTTATGGCAAAGGTATGAGAACACTATAACATCGACATTGCTGCCTTGCAAGAAACCAGGTTGCAAGGTCAAGGTCAACTTCGTGAGGATAAGTTCACTTTCCACTGGAGAGGGAGATCAGACGAAAGGCGTGAAGCTGGTGTTGCCGTTGCCATATCAAATCAAATTGTAAGCAAGAAGGTATCATTATCAATTGGAGAAACAGAAAGAATCATGAGCCTCTGCACACCTATAGCTAATCAGCGGTATCTCACGGTAATCTCTGTATATGCTCCGACCATGATGTACACTGATGTGGACAAAGACGCATTCTACCAGAGCTTGGCAGAAGTGGTGGACAAAATACCCAAAGACGACATTCTAGGTAACTTCAGTGCTAGAGTGGGTCGTGACCATATCAGCTATGGAGGCACTACTGGGAATTTTGGTAAGGGTGAGAAAAACTCAAACGGCGAATTTGCTGTTGAACTTCTGTACTCAGCATGGACTGTGTATTACTAACACTTATTTCCACCAACCAGACAAGAACTACTATACATGGATGCATCGAAGATCTAAACACTATCACCTGCTTGACTATGTTCTGACACAGAAGACCGGCTTGCTAGAAGTATTGTCAACTAAGGCCATGAGGGGTGCAGAATGTTCATCTGATCATTACATGGTGTGCACAAACTCAAAAACTTTCCTTTCCTAGAAGGAAGACACCTGCAAATACACGAGCCAAGAAACTGGACACCAAAAAGCTTGAAAGCATTGAGCAGCAAGAAAGACTGGCTGCAGCCATTTCAGCCACCCTAGATGGCAATAATATCAACAGCAATGATGTTGAAGAGCTATGGACCAAGCTAAAAGACTCTACTTATTCTGCAGCTGAAACTGTACTAGGACATATGGGGAAGAAATCACCTGAGTGGTTCCAAGAGAATGAGGAAGTTATCCAGAGCCTTCCACAAGAAAAGAGAAATCTTACAACAAACACCTCAGACTAAACTTAAGATCCACAGAGACTGCCTTCAAACGTTTAAAGGCCAGAGTACAGAGAGAAATCAGAGCCATCAAGGACATGTGGTGGAGCAACAAAGCAGCAGAACTACAAGAGATGGCGGACAGGAATGACCTCTTCCAAGGATTGAAAGCCATCTACGGACCAAGAAGTAATGCCGTAGCTCCAGTGAAGAGTGCAGATGGTAACCAACTCCATACAAATCTGGAAGAAATCAGGGCAAGGTGGAAGGAGCGCTTCAGCGATCTCCTCAACCAATAGGGATCAGCAGACCCTCATGCCTGCAGCTTGATTCAGCAAAAGAAAACCAGAGAAGGGCTCTCTGATCACAGCCATAGAGTTAGAGAAAGCACTGAAGAGTACAAGGTGTGGCAGGGCTCCTGGCCAAGATGGCATCCCTGCAGATCTGTGGAAGAATGGTGGTCAGTCCTTGAGGCATGAACTACTTCAGTTGGTCAATACTTGCTTGATGAACTCGAGCATCCCTCAAGATTTTAAGGATGCAGTCATAGTAACCATGTACAAGAAGAAGGGTCTTAGAAGTGAATGTGGTAAACACCATGGCATTTCCTTATTGTCAATAGCAGGTAAGATTTTGGCTAAAATTATCCTAAATCACATTAAGATCTTGGAGAAGGTGCTTTCAGAGAGCCAGTGTGGTTTCAGAGCAAACAGGTCAACTATAGATATGATCTTCAATCTGGGACAGCTCCAAGAAAAAGCCATTGAACAACACCAAGCATGTGGTCTTTGTAGATTTCTCGAAGGTCTTCAACACTGTGGATAGAGATGTTTTGGAAGGTGCTGAAACTATATGGCTGCCCAGGCAAAGTTATAAATATTATCAAAAGCTTCCATGAAGGCATGTCTGGAAAGGTATCGATTGGTGGAAACATCAGTGAAGCTTTTATATGTGAAATATGTGCGAGAGAACTACTTTATGCCGGTGATTCTGTTTTGGTTGCAACGAACGCACATGACAGCCAAGAAATTGTTGACTGCTTCTATGAGGCATCCCACTTGTTTGGCCTTAAGATCAATGTATCCAAGACAGAACTACTCTATCAACCCCGAAAAGATGGCTTGGGAGTATGCCTGGATGTGCTGGTGAATGGGTCACCCCTGTCAAGAATTGAACACTTCAGCTATCTTGGTACTGTGATTTCCAGTTCACACTCATCTGACTGGGAGGTTGAACGGTGAATTCAAGTGGCTACCAAAGCCTTTGGGGCCCTATATAATCGTCTGTGGTCAAGACATGACATCAAGATAGAAACCAAAGTTAAAGTGTCTACGTAATGCCGCAGTCCTACCAGTGCTTCTCTTACTCAATAGGTTGCATGACTCTCTACCGTAGACACATAAAAAAACTGACTGTGACACAGCTTCGACGTCTGCGCCAAATCATGGGGATTTGCTGACAGGACAGGGTGCCGACTGTTGTGCCGGAAGAAGCCAATACAGTTAGCGCAGAGGCATTAATTACGGCATCACAGCTCCGCTGGGCAGGGCTTGTTTATTGCATGCCGGACACCAGACTCCCAAAAGCAGTATTTTATAGACTGTTTGTCCAGGGAGAGAGATCACACGGTGCGCAGAAGCTCTGCTTCAAGGATGTGCTGAAGAGGCACATGAAGCACAGTGGAATCAATTACAACAGTTGGGAACAAGATGCCAGTGATAGAAGTCTCTGGGGAGCAGCAGTGAGAAATTCAAAGATAGTTATTGAAGAGAAACACTAAAGAGAATATGAATATAGACATCAAATGAGACATTCCTTGCCAACATCAGGGTTCGCTTGTCATTTCTGCGGACGACTTTGCCATTCGCAGGCCAGCCTGGTGGCCCACCTGCAGTTTTGCAGGGTTTAACTGTCCTTGTGATGCAGTCATCTTTGTATCGATGGACAGCCAGAAGAATGTAGTGATGCTGTTGGAACAACTGAATGCGTTTTTCAAGCTCTTCTAATGATGAAAATGTATCCCCGACATGGAACGCATGTTCTTCCATCGCCATTTTGACCATGTGACTGACGTCAGTTGCGCATGTGCGAAATCTCATTTTCGAGATGCCGTATGAATAGTGGTGCCGTAATGCGGGGGGGAGACCCACAAACCAGTGTCTCTCCCTCACGCCGGTCCCGAGCCTGGATAAATGCAGACGGTTGCATCAGGAAGGGCATCCGGCGTAAAACAAATGCCAAATAAAATATGCGAATCACAACAAAGAATTTCATACTGGATCGTTCGAGGCCTGGGTTAACAACGACCGCTATCAGTGCTGTTAACCAACAGGGTGCTGGTGGAAATTGGACTACTGTTGGTCGAAGACGTCGAAGAAGGAGAGGCGGGAGGTGTGTCCGAAGGCAGAGAGAGAAGAGGAAAGGCATGAGTCTAGGACTGAAAGTAGGGGCTTTAAATGTTGGAACTATAGAAGAAAAAAGTAGAGAGCTGGCTGACATGATGCAGAGGAGGAAGGTGAACATACTGTGTGTTCAGGAGACCAGGTGGAAAGGGTTTAAGCTGTTTTTTTCATGGTGTGGATGGGAAGAGAAATGGAGTAGGAGTCATCTTGAAGGAGGAGTTTGTCAGGAATGTTCGAGAAGTGAAAAGAGTGTCAGACAGAGTGATGCGTCTCAAGGTAGAAATTGAAGGCGTGATGTTCAATGTTGTTAGTGCTTATGCCCCACAGGCAGGATGTGAGCTAGAAGAGAAGGAGAGATTCTGGAGTGAGATAGATGAAGTGATGCAGAGTACCCCCAGAGGTGAAAGCGTGGTCATTGTGGCAGACTTCAATGGACATGTTGGTGCAGGAAACAGAGTGGACGAAGAAGTGATGGGCAGGTTTGGTATCCAGGACAGGAACGCAGAAGGACAGATGTTGGTAGATTTTGCAAAAAGGATGGAAATGGCTGTGGTAAATACTTTCTTCCAGAAGAGACAGGAGCATAGGGTGACATAAAACTGGAGGTAGGAGCACACAGGTAGACTACATCTTGTGTAGGCAATGTAATTTGAAGGAAGTCAGTGACTGCAAAGTAGTAGTGGGTGAGAGTGTTGCCAAACAGCATAGGATGGTGGTGTGCAGGATGATGCTGATGGTGAGGAAGGTGAAGAAGGCAAAGGCAGAGCAGCAGACAAAGTGGTGGAAGCTGAAAAAGGAAGTGTCATGTCTTCAAGGAGGAGTTGAAACAGGCTTTGGATGCTCAGGAAGTGCTTCCAGATGACTGGACAACTACAGCAAATGTGATCAGGGAGACAGGTCGGAGAATACTTGGTGTGTTATCTGGAAGGAAAGGAGATAAGGAGACTTGGTGGTGGAATGAGGAAGTGTAGGAATGTGTACAAAGGAAGAGGTTAGCTAAGAAGAAGTGGGACATTGAGAAGACCGAAGAGAGTAAACAGGAGTATAGGGAGACACAGCATAAATCGACGGTAGCGGTGTCAAAGGCCAAACAGAGGGTGTATGATGACTTGTATGCTAGGTTGGAAAGTAAAGAGGGAGAAAATGATTTATACAGGTTGGCACAGCAGAGAAATAGATTATGGGAAGGACATGCAGTAAGTTAGAGTGATTAAGGACATAGTGGAAAACGTATTGACTGATGACACAAGTGTTCTGGGAAGATGGAAAAAGTACTTTGAAGAGCTGATGAATGAGGAAAATGAGAGAGAAAAAGAGTAGAAGAGGTGACCGTCGAGGACCAGGAAGTAGTAATGATTAGTAAGGGTGAAGTGAGGAGGGCATTGAAGAGGATGAAGAATGGAAAGGCAGTTGGTCCTGATGACATACCGGTGGAGGTATGGAAGTGTCTTGTAGAGGTAGCAGTAGATTTCCTGACAAGAACATTCAACAAGGGAGACGTGCAGAGTTGTGGCAACTACAGAGGGATAAAGTTGATGAGCCATACGATGAAGTTATGGGAAAGAATAGTGGAACCTAGACTAAGGGCAGAGGTCAGCATTTGTGAACAACAGTTTGGTTTCATGCCAAGAAAGAGCACCACAGATACAGTGTTTGCCTTCAGGATGTTAATAAAGAAGTACAGAGAAGGTCAGAAGGAGCTGCATTGTGCCTTTTGTGGATCTGGAGAAATCATATGACAGGGTGCCAAGAGAGGAACTTTGGTATTGCATGAGTAAGTATGGAGTGGCAGAAAAGTATGTTAGAGTGGTGCAGGACATGTATAAGAGATGTAAGACAGTGGTGAGGTGTGCTGTCGATGTGATAGAAGAGTTCAAGGTGGAGGTAGGACTGCATCAAGGGTCAGCTCTGAGCCCCTTCTTGTTTGCTATGGTGATGGACAGACTGACAGACGAGGTTAGAGAAGATTCCCCATGGACTATGATGTTTGCAGATGACATTGTGATCTGTAATGAGAGCAGAGAACAAGTGCAAGAAAATATAGAGAGGTGGAGAGGTGGCCTTGGAAAGGAGGGGAATGAAGATTAGCCTCAGTAAGACAATACATGTGTATGAATGTCAAGGACCCAAGAGGAATGGTGAGGTTACAGGGGGCAGAGATAAGGAAGGTGGAGGGTTTTAAGTACTTAGACTCAACAATCCAGAGCAGTGGAGAATTTGGAGAAGAGGTGAAGAAGCGTGTGCAGGCAGGTTGGAAAGGTTGGAGAAAAGTGTCCGGTGTGGTGTGTGATAGGAGGGTATCGGCAAGAACAAATGGAAAAATGTACAAGATGGTATTGAGGCCAGCGATATTGTATGGTTTTGAAACAGTGGCACTCAGGAAAAGACAGGAGGCAGAGCTGGAGGTAGCAGAGATGAAAATGTTGAGGTTCTCTCTGGGAGTAACGAGGATGGATAGGACCAGGAATGAGCACGTCGGAGGGACAGTACATGTAAGATGTTTTGGAGACAAAGTCAGGGAGGCTAGATTTAGATGGTTTGGACATGTACAGAGAAGGGATAGTGAGTATATTGGTAGTAGGGTGCTGAGGTTGGAACTACCAGGCAGAAGGCTGAGAGGAAGACCAAAGAGACGATTCATGGATGTGGTGAAGGAGGACATGAAGGTAGTTGGTGGAAGAGAAGAAGATGCAAAGGATAGGGTGAGATGGAGGCAGATGATTCGCTGTGGCGACCCCTGAAGGGAAAAGCTGAAAGGAAAGAAGTACGAATTGCGGTGCCGTACTCACTCCGGTTTCTTTTCCAAAACGCCTTGATTATGAACTTTCTCTTCTTCCGTAGTCAGACATATTCAGCATTGCGGAAACAGTTGTGTTTTCTTTCCATTTGTATTTTCGATATAATTTCCGAGCGGTTTTCACATTGGTAGAAAATATATTTACAGTGATTATATGCAGTCGAGGAGTTAAACGAATTTGAGTATTACAGTTTCTTGAAGATAATTATCAACTTTGCTAACGAGTTTAGCAATCTACCACTGAATGTGGCTGTGATAAACAGGTTTAGCATTAGCAATGGTAAAACACACAGTGAGTATTTGTGGGATAATATTCGTTCTGTGTTTGCCGTTCGGAGACTTTGTGTGGGGATGGTTTCACAACAACAACAATAACATTCAAGACAATACGCAACAACAAATCAAGCTCGTCGGTAAGGTGACAGCGGACAGTGTGGACCAAAGCTGTTTCTGTCATGTAAGTACAGACTTATTAAAGATATAGTGCACAAAAGTTTACTTCAGATTCACTTTATTATGGTTATTCAGGAAGTGGTTTATAGCTTGTGCTAACTGTATCTTTCTCGCACTTTCCATTGTCACTCAGGTCTGACGTCATAAGTGCGCGAGCTCACCTTACATTTCCCTCAAATGTTCCCTCCTCCTTTACCAAATCATGAATACGTTTCATTCTGTTTGCATTTATTTTCATGAAGTGCGTAGGAAATCTGGACTACTGATAATAATGCGCCACATGCTTAGGATTTCTGTAGAATATTCTTCCTTTACTTCTTAGAAACAGTTTCATTTGATGTTCTCGTTTTTATGTCTGTTTCTCAGTTTTATTGCATAAAGTGACGTAATCTTTTAGGATACATTAATATAGTTTATATATAGTTAATCCTTTAACATATGAGATCAGGCTTTGTGTTAACTCTGTAGAAAACCTGAGAACTTGCACATCAACCTGTATATGTATCTATTTATTTATTTACTTATATAATATATATGTATGTGTGTATGTTTGTACTTGTATCTATTTTTGCACCCCCTACTGATAGTACCTCAAGAGCCTGTAACAGTGAATTTCTCCATTGTGAGATTAATAAAGCTGTATCTTATCTTATCTTATCTTATATTTCGTAGTTTGCGAACTTTAATTTGCCCTATTATTGTGTTATTAAAAATGTGCACATTTCAGATTTTTAAGGGGTGAATGTCATATATTCAGAGGCGGTTTTAAGTGCCACACCAAAAAAAATCTAATTCCTCAAGCCAGGCGCTAAACAGTAATCCAAAATCATAGACAATATTCAGAGGTGGTGCACCGACTGTGACGCTTACTGATCGTGTTGTTGTCTGATTGGTTAGACATTATTATTGTTGTTGTTTGATTGGTTAAACATACCTACTGCCGCACAGGATTCTAGGTTTGTAGTTTTCAAACCTCTCACTCTCAACACTCCGAAGTTTTGCACGGAACGTGGAAACTACAACCAGAGGGCGGGGTTATGACTGATGACACTTGTTTGTGGGCGTGGCCCACGGTACACGCGGTGGGTTTTTTTTTTTTTTTTTTAAACGGCCGCGTTATGGCATGTGGACCTGGTTTGTGCTTGGAGATGACAGCTGTTAACATCGTGGTGATATGAGAAGGTGCTAATAATAACGGAATGCCGGACATAACGTGCATCTCATGGAGGACTTGCGTTCTTGTTCTCAGCCTGTTTGGAGTTATGAAATTATGCCAGATGTCACACAGTGTAAGACTTCCAAGGTCTACTCATGACACCTGTGCACACTGAATGGATAGATTTCACAGCAGGGAGAAATATTCTCCTGATGTTGTACTTAACAAAGTTTCATAGTAACTCATGTTTTAATGTTTTTTGAATGGAGTTATAACACTATAAGAGAGAATTTTAAACTGCATTATTTGTGTGCGTGTGTCTGTATAAATACCACTATTACACAAGACATATAATTGCCAGATTTTAAATACATATTTTTTTCCCTCATGAGTGAGCCAGAGACTCCTTGGGCAAAGAAATACTCAGTGAGATGAGAAGGAAACGCTGAGAGGAACCCAACAGTGACTCCATCCTCATTTGAGTGGCACTGAATAGTGTGATCACATCAACTCACTTCTGTAACTGCATGCTATGTTGTCAAGTGTGAATATGTAACGAAATGCTTGTGCAGTTTATTTTGTTGAAATTGTCAGCTGTTTACTGTTGGAGACTAGTAAACAGAATTGTTTGTAGCTAAAGCTGCCATTGCAATTGTCATCAGCCATTATTGAAAAATTGTTCTAATCAGTTGCAGTCCAAAGCTGTTTTGACAGTTTCTAAGAGTATCTTTAAGCTGTCCATATGGGGCCGAACTCAGCTGGTGATTTTCCAGTGTTGAAAACTCCCACTAGAAGTGAAATGTCGGTCTCTCCTACATGCAAGACATTGACCAGTTACAAAATAGAAATAAGATGGTCTTAAGAAGATATAGTAGTATTATCATTTCACAGTGCAACTTTTTCCAGAGAGACACAAGTTTAGCTGCATTTATAATCTTTTTTTTTTTTTTTTTTTTTTACAATTTTGCATTGTATGTATTAACTAGTCATCAACACTGTGTGTGTGGTTTTTTTTTTTCTGTTCTGCATTTTTTAAAGATGACTTTTCCCTTTCATATATTCAAATATGTAACATTTTGCAATAGCACCCATGTTTGCTGTTATTTCTTCCTTCACTCTTGTACAAATAAGATAAGGTGGGTTAATTAGTTTTGAGTTTGGTTGCTTTGATTGGATGAAGGTGTAAATTATTTAGGTGACTATCACATACCACACCTGTTTAACACAAAGCTCGTGTCCATTCATAATACATGTTGGTATCAGATGTGAAATGGAGAAAGGGGGTATGGCAGTTACTGGTTATATCTCTGTTTAAACGATGTTGGATCATTCAATTGCTTTGGTTACACATAATTATGAAACGTAATTATAAGTGCACTTTTTCAATCCTGATTGATGTATAGGACTGTAAGAAACACCTGCTTCCTTCCTCTTTTAAATTGTAAAATCTTTTTCCTTTTTTGTCTGAAGTTGACAGGTGTTTTGGACGACTGCTTCTGCGACATTGAGAGCATCGATGTTTTCAACAACTTCAATATTTATCCTCTTATACATAAACTCATTGAAAGAGACTTCTTTAGATACTACAGGGTAAGATGAGATGATCATCCGACCAAAACCCATTCTGTAATTTCATTATCATTAATTAATTCTTATAATGGCAGATTCTGGGTTATCTTTATTTTTTACTTTATTGCTGTGTTCCTAAAATGAAGGAAATGAAATATTAAAACATACCAGATGTATTAACACTTGCACAACTTTGAACTTACACAAGTTGAAACCTGCTGAGTTTCTTGTTTTTTTTTCAGGATCAAAATGTGTCTAAATGTGAAATGTTTAATTTAACCACAGCATAAAGAAATATGTAAAGGTTTACAAATTAATAGTCAGTGGATTAAGTGAAAACATGGTGTGCGGTGCAGAAAATGCAAGCGCTGTACAGAGCAGCTTTACAGGAAGTGGCAAGTGTCAAAGGGTAATAACCTAATTATCTGATCAGGGTTATCTGTAACAAATCTGTTATTCGTTTCCTTTATGATAATTTATTTTTTTTTGTTTGTTTTAGCTATACTCGTGTAGTGTATTCTGATACTACTCAAAAATCTGCAGTTGTTTACTATGACTGCTCTCTCAACAGGTGAATCTGAAGCGTCCTTGCCCATTCTGGCCTGACGACAGCCACTGCTCTATCAAGGACTGCCACGTAGAGCCATGTCCAGAGGTTAGGACTTTCCAGATCTTCTTGGTTATTCATCTTTTTCCTTTATTTTACATAAGGTTGAGCTTTTTTTTTTTTTGCACTGCTCGACCTGTTAAAAAAAAGGAAAATAAATAAATCAGCCTGCTTTATTTATTTCATTTTTTACTCACCATGTGTTTCTCTCCACAGAGTAAAATCCCTGTGGGAATTAAATCGGGCAACTACAATAAGGTGAGAGAAAGTCCAGAGTAAATATACTATGTTTTAGACAAGGAGTTATCAATGGGAATGAGGATAGTAATAAATACATGCAGGAGAGGCTCACACTATTCAGGACCGGTGCAGCTTTTTAATGTATTCAGTAACTATTGTGTGGTAAGGGATGCTTGAAGTTTACTGCAGGTTAACTTGGTTCTGAGGTGATAGTCAGTTTATGTATTATATCACATCACCAGTCATTCAGTGAATTTGCATAAATTGACTTGCATTATTCATACATTTTGAAGTGTGTGTTTGTGTGTGTTGGTTATAACATTAACACCACCTGACTGGTCCGAGACTAAGCAGCCTCGGCCCCATACACACCATGTTGTAGTGCACTGTATGTTTTGCCACTTTTCTGTCATAACCAGTATAAACAGTTTCAGCAGTTTGTGCTACAGTAGTAGTACAGTAGTTCCTGTGGGTTCAGACCATGTGTACTAGCCTTTTCTCCACACACACACACATCAGTGAATCTCGGGTGTCACTCTTGCAAGTTTGCTGTTTATCCTTTGACCTTTGTTAGTTACTTGCCCATGCATACCAGTAACATCCCACAAGGCCTGTCGTTTTGGAGATGAAGAGAACTAGTTGTTTTGCCATCACACTGTGGCGATGACACCATAACGAAATAATGTTATTTACCTCTGACGGTTGTTTGTCATGTTTTTAATGTTATGGCGGATTGGTGTATATCTGTGTTGGGGGGTATGTAGAAAAAACGAGTTAGTGTAGCTTCAGTTCTTTCCCTGAGGTAAAGGGATTTGCAATGAGGGCCTCAAAACATGACCGGTATAATGTTCCTGGCGTTGCGGGAATTAAAGTAATTACTAACCCTTAAACTGTAGTGTAAATTTTTTATCTTCTATATATGAGATTACAGGCCAAAATATATAGTATGCAATATTGTACTGTAATAATGTACACATCAAACTTTGAACATGATTTTCCCCAGAAATTTTCCAAACTTTATCATATATTATGATGATATCTTAAACATTTTGTCTAATTTCTCTGGATTACCAAAATAAACAGATCATCTCTGATTATAATATTATACACAATATTTTAATATACTACTATTATACACAATTTCCTCCTGGAACAAGAAAGTACAGTATTCTGTTTCTGATGAAAAGATAAATAAAACAAATAATATTTATTCTAAGAAATCAAGCAAAAGTACTGTTAGTGCCTTTTGAAGTGCATTTTTGTTCCATGGTCAGCTGGAACATTATGTGAGTTTTGTTCGTTAAAAGCCTACAGGTTTGTGTAATGGAGCAGAACCATATGAGAGGTGCACTCCTCACACTTAGTGCTGCGTCAGCGTACAGAACTCTTTTAGAGAGCTCTCACTGTTTGTTCTGTTGTTTGTTCTGTTGTGTGTGTGTGTGTGTGTGTGTGTGTGTGTGTGTGTGTGTGTGTGTGTGCACGTCCAGAGTGCTGAGACATCTGGTTCTATGATAACAGTCAAGGTCATTTCTGTTGAATTCAAAGCATTTTGACCAATCTGAGCCCTGAAAATGCAAATATTTAGGGTTTATTTTTGCAATGGCTTAGCATGAGGAAGTGAATTGTTCTTCAAGTTAATTTTATTTTCTTTATAGACATTGTTTCAAATATTTACAGGATACTAATTAGGATTCCTAATGAACTTGCTAGAGCTTGGGGTAGAGGGCCATGAGGAAGGTGTGCCATGAGAGCTCAATTGTAAAGAAAAAGAATATGTGTTGAAAGGAAGTTTTGTATGATAATGTTGAGAATGGGTGTCCTGCACTGAGCACAGGATCATCTCTATCATTTCAGTGTAACATTCTAAGGTACAGGTCACGTTATTCACCATACAGCTGATATAGATTCCATGGAGGGATATAAAAATATAAAACGGTGATTGAAAATCAGTGGGACCCACAAGAACAAATACACACATTACTCAGCATGTAACCTGCTGTGGAAAACACTGAGCATCCATTTGCTTTCTCATTACTAGGAAACTGGTAGCAAAACATTCACCAATGCATCTGCAGCTTGATCTGAGACTCCAGCACTTATACCCCATTTTTATCAACAGCGTTGATACCCCTGTCAAATTTGATATGTGAATTAACATCCAGAGTCGTTCAGTTTATTAAAAAGTGTATTTTATTTTATGGCTTGAGACACGTAAGTAAATATTTTGGTGGAAAAAATAGAGGAGAAGTTACCATCACTCAAGCATTTATTCCCTTTTCAATGGTTATATACCGGCATGTGATATATCACCACAGGGTTCCCACGTGTCCATGTTACAGACATACGGATGTTCATGGCACAAAAAATTGATGCTTACAAATTAATTTCTCTTAAGCAGGGTGCTCTGCTTGATGCTGGGAGGAATGCTACTATGACTCTGACTTATTTGTACTTACACTATCAATACTTCTCTGCACCCAAAGTTCTCATGCGTGTTTGTTGTTGTAGTATTCTCTCGCTGCAAACACTATCAGAGACATTCAGGAATGTGAACAAGCTCATGAACTGGGTGCCATAAACAGTACACTAAGGTATGTACAGTAGTTAAAACACACACATTCACACAAACTTCGAGGACTTTGCTGTTGACATCTTCCTGTTAGGCATGGTCATAATTCCTGAAAACATGCATGATGACAAAATTGTGCTTCTATGTTAAGAATCTTTGTTATTCTTTATTTTCTTATTTTCTGTTGATAGTAATCAAAGCAAAGAGGCGTTTGAGGACTGGGCTCATCATGATGATGCGCAGGATCACTTCTGTGGTCTGGATGGTAAAGTTTCGCACCTTCTCACAGATAAGCTTTTATCTTTCTTGTTATTCTAAGAGTATGTTTACTTCAATGGCTTGGATTTACAGTCTTATTTCTTGTCACGGGCTTTTTTGCAGACGAGACATCTCCTGATGCCGAGTATGTGGATCTACGCTTGAATCCTGAAGGCTACACTGGATATAAAGGACCCTCTGCATGGAGAGTGTGGAACAGCATCTACGAGGAGAACTGCTTTAAGTGAGATATTGAGATCATAAGGAGATCAAACCAATAATCCAGACTTAATTTATATTCATGGCCCATGTGACCTGATGACATATTATACCAGGTTTTGATCACAGAAAAAATGACAGTCTGAGTAATAAAATAAGTGATTGGTATTAAAAAATAATGGCTTCAATGTTTGCATTTAAGCCAGGGTTTGTCTGGCATTTCATATCTGTTATTTTTGTAATATATTTTTGATCTCATCAAACCTTGAATGGTTTTTGTAATGCTGGCAATGTCCCAGAAATAACAGCACTATATGTTTTCCATTAAACAGGATAACTTAATTTCATTAGCACTTGCATACCTTTTGTAAAACGTGCATATATACTGTTTTTGAAAAAGCTGCATGAATGGAAAAAAAAAAGCAAGTTTTCAGACGCTCGAACTCAAAATGTAAGTGATTATTCAGTAATAACGTTAAAGCAAATTAATACAGTCGTTTATCTAATAAGAACAAGTTCTGTGCCAAATTATACTAATATTGTTGCATCGTTTAAATTATTCTGTTATTTCAGATACACCCTGTGTGCTCATAGTAATTCTTTGGTGTCTTTTATTCACCTTAAGTATTCATTGTGTGTTTTTAGGCCAAGATCAGTGTATCGGCCTCTTAACCCCTTGGCTCCAAGTCGTGGTGAGTTTCCTTTTTTCATCATGGTGATGATTGATTGATTTTCATTTCTGAAGGAATATAATACTTTAATACAATATGTAGTTATAAACATTTTCCCCTGATCATTCATTATTTCTAATCCCCTTGTAGGTGATGATGATGGTGAGTAGAGTTAAAAACATGTCTGTAGATGACTGTGAAGTGTGGGTCTGAGTGTGAGAGAGATTATAGATGGTTACTGCATGTGTAGACCCTTTATTAATACAATAACACAGACATGAGAGATCAGGCTGCTGTTGAGTACTATTTTATCTTGCATTACGTGTCTCTGTTATGGTTGATTTGACATGTAGCTTGTGTTTACTTTGTTCACACAGGTGAAGGTTTTTACAACTGGCTGGAAGGTAACTGGCTCTTTCTCATTATCAGTCCAGGCACAACTCGTCACAGAAGACAAATACACCACAGCTGAACACACGCGCACACACACTCGCACACATATGCACACACGTACAAGTGGTTCCAGTCTGTGTACAGTACTTATGCAACTCGACATTTGAGTCCGGTCATTTTTTATGTATTTGTCCATGTCCAAAATGTCATTCAGAGAACTCCCACTGATAAATCAATAAGGAGCTTAATAAGAAGACCAATCTTTGTGAAATGACAGCATTTTAGTAGTAGGTAACGGTACCGCTAGGTCCATAAGCGACAACAATGCAGGAATAGCCTGATGAGATGTAACAAATGTTAAAAATAATGCTGGATAGTCCATAAGTGGTATAGGGCACTGGATCGCTGATCCAAAGGTTGGGGGTTCGAGTCCCACTCTCCACAAGGTTGTCACTGTCCCCCCCAGTGCAGCTAACTGGGTTATCAAAGGTGGGCCATGTCTCTCGCTGTCTATGGTGAGAGGCATGTAAAAGAACCATTGCTGACTTTCGTAAAGAGTAGGCTGCAAAGTCGTCAGCGTGTTTCTGTCCCTTGCTAAAAAAAAGGGTTGTGACAGGAAGGGCATCCGACGTAAAAACCTCTGCCAAATCAAACGTGCGAATCAGATGATTCGCTGTGGCGACTCCCGAGTAAAAGGGAAAAAGTCGAAAGGAAGACAGACAGTCCATAACACAGTCCTATTGTGTGAAATATTTTATTACTACAAGAAAATACAATTTAAATGGATTCTATACATATGAAAATATTCTTAATATTTGTTACATGAAATAAAGAAAAAACTGAAATAATAATGCATACTTTCACTGTCCTTATCGTTTGGCTGCCATTGTTTTAATGGGTGGTGATTTTCTGTTTTGTTAGTATTTAATTTTATTACTACATTTATTAGTATTAAATTTAATAACTGACCCTTATGTAAAGCTACTAGAGTGGCTTTACATAATGGTTAATTTATATTAAATATTCATTTTTTTGATATGTGGGACACCACTTACTGGAGTGATTTATTACAGATAATAATACAGATTTATTTATTAAAGTTTTTTCAACATTGCCAAGAAACAAATTCTACAGCATTAGGAGATGGTGCCTAAAAGCTCCAGTAAAACAGTCACTGGTGATGTTAATGACTTTGTAGCTAAAGATGCTGCTAATTTAGATTCTGTTGTTACTGGGCTTGATGACATAGGCATAGGAAGATGTGATCTCTTAGGAGACCTACATTTGCTCCAGGAGTGTGGTAGGCACTACTTGTTAAATAATGGCGTGGTTATTGAGATGGAAAAACTTCAAATAAAAGAGAAGCTTCAATGGCTAACCATATATTTTGTTAACTGTAAGTCTGGATATAGGACACTGGATTTTAGATTTTTAATTCATTTATATAGCATTTACATTTCGTTTTGATTCGCTACAATAATTTTTATATTTCTGTTTTTCAGTATCTTTAATATTTGTGTTATGAAAACTACAGTTTGATCAAATGCTGTAATTTAGGGGCAGTGGTGGCCTGGTGGTAAAAGGTGTTGGATCACTGATCCTAAGGTTGGAGGTTCAAGTCCCACTCTCCACAAGGTTGTCACTGTCCCCCAGTGGGTTATCAAATGCCGGCCATGTCTTTCACTGTCTGAGGTGAGAGGTTCATGTAAAAGAACCATTGCTGATTTTCGACAAGAGAAGCTGCAAAGCCGTCAGTGTGTTTCTGCCCCTTCCTAAGGGTTGTGTCAGGAAGGGCATCCGACTTAAAATCCTATGTTAAATCACACATGCAAATTTTTAATATGACTTCCGTGAAGATGGAGAGAGATGAGTTGCTGTGAAAGTGGATAAAGTGAAGGTGCCACTGAAGGTGCCACTCGCACCCTTTTCTGCCACTCATTTTTCTTGCTGGTTCTGGAATCGCTTCACCCAATTTTGAGATGCTATGATGTCAGAATTTGCTGCTACTGAAAAATAATTCTCATTGGGGTGGAAAAATAGTTCCCTGATATACCAGGCTCTATCACACCACCCAAAAGTTGAGGGTTGTCCCATAACACTGTGCTCCATTGTGTTTCATTGCTTACTTAAGAAGCTAGTCAGGTAAAGTGTTTTTCCCCCTATTACTTCAGTTCAGTCAAACTATTAAACAGAAGTATAATCTCATACTGCACTGTAAAATTTAAGCTCAGAAGATTATTATAAGTATGTAATTACATTTTTATTGTTGCTGTAGGATTGTGTCTGGAGAAGCGAGTTTTCTACCGGCTTATTTCTGGCCTCCACAGCAGCATTAATATCCACCTGTCCGCTAAATACCTCCTGGATGGTGAGTGTTAAAAGTGGTATGAGAGCACAAAAATATATACTGTATTGGGTATGTAGGGTGTTTAAACTATGGATTGTATATCTTTAAAGGTTGTAATGATAATGCAGTTAACTTTTTTACATGAAGCTCATTTACATAGTTAGAACATTTTGTTTACAGTTAGTGAGAGGATATATTTTATTAGGAAAGTGTGTGATTCAGGTACATGATGCTTGTGCTGGGAGCCATATTAACATTGTAGCTCCAGTGCAAAACTATAATAGAAGCAAGAATTGAACAATTGAACAATGAGGAAAATGTCCCGTTAAAGAGATTATTTTCTCAATATCTTCTGCTGCTGGAATATTTTTGCTCTCTTACTCTTCCATTTATGGTTGGTGTGTGTGTGTGTGTGTGTGTGTGTGTGTGTGTGCGTGTGTGTGCACACACGCGTGTGCATGTACATACGCAGAGGCCTGGGGGAAGGCGATGTGGGGCCCTAATGTGCACGAGTTCCGCCGGAGATTTGGTTCAGCTGAGACCAAGGGTGAAGGAACACGCAGGCTGAAGAACCTCTACTTCCTGTACCTAATCGAGCTGAGAGCGCTGTCCAAAGTGGCACCATATTTCGAGAGGTCGTTTATTAACCTGTACACAGGTAATGTACAGGAAGACTTGGCTACCAAAGAACTATTGCTGCAGATCTTCAACAAAACCAAGTGAGTACAGGATATACAATCAACCCTGTACTCTCCCATGATCTAGAATCTTGCTCTGATAAATATGTAAAGATTTGGAAATCCTGAAATTAAATAAGCACTTCATTGCTATTTCTGAATTTAAGGTGAATAATTGAATAGAAAACTGGAACAACATGCCCGTAAGAACTGTAGATTAGTTAGGTTTGTGGGTAGAAGGGTCCTACTAAATGCAGCTATTGTCAATTTGTTGTTGTAGTTGTTATTATTATTATTATTGTTGTTGTTATTAACTATATTAAGGAACACATGAACTACATGTTTACTACACATTACTGTCACTGGACTCCTTCTCTATAAATGGCCCACTATGTAAGATTTATGGAGGTTTTTTATTATACTATTCATAAGTTTTTTTTTGTTTGTTTGTTTTTTTTTGTACAGAGAGGTATCAAAATAAATACCCCTCATTGAGTATTATCCTTGAAACTCATTTGATAAAACTTAATACAGACGCTCCCCAGCTTACGAACATTGGTTTTGCGAACATCCGGAGATACGAACAAGGCTGTCCTAGGTCGAAAGTGAAATGAAATTGAAGAAAAAGTAGAAATAGAAATGGAATAAAATCTACAGAAAAATACAGCATAATATGAAATATGATTAAACGTCATCCTGAGGTACTCTTACTATTTGATTATGCTCTGGCAGAGGGGCATGGCTGACACTTGCTTTATACCATGGTCAGAAGAGAAGCAGAACGATGCATGGAATAGAAGCAGAACGATACATTTCTGAACTGGCGCCAAAACGTTCAAAGAAGAAACAAATTGACTCCAGTATTATAATGAACTGAATAGTAGTGAAACATTCTGTAAATCTGATCAGATCCACTGTGCTGTGCTTGAGAGGAACCAGGAGTTTAAACACATTTTGGGTCCTGCTGAAAAGTTCCTGATGTCACAGTTAGCTTGATAAGTTATGGTGCATTTTGGCTTGCACCATGTACAAATAAAAGATGACTTCAATAGAATGAAATAAGATGATTAGGAAGAGAAAGAGAGAGATTGAAAGTATTTATATAATTATAAAACATTAAGTAATAATACTAAGAACAAGAAGTAAAAGAAAAGGGAGAGAATAGTTATACAATGATAGTTTTAAATAATATAATTAAAAGAGAATGTGAATAACACATCAAACCTTCAAAATCGATCCTAATTACTAGTTTAATGTGCCTAACTTTTACTTTACTGATTTAGTCCTAAAAATTTTATATCTCATGAGAAAAATAACATTTTAAAATTTAGTAAGAGCCGTGAAGTCAGGTATATACTTTGTCAGAGCAATACTGTACACAAAGTGATGCAGATGCTGTGGTGTGAGGGATGCGCGATTATGAGTTTTAATGGCGTTCATGTTTGGAAATGACAAGCACCGAAACATCAGAAAACATCAGTGGAAAAGTAGTGTTAGAGTTAGCGTGGGCTGGCTTCAAATGCCTTCTTGAATTATATTCTTTACTTTCTGATATGCACTCGCTGCACAGTCAACTCACGGACTTCGAGCAGACAAATCTAAAAATATACTTTTCTGTCGATAAACTTTATAAATTATCTTTTCTCTGAATCAACATTTTTTAAAGTAGGACTATATTTTGTTCAAGTTAGCAGGCTACTGTGTGAGCTTTAAAAAGATTATTGCCAGGAATAGTGCATGGAGAGCAAAGACCTCAAACATTGATTGGTTTGTGAGAACAGGTTGTGGTGTGCACATCTTGTTACACAGAGTCATACAAAAAATCGTACCTTTTTAAAGATTATTATTTAATAATATATATCTTTTTAAAAGAATAGCGTATCCAACTCAAACTGCCACTGTGCCACATGTTGAATAGGCTGTTTCTGGAGAGTAACTTAAAAATTATAATGAATGAGAGCAAATTAATGTATAGCCTGCACTACGCAGAGCTGCTAACTTCAAGAGAGCTGTCGTATAAATTATGATAATCAAGAGTATTGTGACATTAATAACTATAAAAATAGATTTTTGTTTTAACTTCTGTACTGGTTTTCTGTTTGTCTCCTTGTAGAGATTTCCCGATGCACTTTGATGAGAGCTCCATGTTTGCAGGTCATAAAATGGAAGCCAAAAGATTGAAGGTGAGTGCAGCATTTGTTCTGATGCTTGCAAAATATTTAGATTTCTCAACAAGTAGGAGGTTTTTCTTTGCTGCCTATCTTTAATGCAAATCATGTAAATAAAAGTAGAAAGGATTTTCATATGAGTCACAGCTTTTGATCTGTAGCTGATATTTAGTTGTATTATGTAGTTTGCTGTGAGTGAATGAGCCATATGAGACCGACTTTGAAGAAGACCATGACTTTTTAAATTAAATAATAATCGTGCCATTTAGGTTTTTTATTCGGTTATGCACAGATTTTCAATCATTAAATATCACTTTAAAGTCATATGTTGTTGGGTTTCTTCACCAGGAAGAGTTCAGGCTCCATTTTAAGAACATTTCTCGTATAATGGACTGCGTGGGCTGCAGTAAATGTCGGCTGTGGGGGAAGTTGCAGGTATGTGCACAAGTGTTGCTCTCATTCTGGAAATCCCCTCTTTTTCTTTAGTCTTGTTCATCATTTGTACCTTATTTGCTCAGAAGTGTATGTATTTTCATTTGCTGTAATTATTTTACAAAACTTATAACTAATAACAACACTGGTCCCTTCCTTATAACTTTTTGCTTCTTTCAACTAGGCTAGGTGATCCATTAGGATTTGGTACTAAGCCTTGCTTTTAGTCTAAAAATATTTGTAATCTTTATACAAACCCAGAAAAAAGTGTTTTTAACATAACCTTAAGTCTCATAATTATTTTTTTCCCAGACCCAAGGACTAGGCACTGCTCTCAGGATCCTGTTCTCTGAGAAAGAGATCAAGAACCTTCCAGAGAACAGTCCCTCCAAAGGCTTCCAGCTCACACGCCAGGAGATTGTAGCTTTGCTTAATGGCTTTGGGAGGTAACAATCAATGCCTTAGGATATTTCATAAAATTTAGTATAAATATAAGTGCTGCCTGTTAGTTTCACTGTTTGTTGTTTAATCAGCAATCAAATTCTCATGAGAATTTGTTTTATTTTATTGTGATCTTTGATTAGTGGATCACACTTTTGAATGGCTTCAAAGATTATGTCAGTGACTTTTACGTCAGAATTTATTTTGTGATATCTGCTAAGAGTTAATGTTAATAACAACATTAACAACAGCAGTGTTATGATAATTACACTCCAGTCATTCTGTGAAAATAAAAAAGGAGGCCAGAGAATGGTCACATGGACTTGTACATAAGCTCTAGTAGCAGACTGCAAGTTATCACACAGTGTCCACTGAAATATATTTATTAAGCTCAATTCAGGCCACTAAGTTTGCCAAAGCAGGCAGTGTTGTTGACTGCTTTATTTACATTTATAGCTAAGCGCCATGGAGTACCATATTGAAAAGGAATTGGCAAAGCATTGAGCTGATTATCTTTGCCCATGAGTCAGGACATCCATCTGTTAATACGTGTACACGTGTGAACCTAGTGGTGATAATACACACACACACACATACACTGCCCACCATCATTATCGGTGCCCCTGGTTAAGATGTGTTCTTTAGCTTCTAATAAATTCAGGGTTTTTTTTAAGTAATACAGGACCACAATTAAAAAAAACAAAACAGAAAAATCCTACCTTTAATTCAAGTGCATTCAATTCAATTCAATGGGAAAAAAATCCCACATTAAGAAATAATTATTTTACTTCAAATCTGCATATTTGGGGTGATTATCTCACACCCGAATAAGGTTCCCAGGGCCTCTGGAAGAGAAACGGGCCAACAGCATCACCAATCCTTCCATATACTTTACAGTGGGCATGAGATGCTTTTCTTCATACTCATCTTTTGTGTTCTGCCAACCAACTTAGAGTGTTTATTGCCAAAATGCTCTATCTGGGTCTTATCTGACCAAAGCACCCAAGTTGAAGTCCCATTACTGCTAAGCAAACTCTAGATATTTGTGTTTATGATTGTGAGTGAGAAAAGGTCAGCCTGATAGTTGTTTTGGAGGTTTGGAGATTCTATGATGCAGCCATTTGTTGCAATTCTTTAACAGTGAGATTTGGAGAACTTTTTATTTCTCTTACTATCCTCTTCACTGTGCGTGGTGGTAAAATAACCTTGTGTCCTTGTCCAGGTTTGTGTACCACTGGTCCAGTTGTTTAAAACCTCTTAATGATTCCTCTGACAGTAGCTATGTGCAGGTGCAGGCCAGTGGTTGTTTTCTTGTAGCCATTTCCTGATTTGTGAAGGTTGACACACATCTGCCTTACTTGAATGGTGTGTTTCGTCGTATTTATACCATAGGGAAATAGGAAGTGATGAATTACTGATTAAATGTTCCTAGATACTGTGATCAACTTTGTAAACTACTGTAGAAATAACAAATACTTGAATTAAATAGATTTTGATGAAAACAAAGGAATTATTAAGGGTACCAATAATGGTGGAACAGGTGATTTTATGAAAAAGAATTATTTCTTAATCATGGAATTTTTTTTGAAGTTGAAGGGTACATTTTTCTAGAATTTTCATTGTAAGAGTATGTATCTGCAATAAAAATGTAATTAATTTTAAGGCTTTTAACACATCTTAACCAGGGGTTCCAATAACTGGAGGGCAATGTGTGTGTGTGTGTGTGTGTGTGTGTGTGTGTGTGTGTGTGTGTGTGTGTGTAAAACCGTTGTACAGTAATGGGAATCAATGTCTGAGGGATAGTAACTTAGTTTATTTCTTATTCCCCTCGAAACTATTGCTTGTTTCGAGCCATAAAATAAAATACTTTTTAGCGACATACAGTAAACAGAATTGTATCTGCCATATGCAGTAGGCTTTGTTTCCTTTAGCTTGAAAAATGACCTGTTTGTTACTGCCATGCAATGTGCTACTTATTTGAATTTAAAGGCTTTTAAGCCATTCACATTAAGATAAGGAATAAATAGAAACTGTTTGGACAATCAGGTGGAACAGCTTTAAACAGTATTTAAATTCAGGAATGTGACCTTGTGCCAGGTATTTTGTATCTCAGCATGTCCTCGCAAAATTATGTCAGAGATTCAACTGAAAACATGGGACATCAAAGACCGAATGGTCTCTTATGTATATCTAATAGTAATGGACTGCATAATAAAGGTAAAGCAAGAACTTAACAAATATTAATTTATTTATCAGTTACTAATCCGAATAGGATCAATGAAACACATTAGCATATTGTTATTTTTATTTGAGTTGGGAGTGCCGGGTTGTTGAAGACCACACTGAAGATTTCCATTTTGACCAGGTTCGGAACCCAGGTTATGGACATGGTTTTATTACAGTAAACGTTTTGGGGAACTCACTGTTGGTATCAAAGTGGTGGTGTTGGTGGCGTAATGGTTAGGGTGCTGCGCTCATGATCGGGAGGTTGTGTGTTCAAATCCCACTTAGACCCCCACTGTACTAAGATCCCTGGGCAAGGTCTTAACCACAAGTGTGCCTTTGTTCACCCAGCAGTATAAATGGGTACCAGTAAAAATATTCTGGGACGGTAACCTGCAATGAACTACCGTCCCATCCAGGAGGAGTTGAACTCTTAGTTGCTTCACGCTACAGAAACCAGAGATAAGCACTGGCCTGATGAGCCACTAGGCTCAGGTATAAAAAGCCCAACAGACTTTACCTTACTGCTGGTATCATCTGCCAGGCAAAGGAAGTATTTTTTACCCATTTGTAGTCACCCCAATTGTGTTGCCTCTGTGTGGAGAGTAGTTTCACTCTGTACCCCGACACTTTGCATTTTTATCACTTCATGTAACTGTCTTTGGCTGCATGTGGTCAATCTTCACTGTGTCACCACAAATAATTTATAGTGTGCATGCCCCTTCAGCCAAGAGTGTTTGGTTTTGTGAAAATTATCAAGATATAATAATAAAGTAAATAACTGGTACATATGAAACCAGATAGATACATAAAATATTGATTTTATTCTGAATAAATGACAGATTATTTGTCAGTAAGGGTCT
>CM045737.1:27232347-27352347 GCA_024760905.1 Plotosus lineatus | reverse complement strand
GAAGAGAAACGGTGAAGGAGTCATCTTGAAGGAGCGGTTTGTCAGGAATGTTCTAGAAGTGAAAAGAGTGTCAGACAGAGTGATGAGCCTCAAGTTAGAAATTGAAGGCGTGATAGTCAATGTTGTTAGTGCTTATGCCCCACAGGCGGGATGTGAGCTAGAAAAGAAGCAGAGATTCTGGAGTGATTTAGATGAAGTGATGCATGGTACCCCCAGAGGTGAAAGAGTGGTCATTGGTGCAGACTTCAATGGACATGTTGGTGCAGGCAACAGAGTAGACGAGGAAGTGATGGGCAGGTTTGGTATTCAGGACAGGAACACAGAAGGACAGGTTTTGATAGATTTTGTAAAAAGGATGGAAATGGCTGTGGTGAATACTTTCTTCCAAAAGAGACAGGAGCACAGGGCCCCTTCTTGTTTGCTATGGTGATGAACAGGCTGACAGACGAGGTGAGAAAAGATTCCCCATGGACTATGATGTTTGCAGATGACATTGTGATCTGTAGTGAGAGCTGAGAACAAGTGCAGGAAAATCTAGAGAGGTGGAGGTATGCCCTGGAAAGGAGAGGAATGAAGGTTAGCCTCAGTAAGACAGAATACATGTGTGTGAACGACAAGGACCCAAGAGGAACGGTGAGGTTTCAGGGGACAGAGAGAAAGAAGGTGGAGGATTTTAAGTACTTAGGCTCAACAGTCCAGAGCAGTGGAGAGTGTGGAAAAGAGGTGAAGAAGCGTGTGCAGGCAGGGTAGAATGGATGGAGAAAAGTGTCTGGTGTGATGTGTGATAGGAAGGTATCGGCAAGAATGAAAGGAAAAGTGTACAAGACGGTGATGAGGCCAGCGATGTTGTATGGTTTAGAAACAGTGGCCCTGGGGAAAAGACAGGAAGCAGAGCTGGAGGGAGCAGAGCTGAAAATGTTGAGGTTCTGTTTGGGAGTAACGAGGATGGATAGGATCAGGAATGAGTACATCAGAGGGGCAGCACATGTAAGAGGTTTTGGAGACAAAGTCAGAGAGGCTAGATTGAGATGGTTTGGACATGTACAGAGGAGGGATAGTGAGTAGATTGGTAGTAGGATGCTGAGGTTGGAACTGCCAGGCAGAAGGCCTAGAGGAAGACCAAAGAGAAGAAGGTGAAGGAGGACATGAAGGTAGTTGGAGTAAGAGTAGATTATGCGGAGTACAGGGTGAGATGGAGGCAGATCATTCGATGTGGCGACCCCTGAAGGGAACAGCTGAAAGGAAAAGAAGAAGAAGACTTAAATGTGATTGTGAACTTGTGAATTAAAAGTATGCTTGCGTTGTGGCGATACAAATTAGTGCTGATTTACATTGACAAAATTATCATTTATATCAACAAATTGTTCTATCTATCTGTCTATATCTGTAAACATTAATTCATGCCGATTTAAATAAAAAATATTTATTTATTTTTTTGATATATATATATATATATATATATATATATATTATTAGTAATAGTGAATCTAAATTTGATGGATTGAAAATGGCTCAAAATTTATTCTATAGGTCAAAGCAATCCTGAACTGATTCAGAAACTGAGTCTAGTGTTTGGTGCTTTGTTACATAATGAAAAAAAATGAATGCTTTTTACCAATGGTGGGTGACTCATCCTCTCCTGTTTTGCCTTTGAGTAGGAGTCTATGAGTCCATACTCTTTCATTGTGCACCTCGTCTCTCATATATTCGCTTTACCTATTTTCGCTTACGTGAGTCCTCTGGATCTCTTTATGTGCTTTTATTTTATATATAGCTGACATGCCCTGATCCAAAAGGTATTTACATATTTGAAAGCGCTGATAACACCAAGGGAAAAATGTATATTGTTTAAGCAAAATGCAAGGCAAGCCTGCCAAAGTCTTTTGTTACACATGAACATACTGTATGTATATTGTGATTATCAAGTGGATTTTATTTACATTTTCAAAGCTGCAATCTGCTAAAATCTATATCTGCATTGGTTAGGTTGACCTCTTACTCCCTATTTTGCTGTCACGAGTGCTCAAAATTGCAAGGACATTTGCAAAATAATGGAAAAGATAAGAGGTCTAATAGATATTAATCTTAAAGGTCAGATATAAACTAGTGAACTTAATTTATATGCAAATTGCTTTTGTATTTACTGTAATTATTGCATACATGTCAATTACATGACTTGTTATGCGGTTTGTTGTCTTCATCCTTCCCCCATCCTGTGTGTCCACTTTTTTCATGAAGAAGCTTGTAGTAACCAAGGCATTTTGATGTCCAAGCACATTATGGGTTTAATTTCTAATTAGGTCAGATTGAGAAAATTCCTAGCTTGTTATCAGAACTTTTTGAAAACCTAAATGTGGTGTGCAATTTTTTTGTTTGGGTTTTTAATTGAGAAATGAGGTGACTGTCAAATCTTTTAAAGCCAATTGTAGGTGAGGTGACAGAGCTATACAATACACCCTAGATGACCAGTGTTTAACATTTATATTTAACATGAATTAAACTCGGAAACTATTTCAAACAGAACTAAACCAATCACAATCACATCTAATCATGAAATTGTGTTCTGTGTGGTTTTTACATTGTCTGAGGCATTTTTTGGAGGTTTTGAGTGTGGTTTAGTGAAAAAATGATAATAAATAGATGTCATGCCTGATGTGGAACCAGGATAAAAAATATTATCCAGCCTTAACAAAAAGAAACACATTCTAATTTCAAACATCAAAATATTTCTTTATTGGTGAACTTTTACAATCTTGGGCTCAACAAAATAACAAACAAACCCACTGAAAGAATATTTTCACAAATAGCATGAGTAAAACGCATGAAATGCTGCTGAAGAAATAAATGCTGAAATAGGAGCAGTTATTTCTTGGCATTGTCTTTCTTTTTTACTGTCAACACAAATATTTACAGATTCATGCTATAAATAATAGCTTATTTGATGGTTGTGGTTAGAACTTGCGTTAGTAGTGCTCAGCAGAGTTAAAGGTACTCCAATTAAGATTTTTAAAAATTATTTCTTTGACTCCCTGGATAACTCAAACTGAACTGTGTGTGTGTGTGTGTGTGTGTGTGTGTGTGTGTGTGTGTGTGTGTGTGTGTGTGTGTGTGTGAAAGAGAGAGACTATAATTCCAGTGTTTTCAGACTCCCACTTGGTGTAGCTACAGGTGTACAGTAACAACTACAACTGACATGTGACTTTGTGACTGAAGACATGACCACTGAAATCTTGAGTAGTGTACCTTTTTACATGAGTTAAAATGTGAGAGATTACAGTGTGGTCAGACACTGTTACCATGGTAACCAATCTACCCCGTATTCATAATAATTGCCATGGTAACATGCCTTTCTCAGAGCTCACTTTCTTCAATTCACTTTCTGGCCGGCATGTGCCTCGGGCGTGTAAAAGATATATAGATGCAGGTGTACATGTTAAAGTGCAGTGCGTCAATCAATTTACAAATAGCTGTATGTGGAGCTTTTGTGTTAATGGTTTAAGCTTGGTGACGATCGCTGATTTTCTCCACTCAAGTTTATGAGGAAGCTGCTGCTTCGGCTGCCCCAGTCGTAGCAGTCTGAGGATAAACTGAGAAATGGAATCTTGTAAAAAATACAGTATATACATTTTTTTTTTTTTTAATTTGTCCTATATCAAAAAAACATTGCCAAAACTACAAATTTAGGACATTTTACAGACACTTGGCCATCAGATCCCCAGGCTTACTGGATTCCCCTTTCCAGATTTAGTCCTCATTTCCTAGAATATGAACATCAACATTTAGATAAGATTTTCCATTTTATTTTGGAAGATGGCTGTGTGCATTTGCTGATTTAACCACAAAGTCAATAAGCGGTTGGATGAGGGGGGGCGGTATGCAGCCAAGATTTTCTATTCAAGATTTCTATACAAATGTGTTCGGTAAAGTTGTGGTCAGGGCTCTATGCAGGACACTTGGGTTTTTCCACTTCAACCTTTGCTAACTATTCATGCCATGCAGCATGCATTGTGCACAAAGGTAATGTCATGCTGGAATAGGTTTGGGCCTCTTAGTTTCACTGAAGGGAGACTGAAAAACAGTCTAGAAAAATGATTGCTCACATATGGTGTGATGGTCAAGTATCAACCGACTTCTACAAATACAATTTACGTACCTTTAATCAAATAATAATTCCATGGTTTGCTATAACGTCCAAAATGAATCAATACCTTCTGACCCACAGGTGTTAAACTCAAGGCCCACAGGCTGAATCCAATCCTCCAACTCATTTTATGTAGCCCACTAAAGCCTGATTATCATAGATACTTTGCATCAGTCATTACCATGAAAAGTCAATTATGGTGATCAATGTTTAGGGATTATTTCACCCTCGAGCTATAAATTTAGTGATGTGACCCTCAGTAAAAATGATTTTGACACCTGAGCATTTAATACTGAACAGACAAGGGTCGCAGCAATCATATCAGATTTTGTTTTCATCTACTTCAGACTATGTTAATATCATGTTTTCATAAAAGAGTACTGTACTAGAAAGAGATATCAAAACTAGATTACATAGCGTGTATTTGTGCATCGCCATCATCTTAGCTACTGTGTGTGTGTGTGTGTGTGTGTGTGGTGTTCTTCTTTTCTATAGCTATATATGTGCCCGGTTTGCCACACCTGGACACATTTTTTTTTCTCAGGATCTTCTTTTCCTTTCGGCTTTTTCCCGTTCTCAGGAGTCGCCACAGCGAATCATCTGATTCGCACATTTGATTTGGCATAGGTTTTTACGTTGGATGCCCTTCCTGTCACAACCCTGACATAGAAACACGCTGATGGCTTTGCAGCCTACTCTTTACGAAAGTCAGTAGTGGTTCTTTTACATGAACCTCACAACATAGACAGTGAGAGAAATGGCCCGCCTTTGATAACCCAGTTAGCTGAACTGGGGGGACAGTGACAACCCTGTGGGGACTCGAATCCCCAACTTTAGGATCAGCGATCCTGCACCCTATCCCCTAGACCACCACTGCCCCCATATGCTACCCTAAATCTGCTGTGGTCTGCAAAACCAGGGGTAGCACTAGAAGCCACTTCTTTCTTAAGCATATGAGAAACTCAGTTGTGCATCACATGTTGCCTGGTATGGGGAGACCAGTATGGGACAACAGAGTGCTTTTAGTCTAACCAGAAAGGTGCTAATCCTCCAGTGATCCCTGACCCATCATCTCAGGTAAAGCTGCCCTATGATGATGATGTGGTGGTTAGCACATTTGCATCACAGCAAGAAGGTCCCAGGTTCAATTTCTGGGCTCAAGGAATGGAGTTTTTATGTTCTCCCTGTGCTTGTGTGGTTTCCCATTGAATACTCCTGTTTCCTTCCAGAGACCAAGAGGCATGCATATTGGGCTAATTGGCTGGCTGTTCCATATTGCCCATTATTGTAAATGTGAGTGTGGCTGGTCGAGTGTGTTGCCTATGATGGTCTAGCAATCTGTTCCGGGTGTATCCCACTTTGGACCAGTGTCAGCTGAGATAGGCCCTAGCCTCCCCACGACCCTAATAGGATTAAATGGTTCAGTAAATAAGTGATTGAGTGTGCGTATAAATCTGTTAAAATTGATGGTGTCTATTTACTTCTACTCTGTCACTGCTTACAACATTTCTTTCCCTGTGTAGTCTGAACAGAATGTGTATGTGGTGGGTGTGGCTTGATGGACTGTTTTTACCTTGTTGAAGAATTCTGAGGATATGATCCCCAAGCCAGATCATCATCACTGTCATATCGTCGAGGATTGTCGAAAAAGTAGCGTTTTGTTGAGAAGACGTGACTGGGGATGGCAGATGCACTCTAGACAGGTATTAAAATACACAAAGGTAGTTTGATGTTAGTCCTTAATTTTATGCATTGAATATATGTGTCAAACATTCATTTTTTTAACATCTCACCAGACCAGTGCAGGGCCAATACACATGCAACAGTTCACACTTGCACCAAAGGGTCATTTTTAACAGCCAATTAGTTTAATGTTCTTGTCCTGGGACTGTGAAAAAAATCACATAAGAGCAGGAAGAACATGCAAACTCCTAATCCAAATTGGCATGTCCAATATATGAATCTAGAAAAACAATGTATATGCAACAAACAGTTATAGTACAAAGAAAAAGATACTAGTATCTGCCAAAGCATATTTGGAACCTGAGTGTTAATTCATTTTCTATGGCAGCAATTCTGACAGTAGTAGTAGTAGCTGCAATGCAAATAATAAATGATGTCTGTTCCAGGCTGTACAAACCATAGTGGTTAGCATGTCTGAATCACATTAAGAAGGTCCTGGGTTCAAGTTCTGTGCTCCAGGATTTCTGGGTGGAGTTTACACGTTCTCTCTGTGTGTGGGTTTCCTATGGGATTTTCCAGTTTCCTCTCACAATCCAAATACAAGCACATTCAGCTAATTGGCTGCTCCAAATTTCCCCCAGGTGTGTGTGTGTGTGTGTGTGTGTGTGTGTGTGTGTGTGTGTGTCTGTGTTTTGCCCTGCAAGGGTTTAGTGAGCTGTTCGGGTGTACCCCACCGTTGCCCCTGTTCAGCTGAGATAGGCTCCAGCCTCCCCTTGACCCTAATGGGATCAAGTGGTTTGGAAAATGAGTGAGTAAGTGTTATTTGGCTTATTAAAATGTTACCAGCAGAATGCTTATTACCACTGAGGTGGAAAATATGAATAGAACAATGAAAGAGTTTTACTGGTATTTGTGTTGTTCATTTTGTGGAATCATCCAAACTACTTACATGAAAGCTGAAAATAAACAGAAAACAGCATAAATTAAAAATAAAAGATTCCTTACTTTTCCCTCCCAGTGCTGTTCCTTTAAAACATTTTCCCCGAAGTAAAATCGAGCCAATCAACATGAATGTGAACCAATGAACCAATCAACACGAACATAAACAAAAGCACATGTCCAGGAACGTGCTTAAATTTCTCAAGTTAGTGAGCAGGAGAATCGGGTGAAAAATACTCATCACTTTATGATAGGTCCATGTCTGGCTCATCGCTCCATTCATTCAGAACATACACTTCAAGTCACATGTTTTCAGTCAGCTGGTCATGCGTGTCAGCTTCACCTGGTGTGGGTTCTTCAAAGCCTTCAAAGGGATCACTGTCGTCATCAGACTCCTCGAACAATAAATGAACTTCACTGCCATCTAAATTATATTATATTAATTACCTATCGCGGAAAGAGGATAGTTTTGATGTTTTCTCATTCTGATAACACATGGAAGAAATGACATCATTTTTTCACCTAAAACTTCCTCGCTTTTCTGTGCCACATGAGTTGCTCTTTGAAAAGTAATTTTATTTTGTTTCATGGATGATCTAAGCCAGCTACGACTTGCTTTGAATGATTGGTTGCCTTCCTCCTTATGCAATCGTAGTGCTTCCAGTTTAAGAGCCTTGCCGGTCACTGTCCGTTTCATGCGCGCTTCAAGCCATTAAATAAGTTCTTGTTCAATACACATATAAACAACCTTTCTTCCTCTACCAGCCTTTTGTTTTCATTTTGTTTTGTCTACAATTTCATGGAAATGTTGTTCTTCTTTTCGCCATTCATGTACACGTTTCCGATCAACATTAAATTGTTTTGATGCTCTAGAATTTGTTGAATTCTTTGTGAATTCTATCACTTTCAGCTTGAATGAAATATCATACACTTTTACTTGATTCCAGCTGTTGCATCCATCATAACATCTGATCTTTGTTTAGGATTAAAAAAGCAGTAACACCTGAAAAGATTCCACATTTAGTAATTCCGTCATTTACATATGGGTTGCCTTTTGGCCAAAACTGGACTTCCTTTAAAGCATGGCATCAACTTTAATATGTGATAGTTCTATTCGATGATTTCATACTTATAGTGATATTTGGCAGCTCTTCCTTAACGAGCAGTTAACATACCGTCAGCTGTCTAGTCCTCATGATAGTTTTGCTGTAGCAGTTTCTAATGGTTCATCAGTTGTTGGACATTTACGAAGAGAACACAGCAAAATATTTTCCTGTTTTTTAAAGCATAGCGGAACAATCAAATGTGTTGTTACTGATGAACATTATAGACTTTCCCCAGTGGCAGGGGTGTGATGTCAGGAACTTTCAGCCAGACCAAAAAATGCAGTAGACAGAGAATGAACACGGATGAGTTTTATTGTTCACAGGGAAGGCACTAGAGCATGGGGAAAACGTAGTCACTGCTGGTGATGCGTAGAAACATGAAAATCATAAACTAAGGGGCTTGGCCAGCACGGAGCTGAGAACGAGGAGCCAGAGAGATCATGGAAACGGGATTGCGAAGAGGGACAATCTTCTCGCACCAGGACGAACGCACTTTTCATCTTTATAGCATGGTAGATTGGTGAGTTGAATCAGGTTTGTGCATCGCAATCCGCCCGCGTTTGACAACCACGCCCCTCTGCCGGAGCCTGCAGTGCTTAGAATAGTGTGTAAACTCACGTTTACAGGCAGTGAACGCCTCATTTTACGGTTACAGAGGCTGATCAAATAAAATTGGTATGTTTGGTCTACAATTTGCTCCCAGTACACATGCGTGGTTATTAGAGTTCAGATAAAAAACACTGGGGGGGGCTTATTATGTCAAATAGTATTTATGTAATAGTGTGTCAAATACCATTTATAGTCGATGGGGGAGGTTGTTCCTGGGGGGGATGCCACAGTAAATAATTGAGAAGCACTGGTTTAACGTAATAGAAAATCATTCTGTCTTACATCAGGCATCGTTAGTGCATTTCAAAGCTTCAAATCATCAGCGCCACTTCAGCTCAGTCCATGTTAACGTCAACCAGGAATTTCCTAAATTGACTGAACTTCACCAGTACAAGTTGTTCACTTTGAAAAGTAAAGCAGAAAAGCAGAAACAGTTTTTCCAAAAATTTACAAAGTGCTCAGAGACTGCTTACATCGTATTAACTGGCTTTTAACATTATTCTCGCCAAAACGCCATACAATGAAGAAGAGTTATAAAATCCCTCAGGTACGTTGTTAAAATCTTGTCTCCTAAAAACGACAAACAAAAATGCGTGGTATCGGACGTCCAACATGTGCATGATATGGCTCTTTGTAGTAACACTGCAAAAAAATGTTCCTCTTGGTCTCTGATTGGTTGGCCCCCCCTGGATTAGATGGTCAGGCTGGGTAAGATTAGCCTTAAAGCCAAAGTCTTTAGGGAAGGTTTGAATCAAATGTGTAATGATTTAAATATGTTGTTTTTACAATGCTAAATCTTTCTGGAATTATTTGAATAAAATCTATAACCACTAATCAGGTGAGATTGAGACAGTGTGTATCTATATGGGCAAACTAACTAAATGTCTGTGTAACACTTTTCATTCTTCATGACTCACCCTGTCTTGTGCTGGCTTGCGAACCCTGAAGAAGTAGACCACCAGAGAAGTGGGTAGAAGTTCCCAGATGAAGAGAATCACACCAAACACCACATATCCAGCATCTCCCAAATTGGATCTCAGGTCTGCCTGCAGGATTGGAGAATAAACACACATGAGTTTGTTAGTGCATTTTCTTCTAAAAAAAAATGTATAATAACTTTGTGTGTGTGTGTGTGTGTGTGTGTGTGTGTGTGTGTGTGTGTGTGTGTGTGTGTGTGTGTGTAGAAAGTGAGAACTGGACAGGCTGGATATCAGAGTGATACTTAACCTGGTCAGACACATTGTACCAGTCATAATCAAATGAATTAATGTTTTCAATATCTGTTAAAGCCAGGACGACGAGATTGTAGCAGGCTCGAGATGTATACAGTAGAATCACCATGATGCCAATCAGAGTCACTTGACACACAGAGGTTCCCTGTAACCAACAGGATTGTAGAGATGATATACCATGAAAATAATTACTATTATAATAATAACTAATGAGCATATATTTCCATTGAAGAAGGATGAATATATAATGAGTCAGCACGGTGGTATAGTGGTTAGTACAACTGCTTCAGAGCAAGAAGGTTCCTGGGTTCGAGTCTTGAGCTTAACAAGGGGGTTTGTATGTTCTTCCTGTGCTTGTGTGGTTTTCCTCTGGGTACACCAGGTTCATCCCACAGTGCAAAGACATGCCCTTTGGGCAAATTATCTGTTGCAACTTTCCCCATAGGTGTGGGTGTGAGTGTGTGCATATGTGTTGACCCTGCAATAAACTTGCAAGCTGTCCAGAATGTACCCTGCATTTGCTCAGAGGCAGAAGATAGGCTGTGGCCTCTCCACACCCATAGTAGAATATAGCTCAGCAAATAAATGAATGACACCCCCAATCCATTATATGTTGGATGCCATTGTCCGTCATGTAATATGGAAGCAGCTGTAGCCAAATGATTAGTGAAGCGGCTTTGGGCCTGAAAGGTCGGAGGTTTGATTCCCAAATCAGTAGGAAAAATGTGTGGTGGTCGGGGTGTGAGCTGCACCTTCCCGTCCTCCATAGTCATGGCTGAACTACTCTTGAGCAAGGCACCTAACCCCCAATGGTTCTCCGGGCACCTCAATATGTTGCAGCCCTCCGCTTTGAGTCTGTGTGCTAACTTTGGATGGGTTAAATGCAGAGGAAGTAATTTCCGTTGTGATTTTAATACAGTATAGCAAAAATATTTTTTTCTATTTACCTCTCAGTGGTTTTAAAGGTATGGTTGATCATTAATTCATTCATTTTCTGAATTGTTTAATCCTAATTAGGGTCGCAGAGAGGCTGGCGCCATCTCAGCCGACTCTGGGTGAAGGCAGAGTACACCCTGGACAGCTCGCCAGGCCAGTGCAGGGCAGAATTACAGACAGCAATGCAGCTACTCTTGACGAAAATCAGCAATAGTTCTTTTACAACCTTTCACCATAGAGCGTGAGAAACTTGGCCGTCCTTTGATAACCCAGTTAGTTGCACTGGGGGACAGCAGTGACAACCATTGAGTTGGGCTTGAACCCCCAACCTTCATCCAGCACCTTACCACCAGGCCACCACTGCCCTTATGGCTGATGAGTGTATGTGAATTTTTCATGCTTATATTTCATTACATTTAATTTTATTCTGTATATTTTTAAATCATGCAGTGCTGTTTGCATGTTCGATAAAAATATCGCGATTTTATCTCATTGTGTTCATTTTCTCTCTTACGATCATTACCTTCGACTCTAGGTAGATACTGGCAAGGGACATCTTGGCCACTTTGTAGAGACAGACGGAGAGGGAGATGGCACAAAGCACGAAAAGGGAATCGTTAATGGTGACACGCACCAGGACGATAGTTTTTACTTGTGCATCTGTCATTTTAACCAGCAAAGCACATGCCAGATTCACCAAGAGAAAAAGAAGACTAGCGCATACGAAAACCAGGTACAAAGGGAACCTGGGGACAGAGAGACAAAATACAGTCAGACACTGTATTTTAGTACATTAACCAAACTAAGCTATGGGTTCACTTAGAATAATCAACATAAACTGTAATGAAACATGAACAGTTAATATTTTATTTTAGTGTAACTGTCAGTGTGTTGTTTATAGCATTAGAATCATGGCTCAAGCTAATCCTAGCATACATACGATTAGAGAAATGGTCAGGGAAATGGGGTATCCTGTGTGTTTCAGAAAGCTGAGGAATAGTGTGTGAATATAAAGAGTAGCAACATGTTAAGAGACACTTACTTGTATTTAAGCAGATGAGGACAATACTTTGACTTGGCCTTAAAGAAAACCTGTGCATATCAAAAATAAGAAAAGTGTTAGAGGATGTCCTACATGTCTTTGCAAAATACACGAAAAAAGTATGTTGGACCTCCTTTACAGGAAGTAGGATTCATTTTCATCTGCCAATAGTCAATGATATAATTTTCATTCATGATTTAGAGATGTAAACTCACTCTTATTACGAACGTATTGTTTTCATAAACTGAAAGTGGATATGGAGTCTAGTTTAACAATTATTAAGCTAGTGGGTGTACACTTCCACAGCATTGGCAACAGGCCACACCTCCAACCTGCATCTTCTGCTTGATTTGGAGCGATACCAAAATGATGTGCCAAGAAAGGCAGTGATTTCAGCTTCCAACTGGCTCATATCCATTTTTATAACTGCTTTATAGACAAGAGTGCTATGCAGTATCAGAAGCCACATAAGAAAGTAGGATGAAAGAACAATCTTAAATCCAAACAACTCCCTTTTTAAATATATGTTTTTATTCTTACCATATCTGTGCTTTTTTGACACAGACAAAAAATAAATAAATAAAATTTCAAAAAAGAAAAAATGTATGATAATAACCTTTACCTTAAGGGTAAAGTTTGAGATTTTTATCCCAGGCCATATTCTTCTATCAGTTTCATTGCAGTTACTTTAGTAGGAACATTCATGTCAGTTTTGAGTTGCAGTTTCGTGATAAATTATATCAGCCTTTATTTTGTAACCCTATGGAGCAAATAACTGTATCAAAGTAAGCCATTTGTTTTTACCTCTGACAGGCTCACAGTGTTGTTATAAGTGTCTGAGAACATGGGGGAAAAAATCTATATAGCACTAGATCTGTGAGTGTTTACCTCAATAACTGTAAAGAAGTCGAACAAAATGATCGTTACTGAATTCAGAGCTTCTGGTTTTCTTTTCTTTCTGTCTCTTCATTCAGTACACATAGTCAATTATCTCATGTGGGATTTTTCTAATGTTTACAGAAGTAGCAGTCATGCAGAATTCTTGAAGAAATCTATTTCCAAAGTAATGAAGGTACTTTTGCCATTGCTTTGGAAAATTTCCATTGAATTATTTGTGCCGTGAAAGGATATTTTTTAAAAATTGCAGTCGGTAATGTTTCTCTGCAACACTTTTTTCTTCCTAAACCTCAGTTCAGTCAATGATTCAATGATTAAAAACAGTGCAAGTGTGTGGGGATTTGAACATGGAGTGTGCATGACATTATTAAATATTATATAAGTTCCTGTCCTTGCTAGTTACATTAACACCATAACTTCCCTTGTGGGACTAACACAGTAGAGCAAAAATAAATGAATAATGTCAATGTAAATACAAAATTAAAAAAAAGTCTAAATTTAAGCTTCAAACATACGGTAATGGCTGATCATTGACATCTGTAAGTAGAAACTTGCAAATGCTCACCTGGGTATATTTATGCAGGTAAGTGAATGATGTGCGACTTCAGTTCAACACTAAATTTCAAGGGTTGCATTGTAATAAATGCATGTCCTTTAGTGACCACTGCAAAAGCCTATTTCTTTGGACGATGCTGTAGCCAACACTTTACTTGAACATTATTAAAAAAAAAAAATCATTCATATTTAATGCAGAAGTGCTCTGAAATGTAGGCCATGTATAGACTAGCATGTATTTTGCTTCTGAATAATCAAGAGGACTGTAAAGGAATCTTTTGTCATCCATAATTCATTCTGGGCTCCTACCACTTTATGACACCAAGTCTCGGAGATATTACTGACCCATGTAATTATAGCTCTTTCAATGTAACTATTGAGTAACAAGCTTGTTATTGAATAATAATCTTAAAGCTAAAGGGATTAATCCTTCCTCGCTGATTCTGCATCATAATGCTTCAATGGTAAAATGTTCCTACAGCATCCTTATAAAGGTATGTCCTTCCTTTTTGGTTGTCTCACCTGTGCGCAGTAGAGATTCATTAGGCTGAGTGTGAAAAACTGCAAGCACACTGGGAAGCAGTAGAGCAGCCAGAAGGCGAAGGGCCCCAGAGCATTGGCAGTCACACAGTCCCTGAAGTAAAAGGAGAAGAGCAGGGCACGCAATGCCGCCCACAGCAGGCACAGGAAGAGGAACACTGTCTTGTAGCTGAAGCGTTTGTGCCGGTATCGCAGAACCAGCCATAGCTGAGCATAGACGAAGGCAAACAGCAATGAGTAGAAAGCCGTGTAAACTACCGTCAAGCCCAGCTTCACATATGGAGGAACGGCCGGGCTTAAGGTAGCTGGGTTAAGGGACGTGTTGGCTCCCGTAGCCCTCAAACCATCCTCCCTCCTTTCCTCCATTCGTTGCGTGTCCTCCATCTTCCTGCACTCACTCACTCTCCCACCCTGTCTTTCTCTCTTGCAGCTGGTTAAGGTCTGGTCTCACCAAAAAGAGGTACAGTTCCAGATCTATTTTCCTTGCTGCTGTTGCATTCTTCTGTTTCTATGTCCATGTTTTACACCTGAGCAAGACCAAGGAGCGTGATAGAGAAAGGCCAGGGAAGAACAGGGAGAAAGGATGAGGCAGGGAGGAGGAGACTTGAAAAGGATCAGCATGGCTTCCTGCAGCCGTGAAGAGGGAGGACCAGGAGCATGTGATCTGGATATAGAGCTGTTATTGGTGAAGCCAGAGAGAGAGAGAGAGAGAGAGAGAGAGAGAAAACACCTCTCTCTCTCTCTCTCTCTCTCTCTCTCTCTCTGTGTGTGTGTGTGTGTGTGTGTGTGAGAGAGAGAGAGAGAGAGAGAGAGAGAGATGATGTAGCAGGATTCATATCATACCCTGCTGCTATGGCTTTATTTCTCTTGGAATGGATGCTGTTTCTGATCATTTTTCACATTTAAGGATACAAAGCCTCTTATTCTGATTGAAGAACACGTTTTAATGACTGCATGAAACCATCAGATGGCGATATTACACTTTCATGCATCAACAATTAGACACTTCTTCTTTTCCTTTCGGCTTTTCCCTTCAGGGGTCGCCACAGCGAATCATCTGCCTCCATCTCACCCTATCCTCTGCATCTTCTCTTACACCAACTGCCTTCATGTCCTCCTTCACCACGTCCATGAATCGTCTCTTTGGTCTTCCTCTAGGCCTTCTGCCTGGTAGTTCCAACCTCAGCATCTTACTACCAATATACTCACTATCCCTCCTCTGTACATGTCCAAACCATCTCAATCTAGCCTCTCTGACTTTGTCTCCAAAACGTCTTACATGTGCTGTCCCTCTGATGTGCTCATTCCTGATCCTATCCATCCTCATTACTCCCAAAGAGAACCTCAACATTTTCATCTCTGCTACCTCCAGCTCTGCCTCCTGTCTTTTCCCCAGGGCCACTGTCTCTAAACCATACAACATCGCTGGCCTCATCACCGTCTTGTACACTTTTAATTTCATTCTTGCTGATACCTTCCTATCACACATCACACCGGACACTTTTCTTCAACCATTCCAACCTGCCTGCACACGCTTCTTCACCTCTTTTCCACACTCTCCATTGCTCTGGATTGTTGAGCCTAAGTACTTAAAATCCTCCACCTTCCTCAACAATTAGACACTACTCTACCGTAATGCTGGGTGCACAGAGATATTTTTGAGATTTTTATAATTACTCAAAAGCATCAACTTAACCTATATAGTTCCAGATGGTAAAATTATACATGCACACTCTAGAATTTTAACACTACAGTTTAGCACATGGTCTTCCATTACAGATGCAACTCTTTTTGGATATGTATTATTCATTTGCCTCCTCTTCACAATATTGCACAAGACTGCATTTAGCTTTTTTGCTATATTTCTTACTACAGATTCTCAAATGCATTGAGGTATGGGCTTGGACTGGACCATATTTTTTAACCACTTAATCTTAACTAGAGTTGCAGTATCTTAAATCTTAAGTAGAGTGACGCCCATCTCAGTTGACTAAGGGAGAGGGCAGAGTGCGCCCTGAACAGCTTGTCAGGCGATTACACGGCAGAAATGCAGACAGTGATTCAGCTACTCTTTTTCCAATTTGATGATGATTTTTGAAAATATTTCAATGGTTCTTTTACCTACTTCTCACTATAGACCAGGGGTCACCAACCTTTTTGAAACTGAGGGCTACTTCTTGGGTACCAATTAATGCGAAGGGCTACCAGGTCGATACACACTTGTGACATAACAAGTTTGCTCAATTTACCTTTAATTATATGTTATTATTAATAATTAATTATATTCATCTATGTCAGGGGTCGGGAACCTTTTTGACTAAGAGAGCCAAAAAATAAATAAATCTAATCCTCTGAGAGCCAAATATTTTTTAATACTGAGACCAACAATTTTAGAGTATAATACGAATCTGAATTTATTTTAAACGACATTGTCATAACTAAATTATTTATTAATAAGAAAAGTACTTCTTGCTATTAATGCGACTTCTGGTGCTGTATGGTTTTGCTGATAGCGGTGTAGTCTGGTTGATACGGGGTGAGGTTCAGCTTCATGCAAGTGTTTAGACTTCCATCTATTAAGTGACCGCAGTAAATCACCCAACAAGAATGATTTTTAAGCCATTTCATGCAAGTTTTATATGTAATGATTAAACACAGACATGGGGGGGGGATACAAAATTACACACATCTTTAAGATTTAATAATGTAATGTAAATGAAATCTTCAATTAAAGAACTAATGAAATATGAAGTGTAAACTAATAACATATATCAAAAATAAGGTTTGCTCAAGTAAAGTATTAACTGTAACATTTCTCTTTTTTAAAGTTTTATCCAAATAATGCTTCATAATAATCTTTGCTGTCTTTGCTCATTGATGGCATGTATCATATGCAGCAACTTTGCAACTACACAATTAGTTGACAAACTGAAACTAATTAAATATGTTAACAAATCTACTCGGATAGATGGCATGTATCCTGTGCAGCAACGTTGCAACAACACATGGAATAACAAACTGAAACTTATTAACAATGTTAACAATTCGAACTAAATCTACATTTAACTACATTAGGAAATGAAAACATCATCTGAGCAAGTTTCACAACCTTTAGTTTTTAAGTGCGCGTATGTATCTGATTTTACAGTAAAGGATCCCACAGCCAGAAGCATAAAGAGAAACTATCTTTACGTAAAAAACATAGCCAATGGCATTTGCTCGCAGAAATTACATTCTTAAAAAATAAAAAAATAATAAAATTGGGAAATAATTGGATTAGTGCATGAGATTTTAGACACCTTGCATGAGAGATTGAGGAGGAGATGAAATGCGTGAGTCTCACGCTTCATGAGTGAGAGTTGACAAGTATGGTCCCAAGGCAATCAGCTGGTCTGATTTTTCATCCTGCCCATTTGTGTTTTGCTTGCTAGCTCTGCTTGCTTTGTGCACATGAGCTGATCAAAAACGAGGGAAATTTACCTCTTTACCCAAAAACTGTTGCATATAATCCAATAAAATTAGAGTTTCAAGCTATCGGCTCCGCCCACACACTGGAGTACAAAAAGGATTGGCTCTCCGCTGCGCACCACAGCCACAAGTGGCATTGAAAATAGATGTAGAGATTGAAATGTGTGAGATTTATTTGTTTTTGTTTTATTTGATGGGTTTTTCTGCATTTTTATTTAAAGGACAGCGAAATTATATATTAGTTATTCTGTTAAGAAAGGCCATCTGATTTATATGAGAGCCAGATGCAGTCATCAAAAGAGCCACGTCTGTCACAGGTTCCCGATCCCTGAACAGGCTTGTGGGCGATTCATGTTGTCCTTGTGGGCGACCTGGTGCCCGCGGGCACCATGTTGGTGACCCCTGCTATAGACAATGAGAGACATGGCTGGCCTTTGATAACCCAGTTAGCTGCACTGTGGGGACAGCAGTGACAACCTGTTGATAATAAGGCTTTAACCCCCAACCTTGGGATCAATAATAAAGCACTCTACCACTGCCCCCGGACCATTCCAAAACTTGTAATATTTTGGTTTTCAACTACTCTAGTGTAGCTTTGGCACTATACTTAGGATCATTGTCTTGTTCAAAGGTGAACCTCTGCCACACACTGCATTATACGCCATTCAGCTTGCCTTAAAGCAGAATGATCAAATCAAAACAAAATCCTTTTCTCACATGACTTAGAAATTCAAATTTGCTGAAGTTTTAGTCCTGGTTTTAGAAGATATATCTTTTAATACTTAAGATTCCCCAGTGCGGCTAACTGGGTTATCAAAGGCAGGCCATGTCTCTCACTGTCTATGGTGTGAGGCATGTAAAAGAACCATTGCTGACTTTCGTAAAGAGTAGGCTGCAAAGCCGTCAGCGTGTTTCTGTCCCTTGCTAAAAGGGTTGTGACAGGAAGGGCATCCGACGTAAAAACCTCTGCCAAATCAAACGTGCGAATCAGATGATTCGCTGTGGCGACTCCCGAGTAAAAGGGAAAAAGCCGAAAGGGAGACAGACAAATCTTTTAATACTTAAGATCGTTTTTGAAAGTTGGAAACATTCAAGTGTCTTTTTGGTGATTTGAATTTAGTATCTGTCCGCAATAAAGGGAAAGTACCACGGCAGTGGCCACAAGCTTTTTTCGGCAGGAAGAAGAGGGATCTGCACGATTCTCTCATATTTCTTAGTTTAGTTGTTTTTAGCAGTAAATTGCTTCTGCTTTTGAGATGTAAATGCTTAGGTTACATTTTTATCTCTCAAAAGCACTAGAAAAAGCCAAATATTACAAGAAAACTAAAGTCATGAGGTATTCACTGCAGCTGGGAGTCTGGTTTCTAGACTCATTGATTAATGCATTTTTTCATACTAATTTTTAGTTTCAATCTCTTAACTGGCTCAGATACATAATCACTGGAACATGCAGTGTAATCCACCAGTTTCGCCAATCCCTACTGATGAAAAGCATTTGCCTCTGACTGTGAAGCTTCCACCACCATGCTTCACTTAGAAACAAATGTCAGAAAGTTTCATGAGACCAAAGTACCTACCTTTCCTCCCATATTAGTTGAGTCTCTGAAATAAATTTCATATGAAGTTTTTTAAATCATGGAATTATTTAATCTTGCATATATGTGGTGCAGTTATTAGCCATATCACCACACAGCAAGAAGGTTGTGAGTTTGAACTTTGTGGCTGACCTGCATGTTTCTGTGTATAGTTAGACTTTTCTTGACCGTGTGTGTGTGTGTGTGTGTGTGTGTGTGTGTGTGTGTGTGTGTGTGTGTGTTTTCGTGTGTTTTCGTTTTCTGTAACAGTTCTAGGATTGGCAAATGTGAGAGGGATCATTTGTTAGGCTTTCTATAGATTGGTGACCTGCCCAGGTTGTTCCCTGCCTCTAAAGCAAAGTCAGCTGGGATTGGCTCAACCTCCCCCATGACCCTGATAGATAAGCAGGATTATGGATTTCTTCTTACCACAGTTCAATAAAGCTTGGATTCCTTATCTTTATCCAAGAGTTATTTTGAAATCTCCTTGATCTGCATGGTGCTCATTCTTTACGATTCATTGGGACCTTCTGGAACCAGGTATAATAAGATCACATGACACTTTAATTTCCACACATTTCAATTATTCAGCTCATTTGGTCATTTGAATTTCGACAACATCAACAGGGATGCACCAATAGTAAGGGATTCACAGGAAAAGCAATGAATCCTAATGCAATTACAGTTGTTTTCAGTTGTAAATTTAAAACAAAAAAGTCTTGTGTATGTGAGACAGTGGATTGAGTTGTTAGAACTATGTAGATCAGGGAATAGATTAGACTAGTGGTACATCCACCTGACATGGATCTTTGATTAGCAACAAAGAAAGGAGTCCCTTTTGCCTCCAGACACCTGACACCAACATTACATCAAACCTACTTTGAAGAACAAGGGAATTTTTATCTTTCTCATTTCCATGCTGGAGTGTTTGCATTGCGTAAAGCGGAAACAGGTGGCACCAAGTAGCAGGATGGGAAAAAGACATCGGGCCTCATTCACAAACATTCTTATGAATAAATCCACTCTTGAGTCTCACTTAGGCACTTTTCTGTCATTTACCAACATTTTCTTAGCTTATTATGGCATGTTCTTAGTTATGAACAAAAAAGAGCACATAATGGTGCTGAAGTGATGTGAAATCGCTACTATTCCCCTTCTTTTTAGTTTCTGATCCATAATCTACACATCGATAATGCCAGTGACTTATGAATCTTTTTATATCATTATTTAAATCTCTCTCTCTCTTTCTCTCTCTCATCTGTGTGGATATGCACACCCACCTAACTTATATTCACTATTTATCGTATTGCACTACCTCAACCCTGTTATCATTTAATCACACTGTTATGTTAGTATTTTTATCAATTCCTATACTGTATCTATTTGCATTGTTTCAACTTCTGTTACTCTGTATCTTCTTTCTTCTTTTCCTTTCGGCGGCTCCCTTCAGGGGTCGCCACAGCGAATCATCTGTCTCCATTTCACCCTATCTTCTGCATCCTCTTCTCTTACACCAACTACCTTCACGTCTTCCTTCACCACATCCATAAATCTTCTCTTTGGTCTTCCTCTAGGCCTTCTGCCTGGCAGTTCCAACCTCAGCATCCTACTACCAATATATTCACTATCCCTCCACTGTATGTGTCAAAACCATCTCAATCTAGCCTCTCTGACTTTGTCTCCAAAATCTCTTTCATGAGCTGTCCCTCTGATTAACTCATTTCTGATCCTATCTATCCTTGTTACTCCCAAAGAGAACCCTAACATTTTCATCTCCGCTACCTCCAGCTCTGCCTCCTGTCTTTTCCTCAGTGCCTCTGTTTCTAAACCATACAACATCGCTGGCCTCAAAACCATCTTGTACACTTTTCCTTTCATTCTTGCTGATACCTTCCTATCACACATCACACTGGACATTTTTCTCCAGCCATTCTAGCCTGCCTGCACACGCTTCTTCACATCTTTTCCACACTCTCCATTGCTCTGGATTGTTGAGCCTAAGTACTTAAAATCCTCCACCTTCTTTATCTCTGCACCCTTTAACCTCACTGTTCTTCTTGGGTCCTTGTCGTGCACACACATGTATTCTGTCTTACTGAGGCTAACCTTCATTCCTCTCCTTTTCAGGGCTAACCTCCACCTCTCTAGATTTTCCTGCACTTGTTCTCTGCTCTCATTACAGATCACAATGTCATCTGCAAACATCACAATCCATGGGGAATCTTGTCTGACCTCGTCTGTCAGCCTGTCCATCACCATAGCAAATAAGTAGGGGCTCAGAGCTGACCCTTGATGCAGTCAGTCCCACCTCCACCTTGAACTCTTCTGTCACGCCGACAGCACACCTCACCACTGTCTTACATCTTTCATACATGTCCTGCACCTCTCTAACATACTTCTCTGCCACTCCAGACTTCCTCATGCAATACCACAGTTCCTCTCTCGGCACCCTGTCATATGCTTTCTGCAGCTCCACAAAGGCACAATAGAGCTCCCCTGACCTTCTCTGTACTGCTCTATTAACATCCTCAAAACAAACACTGCATCTGTGGTGCTCTTTCTTGACATGAAACCAAACTGTTGTTCACAAATGCTGACCTCTGCCCTTAGTCTAGCTTCCACTATTCTTTCCCATAATTTTATCGTATGGCTCATCAACTTTATCCCTCTGTAGTTGCCACAACTCTACACATCTTCCTTATTCTTAAAAATTGACACTAGCACACTTCTCCTCCATTCCTCCGGGAACTGCTCACTCTCTAAGACCTTGTTGAATGTTCTTGTCAGAAAATCTACTGTTACCTCTCCAAGACACTTCCATACCTCGACCGGTATGTCATCAGGACCAACTGCCTTTCCACTCTTCATCCTCTTCAGTGCCCTCTTCACTTCACCCTTACTAATCTTTGCTACTTCCTGGTCCTCAACGGTCACCTCTTCGACTCTTTTTTTTTTTCTTTCTCTCATTTTCCTCATTCATCAGCTCTTCTACTCTTTCCATCTTCCCAGCACACTTCTGTCATCAGTCAATACATTTCCCTCTCTGTCCTGACTTGCTGCACTTCCTTCCCATCTCTATTTCTCTGCTGTGTCAACCTGTATAAATCATTTTCTTCCTCCTTACCATCCAACCTAGCATTTAAGTCATCATACACCGTCTGTTTGGCTTTTGACACAGGTACCTTTGCCTTACGCTGTGTTTCCCTGTTCTCCTGTTTACTCTCTTAAGTCCTCTCAATGTCCCACTTCTTCTTAGCTAACCTCTTCCTTTGTACACACTCCTGCACTTCCTGATTCCACCACCAAGTCTCCTTATCTACTTTCCTTCTAGAGGAGAGGACACACCAAGTACTCTCCTACCTATCTCCTGATCACATTAGCTGTAGTTGTCCAGTCATCTGGAAGCACTTCCTGAGCACCCAAAGCCTGTTTCAACTCCTCCTTGAAGAAAACATGATACTCTTCATTTTCCCCCTTTCCACGACTTTGTCTTCTGCTCTACCTTTGCCTTCTTCATCTTCCTCACCATCAGCGTCATCCTGGACACCACCATCCTATGCTGTCTGGCAACACTCTCACCCACTACTGCTTTACAGTCACTGACTTCCTTTAAATTACATTGTCTACACAAGATGTAATCTACCTGTGTGTTCCTACCTCCATTTTTATAAGTCAACCTATGCTCTTGTCTCTTCTGGAAGAAAGTATACACCACAGCCATTTCCATTCTTTTCTCAAAATCAATCAACATCTGTCCATCTGTGTTCCTGTCCTGGATACCAAACCTGCCCATCGCTTCCTTGTCCCCTCTGTTGCCTGCACCAACATGTCCATTGAAGTCTGCACCAATTACCACTCTTTCACCTCTGGGGGTACTCTGCATCACTTCATCTCACTCACTCCAGAATCTCTCCTTCTCTTCTAGCTCATATCCTGCCTGTGGGGCATAAGCACTTACAACAGTGAACATCACACCTTCAATTTCTAACTTGAGACTCATCACTCTGTCTGACACTCTTTTCATTTCTAAAACATTCCTGACCAACCGCTCCTTCAGGATGACTCCTATTCCATTTCTCTTCCCATCCACACCATGATAAAACAGCTTAAACCCTGCTCCTAAGCTTCTAGCCTTGCTACCTTTCCATCTGGTCTCCTGAACACACCTTCCTCCTCTGCATTATGTCAGCCAGCTCGCTCGATTTTCCTGTCATAGTTCCAACATTCAAAGTCCCTATTCTCAGTCCTAGACTCATGCTTTTCCTCCTCTGTCTCATCGTACGGATACGCCTCCTACCTCACCTTCTTCGACCAACAGTAGCCCAGTTTCCACCAGCACCCTGTTGGTTCACAGCACTGATAGCGGTCTTGATCTTGATAGGTTAGGTGATACGTCGCAAGGACATTAATTCATCGGTCGTTGTTAACCCGGGTCTTGACTGATCCGGTACGGAATTCTTATTTATGACTCGCATTATAAATCTGGCATTGGTTTTACGTCGGATGTCCTTCCTGACACAACCCTCTGCATTTATCCGGGCTTGGGACCGGTGTGAGGAAGAACACTGGCTTGTGCCCCCCACGGCTGCATTTGCTGCTACTCTGTATATCATTTCATTTTGACATCATTGGTGCTAAGGGTCTTGTTCTTGTGTTGCCTTTTTCTTTTTGTACTGTTCTAGCATTCAAGCTCAGGTATTAGGCTAATTCCTTCATTACATTTCATCACTTTTCAGTCTGATATGGTAAACATGCTTCTCAGAAGTGTGGTGTATCACCTGAAAAAGTGAACAAAGTGCAAAACGCTAGCAAATTTATCTAGATGGTATTATTCAGATTACCACGCCCCTTTTAACATTATTTCGGTTCCTTTAAAAGTGGGTGTCTCCGGGAATAAAAAGGGGGCTACTAAACGAGTAAAGTCTAACCACAGTCCCATAGAGGATAAATCAGACACACTTTACCAAACACACACACACACACACACACACACACACATTTCAGAACATAATCCGAGTCAAGACCTAGTGGTGGCTCAGAGAAGTGGGCGTGTCATGTAGTGGGCGTGTCGTATACTTAGTTAAACTAATCATCACAGCTCTTTTTTAATTTGTACCAACTCTTAATGTAAAGTCGAGTGGTGAGGTTTATGAACCATAAATTGTTTCGTTTTCTTACCAGTTCGATTTATTCCCAAAACTACGATACCTCTCTGAATTCTGTCACTGTTACCATGGAAATACAATCGACCACGCCCATATTATAGCCCCGCCTATATCTAGTCGGTGCGTGAACTTTCCTCCTGTCCCAGAGACCGTTAGGAAGAGACGGGTCGGTGTGTGTGTGTGTGTGTGTGTGTGTGTGTATATGTGTGTGTGTGTGTGTGCGCGCGCGCGCGTGTGAGTGTGTGGAGTTGTAGGGATGGCGTCCTGTGCGCGCGCTGTTTGGCTCGGACTGAAGCTGCTTTTCATTGCGGGCTCGGTGTCGGTAAACTGCGCGAGCCGAAGCGATCTGTTCGACTACGGATCTCGGTTCGGAGATCAGATTTTGCGGTCTGGGACAGACGAGACTCAACAAGTCGTGTTAGACCGAGGTGTCTTCTTCTTCAGTCAGAGCTTTGAAAAACTTTACGTGAGTTTCTCTCTCTCCACCTTTTTTCATTCAATAACGTTCCTTTCATAAATTATTTGTTTAAAACATTTTATTATTAATTATTCAGTAGTATCAAAGAAAAATACATTATTATTACTACTACTACTACTACTAATAATTAATTATACAAAATAATGATTATTATTTTTATAATGTTACTAATGACTTAAATATAACTTTACATTAGCTCCATGAAATATAAAGTGTAAAACTAAGAATTGAAAAATGGAATATAATTAAAATCAGAAATATAAAGTGCTTCTCTTTAATGAAATTATGATCAACTTCCATCAAGTCAATTACTGTTGTAACCACTTTTATTACATAATTGCCCTGATATAATTATATTATTAATAAATGGTGTGATTATAAAAGTGATTTCTAACAAAGCAGATATTTTCTGGTTTAAATTCTGCATCCTAGCCACAACATTTTACAGGATTATATATTTTAAAATAAGAAAATGGTGATGTGGTATGAAGTTTTTGTTCAACAAGCTGTAACTGTTGGGTTCTGGAGGCAAAATATTTGAAACCCCGAAGCCAAGTGATGTGGGCAAATAATATTGTGTGTCCACTTATTGGTAAACCAAAACATATTCATGGATAAGAACTAGAGGTGATATGTGACATCTAACAATTTTTATGGAGGACCCCAAGAATCTCTTAAGAATACTTTGACTTGACAGTGTTGTGCAAGATTTCATTTAAAACTCCAGCAGATTCATTTGTTGGTATTGGGTAGATTTAGGAGCGCTTATATATATATATATATATATATATATATATATATATATATATATATATACACACACAATATAACCTAACATGTCAATAATCCCAAGTAGAAAATCTCAGTAATACGAGAGAGGGAGAGAGAGAGATAGAGAGACGTCCAAAAGCCTAATATCCAACATACCATACCAGGATTGATTCTGGTCCAGTGAGGCCCCTGGGTCCGTGTCTCAGAAACACAGACATACACAAAGGCTTTAACATATGCTTCATCAATCAGACATACAACAATACTTTTTTGTTTCACATATTTACTCTTAAATATTTCCTAACCTTATGTCTGTTAAGACTTTAGACAACTCTGCATTTTTAATTGTAAAAAAAAAAGTCAGGAATCTCCCATCTTGCTTGTGAATGGTGGATGATCTCATAAAGCAAAGCTGATGAGCTAATCTGTTGTGTTAACATTAAGAAAGCACCACTTGAGAGAGAGAGTGAATTTTTTTGTATTAAACTGAGATATTCACACAGGAATCTGCTGCCCTTAAATACTTTCACATGTGTATTGATCAAAGGAATGAATGAGGTTCGTGGCACATACAGGATCTTTCAGATCATTTCTTTCTCTGGTATTTTCAGGTCCAGATGTTCAGGGATCAGATATCGTTGTCTCCGAGCATCATAAGGCCTCGGTATTTTTTCTTTAATGGAATGATGTACTTCCACACGACTTGTGTATTGTGCAACATTATATTTTCTCTCTCTCCCCTTCTCTTTTTTCTCCCTATTTTTTCTCTCTCTTTCTCTCTTTCTGTTTCTCCCTCTATCTCTGTCCTTTCGACTTGTATAAAGGAAGTAGTGCAATAAAAAGTGTCTAAATATTTATTCTCAGTGCCAAGCCTTTATATAAACACAGTCATTATTCAGTGCAGTGATTTCAACACAACTGTTTGTTCTGGATTCAAGGGTTTTCATTGGACAGAATTTTTATCCTAGTCTTCCCTTTTCCTGTGTTAAGTGTTCATGCTGTAAATGTGCAACCTGCCAGTCAGAAGGCCTTTAAAGTATTATTCATTTTGGGCTTAATCATATTATAGTAACAAGTAAGAAGTAAACAGGATTCACTACAATATTCATTCATTCATTTTCTGAACCACTTAATTCTAATTAGGGGAGGCTGGTGTCTATCTCAGCTGACTCTGGGCGAGGGCATAGTACACCCTGGACAGCTTGACAGGCCATGCAGCTACTCTTGACGAACGACAGCAATGGTTCTTTTACATGAACCTCTCACCACAGACAGTGAGAGACATGGTGAGCCTTTGATAACCCAGTTAGCGGCACTGAGGGAGACAGGAGTGACAACTATTGATAGTGCAGCTTTAACCCCCAACCTTGGGATCTGTAATCCAGTACTTTACCACCAGGCCACCACTGCCCTTCACTGCAATATTTATTTATTTTATTTCCTATGCTATACCAATTCATGTATTACATTTACAGCATTTGACAAATGCTCTTATCCAGAGCAACTTACAATTATAATTTTTTTATACAACTGAGCAATTGAAGGTTAAGGGTCTTACTCAAGGGCCCAAGAGTGTTGACAGTAGCGATTGAGCCCACATTCCTGCCTGACATTGACCCGACTGACATTTGAATCAGCAGCCCGTCGCCTTAACCACTAAGCCACCACTGTATTTTTTGTGTACATACTTGCATATGACCGACTACTGTTTTTACGAGCGGTTTGGGAAAATTGCTGTTTTGTTTTTAGTTATTCTCCCACAAGCTCTAATGAGGGTTTTTTTGTACTTCCACGCCGCTCATTATCTGAACAATCTTTTCACAATGATTCAACTACTCTTCTATTCTCTCCTGGAGTCAATACATACATGTTACCCGCCCCTCTCCACAATCTTAACTTGTGTCTCTTTCTCCCTATGACCTTGCTATTGTTTTGGCTGAAGACATAGAGAAGGCCTGTGACAAGCTCACAACCTCCTCCATTCTTGGTCCTGTGTGTGAAAAACCTGATTGTGTAAATCAGCTTAACTCAGCTGGGTGTCTCTTTTCACCTTTACTTTCTTATCGATTAGAGTCTTCTTTCCTTTCGGCTTTTTCCCTTTTCTCGGGAGTCGCCACAGCGAATCATCTGATTCGCACGTTTGATTTGGCATAGGTTTTTATGTCGGATGCCCTTCCTCTCACAACCCTTTTAGCAAGGGACAGAAACACACTGATGGCTATGTAGCTACTCTTTACGAAAGTCAGCAATGGTTCTTTTACATGCCTCTCACCATAGACAGTGAGAGACATGGCCCGCCTTTGATAACCCAGTTAGCTGCACTGGGGGGACAGTGACAACCTTGTGGGGACTCGAACCCCCAACCTTAGGATCAGCGATCCTACACCCTATCCACTAGACCACCACTGCCCTTCTTATCGATTCGAGTCTCAGACTAAAATCTTGACTGATTGTGATCGGAAAGTATGTAAGCTCTTGAAGAAGTTGAATCGTATAACAATTATGGTAGAACTTACTGCGAGTAAAAGAAGTAAGAGCATTTCCTCAGGATTGGGATGGAACAACTGTTGGCCAAAAGAAAAACACTTCTCAATCAAAATACTCAGGGGAAAAAAGGCTTCACTAAGCATAAATATTGAACTCTGGATGTCATGTGACCTGATGAGTCCCCATTTACCTGATCCCAGAGTGATAGGTATTTCAGAATTAGAAGGGAAGCACATGAAGCGATGTACCCATCATGTATAGTGGCCATAGTACAACATTATGAAGCAATAAAATAAAGGCAGTTGACGACCTGAGTGTACTGACTGACCAGGCTCATCCAGTAAATATTTCTTCCCAGATGGCATAGATTAAAAAAATTCTATTATTGAAGGAGCGGTTCAGGGAGCACGAGGAATCAAAGCTTAACCGCAGTACAAGTGTTAGAGAGATGCTGGAGCACAAATAATTTATTTGGTGGTTCCACTCTCCTCACCTCAATAAAAGATATCAGATAAAAAATTATTACTACAGTATTGGACTAATATATAAAAATATATAAAAATGGTAACAATGGTAATGACACTTGTATTGATATATTAGAGTGTACAGCTTTTTTTTTTTTTTTTTTTTTTTTTTGTATGTATGTACATGTGAAATTGTTCAAACAACAAACCACCACAGCTGGTTGTAGAAGCTTCTCGTTCTCCAGGCCTGGATGCAAAATGTGTTTGTCGTATTGTGTAGTCTACTGACTTGTCACCGGTTTGCAAGGTTGAAGTGTTATGTTCTTTCACTGGGATACGTGAAACCAGTTGTCTGTTTGGTATACATGAGCTCACAGATTGACAACATCTGCGTGAGAGGAAAGTCAGCTTTTCCTACTAAATCTGCAGCATTTGGTCCTGAGTGTTTCTTCATAAGTGTCGCAGACACTCAAACTTCAAACAACTACTTATCAGCCTTTTAATGCTTTTGTGATTTGTTTCCAAGTTGTATCAGTTTTTCAACTACATAAATAACAAAGGTATTAAGTTTTCAGTCCCAGATAATAAGTGTTTCATAGTTTTTACGATAGGCCTACAGTTAACATGAATCAAGGCTCAAAGGATGAAGATCGTCTCATTTGTAGGCTCACTGATACAGAACATTTCCACCAACAGATGGTTCTGATTAAGCGTTCAACAAAAGGCAATTTAGGGTATGAATAAAATTAACATTATTCTCATGTGTTACAGATTTTAAGAGTCATAGCTTATAGTTAATTTTTTTTTAACTTGTTTTATTTATATTTGGTCTTTGCTAGTTCCCATTTGCTGGCCAGTTCTATCTCAGTACCCATTGCTACCAAGTAAGGATGGTGCCTCATAGTCAGCCTGAATCTTATAAGGAATGTCCATATTTAATATTTCATGTACTTTAGCACTGTCACTATACAGCAACAAGCTCTTTGGGTTTGAAACTCATGGTATACTGGGCTGTTCTGTGTGGCGTTTTCAACATCTGTGCTCTTGGGGGTTTCCTGTGGCTTATCCACTGTCCTCCCACAGTACAAAGACGTGCACATCAGGTCAACTGATTGCACTAAATTGGCAGGTGTGAGTGTGAATGGTTGTTAGTCTTGGTATTTGCCTGGTGACAGATCACTGACCTGTTCAGGGTGTAGCCTGCCACTTTCAGGACATAGTTGTCTGTTTCATGTGTTTAAATTTGCATAGATTCTAATTTGCATTTATTTTGTTTCTGATATAATTTTTGTTTACCGGTAATTTTGTTTAATTTCTTTTATTTTTTATTCTGTCTTGTGAGGTTGAACAGATTTACTGTAAGTTAAGTTGAACATGGAGAAGTTTTCGCTACGAGAGCTCTTGCTGTGACATTCTAAATAAATACAACAAAGATATTAGAAATTAGACTGCTACTCTTGACTGTTGGACCTCACGTGTTGTGGGCACAAAGGTGACACTATTCTTCTATCTCGCTTTAAGGCAGTGTTAGTTTGCTATAAGTACTTCTTCATAATCAATTGAAGGTGCTTACTTTTGCATAGTTGAGGATTTGTTATGCTATCCAATCAAAAAAAAAAAGAAAACTCAATGTTAAAAATTCTTCTGTAACAGGCTTACCGCCGTGATATCTGTATGAGTTTGGAAAATAATTGTATTGGCCAGCGTGATTACACATAGCATTAATGTCAATGGGAAGTGCTTATATAGGATTAAGCCATGAGTTTTGAGTTTGCTATGTATTAGTGCTTTGTTGACTTGGGTTCGTTTCCCCTGCAGTTCACACAGTCATGCTCCCTCATCACAAAACCTCTCCTTTACTTTCTCAACACTGTCTCCGCTTGCTCAGGTCGAGGTCATGTTGCTTTAGTGAGTTCCTGTACACCCGACCCCTTCAGCTGGCTTTTGATATAAGCCTACAGGTTCATGGGTCCACCTCCCCCATAGGGCAGATGGGGATGTGGGTTTGATTTAGGCAATTTAGGGTTTGAATTCCACTTAGGGGCAGTGGTGGTCTAGTGGTTAGGGCACAGGATCGCTGATCCTAAGGTTGGGGTTCAAGTCTCCACAAGGTTGCCACTGTCTCCCCAGTGCAGCTAACTGGGCTATCAAAGGCCGGCCATATCCCTCACTGTCTATGGTGAGAGGCATGTAAAAGAACCTTTGCTGACTTTCGTAAAGAGTGGGCTGCAAAGCCGTCAGCGTGTTTCTGTCCTTTGCTAAAAGGGTTGTGTCAGGAAGGGCATCCGACGTAAAAACCTATGCCAAATCAAATGTGCGAATCAGATGATTCGCTGTGGCAACCCCTGAGAAAGGGAAAAAGCCGAAAGGATAGAAGAAGAAGGGTTTGAATTCCACTTATATGGGATTGTAATGACCGAGCACATTCACTCTGTGAAGGCTTACATTCAGATTGGTTATATAAGAAAAGTGGTAGTGGTGGCCCGGCAGTAAGGTGCAGGATTACCGTTCCCAAGGTTAGAGGTTCAAGCCTGACCCTCAACGGTTGTCCTCCCAGTGAAGCTAACTGGCTTTTCTAAGGAGGGTCATGTCTCTCACTGCCTATGTGAGAGATATGTAAAGGAACCATTGTCTTTCATCAAGAGTAGGCTGTATAGCCATCAGTGTGTTTCTGCAATGGCGAGTTGTCCAGGGCGTACTCTGCCCTCGCCCCGAGTCAACTGAGATGGGCCCCACCCTCTCCCCGACTCAATGAATATATAGATAAAAGGACATTCTTATCACCCTGAAGTTGATTATTGATCAAAACAGCACATCTCAAAGTGTTTGATTGTTCTTCCACCATAGTGTCAGTGACTGATTATTTTTGGTTCCTGTCATTACTTATGGTAGCTATAAACAGTTATGTCTTGAAGTCTATTAGACTGAAAAACATGCACCAGTCATGCTACAGAGAAACCTCAAAGCCCTCTCTTCTGTTTCTTCCCATTGTAGCAAACATATACCAATACACTCATACTAGAGATTTCTTTTTTAAAAAAAATAAAGTATACTGTTGGGCTTCGGTTGTAGATTATGTTGAGTGTCTGCCGTACTATCCATGATTGAGTTGTTATTATACAAACAGTAATGTAATATAATGAGTATATTCATATGAAACAGAAAAGCATTTTTCACACAATATATCAGAGCTGCTGTTCGGGAAAAATGCTTTTCTGTTTCTGTGTGGAGGTGAGCTGGATGTCGATGAATAGTATCCAAGATCCACAGAGATCTAGAAGCGGAAATGTTTGAATATATACTATATAGGAACACACTAAACATCATCCCTTTAAATCTCTTTAAAGTTAAATGCATGTTTTCTTTATCAGGTGGTTTTTATTTACAGTTTCAAAGTTGTAACCTGTTCAAATCTGTTTGATAGTTTGTACTGACCAATTTAAAAAGGCTGCTGTTCCACCTTTGGGAGACGACGAAAATGTCATCTCCCAGTTCATATTAGGAAAGATAATGTCAGTGATAACAGTATACAAATATTAAACTTTGGCAAATGAGAGAGAGAGAGAAAGAGAGGGAGATTTTAAACAAAAAAAAAAACAGATATAAACTAGTGAACTGATTAATTAAATTATAAACTAGGCACAAATAGAAATCATCTGCACTTCCATTCTCATACACCGAACAAGCATAAATATGAAAGAAAAGAATCCTGACTGCCATGCATACATATGCAGATTAGTTCGAGAGGATAACAGGGTGATCACCTTTTGCCACTTTTTCCATTAGTACAGTGTTTCCTCCCTGTGTGTGGAGTTATTGCTGGTTTTTATTGTCTACGCGAAGAAAACGTATAATGAAATGACACCTTTTAATGGAAACGGATACAAATTATGTTTGTGTTTAATCCCTTTTTAAGAGTTTTGTGTATGTATATGTTTTTGTTAATGGAGTCACAGTCTAAACTTTTAAGTTTAGCAAGATATAAAACGTGACATTAGTGAATCAACACCTTCCCTCAAAATGATACACAGGTTTCATGGCTTAACTTTGTGTACATTACGGTTGGCAGGCTTTAGTCTGCTAAAACGTTTTTGTGTTTCATGGTATCCAACTGCACACAAGGTGTTTGGAAAGCACATAATTTGGGAACGTATGACCGTGTAATACACATGCTCCCCGACTTACGTTCATCTGCTTTACGTTTTTTTTTGATTTTACGTTGTTTTTTTTGTTTTGTTTTGTTTTGTTTTGTTTCAAAAAAATGTCACATTTTGAGTTTAGATGTACCTATGTAATACGCTGACGTAACAATGCAATGACGCTGCAGCCATTGTTTACAAACTACAGACTGAACGTGTCCCTCCATCCCAGTTCAGTTATATGTATATTGTTCTATATATATCAGCTATATAGTGTTACCCTTGTGTTAAGACGTCGTCTCTGTGATCTTTGTGTTTACACTGTTTTGCGGACTTTTGTAACCCCAAGAAAATCTGGTTGGTCAGAAGCGTAAACCTACTAGCATGGGCGCAAGTCTCATACACAGAGATGAATTAACGATCTGCTCAGATCGGCACAATCTAATGCATACTCAGTTAAGCAAAGAGAGTTGTAAAATGAATGAAAACAAATTACAGAACAATTACAGATATTTATTATCTTTTAGCAGAATCCTGAGAGTGTATACTTATTTTTATATTAATATTCATTAGGATTTGTACTTGTTCTTTGTATGCAGCTCTTGAATAAAGTTTACTTACTTACTTACACAAAAGAAAGAACTCTCCACTTTGCTGGGATTTACATCAGTGCAGGCTGTGTTCTAAACGAGTTCAACGGCACCCTTGTGCACTTGAAAGACCGGAAGTCTGTATAACCCACAGCAAGTACACTACTTTCGGTATTGAGCACCTCACATATTGTAAGCGTTGATTGACTGTTTTAAGCTTCATGTAAAGTAAATCAGTATAAATAAATGACTTATTTGAAATTAATATTGATATTATTTGATTATTTGATTCAACAAGGTCTTAGAAAGTGAGCAGATGCCAGAGGAATGGAGGAGAAGTGTGCTTGTGCCCATTTTTAAGAACAAGGGCGATGTACAGAGTTGTGGCAACTACAGAGGGATAAAGTTGATGAGCCATACAATGAAGCTATGGGAAAGAATAGTGGAAGCAAGACTAAGGGCAGAGGTCAGCATTTGTGAACAACAGTTTGGTTTCATGCCAAGAAAGAGCACCACAGATGCAGTGTTCGCTTTGAGGATGTTAATAGAGAAGTACAGAGAAGGTCAGAAGGAGCTGCATTGTGCCTTTGTGGATCTGGAGAAAGCATATGACAGGGTGCCGAGAGAAGAACTGTGGTATTGTATGAGGAAGTCTGGAGTGGCAGAGAAGTATGTTAGAGTGGTGCAGGACATGTATGATAGACGTAAGACAGTGGTGAGGTGTGCTGTCGGTGTGACAGAAGAGTTCAAGGTGGAGGTGGGACTGCATCAAGGGTCAGCTCTCAGCCCCTTCTTGTTTGCTATGGTGATGGACAGGCTAACAGATGAGGTTAGACAAGAATCTCCATGGACTATGATGTTTGCAGATGACATAGTGATCTGTAGTGAGAGCAGAGACCGAGTGGAGGAAAATCTAGAGAGGTGGAGGTATGCCCTGGAAAGGAGGGGATTGAAGGTTAGTCTTAGTAAGACAGAATACATGTGTGTGAACGACAAGGACCCAAGAGGAACTTTGAGGTTACAGGGGCAGAGATAAAGAAGGTGGAGGATTTTAAGTACTTAGGCTCAACAATCCAGAGCAATGGAGAGTGTGGAAAAGAGGTGAAGAAGCGCGTGCAGGCAGGTTGGAATGGATGGAGAAAAGTGTCCGGTGTGATGTGTGATAGGAGAGTATCGGCAAGAATGAAGGGAAAAGTGTACAAGACGGTGATGAGGCCAGCAATGTTGTATGGTTTAGAGACAGTGGCCCTGGGGAAAAGACAGGAGTCAGAGTTGGAGGTAGCAGAGATGAAAATGTTGAGGTTCTCTTTGGGAGTAACGAGGATGGATAGGATCAGAAATGAGTACATCAGAGGGACAGCACATGTTAGATGTTTTGGAGACAAAGTCAGAGAGGCTAGATTGAGATGGTTTGGACATGTACAGAGGAGGGATAGTGAGTATATTGGTCGTAGGATGCTGAGGTTGGAACTACCAGGCAAAAGGCCCAGAGGAAGACCAAAGAGAAGATTTATGGATGCAGTGAAGGCGGACATGAAGGTCGTTGGAGTAAGAGTAGAAGATGCAGAGGATAGGGAGAGATGGAGGTAGATCATTTGCTGTGGCGACCCCTGAAGGGAACAGCCGAAAGGAAAAGAAGAAGAAGAAGAAGATTGATATTATTTGATATATTTGATATTATTTTACAAAAGTTATGTTTATAATAATTCATTTAGGGGTGTTTTATGAGATACTGAGATGGTATTTATGGATGTATAGTACAGTATGAGCGTCATACGTCATACTTCACTGTAACAACTTACGTTCACTTTTAACTTGCGTTCGGCCGTCCGGAGCCAATTACCGGGGAGCGTCTGTTGTTTAAAATCTGTTCAGTCTGCTGGAAGAATTCTGTAACGTGCAAAATCTTAAATCCCGTGTACAAACTGATAGAGTTCGAGGGTGTTTTTGTACAGACACCGAAACTCACAAAATCTAGTGTTTCCATTTTATAAGCCGTACTCAAACTTTGAGGAACCATAAAGAAAAGCAAACTAAAATGAGAATCTTATTGTTTATTTTAAATATTTTATCCATCACAGAGGCAGGTCATGTGAGTTCTTAGACTTGGGTTTAATTTTTCTATTTTAAACTACGATAATTATGACGCAATCTGCACACAAGTGATCATGAAAATCTGAGTATATATTGTTTTCATTCACACATCATCTACCTGGAATAATGTTCTCGAATCCTAGGAGGGGGGGGGTGAATCAGATTATTCAATTTATATGACTCGCTGTGGCGACCCCTGAAGGGAACAGCCGAAAGGAAAAGAAGATGATGATGGTGGGCAATGCCTTGTGTAGTCTGTAAATTACTGACAGATGAATTGTTGAATTCCAGAGGGACTCCCAGGAACTTAGTGCAATGCTAGTGTGTCCTGCTCGATATTACATAAAACCTTTTAGATTCCTTACATAGTTTTCCTTTTCATGTTTATAGCTTCATGAAAACCAACATGCCTCAGATTAGTTTCACTTCACAGAACTGATCAAAGCAGGATATTTCTCCTCCTTTACATTTAAAAGCTTGCTAGGCCTTTAATAAGAGTCACAAAACATGGATTCCTCAACATACTGTGTTTTATTTTTCAAGTCACCCTGATACACTCTGGAAGTTGTTTCTAAGTCAAGTATAATCATCTTTCATCAGCCGCCATTGTCCTTCCGGCATGAAATAGACATGAAAGACCTCCTGAAGACAGAAGACCTCTGTCATGCCAAAGTTTATTGCCCTTCAGCCTATAATCAAGACCACTTCAGAGATTTCAGATTACAGCAACAGCAGGACTGCAGGAATGAAGATTGTGTGATGGATTTGAGATTTTTTGCATATATGTTTGAATACTTTTGAACAGAAAGTTTGTTCAATTTTGTATACTGCATTGTAAAAGCTGTGTTTTATTACTTTCATACTGCAGCAATTTGCCGTGCATTTCTAGCTTCATTTAATGTTGTGAAAGGAAAGAGGTTGGTTCCTGTAATCGTTTGTGTTATAGTAGTTATGAACAGTCATTCTTTAAGAAACAAAATCAGATTGTCTTTAAAGGGTGACAAAACTCAATCTTTCTTAAAGACTTCCTTGTGGAAGAAAACTTAAAGGAACTGTCTGTTCCAGAACTCTGACATTTTTTAGTTTTTTTTTTTTCTTTTTTAGTTTTGAGTTATTCTAAAGCTGTGGGTTTTGACTGATTACCTTTCCTTGGCAGGTGAACACCAATGGCTTTGTCTCTGTGGAAAACCCTCCAGCGCAGTCAGAATATTTGGGTAATATGCCCACTAGTTTTGGAATTATTGCAGCTTTCCTTGGGGATCTGGACACTAGTGACGGCATTGGAAAAGTCTACTTTCGGCAGGACACCAGCCCAGAATTGGTGCAGAGGATTAGCGAGCAGATCAGTCAGGCTTTTCCAAGAGAAGGCAAGTTTGAGCTGACTCATGCCCTCGTGGTGACTTGGGAGAACGTGGCAGCTCATGGAACACCAGAAAGACAAGATGACGCGCCTAAAAATGCAAGTTGATTAACAATGAATCAATAAATACTTTGTTATACTTTATTCATGATACTGTATGCAATTAATTCTGCCTACAGATATTTGTGTACTATTTATTTCTGCTTTTAAAAGAATCTATTTTATTGTGATTTTTGCAGAGAAACACTTTCCAACTTGTCTTAGCATCTACAGATTTAACCACATATGCCATCATGCTCTACCCAAAAGATGGCATGCATTACTTCTCCACTGCTGTAGAGGGGGTGAATCGGGATATTGAGGCTGGCTTCAGCCAGGGTATGATTCCGGGCTGGTTGTGGAAGACACAAGGCCAATACTATCGCATGCCCAGTAATGTTGAGGACACAAACATCAGAGAGCTTACAGAGTAAGTGTTAATCATTTGCATTTTGGATGTGAAACAAGATTAAATGAGATTAAACATCAGATACACGAGATACTTATACTTACTCTTGTCCTCTTTCTCAGACTAACAAATTCTGGGACACGTGGCATATGGGTTTATAAGATTGGCTTGACCTCTTTGGATAATATTATACCTGGTGAGGTCAGCACTGTAGAAAAGAATGGGTCTCACCAGGAAGCCTCTGAAATTCTAGAGCCAAGATTTTCTGGAATGGATGCGATCCCAGAGGATCCATTTTATGAAGTAGTGACAACGCCACCAGAGATAATCATATCAAAAAATATCCCACCAGAACCAACCTTACCACATTCTGAAGTCAAGCCTATTATTCAAGATCAGTCTCAGCGGGCATACAACCACCAACCTCCTCAATACGGCAACCCTCACCCTCAAGACTACCCGTTACCTCGGGGGCCAAGACCGGTCAACCCGCAGGTGGTAGTTTTGGACGAACAGGATGAAGAGTTAGATGTTAATGGTAAAATATTATCTGTGTTATGGCTGAAGCTACTTAATGCGAGTAATACCACTGAATAAGCCAAGTTCATTAATATAGTGATTTCCACGGCACAATTCTTGATTTAATTGATTTTCACAGTTTCTTTTGTACATTTTATAAAGAAATGTTGGTCTGGGTTTTTTTTTTGTTTGTTTGGCAGTGTTTTCTTATCATGAGAAATGTGCCAACAACAGACACAAGTGCTCTAGTTTTGCAGACTGCAGAGATTATGATGCAGGTTACTGTTGCCATTGTAAACCTGGTTATTATGGCAGTGGGAACGAGTGTGTCGCTGAGGGTATGCTTATTTCATCAGAAATGTATATTTACTTCATAGCATTTCATATTTTTGAGCTACACTGAATTAACTTTTCTGTGGTTACTCAATCTACAGGCAAGCCACAGAGGATGAATGGGAAAGTTAATGGAAGAATCTACATTGGCAGTTCAAGTTCTCCGGTGGAATTGTCTAACAATGACTTGCACTCATATGTGGTAGTAAATGACGGACGAGCTTATGTAGCCATTAGCGGCATTCCACCCAGTGTTGGCCACTCCATGCAGCCTCTAGCCTCACTTGGAGGGATCATTGGCTGGGCCTTTGCACTGGAGCAGCCAGGATATAATAATGGTTTCAGCATTATTGGTAAGGGAACACCATATGATGTAATTAAACTTGTGAGGATTCATCAAAAGTTTAAATTGTCCATAAGATTTTTAAAAAAATTTTTTATGAAAGCCCATCATTGCAATTTATTACTAAACACAACTCTAAACCATGAAAACTATGTGTATGAGATTATTCTCCTATTATCTCTCTTCTATTTATAAAAAAATGAGGCCACTTTTTATGTAGTATCTGGACTGGAGCGTTACACACTTTTAGTGCATTGTCCTGTTGGGATAGTGAACTGCATTATGCTATTTTACTAGAAAAAACTAGTTGGTTAGTGCTAATGAACAGTGTATGATGAATGATGCCCTAAAAGGATCTATTTTTTTTACTTTTATTTTTTATTATTTATTATATCCATTTCATTGGGCATTTATTTTGGATGCATGATGCCAGTTTTGAGTTTTCACCAGCTGATCAACTTTAATACACTGCCTGGCTATAAAAAGTCTCGCACTAATATTTTGTTAGCCTTGATAATAGCCTTTAATCGCATTGCCATTGTTGCATCATTTGGTAAGCTTGAGCAGCATTTAACATACGGCAATTAAATAAAATCAGGTGATGATGACACTGCACTGAATGACCAGATCATCTTATTGATAGACTTTTACCTACCTGATGGCACGGATATGAAATCGGAGCTCAAATAATGAAAGAGTGGTTTAAAAGCACGAGGAACCATTTTCACACATGAATTGGCACCACAGAGTCCTGATTTTAATCCTATATAGAGTCAGTTGCATGTGCTGGCGAAGACTTTATGAAGTTGTTCAATTTTTCCATCGTCAGTTCAAGATGTTGGTGACGTTACACAGGTTTAAAATCAGGACTCTGTGGTGCCAGGGATTAATACTGTCATAATCCTTCAGTCTTCTTATTTTCTGAACTGCTTAATTCTAATTAGGGTCACAGGGAGGCTAGCGCCCATCTCATCCTGCTCTGGGTGAGGGCAGAGTACACCCTGGACAGGTCACTACGCCATTGCAGGACAGGAACACGCTGACGGCTATGCAGCTTACACTTTAAGAAAGTCAGCAATGGTTTTGTTGCATGCCTCTCACCACAGACAGTGAGAGACATGGCCGGCCTTTGATAACCCAGTTAGCTGTAATGGAGGACAGTAGTGACAATGGCATAGTCAGTGGGGCTTGAACCCCCAACCTTAGGATCGGTCGTCCAGCACCTTTCCACCGGACCACCACTACCTCTCCTGACTTCTCATGCACAATATAGCTACTTACTGATGGGGTATGCTGGAGAAGATCTGTTGGATGTGCTGGTGAATATTTCATGGAGTGGTTCAGGTTTCCCTTTATCAGTTCAAGATGTTACTGAAAAACGAACCCAACTCGAAATCACCTTGGCAAGATTCATGCAAAATAGATTCTGATAAAACAGACTTTACACAGACTCTATTCATTTCTTTATTATGCAGTTATATCCCATAGAAAGGTGCAAGTGAATACATTAAATTTTCTTTGCCTAATATAAACAAAAAAAAACCACTTCCAGCTGTCTCCCCATCTCTTAAACCCCGACTCTTTAAAATGAACACACATGTCTGAGGGAATGTTTTAAGTCATACCATCTTTGCTGTTCCAATTTCACTCCTTCATTTCTCTCTGTTCCTGTACCACAGGAGGGGTTTTCACTCGCCAAGCTGAAGTAATCTTTCAACCAGGTGGTGAGAAACTCACCATCAGCCAGGATTTTAAAGGAATTGATGAGCATGACCACCTAGTGGTGAGTACTCATCTGGATGGCACAATCCCAGAAGTCTCACCAGGTGCCAGTGTCCAAATTGACCCCTACTTTGAGATCTTCCAGTACAGTGGCAACTGTAAGTCAGACTTTTTTTTTTTACAGGCTATGTGAGACTGAAGCAGCACTGTTCGCAAGCATTCAAGAAGTGAAGCATTTGTATCTTTTCCATTTCAGTGATCACTTCCTCCTCCACCCGGGAATACACAGTAAGCCCCCCTGATGGTCCTGTCCAGACTCTGAACTATCTATGGAGGCAGAGGATCACATTCCAAAGCTGCCCACATTCTGAATTAATCCGTTCCGCACCACCCAGCCAGCAGCTCAAAGTGGACCAGGTGTTTGTCATGTATGACTCGACCAATCAGCTTATCCGCTATGCCATGAGCAACAAGGTCGGCCCGATCAGTAAGTAGTTATATTGTCATATTAAAAGGTTGACGTATTATAAAGTTTAGTTTGGTTGCAGTAGTGCTGTATTGACCATTGTTAGTGCTGATGATTGTTTTGGAGTGTGGTTCAATCTGGCTCATTTCCCTGATTGGCAGTAAGGTTAAGTATCAGCACTAGCTTTGTTAAGCCACTTTGGATTTTTGGCAAAATAATGAATTATATATGATGAGGTGGATATCAGGAAACGGTGTATTCAGATCAGCTGTACAGTATCCACCAAGTCTGAGCCCATAATACTGTTTTAGTGTAGACTACATGAGAAAATAAAAAGCAAACTAAATCAAGATTTTTACAAGATTGTAATCATTATAGTGGCAAGTCATGTGGGCTTTGCATGCTCTCAGCAGATCTAAGAGCTGTGGAGATAACAACACTGTGTTTTTGTTCCATTCAAAGTTTTACGACATACTGCACACAAACATAAACAGGATGTAACAAGAATTTTTTAGTTTATTTTCACATATTTTAACCATGATGGAAGCAGGTCAGGTGAGCTCTGCATGCTCCAAGCCGAGCTAGCACTGTGCAACTGATGGTGTCTCTTTTCTAATCTACTCGTTCAAAGTTTAATTTGTAGATTCTTCTGAAGTTTTAATTTTAGTTTTAAACTACTTCAAGACACAAACAAAAAAACCTAAAGGAAGATTTTAAGGGTATACAGTATGTTTCCATTTTTAAACATGACCATAATGTACCTCCTGTTTCAAAGGTTCCAGGACATTTGCTCACAGGACAAATACTCACAACCTTAATGAAAAAAACAGACATTTGCTCACAACATAAAAAAAAATGTTAAATTTTAACCCTAACCTTAAACCCTAGCCTTAAACCCTAACCCTAAACCTAAAGCCTAACCCTAAACCCTAATGTATAATGAGTTAATTTAGCATTATGTATTTATAAGAATAAATAATTTTTATAACATGTGATCTTTTTGTATTAAATAAAAAGATGTTGTGAGCAAATGTCTGTTTTTTCATTCAGGTTGTAATTTGTCCTGTGAGCAAATGTCCGCACACCGTTTCAAATGAAAAGTCAGTGTGCTTTGTTTTGATTCATATATTATCCACTCGGGATAATGTTTTTAAATCACTGATACCAGACCAATCATACCTCCCAATTCCCGTGGAGCAGATCAATGTATATTTTACACTCGATTCTGGTACGTCAGAAGATGTTGATTAGTTTTTCAGATGAATTACACACTGGTTTATATAATGGATGCTCCATGTGAACAGGTATTTTTTTTTAATACTGATAGTTTCTGTAAGATGTTTATTTCAAATTTTTGGAAGGAGTCACTGGTTAGTTAGAGGTTAAACTATCACATTTGATTTCGTGGCACAGGAAAGTCCTCAGAGTTATTAAGATTTTACAGTATTTTGGGAATATGACAAAAAGTCTTGTTGAGTGAAACCAAAGGCGGATACAAAGTAAGTTTCTGAGTGTGGGGGCAGGTTATGTAAGCAGGGGTGGCTCAGTTGGAGTTTACAGCGAGGAAGGTCTCAAATCTGTGGAGTGCTTCCTGTCAGGCCGAACTCTCACTTCACTTAATGAGCAGCTGTCTCTCAGCCCAGCAACGTGTCTGCGCTCAGTAACAGGGAGCCTGCCAGCACGAAGAGGTTTAAACAGCAGGAATCATTTGAGGCTCGAAGTTATTCAGAATCAGGGCTGAAAATCGATTTGCTGTTTGCTCATACTGACATCCTAATGATTACAACGAAATCTTTTAAATCTTTATCTTTTAGATAGTAACATCTATTATCATGAACATTTCTGTTAATTTACAAAATGAAAAGTTCCAGACTGGTTTCCGGAGTAACTTGAGGACTGTGACATCCATTGAAAGGAGAAAATCACCACTAACTGACCAAACACGCATCGACTTGTCACTGAACAAACCTCAGACTTTTGCAAATATATAATTTTATACGTCAGGCATTGCTGGGAGTTTTAAGGATAAAGGTTTGAGGTGAGATGCTGTAAAAACTGGAAACAATTTAAATTGTGGACTTGAAAATTCAGGATCTGATACTGACGTGAAAAGCTGCAAAAGCAAAGATTTGTATTCTTTAACACATTTATAAAAATCTTTATAAAAAATGCTGCACCCAGGACTTGTTGTGCTTTATGAACTGCTGACGTGCACGTTTTTGTCTTTTGGTCGTTATCGTTTCTCTTTTATGATTAATGTGAATTAAAGGATAGAAATGTTAGTGGGGCCGGTGGTGTAGTGGTTAGGGTGCTGTGCTCATGATCGGGAGCTTGTGAGTTCGAATCCCACTGAGACCCTCACTGAGCTAAGAACCCTGGGCAAGGTCTCAACCACAAGTGTGCCTCTGTTCACCCAGCAGTATAAATGGGTACCAGTAAAAATATACTGGGAAGGTAACCTGCGATGGACTAGCGTCCCATCCAGGAGGAGTTGAACTCCTGGTTGCTTCACGCTACAGAAACCGGGGATAAGCACCGGCCTGATGACCAAAGTAAAAACCCAACAGACGCAGTTACTCACATTGCTGTGTTCTAACACACCACATTGTTAATATCATCACGTCATGTAGGAGACGACACTATTTTTGAGGTTCACATTGGCTTGTAACTTGTCGCACGATAATTTCAGGTGGAACCCCAGAGCAGAACCCATGTTACACTGGGAGACATGGATGTGACATCAATGCAGCCTGCCACCCTGGCCAGGGAACCCAATTCACATGCCATTGTGCTTCGGGCTTCACAGGAGACGGACGCACATGCTACGGTGAGCCTCAGAACCATTTCACATACAGCCAATAGACTTTCTAAGTTTCTTATAAATCTTTGTAAATTATCAATAAAATGTCTGGGTGAAATTCCTTCTGAAAACATCTGCTCATGCGATGCAAAATCTAAACAACTCCTCTTTTCAAAACTTGAGTGTTTTTAATAGACTATGAGAATAATCTTTTTGTAACACCAAGGCTCAATAAGAGCAATGTGGACTACATGGGTTTCCTCTGGAACATATAAAAAGTCTTCAAAATGAATCTGAATTTCCACTCTTTTTCTATTATTCTTTCCCTCAAATGGAATTCATTTACCTTTTTTTTTTTTTGTATTTCACTTTCTGAATTACTGGATACCTTATTAGGATTGTAGGGAGACTGAAACTTAGCTCAACCAATTCTGGATGAAGGCGGGCTACACCCTGAACAGCTGACCAGATTGTTGAAGGGCCAAACCTGACTCAAAAATTTATACTCATGTCTAGGGGCAATTAATCACAGCCAATTAGCCTAAGGTGCATGTCTTCAGACTGTGGGTGGAAACTGGAGTACCTGAAGGAAACCTCCACATTGACTCACTCTTTCTGGGTATTGTGCTTGAATCTAGAATTTTTTTACGATGAAGCGGATTCGCGTGCTTACCATTACGCCACCTTTCTACCCCAATGGAATTCTTCTTCCAGCTGAATTATGGGATACCATTGTATAAGTATAGTGTGGTGACTACACTTACTACTGGTTTAGTAGGTCATCCTAGAACCGTTTGATTGATTGATATGCATATTGAGTGTTTGACATCATATGTCCATCTTTTTGTACTGTTTTCATAATAATAGGTAAATATGAGTGTTCAGACGCAGCCTGTATTCGGTCAAACAACTAAAGAAATGATGTTATTTGTTTAGAGAACATTTTTCAGTCACCAATTTCTTAATTTCATTATTCTCGATAGACTTTTCTACATCAACAAAGTGCTAAAATTTTTACTTTTGCTTTTTTTTACACTTCAGGGTTTTTGTAGGATTGCTAATTTTCTTCATTAATGTGCCCATACTGATAATAGTAAATCCCAACTAATTGATGAGCACAGCTCAATTACAACATTTTTCTAAACAAATAGGACTTTAGGAAGGCCTCACTACTTGTATTAATCTCCCTGTGAAAACTGTGTCCATACCAATGACGTAGAAGAAAAACTAGACTGCGCACTCTGCATACATTATGTATGCCGCTATGGTCAATAGGCTCTGACTTCCAGTTAGGGCAAAAAGCATGATAAACATACACACATCGATATGGAAAACGATGCGATAAATCTAAATACTGTACTTAGGATGTTTTGGATCCTAGAGACAAGAATATAATCTAAACATTTGCAGCATGCCCAGGAAGGTTTGGAAGATACATCAACACATAATAGGAGGTACAGACCTTAATAATACAGTACTCCCCATGCCAAACATGTCAACTGCCACGCCCACCTCTCTTGTCTTAGTATAGTGTAGCAGGGATTTCAATTGATATACAGTATTCCACAAATTACAAGGAATTTTTCGGACACTTTTTGTACAAGAGGATGAACAAGCTCAGAAATGTTATCAATATATTCCACACAAGTATCGCTCTCAGGTTCCGAAATCAATCAACTGAGGCCTGTACGTTAGTTTTAGTCACTTAATGTTCGAACAAAGAGCTCCCAAGGAGAACCAGAACCTGCAGCCTGTCCCCAGAACTTGATGAAAATATACAAAATGGCACTACACATTTATAACCACAAACACTTACAGTTAAGCTACACATGTAATATTACATCATAGAAATGAGCATTGGCAACATGATACATTTTGTATTGATTACAGATATACGTACACAATAACAGACCAGTTACATACATGCTTGTTACACTGAGGCTAATAATAAAATGTAGTCATTCATAAATTTCAGGGTGTGGGTAGTGGTGGTCTAGTGGGATAGGGCGCTGGATCGCTGATCCAAAGGTTGGGGGTTCGAGTCCCACTCTCCACAGGGTTGTCACTGAACCCCCTCCCCCCAGTGCAGCTAACTGGGTTATCAAAGGCGGGCCATGTCTCTCACTGTCTATGGTGAGAGGCATGTAAAAGAACCATTGCTGACTTTCGTAAAGAGGAGCTGCAAAGTCGTCAGCGTGTTTCTGTCCCTTGCTAAAAAGGGTTGTGACAGGAAGGGCATCTGACGTAAAAACCTCTGCCAAATCAAACGTGCGAATCAGATGATTCGCTGTGGCGACTCCTGAGTAAAAGGGAAAATGCCGAAAGGAAGACAGACAGACATTCATAAATTTCAGGGTGAGTAATGTTACTTAAGCTTCAAGCCTACGGCCTAATGAAGGTTAAACTGAGACACACTTACCGGTGAAAAGTTACTTCTTTGCGTCCGCCTGCACGGTTTTGACAGCCAACAGCGCAACAAGAATAACCATATTGACACCAAAAAAGATAAATCTAACATATTCCAATTAAAATCGATGTTGTTATGTGTCATAAAGTACAATTGTAAGGATGCCAAAGGATGTCAACTTTCAAGTGAAATAGTACCCAAAGCAATGTTTAGCCCTAACCGGAAGTTGAAGCTGAATTACCGCGTGAAAGGGGCTTGTGCGCAGTCTATTTTTTCTTCTACGTCATTGGTCTATACAGATTAAGAGATGAGGCTCATTGTGAATATTTTATTACACTGTTGTAGAAACTAAAATGTAACATTATTATCTTCAGAACAGCTTCAACTCCTGGTACATTTCTATTTTCTTTGATTTATGGACAGTCATGAATTTTAAGCTTTTCTGTCTTTATTAAGTTACATTATTTACATTAAATTAACCAGAAAGTATAAATCTAGTGATCAGGTGTATATAGAGGCAGTTCTTGTATTTCTGATTTGATCCTGAGGTCAGGCTTCTGTCTCTGGCATGTTCCTTTCCCTTTACAGAATTTAAATGAATGGAAAATTGATGCTAACACTGTACTTGATAATGAACGAATAAACCAGGCCAAGAGTAGGAATCTAATTTAATGCCCAGAGTGAAAAGCTTCGTTCTTGCGGCTGTTACATGCCCTGTGCTTGTGCTTGCTGTTTCCTGGACTTGAGGGTGAAGGAGGTTGTTGGAACATTAATGTGAAAAGCCGATCTTATCATAGCATGTGTTTTTGCCATTTTACTTTTTTCTCTCCCTTGTCTTTCATGATTGCGTTTTAAGTTAAGTGTGCAAAAAAACAACCTGATGACTTGAAAAAAAACGACTTTGTTATTTCAGCCTTCACATATTTGCGTTTTAATGTCTGAGATTTGAAAACTTACTGCAGAATTCCTCATACTGTATGAATATTATGTTCTACATGAACATCTGAATGAAGAGATTGAACCTCAGGAGTTTAAACAAGGTGTTAGGATGGTACCATGAGTTCGACGTTATACGAGGTGATTTTTACGATGGTAACTGTACATACTGTATTGACTTGTTCGAGTTAAATTGGTTGCACTTTCTCGCTTTAAATAGTTTGTTTGTCTTCCTTATATCTTAGACATTGATGAATGTGTGGAGACGCCACAGATCTGCGGTCCTAACGCTATCTGTAATAACCAACTTGGGACTTTCCGCTGCGACTGTATAGATGGCTTCCACTTTGGCGCTGATGGCCGCATCTGCATCCGTAAGGCCAGCAAATAGTTTACGTCAGTCTCTCTTTGTGTGTGTGTGTGTGTGTGTGTGTGTGTGTGTGTATGTGTGTATGTGTGTATGTGTGTATGTGTGTATGTGTGTGTATGTGTGTGTGTATGTGTGTGTGTGTATGTGTGTGTATGTGTGTTTGTCTGTGTGCATGTTTTAGTGTTTTAAAAACAACTCAAGGAAGTTGACTGCTGTTTAAAATAGCTCGAAAGGAAGTAGGATGTTCATTCTTATCTCAGTAGCATGTCCGTGTTTCTTCCTTTGTAGAATTGCACCACAACATCAATCACTGTGAGAGGGGAACACATGACTGTGATCGTGAACGTGCGCGCTGCAGCTACACCGGCAGATCAACATACGACTGCTCCTGTCTTTCTGGCTTCACAGGGGATGGCAGATCATGCCAGGGTACGGCGTATGGTGCAATATACAGGCGTGTGCGCCATATCTGTTTGATAAAATGTTTAACTTTGACAATTGGTTAAACAGACCATAGGACAGATTAGTCACTTCCTTTGCAGAGAAAATATGCCAAGAACAAGAGGGTCTGTGGGTAAATTCATACATTCTACGTTTTCGTAATTATTTTTGAGAAGTTCATTACGCTAAGCACTGATGGTGCTGAAAATCTATGGCATTGCCGTTTAACACCATATGGACCTACTGACCATGCAGTATTCATGTTTATATTCGCATAGAATTACCCCCGCCAAGCCAAGACTCAAAGCCAGGACGTTCCTGCCATGAAGCATATATGTGCCTCCTCACTGGAGAAAACATTCCTTTGAGAGTTTGAGCTGTGAAATTAAGGTCATTTGAACTTAATTCATGAGAGAGTTTGCTTAAAATTGGGTCACATCTTTGATTCTAAACTTGCGGGGTTTTCACTGTAGATTGTGTTGATGTTCTCCTCATGCCTACATGGAGTTCCCGAAATGGATGGACCCTAAATTACCCCTAGATGTAACTGTGCAGCTGAGTGTGTGTGAGTGTGTGTGTGTGTGTGTATGTGTGTATGTGTGTGTGTGTGTGTGTGTGTGTGTGTGTGTGTGTGTGTGTGTGTGTGTGTGTGTGTGCACACATGGCCTCTGAGATGGATTCTCTTCAGGATGCATTCCAGGCTCACTCTCCAGTGTTCATGGGACAGAATCCACCTCAATCCAGATCATATAAAATGTTTACTTTCGATTTCTGAACACCTGATATTAACGCAAGTCAAACACCCTTATGTTATCCTCCCTACCACTGTGAAATAGCTTTCATTACTCTAAAATAGTATAATCATATGTTTGAGAGAAGAAAATAATCAAATGAAAGCAGTATTTTTTTATTGGATGCTTGAAGATAATTAGTGTGCTTTAAGCCACTCAGAGCATATGCTGTCACTCACGTGTGTCCCTATCTGTGCTGATACACAGTCCTGAAACTTTCAGGGCTTTATATGGTATTCACTCATGCTCCGGTGGGAAAGGAAATGCTCCAACTTCAGGCCTCACAGCTGTGCTCTCTCTCTCTCTCTCTCTCTCTCTCTCTCTCGCTCTCTATTTTTCCACATCCCCCTTCCCGTCCCTCCTTTTCCGCACTTGATGCTGTAATAAAAAACTCTTATGGACTGACTCCATACTGAGATTGTTTCACATGTGTGTTGAAATCACATTTCTGTGGAGCAGATTTACATGGTCTCCCCGAACTGTCTTGCAAAATGCAATTCCTGTAGAAGCCCCTGGGATGTAATGTGAGCTCAAGGATGTTTAAACAGATGTCCACTGATTGTCTATGCTTTACATGCAGCGTTTCCGTTCATGAGGACATAAAAGGGGTTTTGGTGAAGTGTCTGTGTCTGGAGTTTTTTATATATTTATACAGCCTTTACTTTCATTTTTGCCGTTTTGTTATGTTTTACAGATGTAGATGAGTGCCAAACTTTCCGTTGCCATAGAGACGCTGTTTGTCTCAACACCGAGGGTTCTTTTCAGTGTCGGTGTAATGAGGGTTTCAGTGGTGATGGCTTCAGCTGCACGGTGGCTCCAGGTATGGTGGGTGTGTTGGTGTGTATGGGTGTGTAGGTGTGTGGTGGTGTGTGTGTGTGTGTGTGTGTGTGTGTGTGTGTGTGTGTGTGTGTGTGGGTGGGTGGTTGGGTGAAAGAGAGGGAGAGGTGAATAAATTAAGCAGTCTTACTTGATGTCTTCTGTAAGAATCATCTACAGCAAAAAACCAAACAGGAATTCTCAAGGCCAAGATAAGTGCATACGCTTAGAATTAAATTCTAAACAAAGATACCGTCATGCATAAACATCCGTTTGGTTAAATGGCAGACAGAAAAGCTTTGTGTATGTGGCGATACCAGACCACCCCACATGCCGGAGGGAACACAAGCTGCTTTTCTGTTTCCTTACTGGTTTGGAATGGTTACACTGCTCATTGTGTGTAAATGAGTTTCTGGGTCACAGTGAGAATGGGATTTGTGTGTAAGGCCTCTCAGATGATGACAGCGTTCCTCTTTTTGATTTCAGTGTATCAGCCTTCAGCAGGAATGATATTGTACATATTATAGGATTTTGAGCGCAGCGCTAAAGGTTTTCCAACAGATCTCACAGAGAAAAGCGGAATAGTTGGCATCACAATGAATGGATTGTGCAGCTGTTTTGGAAAATGATTGTGTGACATCCCCATGGAATTGAGTTTTTACGAACATCATGACTATTGTTCTGTTACAGCTGACCGTTTGTCTCAGCTGTAGCTCACAGTATTAGTGTAACCCTTTTAATGAACTGTATAAAAACAATTTAAATAAAACAATCCACCAGCCAAGTACATCTGCCTCACAGCAAGAAGGTCCTAGGTTCAATTCCCAGCTCTGTGTGGAGTTTGCCATATTCTCCTCATGTTTGTGTTTCCTCTGGGTACCCCGGTTTCCTCCCACAGTCCAAAGACATGCACAGTAAGTTAAGTGGATGTTTCAAATCACCCGTAGGTGTGAGTATGAATGCTTGTGTGAGTGTTGGCCCTGCGATGGCCTGGCGAGCTGTCCAGGGTGTACCCTGCCCTCACTCAGAGTCGGCTGAGATGTGCGCCAGCCTCCCCGTGACCCTATTTAGGGTTAAGCGTTTTAGAAAACAAATGAATGAATCCACCAGCCAGAAGACATTGTGATCCCCAGTGATGCCAGGAAAGTACACCCTACTGAATAACTGTTCGTCTGATCGACTGATTCACTCTCATGTCGCCAGCAAAGATGTAGGATATGCATGACTAGCAGGCAAAGCAGGAAGCGCCTTGTTTTTTTTTTTTCTGACTACAGGGCTGGTGTTTCCATAACAATACCTTGATAATCATCTCCTCATGGTTTTTTGTTTTGGTTTTAATCTCACATAAGATGCATTTATTCTTTCTATACATTTCTGTTTTACGACAGTGCCGCTGTACTAAAAATCACTGTATCTCACTGGGTTCCCGGCACACGTACAGTATTTCTTCTTACTCTTGTCCATGTTGAGTTTGCACCCACTGATTTGGCCGCTGTAAACCGAGGAACAGGATGTCTGTGATCATGTGTGTTTAATTATGCCAGACTGTGTTAGGGAGATGGTTGTGTTGTGACTGTTCTGCGGTGTACCACAGCCTGAAATAGCAAGTCTCGAGTTTTAGTAACTATTTCAAAGCATCTGCATATTTTAAATCTTACTCACCTTCTTGACCAATTCTTTCATAGTGTTTGCTCACCATTTCACCATTGCCTATGTATTTCTCTAAAACTCCCTAAAGTAAAGAGTACACTTTATTTCTGTGTGCGCTTCAGTGCGTGAGAAGACTGCATGTGAGCACCACAGAGAGACAGTCCTGGAAGCAATGTCTACCGGTGGATCTTTCTTCCCAAGGCCACGTCCATCGTTGGGCCAGTACATACCCACATGTGACCGTAATGGAGAGTACACACCTATGCAATGCCAAGAGAGCACTGGTCAGTGCTGGTGCGTGTACTCCAATGGCCAGGAGATTGCTGGAACCCGAACCAGACCAGGCAGCCGACCCACATGTAAGCTAAGACTGGGGAGAAAACCCACCCAAACACAAGTCCTCATGTTTGAATGGCTTGAAGTTGAGTGGCTTAAAATGTCGTGATGTGATATTTCTTTATCATTACTACCTTACTATGTGCCCAACCATTAAAATTTTATTCTGGTGACTCTAGCACAGTGGAACTGCTTCTAGGTCCACTGATTTACTATTACAATTTTAAAGTTGGCTACATCATGTAGTACTGTGTAAATATTTATATACATATTTATCATCATACAGGAATTCTGCTGAGGAGAGATCTTGCAGTACTATTTAATAGCAGGCCTTATCTCTTAAAAATATATTACACAACTTTGTACATGACGTTCAAGAAGGAATTAGGATAATCAATTGTGCTTTTGTCATACATGATGTTCAGGTCAGGACTATGTCATTGTTGGCCCCACAACCAGACCAGATGTCAGACCACCGCCTCAGGGAGCTAATCTTCTGTTTGCTCAGAATGGGAAAATTGATCACATCCCACTGGATGGCAGCAACATGAAAAAGGAGGAGACTAAGACCATGCTGCATCTACCGGTGAGTTTCTACAGCTCTGATAATTTATTACGGCTCCTTTAGTTTTGGCTTTAGATTATCCCCTTCCGTACTGAAGTAGAACCTCTCGGCTCTGCCTCTATTCCTTAAACTAGACTTTTTTTTCTCAACACATCCTTTTTAATAGAAGGGTGTGGGATCATCTGGGGAGAAGCAAAAACCTCTTGAACAACAACAACAAAAAAATAACAATAATGTACAAATAGTACCTTTAAGACTATGAACTATGAACATGTAACAGTGACAAGCATTTTTGTGCTTTGAATGTACAATAAATATTAAAAATAGTGAATATTCCTTAACAATGTGTGGCCACAAACTAATATGCAGTATTGTGGCTACAAGTTGGTAGCATGCTGGTACAGGGATGTGCACTGTCACCTCACGGCAAGAAGGTTCTTCTTTTGAATCTGGTGGCCAACCACGACTTTTCTGTGTGGAAGTTGCATGGACTTTACTTGTCTTTGTGGGCTTCCTGTGGGAACTCTGGTTACCTCCTATACAGTGGTGCCTCGGTACTCGACCATAATTCGTTCCAGACGGCTGGTTGAATTCTGAATCAGCTTTTCCCATTACAATTAATGTAGATGGTTCTAATCCATTCCATCGTCTTTTGAACAGAAGTTAATGGTACCGTAACTCATACCATAGGTCCGCAAATTAAGTGAAACATTTGTTCAATAAAGTACACTGTTATGGTCTGTATTGTGAGAGACTCTGGTTTTTGGTCTCTCTCTCTCTCTCTCTCTCTCTCTCGGCGCGCTGGAGAGGGGCGTGGCTGTCACACGGTTGGAGCGCTAAACACACACACTTGATTCCACTTAATCACGGGCTATAAAGACGAGCAGAGCGCTCGTCCTGGTGCTAGATTATCCCTCATCCCAGCAATCTCTCGGGCTCTCAGCTCCGTGCTCTACCAGTTCCCGCTTTAGTTTGATTTCGCTATGACTATGATTTCCCCATGCTCTAGTGCCTTCCCTGTGAACAATAAAGCGCACCCATTTTCATCACACCCTGTGTCCTGCATTTTTGGTTCTGGCTGAATGTTCCTGGCATCACAGAATCTTTTAGCCTTTCTATGACGCCGGGAACATTCAGCTGGACCCAAAAATGCAGAACACAGAGTGTGATGAAAACGGATAAGCTTTATTGTTCCCAGGGAAGGCACTAGAGCACGGGGACATCATAGTCACGTTTACAGATGCAGAGAAATGGGGAAATAAAATTAAGCGGGAACTGGTCGAGCTCAGAGCTGAGAGCCAGAGAGATCCTGGGAAAGGGGAACAATCTTCTAGTACCGGAAGAAGCGTGCTGCTCGTCTTTATAGCCCGTGATTAAGTGGAATCAGGTGTGTGTGTTTAGCGCTCCACCCGTGTGTGACAGTCACGCCCCTCCCCAGCACGCATAAAGAGATGAAGAGAGTTAGAGCCGCCAAAACTAGAATCTCTCACAACACAGACCATAACACACTAAAATAAAAACCACAGTGCAGTTAAAGCATAAGAATTTTAACCTTTGTATTGGTGAGCAGTTGGCATACGTAAATGTGGGAGAGGGAGAGAGGAGGGGATCTCCTTCCATAACAGCATCAGGTGAATCAGCCAGTGTTTTTTTTTCCTCTTGTTACTCGCTTTGGCGTGGATGACTGTTCTTCAGGCTATCCCTTTCTTTTCTTGAAGAATATTGCTTCCATTACTTGTTTCTGCCTTCTTTTCAAAGCCTTACAGAAGTGGCTCATGATCTCTTTGTTAAAGGTGTTCACAGCGATACATAGTATCAACAACTTCCGGACTTCCCCAGAACAGCGCTAGCTTTAGCAGGGTGATACATAGTATCAACAACTTCTGGACTTCGGTAAAGCATGCATTTCCACTCCCTCATAGTCTCGTTTTTTTCTCGCGCTTTTTTAGTGTTCAATTTCCGGATTTTGGTCAACTTTCGTGAAAAAAAAAATCCGATTTGTTCGACCTCTAAAGCATTTGAGTACCGAGGTACCACTGTAGTTCAAAGACAGTTAGGTATGATCTGATCTTTGTCAAAATCACACAGATGAAAAAACAGTGTCTGCTTTAACTAAAACCCACCCAAACATTTATAGGTTTTCATATCTTAATGAGGATAGCATGCAAACAATGACAGAAGGGGGAGGAATATGTAACTGAACCATCTGCCTAAGGAGACTTAAAGAGCAATTGAAACCAATTTTTATCAAACAATTTAAGTCAGGTGTGTACCCAATCACTGATGAGTGGCTTAAAGCTGCCCTGCCCACTATAAAACACACACCTGGTAAGAATTGTCTTGATGAGATACACTGTCTGATGTGCTCCATGGCTCACTCAAAAGAGCTGTCTGAAGACCTGCGATCAAGAATTGTTGATTTGTATAAAGCTGGGAAAGGATACAAAACCATCTCTAAAAGTCTGGATGTTCATCAATCGACAGTCAGAGAAGTTGTCTACAAATGGAGAGAGTTTGGCACTGTTGCTTCTCTCCCAAGGAGTGGCCGCCCACCAAAGATGACACCAAGAGTTCAGCACAGAATACTCAGAGAGGTAAAAAAAACTCTAGAGTGTCTGCTAAAGACTTACAGAAATCACTGGCACAGTCCAATATTTCTGTGCACACATCAACTATATGTAAAACAATGGCCAAGAATGGTGTTCATGGGAGGACTCCAAGAAGGAAGCCACTGCTGTCTAAAAAACCATTGTTGCTCGTTCAATGTTCACAAAAAGGCACTTGGACACTCCACAGAAGTTTTGGCAAAATATTTTGTGGACTGATGAAACCAAAGTTGAATTGTTTGGGAGGAACACACAACATCATGTGTGGAGGAAAAATGGAACAGCTCACCAACATCAACACCTCATCCCCACCGTGAAGCATGGTGGAGGGTGCATCATGGTTTGGGGCTGTTTTGCTGCCTCGAGGCCTGGACAACTTGCAATCATTAATGGAAAAATGAATTCAAAAGTTTATCAGGATGTTTTGCAGGAAAACCTGAGGCCGTCTGTCAGGCAGTTGAAGCTAAAAAGAGGATGGATGCTGCAACAAGACAATGATCCAAAACACAGAAGTAAATCAACTTCAGAATGGTTTCAGAAGAACAAAATACACGTTCTGGAGTGGCCAAGTCAAAGTCCAGACTTGGACCCCATTCAGATGCTGTGGCATGACCTCAAGACAGCGATTCATGCCAGACATCCCAGGAATCTGACTGAACTACAGCAGTTTTGTAAAGAAGAATGGGCCAAGATTAGTCCTGATCGATGTGCCAGACTGATCTGCAGCTACAGGAAGCGTCTGGTTGAAGTTATTGCTGCCAAAGGGGGAGCCACAAAATATTAAATGTGATGGTTAATTTACTTATTCCTCCCCCTTCTGTCATTGTTTGCATGCTATCCTCATTAAAATATGGAAACCTATAAATGTTTGGGTGGTTTTAGTTAAAGCAGACACTGTTTTTTCATCCGTGTGATTTTGACAAAGATCAGATCACATTTGATGGTGATTTTATGCAGAAATGTGAGAAATTACAAAAGGTTCAGATACGTTTTCATACCACTGTGTATTATCTCAAGTGAATTTTCAAATCAAATCAAGTTTTAATCCCATTGGATTAGTGCAAGAGTCCCACATCACATTAAGTTGTGTGGTCAGGTCACACACTTCAGAGCCACGCCTTTTCTCCTCAAATTTAATTCAAGTTTAAGTTTATTCCTTTAAGCTTTTTTATTTTTTACATTCCATGTTCCAGAACCATTTGCCCCTGCCTTCTTTTTTATATTTGTATATCAATTTTTATATCACTGATTTCAGATCACATGACCTAACTATTACACGCCTTTTCTCTATAAAACTCTCTAACAGAAGAACATTCTCCAGTGTTTTTTCTTTGAGATAAAAAGATCTGCTGTGTGGAAACCCTTTAATCATTAAAAACGCTCATGTTTTGTTCTGTTTGCGTTTAGCACCCTTGTCTCTGTTCTTAAATATTTTTCTTTCCTACCTTTCAAACGTGTATGAGGTATAAATACTTAAGTTAGACGTGTTTCTACGTCTGACGTAACGCAACTCTCCTGACCGCACATTCACAGCTTCCCATGTGTACATGTTTGCCAGGGCGATGAACACACATACGCAATAGAAATATCGAAAGACACATTCCAGGGCCTTGAGCATAATTAGAAGGGGGCCTTACTAGGAGTGGGTGGAGTTACAAGGGACACCATTCATGTGAAAAATTTGATTTCTGCAGGAGCTAGAAAAGTCTTATACTTTAGTTAAATCTTCAGGTCTCTGGGTTTCTTTCTTTCTTTTTTAAGTCACCATATCAATAACACAATATCATTAACATAAAATGTCACTTTTCTAATTCCTGTGATCTTCATAAAATTTAAAGGAATATTGATGCGATTGTAAAACTATGTATGATATAACATTCCCTAAAATATGCTTCTTAAACACATTCTATCGACCAGTGGTCTCCAACTTTTTTGCACCAGGGACCATTTTTATGTATGAAGATGGTCCTGCAGACTGGTTAGAGTCTACTCCGTAGTCTTGTTTTGGGGGCTGTCACCGCACAAAAACCCCGCCTCACAAAGACATGTGGTAGGAAATGGAAGAAGGGCTTTCAGTACTTCTGTTTTAAATTAAAAAAAGTCTTTTTTTTTTAATAGGACTCGGAAGCTCTAATTAAAAAAAACTACAATTTTACCACGAAAGATTTTGTTTGCGGACCGGTATCAAATGATCCATGGAACAGTACCGGTCCGTAGACTGGTGGTTGGGGACCCCTACTATAGATAGTCTTACTCATTAATACAGTAATAATGTAGTAATGATTCAGTAAAAACTTTCATTTTGCACTGTGATAATATTTATTAATGAATAAAGCACTTGGGCTCCTTACCAGAGGCTACAGAAGATGCAGGGTGTTTGAGTGGCATCATAGGGCTGTGCGCGAAGGAGAAAAAAAAAAGAGGTGTACACATCATCTGCAACCAATCAGCATCAGAGAAAGAAAAGCTGTCAGTCATTGGCTAAATTTTTAGTAACTTCCAGGTTTGCCGCTAATCCACGAATATGCGAAGCCGTGACTGGTGAACCGCGAATAGGTGGGGGTTTCCTGTATTCCATAGGGGGGTTTTAGTTAAAAACATGATGTGTTTGATGGACACAGATTACACCCCATCTGTGGAATTGGTAACATTCTTGGGTATTTACGAGTCTCTTCTTGGTTCCTCACTTGCTGTAAAAAAAAAAAAAAAAATCTGAGAAAGTCTGTTATTATAAAACACATTCTGTTTTGGGATAAGATTATAAATAATTACATTTGTGTTAATATTATTTAAGTTTATTGGATTAGTGCTGCTTCATTTGCCTGATGTTCTCTTTCAATGTTTGAGCAAAATGGTGTTGAATTTATAACGCCCACTCTGGAATGCCTAGAATTCCTTTAACGCAGACAAGCCATATACACCAGTCTTTTTTTTTTTTTTTTTTTGTCATGTCAACTGTGAAAGGAACAGTTTAAATAAAACTAATACACAATCTACCCCTTTCAGTCAGTGTATTCAAATAGCTCAAATCTCACTTTGAAATGATGAGAGTAATATAACTCATGGTACTCATGTACTTTTATCCAGTCCTAAAGTTTGCGATGCTAATGTGTTCTGCAGGATAAGGTGGTGATTGCTGTGGCATACGACTGCGTAGACAAAATGGTGTACTGGACCGACATCACACAGCCATCCATCAGCAGAGCCAGTGTTCAAGGAGGCCAGCCTTCGACCATTATCACGAAAGGTCATGGGGATTCATTCATGGTTAAATTAGAAGACTAAAAAGACTTTTTGAATAAAATTCAGTTCATTCTGAATTCAGGGAAAAACTTTTGGGGTGCTTTTAATTTGTTGAGATATTCTTGCAAGTATGGATAAAATATTCAGCATACAGTGGAGCAGTGGTAAACACTGTCACCCTGCATCAAGAATATTCTAGCTTTGAACGCGAAGGGCATTTCTGTATGGCGTTTGCATATTCTGTGTTTGTGTGAGTTTCCTCTTGGTACTCCAGTGTCATCCCACAGCCCATGGGCATACACATTACTTCAGCAGACTGCTCTAAATTGTCTATAGTTGTGAATGTGTATATGAGTGGTTAGTCCTGTGATGGACAAGCGACCTGTTGACATTATACATCTTGCACCTTGCCTCTCAAATGAAGTTACCTGTGATTGGCTCCAATTTCTCCCCATAACTCTAATGGAGAACCAGTATAGATAATGGATAGATTGTAGTAGTATACAGTAAAATCCATATATGTTGTATTATAATATCCAGTTATTGGCAGAGGTGGATCAGTGAATAAGGCTGTACATTACTACGCCAACAGATTTTTGGGATTCAAGCACCCGCTCCTGCCAAGCTTATGCAAGGTCCTAATGATCTGGGATATGCAGAGAAAAGAATAGCACTTTGCTGTAATGTATATCTGACCAACAAGGGTTTCTTTGAATGGAGCAGGTGTCATGGAGGATATACATACCTATGAAAATATGTTCTGTTTTCATTGTAACAGATTTAGGAAGTCCTGAAGGAATAGCGATTGACCACCTGTCCCGAAACATGTACTGGACAGACTCTGTTTTGGACCAGATTTCAGTGTCTACGCTCGACGGAGAACACAGACACGTGCTCTTTGACACTGACCTCGAAAACCCGAGAGCCATCACCACTGACCCTGTCAATGGGTATGTGCTAAGATGCCTTTCACATGTGAACCCGGTGCTGTGAGTTTCAGTTCTAGGATCATACAGATTTAATACAATTTATCCATTTGAAGTATAGAATTGCCAAATTATATATGTGGCACGGTATGGTAGTGGTTGGTACATCCGCCTCGCAACAAGACGGTCCTGGGTTTGATTCCCATCTCGGGTGTTTCTGTGTGGAGTGTGCATGTTCTCCCCGTGTTTGAATGGGTTTTCTCTGGATACTTCAGTTTCCTCCCACAGTCCAGAAAACATGCACAGTGGGATAATTGACTTCCAAATCACTCCTAGGTGTGAGTATGAATGGTTGTGTGAGTGTTGGCCCTGCGATAGCCTAGGGAGCTGTCCTGGGTGACCCCAGCCTTGACCCAGAGCCAGCTGAGATGGGTGCCAGCCTCCCCGTGACCATAATTAGGATAAAGCAGTTCAGAAAATGAATGAACGAAATTTGTCATGATTCTTTATACCTAGCAAAGTGAGTGACTAAAGCACGACTGTCATACAAAGCACTTTCCCCCCCTTCCTATCAGACGTTTGTACTGGTCAGACTGGAACCGAGACAGCCCTAAGATCGAGATGTCCAACATGGATGGGAATGATAGGACTGTACTTGTGAATAATGACATTGAACTCCCCAATGGACTGTCCTTTGATGCTCACACCAGGCAGCTGTGCTGGGCAGATGCAGGTTAGCGATTTCATGAGATTAATTAACCGGAGTATATTCTTTCAAGCCGAAAGTGAAGTGAGTGGGAATAATTTGTGTGTGTATGTTGCAGGTACACAGAAAGTAGAGTGCATTAACCCGTACACAAAGCAGAGGAGAATGGTGGTGGAGGGACTGCAGTACCCCTTTGACATTGTCTCTCATGGAAGAAACCTTTACTACACAGACTGGAGAAGGTACGGATGTCGTAAAAATGGGGAGAGGGGGATTGTGATGGTGTTTGTGTACCATGTATGTAATAGCTCCCCGGTGGTCGGGCTCCAGGGTTGGATGAGATCCGCGCTGAATATTTCAGGGCTCTGGATACTGTAGGACTGTCTTGGTTGACACGTCTCTGCAACATCACATGGTAATCGGGAGCTGTACCTCTGGATTGGCAAACCGGGGTGATAGTCCCCCTTTTTAAAAAGACGACCGGCGGGTGTGTTCCAATTATCAGGGAATCACACTCCTCAGCCTACCCAGGAAAGTCTATGCAGGGGTACTGGAGAGGAGGATCCGACTGATAGTCGAACCTCGGATTCAGGAGGAACAGTGTGGTTTTCGTCCTGGCCGTAGCACTCTTGACCAACTCCATACGCTCCACGGGATCTTGGAGGGCCATGGGAGTTTGCTCAATCTGTCTACATGTATTTTGTGGATTTGGAGAAGGCTTTCGACCGTGTCCCTCGGACTATCTTGTGGGGCGTGTTCCGGGAGTACTCGTTCCGGACCCGTTGATATGAGCCATTCGATCGCTGTATCACTGGAGCCAGGGTTTGGTCTGTATTGGTAACAACAGGTCGAATTCGTTTCTGGTGAGGGTTGGAGTCCGCCAAGGCTGTCCTCTGTCACCGATTCTGTTCATAATTTTTATGGACAGAATTTATATGCGCAGCTGAGTCGTTAAGGGGTTCTGATTTGGTGGCCATCGGATCTCGTCTGTTTTTTGTGGATAATGGTGTCCTTTTGGCTTCATCAAGCCAGGACCTCCAGCTCTCATTGGAGCGATTCGCGGTCGAATGTGAAGCGGTCGGGATGAAAATCAGCACCTCCAAGTCTGAGGCCATGGTTCTCAGCCGGAAAAGGGTGGAATGCACCCTCCAGGTCAGGAATGAGGTCCTGCCCCAAGTGGAGGAGTTTAAGTTATCTTGGGGTGTTGTTCACGAGTGAGGGAAGGATGGAGCGGGAGAACAACAGATGGATCACTGCAGCCTCTGCTGTTAAATGGAGCCTGTACCGGTCCATCGTAGTGAAGAAGGAGCTGAGCCGCAAGACGAAGCTCTTACCAGTCGATCTACATTCCAACCCTCACCTATGGTCACAAGCTTTGGGTCGTGACCGAAAGAACAAGGTCGCGGATACAAGCAGCTGAAATGAGCTAGCTTTGCCGGGTGGCGGGGCTGTCCCTTAGAGATAAGGTGAGAAGCCGTACCATCCAGGGAGAACTCGGAATAGAACTGCTGCTCCTTCGTATTGAGAGGGGCCAGTTGAGGAGGCTTGTGTATCTGGTCAGAATGCCTCCCTAACGCCTCCCTGGTGTGGTGTTTCGGGCGTATCCAACCGGGACGAGACCCCAGGGTCGACCTAGAACACGCTGGAGGGACTATGTCTCTCGGCTTGTCTGGGAATGCCTCGGTGACCCCCCCCAAAGAGCTGGAGGAAGTGGCTGGGGAAAGGGATGTCTGTACCGCTTTGCTTAGGTTTCTGCCTCCGCGACCCGACCCCGGATTAAGCGGAAGATGAGATGAGATGTATGTGTGCTAAGTAACAGCAGAAAGAATTACTGTAAAAAAAAAATGTAATGAATAAACACTCGGCACAAAACTGCCATATAAAATGTTGTTCATTACATGTGGATATTTAGATAATCCTGTGGTTTATAGGGGAATCATAACGCTATTAGAATTAATTGTTTGTTTTTAATATTCAGACAGGCAGTTCAAGTTCAGCTGAAAACTGATCTAAATGGAGGCCTGCTTTAAAACCAACTGGAATGCTTCAGAGGTCGAACAAATTGGAATGCGACCAAAAAATCTGCAAATATATTGCAGATTAAAAATAATGCAATGTAACATTAATAGGGTATCATGGAGCATTGCACAACAGACCGAGGAAATGAACCAGCATTTTCCCAGAACAAGTAAATTTCACAACCTGCTGTTTACCTGTTGTGTCACATTTGTGACAAAGCGGGCTTATAAGCAGTTGTGCACTCTTGTTCGATCATCTCATTTTCTGTGCAATGCAGAATGTTTCAGTAGTGAAGCCCCAGAATCAATGATGTCAATAGCTTTTTGTCCAGCAAGTCTTTATCAGATGATTCTGGTTATCTATCCTGCTTTACTTCTTTTAACTCTCTTTCACTGATACAAGTGCACCGAATAAACTAAACAATCAGCTGCATCTGAATGGTGGCTCTCGTGTCACTGCCGACCTCATTGGAATTCTGTTTGCTCTCACTGGAATGTGCTGTTTCACTCGACCTTTAACCCGCAGATCAGTGTCCCTCCAACTCGCTCGCTCCATTAATATGCTTGACTGCTGCTTAATATGGTCATGGCTCAACGTTTGTGTCTGTGTGTTTGAATGTTGCCTTTCTAGACAAGCTGTGGTATCTGTGGACCATGTGGCAGGGAAGGAGGTGGAGGAGTTTCTGCCTCAGAAGAGATCGCGCCTGTATGGCATCACAACCACATACCCACAATGCCCTCAAGGTTTGGTGCTTTCAGCTTTTATGAGCGAGACTGACCTGCAATTCCAGAAGTGTCATTCATTTCCACTTTAAACACGAACACATGATAAACATGACCTGATCCAGTAAAATACACCACAGTGATCCCTGCTTTTGTTTATACATATAAATTGTATGTGCATAAAAGCAGGAGCTATAACAGCAATTCTTTTCTAATTCTTCTTCTTTTTGGCTTTTTCCTTTTCTCGAGAGTCGCCACAGCGAATCATCTGATTCGCATATTTGATTTAGCATGGGTTTTTTACGTCGGATGCCCTTCCTGTCACAACCCTTTTAGCACGGGACAGAAACACGCTGACGGCTTTGCAGCTCCTCTTTACGAAAGTCAGCAATGGTTCTTTTACATGAACCTCTCACCATAGACAGAGAGACATAACCTGCCTTTGATAACCCAGTTAGCTGCATTGGGGGGGACAGTGACAACCCTGTGGGGGACTCGAACCCCCAACCTTAGGATCAGCGATCCTGCGCCCTATCCACTCCTATCATCACTGCCCCCAATTCTTTTCTAATTAATATTAGTAGGAATATATTATATATGGCAGATGTTTACAGTTATGGTGTCAGAGCTGAAGACCATAAATGTTAAATAAATAATTAGGCATTTACTTTGTCAGAAGGGCAGTGGTGGCCTCGAGGTATACGAATTCGAGTCCTACTCTCCTCAAGGTCGACACTGTCGTTGTCCCCCCCCAGTGCAGCTAACTGGGTTCTCAAAGGTCGGCCATGTCTTTCACCGTCTATGGAACGATCTTCGACAAGAGTAGCTGCATACCCGTCAGCGTGTTTCCGCCCTGCGATGGCCTGGCGAGCTGTCCAGGATGTACTCTGCCCTCGCTCGGAGTCGGCTGGGATAGGCGCCAGCCTTCCCGCGACCTTAATTAGGATTAAGCAGTTAGAGAAAATGAACTGAACTTTTGTTAGATAAAACACGCTTCACAAACGTGGCATAAATGATAATTATTGTGCAGATTGCTGAATACTCCGTGCATTCACCAGTAACCACCGAGCTGAGCCGAAGTAAATCGTGTCAGTCACTAATCGCTACCAGGAACTGCAGCCAGCTGTAGCATGCTATTCTGCCAACAGCGTTTTTTATTCAATGTGGACAATTTTTTGACGTTATAGGCCTCGATTCTTGAAATTAAGCTGTCATGTTCTGGCTAGCTTTTTCTGCTGGGAAGAGAGTTGTGAGGGACACCAACCACCACATGACATATCCAATATCAGTAATGGATAATTTCACCAGTCACCGGTGGACCGATTTCCCACCAGTCAAAACCGAGAATATTTCGAATGGATTATAATGTCCATTATCCTGAGATGGCGAACCAATCAGATTACACCATTCCCATGTAGCGTATACCAAATAATCACATGCTCTATTTTCTTATTACATTGAAAAGGAAAACAGGAAATGCAAGTCGCCATGTTGAAAATGTACGTGAACATTTTGAAACACATTTGCGTTTGCACACAGCACTTACTTTTCAGTTTTAATTTAACGGGTCAAAGAAATTTTACGAGTGCTTGATTGTTTTTATTCATGTTTTCCTTCACCCCTGAAGTACTGATGTAGTCAGGAATTCATTAATCATTAAAAATTAGAATACAAGATGAAGAATAAAGCAGTTAGGAATAATAGTTATTCTTAAGTATTTTCTGCAACAGCATGTCCTGTCCTGGTTAATCTTACCGAGTATGGTGACACTATTTTCGACACCCATGTCCCAGCCCATACATGTGTTAATTTATGCTTGCATTTCTTTATCAGCTGAAAGGAACTACTGCTCAAGCAATAATGGCGGATGCTCACACTTGTGCCTCCCACGGCCGGGTGGCTTTACCTGCCGCTGCCCTGACATCAGAGACCCAACGTGCATTGAGAGGGACCAGAACATCTGAGAGAACTTGAATGAGGAGCACACAGGTGCATCACCAAGACTGGGACAACACAACACCTGTGACACAATTCAAGGACAATCGACGTTGCATATTGTAATTACGGAAAGAAGATACATGTTCTCTTAGCCATAAACCCCGCCCCTATAACTAAAGTCCTGGAACGCTGCAGATGTGGTCTAGCCATGTGTGAAAGAGAAGTAAATCAAGTTAGACATGGATAGGAGTCCTGTGTACAGTACACTGTGAGAGGAGACCTCAAGATTAAATAAGAGGAAGAATAAAATGCAGACAACTGAGATGGAATGCGAAGGAAGGAGAACTGAAGATGGTGCTTTTCAAACTGTGACCAAACCGGACGTCCAGGGGTCCGTGAGCCAGGGCAAGACGGTCGAATCAAAACGGCTTCATTTTACATCTAAATTCTTGTAGAATGTTGAATTAAAGTCTTTCTAGTTTCAGATGTATATCAGTGTACTCTTAACTGGTTATGTGGTAATTCAGTAAGAGAGATTTTTACCTGCCATCGGCTAAAATTGTAGCGAGATCGCATGAAAAAGTCTTCAGTCAATTCAAGATCGAATATTGCCACACACCTATATTTTATTAAGCAAGTAAATACCATTTTTGGGGTTAGTTTGTTTTCGTATGTTAATAAAACTGTATAAGGGGTGGGGTGGAATGGGTGTGATAATTACGGGATGGTATCATTGTATTAATTCTTTACATCAATATAATACATCCATATAATAGTTATGAGTTATTTGCTAATTTTCTTCTTTAGATCACCACTGTTTAATTGTAAAGTAAATAGCTGGTATAATAGTCGTCACTATTTTTAAAATCATACTTCAGGTTTAAAGAAAGTGCCAAAAATGAAATCCTCTCAAAATGCAGTCCTTCAACCGAGACATGAATCACCTTCTTTATAAATACAAACTAAATGTTGCTCACAGGTCAGTTGTGAGCCTTTAGTTTAGCATCATACGTACTTGTCTCTCACAAACTACATTTCTAACTTGCTATTGGACGAGGAGGAAAATATAAAAAGAACTCATAGCTGGGAATGGCCGACTTCACAGAAAATGGTTGACATTCACAGTTAGTTTCATTTAACCTGCTTCAAACAAAACGCTAAATACTTGATTGAATTTGACAGCTTTTATCAGTCTACTGACTGAATCAGGCTGATCCAATCAGATCAGAACCTTCAATATCCTGAAGCATGCTTGGGGCCTGGAAAATGTACAAACATGAGCATTCGTACAACGCAAACCTCCACTAAGCCCAGCAACCTTCCTTTCGGCTTTTTCCATTTTTCAGGGGTCGCCACAGAGAATCATCTGATTGGCATGTTTGATCTGGCAGAGGTTTTTACATCGGATGCCCTTCCTGACGCACCCCTTTCGCAAGGGACAGAAACACGCTGACTGCTATGCAGCTACTCTTTACGAAAGTCAGCAATGGTTCTTTTACGTGAATCTCTCACCATCGACAGTGAGCGACATGGCCGGCCTTTGGTAACCCAGTTCGCTGCACTGGAGGTAAGCCCAGCAAGCTACAGTATCGGTCAAAAAATTCTTTAAAAAATCCCTGGCTGCACAATTTCATCCAGATCATCTCCAAAATCTGTCCAAAGCTCCACCTCTGGTAGAAGTTTCATGAAAATCCACTTGATGCATAATCCTGCTTTAAAAAAACATGCAAATGAACAGAAGGAAAAACAAAACCTTGACAGAGGTAAAGACAATACATATACCTAACTGAATAGTCAAGGCTCCACCCACACAGCTCAGTCAATCATGTCTTTTGTACACTTAATCTGGCAACAAGTTTCAGGGTCTTGAACCGCTGAAGACCATGAAAACCTTTTGGTGATCCAATAAAAACATGAAAAAAATAGTGATAACAATAAGCTTTCCTTGCTCAATAGTATTATTTGCTACCTGTACATGTCTTTGTTTACTGACTACAGTTGAGGTAAATGGCAAACGTATTAATTTGATGGTTGTTGAAATACTTAAGGATGCTCACATTTACAAATTTTAAGCTAATAATGCTGAGCTACAGCTGGATCAAGCACCACTATGGAGTGTGTTGAGCTTCCTGACCTCGTCTGCCATACGGGGCTTCACACACTCACCAGTTATTAGAGAAAGTTACCATGTCTTGATTACACAGCTGGGAAGAGATAGAAAACAAGGAATCATTTCCAATTCATACAGCTGTCCAATAATAAAAAAAATCACTTTTTTAAACACTGGAGTACATTGTTATTTAATTTTTTTTTTTTTTATTAGCAGGGCTAGCATGTGTAATTTCGTGGGAACCATGTGGAACAGGAGAAAGGAGTGTATTTGGTAACTGGCAGCTGTTGGAGCATGAACAGTCCGCCTCCTCTGCCGGCTTTACTGACAGTGCAGATGTGGTGAAAAGTAGTCTGTATGACACAGCTGTATGTCCTCTAATGCTTATTCCTTCAAGAACTATAATTCAAGCCCAGACCATATGTTTCTGCTCAGCCTGCCACATATGAATGTTCGTAGCCTCCCACGGGAGTGAGCTTCCTCCTCAAAAAAAAAAGGCGAATTGGATTATACACAAAATTTCTAACAAAAGAATAGCAAGAAAGCACCAAGTCTCCGGAAAGAAACTTTTGGTTGCAGAATTTTTTTTTTTTTAAATAACCAAAATCAGTACCAAAGAGTAGGGGTACTCTCTCTCTCTCTCTCTCTCTCTCTGATCTGATTGGCTAGTTTACTTGCTCAGGGAGTTTCTCCCTTTGTCACCATCACTACAGCCTTTCTCATTAAAGATGCACAAGAATTATAGAGAAGTGTTCAAAATCACAAGCATAAATTCTTAACGGAATTTGTTTGAGACCATATGATGCTATTCAGAACTTGTATCGACAGAACCCTATTTCAGTATATACTAAAAAGCAACATTATAAAAGTGAGCGAAGAGATTTCTATTGTTTATATTTACATAACAGAGAAACTTTGTACTTCAAGCCATCTCATCGCTCTCTTATACCATTTATTTTTGACTGAGAATACTGAACAGACCAGAGCAGACACAGTTTGGTATAAGATATAGTTTGGGGAAACAAATGACAAACTGAAATGAGATTGTTGGGGGGTTTATTATTTCCTTTTAAAGCATAATAATGATCTGATTGGTCGACTGTCCATGGTTTTGATTCAGGCATTGTCCTTTCAGAATAATGATTTTTTTTTTTTAATTCAGAGATAGTAGACCAATCAGGTTGTGCCATTTCAGTGCAGCGTCCACTAATACCTTTTAGTCTTCCTTTGAAATATTATTGATGGAAAAACATTAAATAATTTTTGGTCGTCTACAATGAGTCAAATTATCCATCATTGATTTTGAATATATTAAATTAATATTAAAACCATTACAGAGTTAGTTTTTTGTACGACATGGAGAATTATTCAGAGCTTTATCCTGGGTGTTTGGCTTCAGCAAATAAACAATTTTGACTAATGCGAGAGTTTTTGCTAATGAAGATCTTTGTCACCGGTGCCACCTAGTGTTGAGCTCTGCATACCACACACAACTGCACAACAGTCAGAGTTCCACATGTTCTGATACACTTATGGAATCATTTTTGATTTGTACAATAAAAAGTGTGCATTTTATAATATGTAATATATAATACTTCCATCCTACCTCACGGGTGGTACATGGAATCAAATATGTCCTCAATAGTCAATTTAGAACTTTAAAGTTGAAACTTGGAGAGCGCAGTGGTTTGCACATTTCTGTCAAAGCATGATGGTCCCAGGTTCCATTCCCAGGCTCAGGGCGTTTCTGTGCGGAGTTTGCATTTTCTTCCAGTGCTTGCGGGTGTTCCCTTCAGGTACTCAGGTTTCCGCCCACAGTCCAAAAAACAGGTTGAGTCACCTCTATACATGAGTCTGAATAGTTGTATGTTGCCAGGCCATCACAGAGCAAATTATCCAAATTATCCTGCCCTCACACAGAGTTGGCTGAGGTGGACACCAGCCTCCTGGCGACCCTAATGAGATTAATCAGCTTAGAAAATGAACATACTACATTTTATGCCTTCTCCATCTTTCACAAATTCACAGCGCTCAACTTCTGATAATAAAGGATGGAAGCAAAGCATGGTTCCTCACAAAGTGCCAAAATTTTGGTAGAGCAGGACAACACAGGTTCTTCCCTACAGGATCTAAAAATCAAGGCAGCAAAACAATTTATTCACTTATATAAGAGCATTATGTCTGTCCCTTGACAGAGACGTATGAAAGGTGAAAACCCTGGCTCCATTCACACGGTTTGATCAGCAGACCCTCCTGCACAAGCATGTGTTCAGTCATTGGGAAAGGACAGACAGAAGAACTAGAGAAGCTCACGTTGTGCACTGTGCTGTATTAGTGTAACATAACCGGTGACGAACATCATCCAGAAATCACCGGATTCTAACTCTGTCCTCAGGCCCAACGCACCAGAATTCTGTCTCCATCTTCTATAGAGTAGAACTGCAGTGATTTCAGGTCATTGTTGATCTCGATCTCTTTACCTTCCATCTACATTATAACATTGGATAAACAGACAAAGGTAAACTCAAATATTGCTCTCTGATGACCTTCCAGTCCAAATAATATTTACTCTTTAAAGGCCAAGTATGATTAATAATCAAAATTACTTAACAAGATACAATTTTAAATGCTTTGTCCGGTGGTCTTTCGAAACTGAGACTGTATTTATTATGGTTAATCAATTACTCTATTTTATTTCTTTATTTTTCATTTTGATATAAAATGCTGTTATATACTGAATTATTTCCAGATTTTCTATTCTGAGGATTATTATCTACAGTATATATCAAATTAAGAAGAAACAAAACCTTTCATTTAAATTTCTGGAATATACTAAATAACTGAGTGCATGTTAGCACTTTACAATGAAAACCTTATTATAGAAATATAGATCAACATACCTGCAGTATTTTTTCTCATTGAGAATAGCAATTAAAATAAAATAAAAAGTATTATATAAAAGTAATATCAGCACATGAAAGAAAAGAGACAGTAGAGGCATCACCTATACTCAGGTCTAAACTGAAAACAGGTTCATAATCATGCAGAACATTTAAAGGTGTTTTTAAGGAAATTCTAGTTTTGTTGATTTTATATTCATGTCTTGTGAAATAGTATATTTTATTGTATCAGATATATTATTTTAGTTTATAGATGGTGCAGTGTAAGATTAGCTTTGTTAAATTTACAGATTACTATTATTAGTAGTAGTAATAGAACAAGGGCTCTCAGAAAACACAAACCCCTACATGAATCAAAATGTCAAATAATATATACAATTTTCACTCTAATTAAATTTCACCTACAGCTGCTCCCCAACTTATGTTTTTAATTGGTAATTAAATTGGCAAATACGGTTGGTCAGAAGCGTAAGCCTACTTGCATGGGTGCAAGTCTCATACACAGATGAATTAACTTATCTGCTCGGATCGGCGCAATCTACCATGCATACTCAGTTAAGCAAAGAGAGTTGTAAAATGAATGAAAACCAGAATCCAGAAAAGAAATAGAACTGTCCACTCTGCTGGTGATTCACATCAGTACAGGCTGAGTACTAAACCAGTATTCAATGGCGCCCTTGCTAGAGATGTCATCGACAATCGGAATATCGCAAAATCGCCAATGTAATTATGTCGATCTATAATCCATACCTATAAAAGGGATATCGATACTTCTAACATTATATAAAATTCATCTTACAGTTGGTCCCTTACTTATGAGATCCCGTGGGTATGAAAATTCTGGGTTATGAAAAACATTTCCTGCCTTTCATTTCAGATTTGGCTTTAGTAATTGGTCACTTTATTACTGTAATATATCTTAGTCTGTTCTATTTAATGCATTTATGGAACAGTACAGCAATATTTTAATGTATCGTTACATCAGAAATTTTTTTTGATCAATATATCAATATCAATAATAGGTCTTCAATGACACCCCTAGCCCTTGCTCACTTGAAAGACTGGAAGTCCGTATAACCCGTGCTTTGTCTCAAGCACAAAAACGTAAAACTACGTTCAATGTTGAGCGCCTCACATATTGTAAGCGTTGATTGGCTGTTTTAAGTACTGTTTCATGTAATGTGACTCAGCGCAGCTTCATGTAAAATGACCATCTGTCGACCATCGGAACATTTACAAGCAGAAAGATCACATCATAGAGTATGTTAAAGGTTATATTTGATGAGTGAATTTGATTAAAATTGATCTATTTGAAATTATTTTGCTTGAATTTAATTTATTTGAAATTAATGTTGATATTATTTTACAATGTTACATTTATAATAATTGATTTAGGGGTGTTTTATGAGATACGGTAATGGTGTTTATGGATGTATAGTACAGTATGAATGTCATACGTCACTGGCATATACAGTAACAACTTGCATATTTTTCACCTTACGTTCAGCCATCCGGAACCGAACTAAAACGTAAGTTGGGGAGCGTCTGTACAAGCAGGCGTTACCAGCTTTTGTTACAGTCAATGGTTATTCATTAAAATGCCACACTTATTATAGAATCTTCAAAATACTGAGAATTTCAGTGATATTTGATCACGCTAATAGATTTGAATAATTACAATACGTTAATTACATGATCATTTTTGGTTGTAAAAGTTCAATATTCAAAGGAAACCTTTTCAGTAATTTATAGCAGGTAATAACAGAAAAATATTAATGTGGGAACAAAATAAAAGGGGAGAAAATAAAAAAGTCATCATCAGTCAACCAGGAGTCAAACCAAAATGTTAAATATGTTATCCATCACCACAGGGCCAGATGTAGCCACAAGAATAACTGGTATTACACGCAAAATTAAAGAAACCTGTACCTTTTAATAATTTAACAACTGACCGTAGTAATTGATCTATTCATATTAACTACAGGAAGATTCAGTCATTCAGCACATGTTCGCTCTGATGCCAGCTGCATTAAACAGACCGAAAAGATTTCGAATCATTGGGCCATGCTAACCCTCATTAGTATGTTGTCACCTGTATTAGTGTCATACTCAGAGAATCATTCGTTCACATTCAGTTTAATGGCGCAGAGCATTTTTAAACCAGGGTTTGTGTAAATGTAGGTAGTTACCTTTGGACTGGTGTAGGTGAGGTGCAGCTCAGCACCTGGTAATTTCAATAATCTATACAGCAGTCCCTTCACTTTCTGAATAATCATAGAACCTGAAACAAGCAACAGAAGTCACAAAGTTACCGTAATCAATGCTGCGATTTGTTTTAACAACATGAGCCTTCATCACTTTCTTACTTGGCAGCTTCTTCTGTATGGGTTTTCTGTCTGAGTCCTCAGGACACTCGAAAATGATGGCTGGTGTGAGAAAATAAACAAAAACGGTGAAATAATGAATGATTAATTTGAAATGCAGCTATGAATGAAAGTTACTCACTCAGCAGCTGGTCTTTGAGAGAGAAAGGTTTCTGCTCCTCCAGCTCATGTTCCTCAGGTGCACCGTATTCTGAAAAAAACAAATAAACAAAAACATTCATTATTAGTATTTAATTCACTTTTAATCATAACTTCACAGTGCATCACAGTATTTCCCGCTGCAGTGATAGAAATGTTGTGGTTACGGCATAATGAAGGCTGTAAAAAAAAAAAAAAAAAAGGATTGTTGACTGACTCTGGATAAGTGTGAGATAACGAGGGTGCTGTGCTACAAATTCTGCACTGGGGTGGTTTAGTTGGGGATTCCTATTTCCTCCAGCCTGCAGCCAAGCACGACCAAACTTCTTACAGTAATCCAGTTCAGCACTTTTTCTGTCCTCAACAAGCACCTGGGGAACAAAACACGAAAAATAAATAACATTCACCTCAGAGAAGGTGGGTATCGCTGATTAGTAATTGAGACAGAATGTGAAGGGATATCCAGTGACATCCAGAAAGCCTGAGGTTAGTACATACTACATAGGAATACTGTGATACCTCAGCTAATGACTTTAATCTGTTCCGAGGGCGCGTTTGTAAGCCAAAAAGTTCATTACACAAAACCATTATTTCCAAAAGAAATAACAGAAAACCACTTAATCCGTTGTAACCCCCTCCCAAACTCACAACCTGCCACAAACATGTATATTTGACCTAATATATTAAAGATAAACATTTAAAAACAAATATTTCATAATAATAATGCATGTACAGTAGGCCCTTGACTATTCGTGGTTTTGCACTCGCGCCTCCGCATATTCGCAGATTGCCGAGCAGCTGACATGTGATTCAAATTCAGCCAATGGCTGTTCTCCCTCCTGCTGATTGGTTGAGATGATGTAATGCCCATTTTCCTCTTTCGCGCACACTTTGTGCATGTGCTTTTTTAGTGTGTGTGTGTTTTTAATTACAGTTAAGCGCCGTCATGCTACCCAAACGTGGCGCACCTTCTGGTAAGTCGCCGAAGCACCAGAAAAAGGTAATGATGCTGCATGAAAAAGTAGAACTGCTTGATATGATTCAGGAAGGAAAACGTTTTGCTGCAGTAGGATGCCATTATAAAGTGAATGAAAGTACAGTCCACTACAGAAAGAAAAATGAAAAGGCAATCAGAGCTAGTGTAGCATCGAGTTTTTGTGGAAGTGCTAAGAATGGAACCTGCCTTAGTATTCTGGATACTTCGAGTTCAGAGGTTGGCAACCTTTGCCATTCAAAGAGCCATTTGGACAGGTTTTCCACAGTACAGAAAACACCGAGAGCCACAAATCCTTTTTTGACATTTAAAATCAAATAACACTGCATACTATATTTTCCCCCTTTTTCCTTTGTTAATATAAAACAATGTGTTGCATTGATTTAAATGACTGCAGAGACAATTAAATTACAATTCTGCTTGCAACAAAAACATTTAGATTAAAAAAACAAAACAAAAAAACGCCAGCCTCCCTGCGACCTTAATTAGAATTAAGCAGTTCAGAAAACGAATGAATGTGTTTGAGTCCTTGTATTTTTTTATAAAGAAAAATAATATCTATCCCACAAAGAACGGGACAGGGTGCAGCCAGATGTGTTGGGTAGCCTACCTCATCACTTCCTTCGTGGAATCTTCTTTTTCTTTATTCATTATATTAATGCGGTTCTGTCACAGTTTTAATTCATAAAAATGACAGCAACACAGAAAAGTATATGAAGACTAATTTTAAGGAGCCTGCTCAACATTCTTTTAAATAATATTAATGCTTAATACAACATTGACTGCCCTATTCTCAGAGTGAAGACTGAACCACACCCAGTCTTTTATTCTGTCACTGGAAGGAGAGTTATTTAATTCGGAAATTGCTCTGCATAAACCAGATCTCATCCGTCGTCTCTTACAAGATCACCCTGCCCACACCAAATACTGTAATGCAATGCAAAGTAAATATAATGCAATGCCTCCCCCTAGCGAGCATTTTTTGAATACAGTGCTGCATGTTTAAAGGAAATGATCATCATACATACAAAAGAGACATCCAACGTCATTACCTTCTCTGGCGCTTAGCTGACGTTTGAGTGGCATCATAGAACTGAACTGGTAATTAAAACACACTAAAAAAAGGCTCATTGACAGCTTGTGTGTGAATGAAGAAAAAGGGGCGTATACATCTCAAACAATCAGCAGGAAGGAGGACAGCCATTGGCTGAATTTGAACCACGTGACATTTGCTCAGCAATCCGCGAATATGCAAAGCCGCGAATAGTCAAGGGCCTACTGTATTGGCGTATTTTATATTATTTTTCGTTTGAATACGGATAAATTTGTACAAGTTGGCAGCCCTGCATTATGCTTAGGTTTTGCACTACTTTCAGAGTCGAGCTGTAGTAGTACACATCAATGACCCATCTATATTCACACTTTATTGATGAATTCTATGAAACACACCTCAGACCTATTGAGTTTCTGCAGCTGGCTGATGCGGGCGATGAGGAGCTGCTGAGCCACAGCGCAATTTTTCTCCAAATCCATCAGGGGGTTTTGGTCACAGGACAAATGCACCAAACTCCTTAGCTTCTCCAGCTCATTAATTACCGCCCACTAAGTGGCAGTGACAGAAAAAGCTAATGAGTCTACATACAGCTATTGTTCTTGTTTACTTTTTCCTTTACTAAAATGTTCCTACCTCCTTTATGTTATTGTCATTAAGTAAAAGAACCCTCAGTGCAGGAAATGCTGAAGTCTTGGTGCCTTCAAAATATAAAAACACATTATTTAATATTACTCAAGATTAATTTACAGGGAAGAAACATTTTTCACAAAAGAAAGTAAAATAGTTAAAAGACGTTTATAATTTTTCACGTGCTGCCAGCAAAGCATATTACAATTACTCGAGCTAATTCCAAGCAAGGCAGTGTAGGATTTAAGAGAATTTTTTTTTTTTTAGCAGAATGTCTTGAATAAACGATTAGAAATGTGAGATTAAACAAATTATCAGGATTCTAGATGTTCTGTCTCAGAACTCTATACTTCTGTAAATGATTTAGAGCCATGAGCTTGATTTTGTTGTTTCATCAGTGTCCTTGTGCTCATGCACGCAACCAAATAAATTAAATAAAGGGTTGGTGACACAAAGTGCATTTGAACTTCACAGAATTTTTTTTTTGTTTTGGCAAAGATTTTTCTTCTTGGGGAGAAATAAGTTTTTGAATACCACTGAACAGACAGTAAGTTATTTAAGGCAGTGCCTAAAAATTTATACAATTTATATTATTTATAACACTTGCCTGTTACCTACTGCGGACATGATGAATGAGACATGTCTACAGCTAGCGGACTGTCACTATAATGATCTGTATGGTAAATCTGAAAGATTTAATAATCAGAACTTTAAAATTATCCTTCAGTTCTTTAAAAAATAAAATAAAATCCATCAGTGACCTATATTAGGCTAGACATTAGATTACCTGGTAATGCATCAGTGAACTGAATGTCACGCAGTCCTGTGCTGCAGAGGTTTAGCATCTCCAACCTGAGTTTCACAACCAAACAGATAGATCATTTATAACAAAAACAAAACAAAGCATTTAAAATATTATAATTGTGCTACAACATGCTAAAATATTTTTGGACTTTTTATGCTAGTTAAATAGGAACATTACCTGGATAAATGTGATAATTCCAGTACACTTTCAGACTGGGTTAAAATGTTGTTGGACAATTCAAGAACTTTCAAATCTTGCAGAACTCCCATAGGCCTAAAGCAAAACAAAAACCTGAATTCCTCTGATTTTTATATACAAAGAATGATATAAAAAGAGATCTGGTATAGAAATGATAGCAGTAAATAGTAAAACAACAAATATAGTAAATAAACATACAGTAGAAGTAGGCCCTTGACCATTTACGGTTCAGCGCGTGCGCCCCCCGCATACTCGCAGATTGGCGACAAACCCGGAAGAAACTAGCACACAATTCAAATTTAGCCAATGGCTGAGAGCTTTTCTTTCTCCCTCTTGCTGATTGGTTGCAGATGATGTGTACACCTCTTTTTTCTCCTTCACACACAAGTTATCAACGTGATTGCGTGCGCTTTATTCATTAATAAATATTATCACCATATAAAACAATAAAAAAAGTTTTACTGAATCATTACTACATTTTACTACATTATTACTGTATTAATGAGTAAGAATGTCTATAGAATGTGTTTATGAAGCGTATTTTAGCACATGTAATAGATACTGTACATAGTATTTTACTTCCGGTTGATCATTTGCACATGTAATATGATACATAGGGTTTTACTTCCGGGTACAGAACTAGTGGATTATCTTGATTCGCGGGAGGGGCCGGAACCGAACCCCCACAAATAACGAGGGCCTACTATATATATATATATATATATATTACAGAAACAATTGTTTGAATATATATTGTATGGGAAACATTAGAAAACAGCACACTAATTTATTATTTTTTTTACATTTGTTTTGTATTTCTAGAAAGTTTTGGTTATTATAGATACAGAGATACATACACAGGACTTAAAGCATCATTTTCACACTAGTCCTAAGAGTAGATAAAGAGAACAGACATAAACAAAATGAAACAAAAAATATTAGACTTGGTTATTTATTTTTTGAGGAAATTTGTCCAATATTGCATATCTGTATATGGCAAAAGTTTATGAGCCTTTACCTACAGAACAGCTCGAACATGGGGAATTTGGTGATTTTCCTCACATGAACTAACTACTCACACATTTCTATTGTTGTAAGGTCAAAACTTTGACTTGGCCGTTTGAAAGCATTACATTTACTGTTGTTGTATCATGCTTTGGTAGAAAGATCTATGTAATTAGGTCTGGTGTATTGCTGCAGAAATGCAATTTAATGCAAATTTTAATTGACTATTTAAGAACACTGACAACCTCTTCAGTAGTTAACCAAAAAAGATCACTCAAAGAGCAAGTCTCAAAGGAACCCAGTGTAACTTAAGGAACTAAAGGCCTTGCTCATATTGGCTAATGTTAATGTTCACACAAATGTTCAAGCACCATTGTACAAGGTGACGAGGCTGTTTATTGTAGTTTGGATAGATTATGATAGTTTGACTCAGTTAGTTCACCAGTTTTGTACAAGCTTTCATTTTTATGGACTGTTGGCCAAATTTCTTCAGATTTGTTTCTAAAAACAGTTTTAGCTCTATTGGCTTCAGTAAATTCTGGACTAACTTTAATTTAATAAAATGCTGGTTATAAAAGACTAACTTCGCTGTAGTTTGTTATCTGCTCTAATTTCTCACGTCGATGTTAAATTTGCTTCGACACTTGTTCAACTTTTTTTTTTTTTTTTTTTTCTATATCCTGTATTTCTGTTTCCAAATTGTCTTGCTGTGCAAATCACTCTAAAGTAAACAGCCCAATTTACATTTAGGTTTTAATAGAAATGCATGTATTTAATCACCTAACACTTTGTTGACATTAGTATCTTTAGAAATTCATTTAAACTTTGAAAAAGGTGCTTTTGTTACCTTAAAAATGCAGTATTGTGTAGCATTCTTCATATTATTTGTGGTGGAATTTTGTTGAATTTGTAAGATTTCAGATTCAGTGACTGTTGCAAAATATATGAGTGTTTGTCTCATTTCCAATTGAGTGCCATCTATACAGAGTAGGTTTTTTACGCCAGAGACAGTGGACCAATCAGATTGCATTGTTCCTATGTAGTATACATTAGTATAAATATTACATTGAATGTAGACTTGTCTACTGACAAACTTACACAGAAACAAACTTGGGCACAGAATACATTTAAATTCAACTGGAAATGCAGGTTGAAAACTTTTAAAGTATTCTATGTTCATGGCTGTAAAACTAATTAACATCAAGCAATTATTTCAGTGCCTAACCTTTTTATTTCAGTTATATCATTCGCACTGAGATAAAGTTCTTCTATTTGTGGCCACATGGGGGCGCACTGGAGCACCTGCCAAGGACAGTAGAAAAGAAACAGATAAACCATTGATAATACATCATGTGTTCAAGAGGTGTGTGTGTGTGTGTGTGTGTGTGTGTGTATTGTCTGCTACCTGAGACCAAGTGATAGCACAACTGTTAAGCATCAGGATTCTTAGATGGGAGAAGGCATGGCTCATGCACGATGGGTTCGAAGAAATCTTTAGTCGATTATGGCTATAAAATATGAAGGAAAATATCATAAAATGTAGTAGTTACAGCATTTGGCTTACAATGATCTTTTTTTAATACAACTGAGCAATTGAGGGCAAAGGGCCTTGCTCAAGAGCCCAACAGCAGTGATAGTTTGAAACGCAGACCTTTGGATTAGCAACTCATTTGCCTTACTCACTGAGCTGCTACTGAAAAACAAACAAAACCTGATTGAATCAACTACTCATTTAAAAAATTATTTTTTTCTAATGAATCTTCATTTTCAAGGTCATTGTGCAACCAGTGCAATAGCAAATCAACTTGGGCTGGACAACAAAGCGGAAGCCTGCACATTTCCTGATCACAGAGAACCTTTCTTGCAGCCAGCCAAATCTGGCCCACCAACTCATTTGATGTGTCTGCAAGAGCTTTTAAAGAATATGATTATAATACCATTACCATGAAACTCTGCACATCTATCCACTAGATGAAGCAAGCTATATTTCAAGTCAACAGCTCACTATTTGTGATTCAGGAAAGATTACAAGCACTGTCAGAAAAGGTCAGAGGTTGCCCTTTTTGAGTAGATGTGGAGTGATTCTCATGCCTTTGATAACCTCAAAACTTAGGGATGTGGCACTCAGTAAAAATGAGTTTGTTTCAGGTTCAAAAGTGTCTTGACCTGGGGAATGCGGCACCTGTAGCCCAGTCCACTGCTTCCACAGGTCCCCCCAAGGTCTGGAATCGGCCCTTCTCCACAATCTTCCTCAGCGTCCGGTCACCTCTTCTGGTTGTGCAGCGTTTTCTGCCACACTTTTTCCTTCCCACAGACGTCCCACTGAGGTGCCTTGATACAGCACTCTGGGAACAGCCTATTCGCTCAGAGATTTCTTTCTGTGTCTTACCCTCTTGCTTGAGGGTGTCAACGATGGCCTTCTGGACAGCAGTCAGGTCGGCAGTCTTACCCATGATTGCGGTTTTGAGTAATGAACCAGGCTGGGAGTTTTTAAAAACCTCAGGAATCTTTTGCAGGTGTTTAGAGTTAATTGGTTGATTCAGATGATTAGCTTAATAGCTCGTTTAGACTACCTTTCCATCATATGCTAATTTTTATTCTAGGAATTTTGGGTTTTCATGAGCTGTATGCCAAAATCATCAGTATTCAAACAATAAAAACACCTGAAATATTTCAGTTGGTGTGCAATGAATCTAAAATATATGAAAGTTTATTTTTTATCAGTACATTACAGAAAATAATGAACTTTATCACAATATGATAATTTTTTGAGAAGGACTAGCATATATGTGTGTCTATATATAGATCCACAAAGGCACAATGTTTATCTTTAATATATTAGGTGAAATGTACATGTTTGTAGCAGGTTATATGAGTTTAGGAGGGGGTTGGAACAGATTAATAGGTTTTCTGTTATTTCTTATGGGAATAATTGTTTCATCTAACAAACTTTTCAGTTTACAAGCTTGCCTTCAGAACAGATTAAATTCATGAGCTGAGGTATCACTGTATACAGATATAAATAAATGTATAGATGGATGTATGGATGGAGACCAACCTGAGGCAGAGTTCCTGGAGTTCTTCTAGCTGCTCTGTAATTGCTGCCACAACCTCCCATGAGCTCAGAAGATTTTCAGAAAGATTCAGAGAAATCACATCTTAAAGAATGTGTTAAAGAAGTATGGCATACATATACACACACACACACACACACACACACACACACACACATTACTGTAACTGAATGCAGAGTTTATGTGGAGAGAGTTTACTTTTATTTACAAAGGATACTAGGTGTGTTCTTCCTGATTTCATTTTCAGGCCCTGGACCCGACACTTCACATTTTTTGAGAACAATCTCGTGAAGATTCTCCATACTGAACAAAGCAATAACCACTAAAATTCTCTGATAAAGCTGAATGAAATTTATCTTTCAATGAACAATTCACTTTTACAGATATCTTATTGCTCACCGCTGTTTTACAAGAATGGAATCAAAGCCAACCATCTGCACAACCTTGGAGGAAATTTGTATCTCCTCGCCAATGGACTGATCCAGCGCCATCTCATAGCGCTGTTTTACTGCAAATAAGAAGTCCACACCAAAGCTGACTTTTTTTGGACGCACAAATGAACCACCTGTTGGATGACTTTAAGACAAAAGACAATACAAACCACGTGTCAGCATTTCAATCAACTGGCATCATTCTCTTCCTTGACCTTCCTTATTATAATTAAAGTATGAATTCTAATATGAGAATCAGACCGGGGCAAAAAAACTGCATAAATTAAGCATTATCTTTACCTGCACGTGAAGTAATGAACACCTTCATGGCTTCCATCATGTTTGCCTCTCTCTCGATTATCCCACTCCACACCAAGCCACAATCCTTCAATTAAAACATGGTTAATAAAGTTCAGAATTACTATTGAGGTCCATCATTTATAACTTAGAAATGTAAATATTTAGGCACTGCCGAAAAGCAAGTGCACTGGTGATGGTGGCTTTGTGTATGCGCCTATGTGAGCATAATTTCAACAACAAAATCAAGTTCATGGCTTTGCAATATGTGCATAAGTATGGAGCTCAGGCGCACCACTATAAATGATGCAAAAATGGTTGTTAATATATGGTTCTTGAGTTTAAACTGGTCTGTAGAAATAAATCAAATTTAAGCTTCAAAATAACCTGAACTAACTGCAAATCCAATTCAACTATCTAGAAAAAATTACCGGACCAGTCAATTTAAACTAAAGACCACTTAAATATACAAAGACCACGGGCCTCATATACAAAGGGTATCTTCTTCTTCTTCTTTTACTTTCGGCTGCTCCCTTCAGGGGTCGCCACAGCAAATCATCCGCCTCAACCCCACCCTGTCCTCCGCATCTTCTTTTCTTTTCTGACTCCAACGACCTTCATGTCTTCCTTCACCACATCCATAAATCTCTTCTTCGGTCTTCCTCGAGGCCTTCTGCCTGGTAGTTCCAACCTCAGCATCTTACTGCCAATATACTCACTATCCCTCCTCTGTACATGTCCAAACCATCTCAATCTAGCCTCTCTGACTTTGTCTCCAAAACATCTTACGTGGGCTGTCCCTCTGATATACTCATTTCTGATCCTATCCATCCTCGTTACTCCCAGGGAGAACCTCAACATTTTCATCTCCGCTACCTCCAGCTCTGCCTCCTGCCTTTTCCTTAGCGCCACTGTTTCTAAGCCATACAACATCGCTGGCCTCACCACCATCTTGTACACTTTTCCCTTCATTCTTGCTGACACTCTCCTATCGCACATCACACCGGATACTTTTCTCCAACCATTCCAGCCTGCCTGCACACGCTTCTTCACCTCTTTTCCACACTCTCCATTGCTCTGGATTGTTGAGCCTAAGTATGTACACACAAAAACATGGCATTCATCTTCTCTCACACAGTTGAGATGTGTCAAGAGTGAAATGACTGCAGAAACATGCGGTGCCTCATGCCAACTTCATATCTGGCATACGCATGTTTCTAGAGCTGTTGGTCCATTAATGACACTTAGAGGTGATGTACTGTTGATAATGTGAAAATAATTTGTACTCAGCATGATGTACACATAAGAGAAATGAACAATCAACACTGCTTGCACAATTAGCACACACTGTGTTTGCAATTAGATGAGTGGATATGAAAGCATGTGGAAAGTGATGCAGAAAATACTGTAAACAACAATAGCTGCCTTAGTGGTATTAGAAGACATTGTGAATGGTGCAACAAGAAGAGAGGCAGTATTCAGAGACAGAGAGAATTTACTAGCACATGACTGGTTCATCAGCCACCTCAGGTTCCTGACAGCAGTCCTCCTGGAACAGTGCACGGATCTGCGGCTGGTCCTGGAGCATGACACGGCGAGAAGCCATTTGCTGCCAGTACCCACAGGTGCTGACCACACTGAGGTTCTTAGCAACTGATGCATTCCAGAGGGAACTGGCTGACCGATTGGGACTGTGCCAATCAACCCTGAGCTGAGCCAAGTCAGTTGTGTGGGATGGAATATCCAGGTTCATCAAATTCCCATACAGTTCAGCTGAGCAAACCTCATCACCATTCTGATCCACTTTAGCCTTAATATTCCATGAAATTTCACTTATTTGCTGTCTTACTCATATTTTAAGGGATTTCTGGTCCTGCACAGAGGGGAATCTCCAGTGCAGGGGTCATTTAAATATGATTTAATTGGAAGCTTGGTCTGGGAGGGATCGCTTGGATTCAAACATCTTGATGTGTCTGTGCATACGCCATTTTTCAGTAGGAATTGCACGCAAGTCTTTGCGCATGAGGCCCCCATTCCTGGTACAGAGGCAACAAGCCTATACTAGCAGCTCATGCTGATTTCTACTGTTTTCTGAAAAGACTGTATGCTGAAACTGCTATTATGAAGGAACTTAAATAAGTTATTAAATCAATTAAACTTTTCACGATTCTCCCACTGCAAAAAAAACGTCATTAAAATATGCTTCCCTGAGTGAACAGATAAATCTATGAGTGCTAAAACTTTCAGACTGGAAGTGGCCAGAGAACATCAGTAAAACCAAGGAAAACTACCCATCCTTGCAGATGGACAGATTTAAAATGAGTAAAGGCTAGTTCTGATGTGACACAAACTGTTATAACCCACTACAAATGGTTCTGGATAACCAATGGAAAAGTAAAATCATAAAGCAGGAAAAATCAAACACAGATGAGAGAAAAAACCAACAACCATCGGCTCATTAAATCTCACCTTTGGTCGGTGGAACTGTCCCGACATACTGCACTGTGGCCCGTTCTCCATCACACAACACCCTCCTACCCACAGCGTCCTCAGGCACCTGCTCCATCATGTGTTGATCCTGCTCTTGAATCCTCATTGCACACTACATGGCATAAACGGATGTGAAATGACTACACTAAAGAAAGATACAATTGTTTGTTTACTTTGTTTTTTACTTGTACAAATAAGCTTGAAAATTATGATTTAATCAACATATGGAAAAGTCTACACTTCTGGTCTATAATTCTTGTTTGTGTTTGGATGGGTTTCAAGTCAGTCCTTTCATAACCAATCTAGTGTCCAGGGTCATGGGGTGGAGAGTCATGGACAATGGTGGGAAATGTGTGGATTTGAGCAGCAAAAATAAAGAAATAAAATTTATTAAAATATTTTAATCATTCAAATGTGGAACACAGGTACTAAATGGTTGATCTCGCTTAATGCATCTCGAATGCTTTTATAACTCTGCTGGAGTTGATAATTCAAAAAGTTAAGCAAATACGCAACTACTTATTCATTTACCAGAAGGACTTGGTATTTGAAGAAAATCTGCAGATTATTTTGAATCCAAATCCATTATTCAAAGCAAAAGAAGGCAGGACAGACCTACTGAATTAACATAACAGTCTCTACTCAAGGGTTCAGCTTCTCAACTTGGAAGCCCCTCTGCTCATACTGTCCTCTCTAGAACTGTGAACATGACTCTCCAGTTTGTGTGTGTGTGAGTGTGTGTGTGAGAGAGAGAGAGAGAGAGAGAGAGAGAGAGGAAAAGCAGAAAAATCTAGTTTTATTCTATTCAGCACTGTTCTCTAAAAAGCAGTGCTTCTCAATTATTTTCGGTGGTGCCCCCTCTAGGAAAAAAAAAAAAACATTTCATGCACCCCACCATCCCACGAACGACTATAAATACCGTAATCTATTAAATTATTATTCGTACACCTCTGCATAACGTTGTATCGTTAATATTCTTCTTCTTTTCCTTTCGGCTGTTCCCTTCAGGGGTCGCCACAGCAAATCATCTGCCTCCATCTCACCCTATCCTCTGCATCTTCCACTCTTCCACCAACTACCTTCATGTCCTCCTTCACCACATCCATAAATCTTCTCTTTGGTCTTCCTCTAGGCCTTCAGCCTGGTAGTTCCAACCTTAGCATCCTACTACCAATATACTCAATATCCCTCCTCTGTACATGTCCAAACCATCTCAATCTAGCCTCTCTGACTTTGTCTCCAAAACATCTAACATGTGCTGTCCCTCTGATGTACTCATTCCTGATCCTATTCATCCTCGTTACTCCCAAAGAGAACCTCAACATTTTCATCTCTGCTACCTCCAGCTCTGCCTCCTGTCTTTTCCTCAGTGCCACCATTTCTAAACCATACAACATCACTGGCCTCAACACCGTCTTGTACATTTTTCCTTTCATTCTTGCCGATACCCTCCTATCACACATCACACCAGACACTTTTCTCCAACCATTCCAACCTGCCTGCACACGCTTCTTCACCTCTTTTCCACACTCTCCATTGCTCTGAACTGTTGAGCCTAAGCACTTAAAATCCTCCTTCTTTATCTCTGCTCCCTGTGACCTCACTGTTCCTCTTGGGTCCTTGTCGTTCACACACATGTATTGTTTTACTGCAGCTGACCTTCATTCCTCTCCTTTCCAGGGCATACCTCCACATCTCCAGATTTTCCTGCACTTGTTCTCTGCTCTCACTACAGATCACAATGTCATCTGCAAACATCATAGTCCATGGAGATTCTTGTCTAACCTCGTCTGTCAGCCTGTCCATCACCATACAATATGCAATACCACAGTTCGTCTCTCAGCACCCTGTCATATGCTTTCTCCAGAGCTACAAAAGCACAATGCAGCTCCCTCTGACCTTCTCTGTACTTCTCTATTAACATCCTCAAAGCAAACACTGCATCTGTGGTGCTCTTTCTTGGCATGAAACCAAACTGTTGTTCACAAATGCTGACCTCTGACCTTAGTCTAGCTTCCAGTATTCTTTCCCATAACTTCATTGTATGGCTCAACTTTATCCCTCTGTAGTTGCCACAACTCTGCACGTCTCCCTTGGTCTTAAAACTGGGCACCAGCACACTTCTCCATTCCTCCGGCATCTGCTCACACTCCAAGACCTTGTTGAATATTCTTGTGAGAAAATCTACTGTGACCTCGCCTAGACACTTCCATACCTCCACAGGTATGTCATCAGGACCAACTGCCTTTCCACTCTTCATCCTCTTTAATGCCCTCCTCACTTCACCCTTACTAATCTTTGCTACTTCCTGGTCCTCATTCATCAGCTCTTCAAAGTACTCTTTCCATATTCCCAGCACACTTCTGTCATCAGTCAATATGTTTCCCACTCTGTGCTTAATCACGCTAACTTGCTGCATGTCCTTCCCATCTCTATTTCTCTGCTGTGCCAACCTGTATAAATCATTTTCTCCCTCTTTACTGTCCAGCCGAGCATACAAGTCATCATATGCCCTGTATGGCCTTTGACACCGCTACCTTCGCCTTACGCTGTCTCCCTGTACTCCTGTTTACTCCCTTTGGTCCTCTCAATGTCCCACTTATTCTTAGCTAACCTCTTCCTTTGTACACACTCCTGCACTTTCTCATTCCACCACCAAGTCTTCTTATCTACTCTCCTTCCAGATGACACACCAATTATTCTCCTACCTGTCTTCCTGATCACATTAGCTGTAGTTGTCCAGTCATCTGGAAACACTTCCTGACCACCCAATGCCTATTTCAACTCCTCCTTGAAGACAACACGACCCTCTTCCTTTTTCAGCTTCCACCACTTTGTCTTCTGCTCTGCCTTTGCCTTCTTCAGCTTTCTCACCATCAGTTTCATCCTGCACACCACCATCCTATGCTGCTTGGCAACGCTCTCACCCACTACTTTGCAGTCACTAACTTCCTTCAAATTACATTGTCTACACAAGATGTGGTCTACCTGTGTGCTCCTACCTCCGCTTTTATGTTACCCTATGCTCCTGTCTCTTCTGGAAGAAAGTATTCACCACAGCCATTTCCATTCTTTTCTCAATATCAATTAACATCTGTCCATCTGCGTTCCTGTCCTGGATACCAAACCTGCCCATCACTTCCTCGTCCCCTCTGTTGCCTGCACCAACATGTCCATTGAAGTCTGCCCCAATGACCACTCTTTCACCTCTGGTGGTACTCTGCATCACTTCATCTAACTCACTCCAGAATCTCACCTTCTCTTCTAGCTTACATCCTTCTGCCTGTGGGGGATTGTATCGTTAACATTAAAAAAAAAAAAAAAAGAAAATAATATAGTTCAACTTACAATAAAGAAAAACTTCATTAACATTTTAAGCTGTCACAGAAAAAGATTTAAAGTGCACCAATGGGCCTGAAATAATAAAAAAAATACATCCTTATTTAAACTCACTCAACTTATTTAGCAATTAATATCACCGTCTTTCTCCGTTTCTGTTAGAAAATTTCCGTGTCCTTTCTTGAGGGGTTGTTTACCGTCCTGCACTTCATATCGTTTGCTCGTGCGAAAAACCGCAACACCATAGCGCGACAATGAGAGCTCTACTGCCAACTACTGGAGTGGAGGTGAAATTAAATTTAATTCTCGTAAACTATTCCAGAAAAGCTTGTTCCCCAGTCATACGCGCTCCCCCCCGGCATCACACCGCGCCTGCCTGGCATCGTACTCTCCATTGTTTAAGAAGCACTGTTCTAAACACACGAGGATATGAATACAAATAGCAATTATACAAATCATTTTTTGCCAATCGCAAAGAAACAAAATTATCTAAACTTGTGCAGGTGTGGTTTCCTTCGGGTTCTCCTGTTTCTCCCACAGCTCAAAGACTATGGATAGTTGTGCGTGTGTAGCTGTTCAGGGTGTACCTGATGTACCTTCAGCAATCTAGAGGAAAAGGAAGCGGCCAGACCAAAGGATCCAGTCTACCCGCGACCCAGGCAGTGGAATTAAGCGGTTCGGCACATGAGTAAGAGATGAGAACAAATATTAAGATGTGCATGACAGGAATCCTCCAAGTCCTCAGAGTCCAGGGTTTGAAAACCTCTACTCTAGTCGAGAGCACTTTAAATAACTCGCTCTGCGCCTGATATAAAGTAACATCCTGCTAACCCCTGATTTAGCATCAAGTTTGTTTACTATGCTGTCTGAAACAACTGACAGACGAGACCCAAAGATGTAACTTTACATATACATACATATATATTACACAAAAAAAAAGCAACTGCGATCATACCGTGAATCAATTTCAATCTGCTTTAACGTTTTTCTTCTCACAGTTAAACCTCCACCAAAGCGTCATGGTGCACCCAAAATCACGGTCCGTAAACCACACGCACCCCAGAACTATAGTACCGCACTACATGTTATTGCTTCTGCTCAGAAATCTCTAATAATGTGTTGCTGTACTGTTTTGGTGTAATTAATATTTGTTTATTATTGTATAATAAAGCCAATCCAAGTATGTAATAAATACTGCGTTGATGGGTTCCCGGAACGTTGGGTTTAAGTTATTGTTTTCCGAGGGAAGAGAAATCTGATGCACACTTAAAAACGTGTTTTGGTGTGTAGCGAAAAGTCAACGTTTGTTGGTAAAACCAGCGGATTAAATATTCTCTTCGTACAACCTAGAATTAAACTGCGAAGGAAACCCTTCCTTTTTAATCAGATACATGTTTATAAATAATGTCCGCTTATCGTTACTTAGTAAGGTGAAAATTGAGTAGCTTTCAAAGAATCCGGGAAGAAAGAATGAAGAAGAATAAGAAGCACGTTGCACACAGGTTAGATATGAGACGCAATCTCACTAAATTATATACAGTCTTAGAATAAATAATTTCTACTTTTCATGATTGTGATGTTTGTAACACATGTTAAGATAAGTGTTTGCTTATATTTTGATTTATAAAGGTCATTATTTAACTTGTATAGTAAAGAGGGATATTTTCCATGTACGTATTAGAACGTTTAAAATTTAAATCATCACACAGTTCATTTCAGGTGAGATCATGCACATGGAACATGTCTTGTCCAGCACATTTCAATTCAATGTTTTCCCAGTTCTAGGCAAACTAATCAGTTAACAGTCCTTTCTAAACGTGTTAAACAAAAATGTTCACGTTTCATTGGAAACATGACATTTGCCCTCTTTCATTCGTCCGGTAGACAGTACTTGTGTAGCAAGGGGTATTGCTGTAATTCCAGATTCCAGATGTTCGCTCACACTCATTCACGCACTCGTTGGATGAACCACTTAAACCGTTGGGTCGTAGGAAAGCTGGAGCCGATCTCAGCTGACACTGGGCGAGGGCGGAGTACACCCTGAACAGCTCGCCAGACAACTGCAGGGCAGACACACACCACTCATATCTAGGTACAATTTGGAACAGCCTGATGTGAGAGGAAACATGCACGCACAAGGAGAACATGCAAACTGTACAGGAAATGCTGGCAGGAATGGCAGGTTCTGAGATGGAAGGTCGAATATAACAGCACATCATAGTGGTATGATTTAGAAAAATTAATATAGTGATGAGGTATTCTGTGGGTTGATTGGAAAATGTACACGTCGCCTGTTTATTGGTCTTTTTTTGGTGTGGTCAGAAAAGCGAATGGTTTTCACCTTTTATAGCCCATTTCTACCAGCCTCCTATGATGCATGAGATTTTGCATGGATTTTTGTCTGACTGTGTTTTATCTTTCAGTGAGGTGGCAGCTTCTGATGGCACAAGTCAGAAGGATTATGTTGTTGGCCTGGTATCAGACAGTCTGGCGACAGATCAGACCACATCCAGGACTCTGTCTTCACTCTTCTCAGTTGCACCAACAAAGAAAACACTGGTCTTCGTTCCAGCAACAGAGGTAAGTATGCACAGTGGTGATAAACTGATTCTTAAAACCAGTACATGATAGCAGAAACCTTTGCTGCTGAACTTCACATCAACACAGACAAGTTTTATTTGATGTTACCTGCAAACCAATGTGATGTAATGTGCACTGTACTCATTATCCATGGTGTCTTTCAAAAGAATGCAGAGTATCAAGCTTCACATGCTGACAAATAGGAGTATTATGGTCTACTTTGGACAGGGAAAAGAGTGTGTGGCTGCTTTTATTCTCAGTCAGAAATCATTAATTCGCTTTGTGTCCAATTTGTTTTAAAAATATGTAACAAACATTATAATGTAGATGTAGAAAGTTCATGCATGTACTCATTTAAATAGGTTAAAACCAGAAAACATAATGTACTTCTGGGAAGCAAACTGTTAAAAAAATTACTTTTATATTGTAGTAGAAAGCTAACTAAATGTAATTTATTCAGCTCTCAGTGTAGCACCTGTCACAGAATCTGCCCCCTCTAGAATTCATTGTGGCCTTCATACCAATCATTCATACATGTTTCAAAACTGAGTTTGTTCTTCGGCTGGTGTGACTATGATACAAGGCTTCATTGCAGTTGTCGATGTTGACCAGTTTAATCCACCTGAAAAGGCTGAGAGAAGTACCTAATATAGACATGTGTATTTGTGTGTGTGTGTGTGTGTGTGTGGGGGGGCTATTATTTAATTTCTAATTAATTTATTTGCATTCTGTTCCAGTGGATACATTTTCTCATGGACAGATTTATTTAAAGCTACTTCAGTACAGATGTTCACTGTCACCAGGAGTGTGTTTCAGTACACTAGGCCTCTTTGTTTTGATGGGATGGTGCAGGAACATTGCATACCATTTGACAGCTGCTGTCTGATGACAGACTGAAATGATTAGGCACCTGGCATGTTGTTACCTAAAAACTTTATCATATTTAGACATCTTTAATTGTTTGTTGAAAATGACTCGATAATTAATATTATCTGATCTTTCCAGAATCGAAGCCAAAGCAATAGGAACCTTTTAGCATGGCATTTTAATATCTGAAAACCCTGGTTGTCGCCAAAGCATAGAATTATTTTGTGTTTCATGGCAAAAGGCATTTTCCTTTTCAGCTGTATTATTATCAGTGTGTCATAATGTTCTCATATAATCCTGATCAGCTCAAATGATTGTGATTAGCTTATGTAAATGCTGTAACAAATTTAGTTATTTACAATTTCACACAGAAAAAAAATATCAAATCAGCTGCTTTCATTTAGTTCCATTAAATTCATAACTCCTGAAAACAAATACAGTAATTCCGAAAAGATTTTATGACACTGATATCTTGGTTTTCTCTTGAATGACTCAGTTACTCACCGTCATTCAGTTTAGTAGCTGTAGAAAACGAACAAGAATTATTTATCAAAGGTGAAGTGACCTCAAAGTCTGCAGAAATTTGTTTTATTACAGACTACATGAGAACATAAACACAAACGCAAACTAGACATTGTTTATCTTTCCATTTTTAGTGTTTTACAGTGATCAAGTGCTCAAATTGATCCTCTTGTAATTCTTTCAAAGTTGGGAAGAAGTGCCTCTTGACCTTGAAAATCACAAGGACATTGTGTAGATTTCTTCATGTTTTTTGGAACAAGGTTTTGTTGACTCTAGGACTTAATAAGTGAAAAATTATTTTCAAAAAATGACAAGATGGAGCAGGTGAGAAAGCTGCTACACTTAAAAAAAAAAAAAAAATCTTAATTTTAGTTTTCTTGTTCCCATATACCATATTCTAAAACAATTACTATCCATCTCATATTTGGCAAATATTTTATTTATTTATATATTTATCTACCTATCTATCTATTTTATTTATTTATCTACCATCCCAAGATAGTGAACCAATCAGTGCAATTCCTGTGTAGTACAGGAAAAATATTTTTAAGAACTCACTTTAATAGGATTCCAAGCTTACCACAGCTGTATACCCTATTAAATTACTTGTTGGTTTACAGTAAGGTGTAAATGTAATCTCGACTGCCTCTGTAAAAGATGGACACTCCTGCATTAACCTCTCTGTGTTTATGCTATGCGTGATAATGTTTTTTTTTTCTGTCTTTCAGCCAGAAATTACGGTCAGCCCTGTCAAACAGATAAAAGGTTGTATGCCACATGTTGGTGAAGCGGTGAATAAGAAGACAAAACAAAAATCAACAGCTGAGAAGAGGCTGGAGGACAGGTTCATAATCTTGCTGTTGTTGATATTGTTTTGATATTATAGTTTGAGGTGACATTCCATGTCCCAAGAGTCAGAATCAGTAGCCGAGGATTGGTTTGATAGAACACATGTCTTAGGCTGCCACCCAACACACTCAACCCCTATAACCCCTCCCACAGGTGTTGAGTCCATGGGAGGGTAGACCCATGTCTCCTTTTGGGCCTGGGCACATCTGGGGTTCATAGGCAAAAGCCCGACCACTAGGCGTCCTGGCTGCAGAACTCTCAACCAACTCTATACGCTCCACAGGATCCTGGAGGATGCTCATCGGCTCTTCTCTCTGCTTTTTTCTGATTAGGGACCTCCAGCGCTCATTGGAGAGATTCACAGCTTAGTACAGAGCGGCCGGGATGAGAATCAGCACCTCCAAGTCCGAGGCCATGGTTCTCAGACGGAAAAGGGTGGAATACACCCTCCAGGTCTGGAATGAGGTCTTGTCCCAAGTGGAAGAGTTTGAGTTACCTCGGGGTCTTGTTCACGAGTGAGGGAAGGATGGAGTGGGAGATCGACAGGCGGCTCGCTGCAGCCTCTGCTGTAAAGCAGAGCCTGAACTGCTCTGTCATGGTAAAGAGGGAGCCAAGCCACAAGGCAAAGCTCTCAATTTACCAGTCGATCTACATTTCAACCCTCACCTATGGTCACGAGCTTTCGGTAGTTACTGAACGAATAAGATTGTGGATACATGCAGCTGAAACAAGCTTCCTTTGTTAGGTGGCGGGGTTCTTCCTTAGAGGTGAGAAGCTCAGCCATCCGGGGAGAGCTCAGAGTAGAACCGGTGCACCTTGGTGTTGAGGTGGCTCAGGCGTCTGGTTAGAATGCCTTCTGAACGCCTCCCTGGTGTGGTGTTTCGGGCATGTTCAACCAGGAAGAGACCCCGGGGTCGAATCACAACACGCTGGAGGGATTATGTCTCTTGGCTTGTCTGGGCACATCTTGGTGTCCCCCTGGAAGAGCTGGAGAAAGTGGCAGCGGAGAGGGACGTCTGGACCTCACCGCTTAGGCTTCTGACCCCGCGACCCGACGATGATGATTTTATAGTTTGAGTGGCTGTAAACTAAATCATATTTTACTTTCCAGGGAAGAAGCTTTAAAAAATGCAGATGATGCTGAAAAAAAGGAACAGCCAAAGAAAGGCAAACGCAAAGTTATGGAAACATATGACAATGGCAAAACAATGGAAGGGGCGCTAGCAGTGAAACGACGTAAAATGGCCTGGAGCAAGGCTGAAGAAAGAGTTAAATTGAAAAGAACTGTATTTGTTGGCAACCTACCTGTGAACTGCACAAAGAAGGTAAGAAAATTTCTGTGGAAAAATTGTTTAGAAGTCAAACATCTCACATTTCTCTCTCTTTGATTACTGTACCATATTCTTCGGACTAGAAGGCGTACCCAAAGGCCTTTACTCTTCTTTAAAAAAAAAACACCACAAAGCTGGCGGTACGCCTTATAACCTGGTGCATCTTATGCGTGAGCGCTGCCTTAACTCCATCTCACTGACACCGTCAAAACCCAAATGAAGTAAATTACTTCAGAGTTTACCATCATTCCGGTGGATTAACCAAAGAACTCCAACAGCGAGATATTGGTGTCCGGGTTGTAAGTTAGATGGATCCGGGCTTTATGACCAAATACCAGGATAAAGCACTGCTCCAGGTATCCTCCTGAGATCCGGGATTAACCTTCATGAATTTAAAGTTACACTGATACAGAACTTTAAGAGTAATGACCACCATTCTGTAATGAACACAATACTAATGCGCTGTTTCTTTAAGGGGGCGTGGCTGAGAAAAGGTCGCGACCCAAGAAGACTTCTAATCTCCATCGCTAATAGATAAAAAAAAGTAATAATATAATAATAAAAATTAATAGAGGGATTCGGGCTTTATGTCCAAGTCATGCAGCTGTTTAACTCGGACACTGAAGATGAAGTATTTGATGGATTTATAGAAGAGGAATTAACTGAAAAAAAATAGTTTGTTTTATATTCTTACAACCGAACAATGCTGAGAGTTACTGTGAGAGTGGAATCAAATTTGACTTATCTGACTTTTGTTTCGCGTGACGCGCTTTATAATCCAGTGCGGAGTGTGTGTGTGTATGTGTGGACAAAGACCGTTGGTGTTGCCTTATAGTCCGGTGCGCCTTGTGGCCTGGGGGATGCGCGGTATCGCACACAAAATGCTAGAAAGTGGATATGTGAAACAGTTGTTATTCTTCATTAAAACCAAGTGTAGTTTTCCGGGCTTTCATTTAAGGATGGGCCCGGAGAAGAGGCCTGCAGCAGTTACCCTGATTAGATGGGATAAATAAAAATTTCATGATATGGAAAATTTTCAGTTGACTGAAGATCAGCCTTAATTTGTTCAAACTGGTTTTAGATGCCGTGTCAAGATATTTTCAACCCACAAAAGGCCAGTTTCTTTACTAAAGGTGTTAATTTTATCAATACGAACAGCAGTGTTGTGTTTCATTACAGTCCAGTCATGTCATTTAATTTAATTGACCTCTCAAAAAACAATGACATGTGCAGTACCTCTCTAACCTCAGGTTTTCTTTTCAGGATTTAAAAAAGATCTTTAAGGATCTGGGAACCATTGAGTCAGTGCGATTCCGCTCAGTCGTAAGTTTTCTATCACCACCTACTAAACTTCAGATGTGAAACCTGTCATATAGATTTCTGAATGTGGTTTCTTCCAGCTTCGGGAAGATCGAACAATGTCCCACAAGCTTGCCACAATCCGGTACATGTTGACACACACACACACACACACACACACACACACACACACACACACACACACACAAACACACACACACCTTGATTTATTTGCATTTTCTGTAAGATAACTTTTTTGTTTGTTTATAGTCGCCAAGTTGATCCCAAATCAACAAGCATCAATGCTTATGTGGTGTTCAAGGAGGAGGACGGGGCAGTGAAAGCCTTAGAAAGGTCAGTCTAAAATTGATTAGTAGATCTTTGCAAATCTATACAGCATTAGAGGATACTACACAAGAATGGCATGATCTGATTGGACAACTATCGAGGGATTAAAAGGCATAAGTCAAAGTGAATAATGCTTCAAACTTAACAAAGGACACTCACAGTTTTTCAATCATGATTATTACTCTTTAAAATGGAAAAAAAACTATGATACAGTTGGCCCCCTTCTTACGAAATTAATACGATCCAGCGCCTTTTTCGGAACCTGGAGTTTTCATAAGTAGAGGCACGTTTTACATGTAAAACGCGTGATTCGTTCCAAGGCTCCCAAGACTACCCTTTAAAAATTATAAAAGCATACCTTTTAAGGTACTTACTTCGTGTTGACCATGTCTTCATAGCAGAGTTATAATTTTACAATGACCATGGCACCGGGAATCACTTTCACCGGGAATCGTGTGTGTGTGTGTGGGGGGGGGGGGGGGGGGGCATGTCTTCTTAGCAGTTATAACCTTACCAATATTTATGGAAGGTTAAAAGTCTGAGCCATAAAATACAGTTGGAATGACACACAAAGTTGGAACGACAGCATCATCCCTTCTAGCCAATGGGAGGCCAGTGGGGCAGGATGTTGAGAGATAGCCAATGGGATGGAGCTGCGTCATTCCTCCTAGCCAATGGGAGATAGCGGGGCAGGATGTTGGGAGACAGCCAATGAGAGAGGAACTCACGCATTGTTTGAATGGCGCATTTGTATGTTTGAATGGAGTGTTTGACACTTTTCGTAAAAAGTTGTTTCGTATACAGAGGACAAAAATTTAGGAAAATGTTTTTCGTACAATGGATTTTTCGTATTCAGGGCTTTTCGTAAGAAGGGGGCCGACTGTATTTTAATGGGCTTGTCTTGTGTTTGTGTAATACATACCAAGACTCATGTGATCAGCCTCTGTTGTGGTTCAAATGTGTAAAAATAAACTAAAATTGTTTCCATTTGTTTTGTGTGCAAATTAAATAATTCAGTGACATTCACACATTTTTCGAGGCATATTTGTTAATTACACCAATATAATTTACTCTGGCACATATAACCCACTGCCCTGTGGAGTCTCTGGGCTGATGGGTTAGAAGGAGATCATTTTCTATGAACAGCAGCTCTGTCAGAAGTGCAGCTTCTCTGTCAAGACCCCTTGTGCTCAATTAATAGTTTTTCATTCATAAGAACTATTAATTGAGCACAAGGTCTTGACAGAGAAATAGGAGTTTGAGGTCTGTGCATAAAGACGGGCTGAGATTTGTGTACAACCTGAGTAAACAGGGTTAATAAGTACAGTGGTACCTTGACTTACTAGTGTCCCTTATAGCGAATTTTCCATGATACGAGCTTTGATCCCACCAAAAATCTGCCCCATCCAAAGAGCAACATTTTGATTTACAAGCTCTGCTGGGGAAATGGCTTTTCTGGGCCAATTAGCCTTGTATTTTTCCGCGTGTATTCCTCCGCGTGCCGAGAATGCCTTGTGCAGTGCTTCTCAATTATTTTCTGTGACCCCCCCATTAGGAAGAAAAAAAAACATTTCATGCTTCGTTGGCACCACGCATGCAACTATAAATAGTGTTTACTGCACTTCATATCGTTTGCTCGGTGCTTCCCCTATCGGTGGTTCACACACCATAGCGCGACAATGAGAGCACCACTGCCAAACACTGTAGTGGATGCGCAATTACTCTTAAATCTAGTACAGTATTGCAAAAAAGCACGTTCCCCAGGATCATACATGCCCCCCAGCATCACACCGCGTCCTCCAAGGGGGGCACCCCCCACTATTTGAAAAGCAATGGCCTTGTGGGAGCTCACCACAAGCCTTTCTTTGCTGGCATTCGTAGCATGCACAAAATTCTCCTCCTCCTCTGTTACGCGCCGCCTCCTGCCTGCCCGCATTACATCTCTGCAGTTGATGATCGGAAGGGTTACTTTAACTTATTGTTTATTCTTGTTTTATTATTTATTACTGTATTAATTATTATTAATGTTGATATACATGTATTCTTATGAAATGCATTTTTACATGTTTATCTTTAATATATTAGGTCAAGTATACGTGTTAGTGGCAGGTTATGTGAGTTTGGGAGGGGGTTGGAATGGATTAATTGGTTTTCTGTTATTTCTTATGAGAATAATTGTTTCATCTAACAAACTTTTTGGCTTTCGAGCTTGCTTTGGAATGGATTAAATTGGTTAGACATGGCACCATTGCAGTTTATATCACAAGTTCAAATCCATTTTAATGCCACAGTCATCCGTGGGAGCTAATTGGCCGAGCTCTCACAGGACAGAGGGATGGTGCTCACTTCCCTGCCACTCAGTGATGGCCAACCAATCATGAGTGTCTGTGAGCTCATTCGAGGGGGAGGATAGCGCTTTCCCTCCAAGTGTGTTAGACCTCCCTAAATATGCATGCACTGCAGTCTGAAAAGAGGTAGGTGGTTAGCATTGCATGTCACAGAGAGGGTGTGTTCATGCTTTTGCCCCTCCCTGATTCGTGGTGGGTTGTGTGATAGGGACTGCAAGACCTGGTGGATGGGAATTGGATGCAATTAAATTTGAGAAAAAAAATGGGGGGGAATCCACAACTTCATGATCGAGCAATGGCTTATTTTATTTCTCACACATTAGTCCAATAAAGTACTTCAATTAGTACATTTTCTTCTTTTAAGGGACTAGTCATGCGAGACCTTTTCTTAAATAATGCAAGTTTGAATAACATAATGCTCAGCTTGGAGTGAAACATGAACACAATATTTAAAAGTCAAAAATCACAGTCATGCCCAAGTACAACCGATCCTCAAGCTGTAAACAGTTTAGTGAGGAATACACAAGAACTTGTAGCACACTTACCGGAGACGGAGTTCTTCTCAGAAATACTTTATGATCATGGTGCAGCCATTGGCTTTTTGGATAAGCCTGTTTCAGACACCGGATTTATTCACTGTGCATCATGTACTGCTGTAAGAAACCTTTCTGTGGTTCTTTATTGTGTCACATACCAGCAAACCAGTGACACATTAGGGTCACTGTTTTGTGACGTCATCCCACTTGCTTGTAATTCTCAATTAGTCAACTTATTTTAACCTGTTTCATTCGTCAAATATAAAAAAAAAAAAACAATTTTAAAATATTAAATATACATGGAAGACTTTTGTTATACAAGAGGAAAAAAGATGGAAGCATACCAATATCACAATGATTTTATTTTTCATATTTCCTGTTTGATTATGTATTTGAAGATCTATAAATGTGTTACTCAAAGGAAATGTGTTGTAGGAATGGAATGGAGTTAGAGAAAGACTATTACATCAGAGTGGATCGAGTTTCCCAGCATAGTTCAGTGAGTATCGCAGAAAGCCAACGTTTAATACAAGCTGCCATATAATGTGGATTAATTGTCAATGTTTAACTTTAATCCTCCAGCATGACCACAAGAGGTCTATTTTTGTGGGGAATCTTCCATATGGTAAGTGTTTTCTCTCTCATCTCTCACCATTTGTTGTCATTGATAGTAGGATGGTGGGGGGAAATATCACTGCTAGAAATTCCAATTAAATTCTTCCAAGCTTTTATTCTAGCTAAATTCAATAAGCTCCACCTCTGTTTATACATTGATTTATTAATTGCTGTGCTTAACCAATCCCATTTAGCTTTGGCGTCAGGTTTTTTTTATCACTAACAATTTTGATACCCCCTGCTGCTTGCTAATGGAGATCCTGTTTTGAGGTTGTCTGGATTCATCCAAAATTTTAATTCGAGTGACTTCTAACAAATGTGTGGTTAAATATGACAGATTTATATGGAATGATGAGTGTAACCAGCAGATTTCATCACTTGTGACAAGCGCCTACTTTTGATGGCCCTATACCTCCCCCCCTAAAATTTTCTCCCCGGATTTAGACAATTCACAGAAATGACCAATTTGAGATGAAAACCGCGGCATTCCCTGAATCCGCAGAAAATTGTCATCCCTAAGATTAACTAATTACACAAAGTACACAATATAACTTCAAATATACTCAGGATCACAGCAAGGTCAAAAAATGCTTTCCTGTCTAGTCCATTTTCAAGGTATTTCAGGTCCAAAGACTTAAAAATTTGTCATCAGCATCTCTTTTTTACATGACTGTTCCTTAGATATAAAGGAACTGCCTTTGCGCCAACACTTTAAAGAGTGTGGTAAAGTAGAAGCTGTACGATTGGTGAGGGACCGAAATACTGGAGATGGAAAAGGCTTTGGTTATATTCTCTTTGAGGTGAGTACATTGTGTTCAGAGATAATCTCAAGTCATTCAAAGTACAATAACACAAACAAGGCTACAGGCTGAGTTAACACATTGCTTATCTCCTTTCAGAGCACAGATTCTGTAATGTTGGCGCTGAAGCTGAATGGCTCTCAGCTGCTCAACCGAAAGATCAGGGTAAAACGTTCGGTGAAGAAGGAGAAGGTGAAAAAGGAAAATGAGAAAAAAGGGAGAGGCCCAGCAAAAAGAAGGGCTACCGGGCAGCAGCACGGGCGAGACGCAGCAGTAAAAAGAGGACCACAGTCAGGAAACTTCAAAGGACCCAAACGTTCTGATAGCAGCAAACCTACAGGAAAGCCCTTCAAAAAAATCTCTGCGATGGCCAACAAAAGCCCGGCCTCCTTCACAGGAAATAAAGCAGATCCGGTTTGCAAAAAGGGCAAAGGATTGAGAAAAAAATTTAAACCTAAGAAAAAGGGTAAACCTGTTCACATTTAATTGTTTGTGTGTATATCATTTTTATTATATAAATACACATTTTTTTATATATGTATGTGTGTATATATTATACATCAGGGGTCATCAACCTTTTTGAAACTGAGTGCTATTTCTTGGGTACCAATTAATGTGAAGGGCTACCAGGTCGATACACATGTGACATAAATTTGTTCGAGTTACCTTTAATTCTGTTGTTATTAATAGTTAATGATATTCATCTATGTCAGGAGTCGGGAACCTTTTTGACTAAGAGAGCCAAAAAAAATATTTTTTTTGTTAAATCTAATCCTCGGAGCCAAATATATTTTTTAATACTGACGCCAACAATTTATAATACGACTGAATTTATTTTAAACAACATTGTTATAACGAAGTTATTTATTAATAAGAAAAGTACTTCTTACTATTAATGCAACTTCTGGTGCTGCATGGTTTTGTGGAAGCTCCGTAGTCCGGTTGATATGTGCTAAAGTTCAGCTGTGAGAAGGGCCGCTCGCGTGCGGGTGTGGAGCCAAACATGGTCAATACAACTTGACTCGTGCTGCAGTGTTTGTGTGACAGGAAGCACATCCCAAGGCAATCAGCTGGTCTGCGGGTTGAAGTTTTTTCATTCTGTCCGTTTGTGTTTTGCTTGCCAGCTCTGCTTGGCTTCGTGCACATGAGCTGATCAAAATGAGGGAAATTTACCTCTTTACCCAAAAAACAACTTGCGCAGGCTGTTGCATTTAATCCAATAAAATTTCAGTTTCAAGGTATTGGCCCCGCCCACATACTGGAGTACAGAAAGCATTGGCTCGCCACTGTGCGTCACAGCGACAAGGGGCATTGAAAATAGATATATAGATTGAAATCCATGAGATTTATTTATGTTTTTGTTTTATTTGATGTCTTTTTTTTTTAATTGTTTAATTATGTATTAGTTGTTCTGTTCAGAAAGGACACCTGATTTATCTAGCCAGATGCAGTCATCAAAAAGAGCCATGTCTGGCTCGCGAGCCATAGGTTCCCGACCCCTGAACAGGCTCGCGGGCGACTCATATTGTCCTTGTGGGCGACCTGGTGCCCGCGGGCACCATGCTGGTGACCCCTGTTATACACACAAGTACATTATGATTCAGAAAGAAAGGGTAATGCAGAGACATCAGCTTCATCCATCTTTTATTTGTTAAAAAAAGATTCCAGTATATTAATGATCTCAATAAGAGTAAAACACAAACACCTTCAGATGGACTGCAATGTTGGACAAATAATACACAATGAATATAGATAGTGTCAAAAGAATAAAACTCTAGAATTGAGATTTTGTCCTGGGTCTGTTCTGTGAAGCAGCTGAATTCATTCACTGTAGATTCCTTGTGATTCACTATTAATAAAATTAATTTCAATAGTGTTGGGCTCATTACTGGCAAGGATCCTGGCAAACAAATTCAAATTTGTTCATTATCAAGGTGAGAGTGAGACTATGTTTTACACATCCATGTTAAAAGTCTGAACTTTTTACCTAATTTTTCATCCTGCTGGGCGAATCCTCCAAGTGGCACTCAGCGTTTTGTTAGCAACAAGGCAGCCAATGAGTTTGAAGTACAGTTCCGTACTTCATTTCTTAGAACATCAGACCAGATGGTCAGTGTTCTGGCTTCAACCAACTGAATGGATACATGGATTGGTCAAGTAAATACTACTTTCAAGTTATTTGAAGTCGAAGTATTACTTTATCAATGACTGTGAGCAGCCATTTTGACCTCATACAAAATTGTCATGCACACAGTATGCAGTTAAAATGTAGTGACGTATACCCTTATGCTGAACTCAGGGTGAAGGAGACGTTTCTGGAAGGGGGGGAAGGCGTTTTATCCCAATCAGAACTTTTGAATTAAGGATTTAAATTGGAGTGTTGGACTAGTTCTGGCTGTCTTCACAAAGTTTTTCCCAGCCCCAGGCTGCTTGTACTTGGTTACTAACTGGGCCAATTACTTCAAAAAAGAAATAAGAACGAGAAGGACAATGCGAAATGTACATGTGCATCTAAAAATGGAGACAACCTAAAATAAATTCTTTCAAAAAAGGTAAACTTTCACATTCGGTTCTTTACATGGAAAATGAAACATTAAGCAATTATTTCTTAGAGATATATACATATCCAGTATCAAATTATTTGCATATTTCGTGGTAAATTACTACTGACTGTGTCCTGGAGTAGTTCACTATATACAAGCACTGGGAGGACTGTTGACAGTCATCCCAGAGGACAAGCATGGACAACCTTCAAACAGGGTAAGCGACTGAGGGTTACTGTTGAAACGGTTGGCTGTGTGACGAGTGTGGAATCAAAAACAATGGAACACTGGAAGTTGAAAGTGTAGGAGGAAAAATTGCACACGCATCAGAGATGACTGCAGCTTTGACAGGATTGTCAAGAAAAGTTGATAAACTTGATACACATGGTGTGAACTGAAGCTGGTGTTGATGCAGCAAGAGCCACCACTTCAATTGTCTTCAGGGCAAATAAAGATGTCCTGATCCAGATGCAGCATCAGAAGCGTCGTCTTACCTGTTTTAAGGATAAATCGAACTTGACTGCACCTTAATGATTCACTCCTTGTTTCACATGAAAGCAAGTTTTCCATTTGGAACTCAAAGTCCTCAGAGTCTCAGAGACGACTCGGGAAGCACAGAATCCAAGGTGTTTGAGGTGATGTGAACGTTCGGTAGTCTGTCACCATTTGGGGTGTTGCGATTGATCTGTTGTTGAGTCGTTATGTATCATCGTCAAGTCTAAGGTCGGTGCAGCCATAATACCAAAGAGATTGAGAATGTTATGTTTCCATATACATTATGGACATGCCAATTTCCATTTCCAGCAGGACTTGGCACCTGACCAATATTACCAAAACAACTACCAACTGATTTGCTGTATATGATCTTACTGTACTTGATTGGCCAGCCAACTCACCTGACCTGAACTCTGATGACAAGCTTTAAGGTATTGTCAAGAGGAATACCCAGTCAAAAATAAATAAATAAATAAAAATGCAGATGTGTTTCAATCAGCCTAAACTTCAGTAAGACCTCAGCGATGCCACCAGATGATCGGCTCCATGCCAGCCTGTGTTGACAATAATTCATGGCAAAAGATGCCCAGACTACGTACAACAATGAACACACTTTAGCTGTTGGACATTTCCCTATCGCACAACCATTTCTTACTGATCTCAAGAAATATTGAAATCATTTGATATGCTGGACTTTTAGGCCATAATCTAAATGAACGCTTGAAATATTTCACTGTACATGTAATGGATACAAGAGACATGAAAGTTTATCTTGATTAATTAATAACAAAAAAAGTATCCAGGATATTCTAATTTTTTTACATTCCAGTGTATGGCGTGAGCACCACAGCACTTCTGTTTTATGGTGATGAGCCCTCCCCCCACTTTCCTTTGCTAATCCAGTCGCCATGCACACCCCAGGTCAGTCTCCTACACACACCACCCCCCAAAAAAAGGTCGACTGACTCCACTGACTATACACATGCATGACATCTTCTCATCAGTTAACTATGAAAAGACTTCACAAAGATGCAGTGCACAGGGATTACAGAACTGAGTCGGGTCACGTGAACTTTTTGTTCAGCACATGGGAATTGTTATGAAATGTGCACTACATCTTTTTTTTTTTTTGGACTTTTTAAATAAAGATATCAGAGGTTCATGCTTCATTTATACATCCAAAAAAAAAAAAAAAACCTCTGAATTTTATCGAATAAAATTCAGTTAAATGTTACCAAAACACAGAATCAGATATTTGAAATGTCTTTCAATCATTTATAGGCCTGAACCACCTTTTGGGAAAATCTTTTCTATTGGGGATCGAGGGGGACAGGGATCGAAGATCTAATCTTGCATAATGGAGAGAAACCACAGAAATTTAAGCACAGAGGAGTGAAACCGCTGGGGAAAGAATGTACCGAGGGAAGGGCACGTGTTTAAAAGGGCCTCGTCTTATTCCACATCATCATCACTCAAGCTCTGTGCACTGACGATGCGCTGCAAAACAGAAAAGGATAAATTATTACATGAAACATTAAAAAAAAAATCAAATCATCTAAATCACTATAGAGCATCAAATGGCAATAAAGTACATTTTTAAATCGGTGTATTATTATATCAGCAGATATACAGAAACAAACTATGATGCAGCGCCGTCAACCTTTAATGTAGAGAAGTCTGCTTCCAATATAATTAACTGAAGCCCAACTCACATGTGAGCGATCATGGCCGAATGTACAAGGGAATTTTGTTCGATTGATCAAATATATTTTCGGAGACAGTCGTTGAATTTGAGGTAAATGGTCCGTATTCGCAGTCTTGGAAAAAGTGTGAAAAAGTCCTGCTCAAAATTTGCTGCGATATCCGAGTGGCACAAATTGTTTTTGAACAAGAGGCCGATTTTTTCATGTCACCCAAAACTGTCCCTTTTGAAAAAGAAAACCCCATAAAATGACAACATGCAAATCTGCTCCTATAGAGGCAGCAGGGAATGCTGTGAACCAAACTTTGGGTTTTTTTTTTGGAAAACAAAGATGTGTATATTTCCTAAATACAACATGCCTCCTGTGATCTCAAGGACACATTTTTAAATATACAGTTGTGTTCAAAACTTTATTTACAGATCTCTTTGTAAATGACAGTGTATGAATTGTTTATAGTAGCTGGTGAGTGGAGGTGAATAAACCCAAACTCCATAAAACAGCTTTTATTTCTATACACAAACGCACTGGGAATATAACACATTCTAAAACGTGAAGGAAAAAATATCAAATTTGTTATTCCATGAAAGAAATTGAACAGTGAATATTAGACTGTTGAAAAATAATAGACGACACTGATTTTTTTTTGTCACCCTACAAGTTTTCTGTTGGATTAGGGTCCAGTGATCAGGCTGCTGCTCCGTAACGTCAATCTCGCTGGCCGGGAACCAAGTTGTTGCATGTTTAGTGGTTTTGTTTCGAGTTGCTGTCTTGTTCCAACACTCATTTCAAAGGAATATCCTCTTCGACATCAGCATGCACGACCTCTTCAAATATTCCGATGTATTCACACTGATCCATGATCCCTGGTACGCGATAAAAAAAGCCCAAATCTGTCGTATGAGAAACATCCCCATATCATGATACTTACACCACCAGGCTTCACTGTCTTCAGTGTACTGTGGCTTGAATTCAGTGTTTGGGATCCTAAAAGAACAATCCACATTTCATCAGTCCACAAAATGTTGCGGCGTTTCTCTTCAGGCCAGTCAATGTGCTTTTTGTAAAACTGTAACCTCCTCATGTGTATTTTCAACCGAGGGACTTTAGCTTCTTGTCCATAGTTTGGCTTCACATCGGCATCTTCTGATTGTAACCAGACTTACAGGTAGCTTTAAACCTTCTGTGATCTTCATGGAGCTGATTGCTGGTGGAGTCCTTGCCATTTTGGCAACTCTTCTTCGAATGGTAGTTTTCACTTACTTTCTTTCACATCTTTCAAGTTTTCGTTGCCATTTTAAAACATTTGAGATCAGTTTAGCGGAGCAGCCTCATTTTCTGCACTTCTTTGTTTCCCCTGTCCAATCATCTCTTTTTAAGGTACGCTACTCTTCTCAACAAGGTCTGGAACGACCAATTTTCCTCAGAATTTCTGAGAAAAATGCTCCATAACCAGCATGTACAATATTTGCTGACCCCTTCCTTAAATAAGGAATTGGCACCTGTTTTTCAAAGAATAAACGCCGTCACTAATTGAACTCCACACCGCTATTATTTAACACGCCCCTTTCAATTAGTGATTCAACTACATAGAATCAACAGCATGCATGTCATGACTGTTCATTATATTACTTTGTTCTACCCGCTAGTAAATTTGCCATGTACAAATATCATTTCTACCAAAAACAGTGATTGGTCGGTTAGTGATGTTCAGTTCAGTTGTAACCGCTTAATCCTAATTTGGGTCGCGGGGAAGCTGGTGCCCAACCCAGCCAACTTCGGGCGAGGGCAGAGTACACCCTGGACAGCTCGCCAGGCCATCGCAGGGCGGAAACATGCTGACGGCTTTGCAGCCGACTCTTTATGAAAGTCAGCAATGGTTCTTTTACATGCCTCACACCATAGACAGTGGAGGACATGGCTGGCCTTTGATAACCCAGTTAGCTGCACTGGGAGCGGTTAGTGATGTCTCACTGGCATTATTTTGAACACAACTGTAAATGGTTGTTCCATTGTCAGTATACTTAATACTGAAACTGCCTTTTACAATGGACAGAGGAACGCACATCTCACATTTGTTCCATTTGCGCCCGGATCTGATTCTTTGGGATGGATTACAGGAGACATATGGAAAATATACATCGGCTATGCAGTCATCTATTGCTGTACTTTATTTATTTTTCCTTTAATAACTAGTTTAACTTAATTTCCCACATAATCTCTCCCCTGATAAAAAACATGATTTTACTTATCAGTGTGAGTCGGAATGCTGATCTAGTCTGTTGTGAGCCCAAAATAGATAAATCCTGAGGTTTAATTATTAAAAACCCCTAACTGGTAGATATGCTCCGATGTGACATGGAATGAACAAATTGTGGAGGAAGGTAGAGGTTTTTCAGTGCAGCTACACACACACCCCAAATAGTGCTGTCCCATCAGCCAAAGCTGAGCTGTTCATACTGAAACACAACTAATTCAACCGGACCCAGTGGACTCGAGACAATCAAATGGAGACTACATGTACAACGTACAGCAAAAAAAGAACGAAAACAAAAGAAAGCACTTGAGTTTGTTTCATTTACATTTGAAGGACAGGTTCATGACATACAGCTGGTGCAGGTTCACAGATCCTCAATGTCTGTCTGTCTGTCGTCCTTTCGGCTTTTTCCCTTTTACTCGGGAGTCGCCACAGCAAATCATCTGATTCGCACATTTTCATTTGGCAGAGGTTTTTACGTCAGATGCCCTTCCTGTCACAACCCTTTTAGCAAGGGACAGAAACACGCTCATGACTTTGCAGCTCCTCTTTACGAAAGTCAGCAATGGTTCTTTTACATGAACCTCTCACCATAGACAGTGAGAGACATGGCCCGCCTTTGATAACCCAGTTAGCTGCACTGGGGGGGACAGTGACAACCTTGTGGAGAGTGGGACTCGAACCCCCAACCTTTGGATCAGCGATCCAGCGCCCTATACCAATAGACCACCACTGCCCCACAGATCCTCAATAATAATCTATATTGAAATATTTGGATGACATTATGCACTTTTTGTCCCACTGAATCCAAAAACAACTGGGAAAAAGGTTGCACTATTTTGCAGCTAGATCGCTGACATGTGAGAGCACACCCTAAATCTTCTCATGAGACTATGCTGTGGCCTCCACCTCTCGGTAAATAAAGGTTAACGTTCAACCAGGTGGTCAAGACTGGCATTTGTTCAATGCAGTATTGTAAGTTAAACCATGAGAGAGACCTGATACTGGTTGTTGTCCCCTTTTTATTGTCACCAGCACTGACAAATCTTTAAAAATCTTATTAAAATAATAAAAATCCATGTTCTCATTGATGAAACCCCAAAAATGGATTTCATATAAAAATAAAAGTCGGAGCTGCACAAAGACATGAGCTGGTCTTGGAAATTAGCTGGAGAAGACTATATAGAGTGGTTACATTTTTCCCCTCAATTCAAGACATCAGTGAGAAATGAGCCCAACTGTGGATGGAAATAAAAGTTTGTTGAACCGATGCCAAGACAATTATGTGCTGTAAAGCAAGGCTAATCACATAGAACCACTACATAAATTCTTCTCCAGTACAGCTAAAAGACATTTAATAGGGTTAGGGTAAGGACTCTGGGGTGCAAATACATATGTGCAAATGATTCCTCATGTTTCCTGAATCACACACATTATTTGAGTCCCCCCTTTTTTTTTTTTTTAATCCATGCTGTCTGTCTTCCTTTCGGCTTTTTCCCTTTTACTCGGGAGTCACCACAGTGAATCATCCGATTCGCACGTTTTGATTTGGCAGAGGTTTTTACGTGGGATGCCCTTCCTGTCACAACCCATTTAGCAAGGGAGAGAAACACGCTGACGGCTTTGCAGCTCCTCTTTACGAAAGTCAACAATGGTTCTTTTACATGCCTCTCACCATAGACAGTGAGAGACATGGCCCGCCTTTGATAACCCAGTTAGCCGCACTGGGGGGGCAGACAGTGGCCACCTTGTGGAGAGTGGGACTCGAACCCCCAAACCTTTGGATCAGCGATCCAGCGCCCTATACCACTAGACCACCACTGCCCCTTTTTAATCCATGCTATCATGAAGGAAAAAAGTCCATTGATGTGATTAACCTGCTCAATTGCAAACGCAGGTCATCAGCTGACTTCAGTTTATTGCAACATTAATGTTGCTGAGCCTCAACTGAACCCAATGCAGTAACAATGCCATGGCAATTACATACTGTTATCAAGGCTAAACGCTGTCCATGAAAACACGAGTGTGCACAACTTTTTTTGGCCAGGCAGCCAGTAGGAATTCATACATACCCCCAAACATACACACACGATAAGCGCAATATAATAAAGTCCCTGAAGAGTTCTGCTTTAACCTTGAAATAAAGTCAAAGTGACCCATCAACAAACCCATTCAAGACCTTCCTGAGGGAAACCTATGCAACAATTTTAGTGATCCTGTATAATTTTCCTTCACAAACTTAACTTAGAAATGTTCTCCAACTTCTTTGCTGTGACCTTGAAAGAAGTAGACAATCCCTGCTAATACCTTCTTGAAGAGAACCCATCCACTACGTTTGGAAATCCAAAGTCAGTTTCCAACTCAGAACCCGACTAGAGAGAAGTGATTCATTGCCCATGAACAAGGCTAAGGTTGTTCATTGGCAATCCCAACCTAGTCGCACCAGCGGATGATCCATACACCAAATTTTGTTGTCATTTCCTTCCACAGTTATCACACTAACAAATCATACATACGAACGGATGGAACCCATTTCCGTAGCTCCCTTCCTCGGCCCATCTTTGGTAATGGTAGAAGTTACAGAGGCATCTACTACGTGGGGCAACAGATACACAGTGTTGGCAAACGTGTTCCTGTAACACTTCTGACTATGAGTGAGCAGCAGTTTGAAAAAGCACTGCTTCTGCAAGTGGAGCGGACTTGTTTGGTTTTGTGTGCATGCTTTTAAATGATGCGAGATTCATAAATTATTGAAGGTTATGGAACATTTCCATAATGTACACCAGTGATCATCCCCAACCTTTCTCACCGCTTTTTATTATTATTATTATTATTATTATTATTATTATTATCAATAATAACAATAATAATAATAATACACTCCATGAATGTAATTTGTCAACAGATGAAATAAAGTTGGTTGGGAAGTAGAGCTTGAACTTTTCTTGAAAAACAAACAAACAAACAAAAAAAAACAGGTGATCATGCACCAGCTGGGAGAATGAGTGCTCAGGCTCACCCAAAATCTCAGCTAATGTTTGAAATATGTCCCAAACGCCTCTGTTCACACGCTGTCCCCTTGTGAGTTACATTTTTGTGCTCAAATGACCGATATGTAACCCGAGAGAATCCGGTCATTTTTCAAAATAAAAGATTTTTCAGACTCAGATAATCAATAAAATGGAAATAATTAATTATTTCTTCTGTGGCCCAGTGCCAATTGAGCCAAGGACCAGTCCGCGGCCCGGTGGTTGGGGACCCCTGATGTAGACTACAGCCCTTTGTGGCCTTTTCCTAAAACATATACATATGGACATTTAAGTTTACTCTACATGTCTTCATAAATAGGGCTCATAGGTAGAACATGTCACAATAAGAGAAGACCAGGTTTCTCACATGGCTGATCGTGGGCAGTTTGGTGAGAAGCATCTGGAAGACAGGTGGAGGCAGAGTCTGCTGCAACACCTGGAGGAGCTGCTGAGGTTGACCACACACTGCTATAGCATTGGTCAGGTGGTCCACGCCTTTCTCATAATCTCCTAGAAAACACAATCAAAATATTACAGTATTAAACATTCTTAACACTCAGTTTCCCATCTGGTCTCAAGTTAGAAGAATGGCTGCAATTGAATGGGTTGTTTTATTTATCATATGCACAGTATGCCAGAGACAGCTGTATTCTGAAGTGTTTATAGTGATGCAGTGGAAATTTAAAGCACTAGAGACACCCTTAGCACAAAAGAACAATTTTTCTGCAGGGGAGACTTGGAATTGTCAGTAAATACAAATATATCAAATAGAACACTACACTGGAATGCAACTGGCATGAATTTTAGTCCTCTTGGCAATTATCAGATATCTATAACGCTTTATTAATCATTACCTCCGCCACAAAACTGTTTCGGTGGACGTACTGCAATCTGCCATTTGTCCGTTTGCTTGTCTGTTTATCAGTTTGTCTGTAAATGAAACCGTGACAACACCCTTGCATGGACTTTTACCAAAGTTGACACAACCCTTCCTGAGTCCCTGGTTTTGGAACGTCAAGGTCAAAGATGAAGGTCAGAGCAAGGCCACAAAATTTGGGAGAAAATGCACCCACAACTTTGAAAATGAGTGCTAATAGACATGCTATTACTATTCAGAACTAACAGGATGCCAAATATGGACTTTCACCTTAGACTGTTTGCTATTTTTAATTTCTCCCCCAATTATTCATCCACAGTCAATTCGCACCCATCAAGCATGCCTCCCTATACTGCCTGGTGGAAGTGACTGCCAATTTTGATGAGAACATTCCCCCATCACATATGAATGACCACCACAAACCAGGGAGAGGTGTAAGCATGCATTACCCCCCCCCCCCCCCCCTGTGTGGCATGTGATGCTACCACCGTCTCTTTATAAACTGCTGCGCATGTGCATTTGGAGGCAGCCTAACTCACTCGGAGGAAATGAGAAAACTTTTGAACGAATGAGCTCACAGACACCTATGGATTGACTGGTGATCGCTGTGAGTGACAGGACAGTGAGCTTATGCAATTCCTCCGTCCTGAGGGTTCAGCCAATTAGCTTCCATCGACTCCCGGTCATGGACGGCTGTGGCATCAACCTGGATTCAAACTTGTGATCTCCAAGTTGATAGTCACGCACTTTGTCAATGGGCCACTCGGGAGCCCTGATGTAGAAATCTCAAGCAGTTTCAAAGTTCTGGAAATTATTATGGAAGGATGAATGTACATACCGAGGACTATATCCATCTGCATTATATGCCTGTTAATAAAACATCTACAGCAGATGAAAAAGGTTTCAATAAAACCAACAAGGACAAATATTTTCAATATGATCACCATTATGGGGGACTAAAATAATGTTTTATCTCAAGATCATTAAAACGCTGCTGTATTGTGATGTTGATTTCTCAGTGAGAAACGTGTCCAAGTTAACCAAAACACACTCGTGAGACAGAGAATCTTACCCTGAGCCAAAAGCTCTTCTCCCAGCTGAATCTCTTCCAGGAAAAATTTCTGAACAGCTTCAGGATCCTTCAAATCTGGTAGCTGCACACAGGCACATTCACTTTAGGTTCTTTCAAATTCTATTTTATTCTACTCATTACACTAGGACAAAAAGGATAAGTCTTGGACAGATTTGACCTTCAGGAGTTCAGGCTCTTTAGTTCTTACCCGTGACAGTCCTGCTTTCTCCTGGGCTGCTTTCTGCTTCTTCCTTCCTGCAAATAACGAGGTCACTTAACTCTCATCACTCCATCACAATGCACTTATATTTCAAAACACACCATTCTGACACACTTAAAAGGATTTTGTTCATCACAGTCTCTTTGCATTAGAACAGAATGGTACTTCAGGGACAGGGAAAAAGGGGGGGAAGCCCCAGACTGTAACATTAGGACTCACAAATAAATAAATAAATAAAAAACAAGTGTCCATAAACTGTTCACAGGATATACCATTACTAGAGCAGAACATAATCACAACAGAATCAAAGAGGTTGTGTTTCCTATTCTGAATGTGATAACCATCACTGTAACATCTCAGCAGAGGCAATATTACACCATATTATTGTTGCTTGTTCTAACCAAAGATGAAGGTGAAACCCACCACACTAAATATCTGGACCCGGTCATTAATTTATAATAAAGGTTAAACAGGTTTATCCAGTACATGCTTTTTTTTTGGCTAACTTAATTTGTAATATTTGCTTAAATATAAACAGATTAGACGTTTGAACCCCAACAGTCACTGGGATAACTTCCTAATGACTTGAGGGAATGAGATAATTATGTCTTTCAGTTATGCCATGAGCATGACCAAGCAAATAAGAAATTATTGCGAACTCTGCAAAGCTTCTTTTTGACAAATATCTAGAAATAACCCAAGTCCCAGGTCTCTACTTCTGCATCATGGGGACTTATTTAAAAAAATATGTACAATATTCAATGAGACAACTTTTTATTTCGATTTATTGACACAATGTTTACCGTTAGCATATAACACATGTCCTGTCTCAGTTATGGCTATAAGCGTAGAATGAGATTTCCTTTCGGCTTTTCCCTTTTTCAGGGGTCGCCACAGCGAATGATTCGCACGTTTCATTTTACTTCAGATGCCCTTCCTGACACAACCCTTTTAGCAAGGGATAGAAACATGCTGACGGCTTTGCAGCTACTCTTGACGAAAGTCAGCAATGGTTCGTTTACATGCCTCTCACCATAGACAGTGAGAGACACGGCCTGCCTTTGATAACCCAGTTAGCTGCACTGGGGGTGGGGGCAGTGACAACCTTGTGGGGGCTCGAACCCCCAACATTAGGATCAGCAATCCAGCGCCCTATACCAATAGACCACCAACTGCCCCGATATAGAATATTGTACTAAAACAAGTATTCGCCTCAGGATTGATGGATATCACCAAATTGAATGTTCAACATTTCATGTCAGGGACTATTCAGCAACACCACAAATAACTAACTGTAAAATATAACTAAGTTTACGTGTCAGAATTGTCAAAAAACTAGACGTAACAGTAATAGTTTCATTAAACTGAAAACTTAATTTCCCATCTCATGTAACATACTTCCACATGTCCATCACTGTGGTACATTTTCTCTTTTATTCTGACTCTTTAGAAAACTGGTAGACCCAGCAGGAATGGCGCTCCGAATGATGACTGCACTCTGGAACAAAACACTGACCCATCTCATACTAATACACTAACACTATGCTACGATGGGTGAAAAAATGTCTCAGTTCATTGGTACATCGGTTTCCACGACCCAAACTCACATTTAATACATTTTCAACGGTAGGCCAATAAACTGGCTTTATCTACAAATAACTCCTGTATCAGTTGACAATGCTTGTATCAGTGTTAGTCTGTTGATCAAATTAAAAATAATTTGAAGTAGGCACCTTTTAGACCGTTTTAATATGACAAAGATCCTCCATGTCTGCTTTATCAGGTGAAGGTCCACCTCAGTTCATCTAATGAAGCTGATGTACACTGTTTGTGAAGTGTGTGACTTATACCCCCCATTTCACTGGAGCGCGGCAGACTCGCCGAAGTAAAATCGTAGTCATCCTCCAACGTTTCTCATTCATTCCATCATCTTCCATGTCCTTCCGTACGATTCCGAAGGTATTCCTCCTATTCTGTCAGGCCAAAATCTTCCACGATCGTGCTTTTGAACATGTTCAAAAGCACGTTCATTGAAAAATTTTCAGACAGTGTTCCCTCACGTTCCGCAGGCCATCCGCAAATGTTCCATCCTTACTGCAAACGTTCCATGATTGTTCCTTTTATTCCGCAAGTCTTCCGTGAACGTTCCGCGAACATTCCTCCTTCTTACAGGTGGTCAAAAACGGCCACAGAATCCCCACGGAATGTTTGCGGAATACATGCGGAACGTTTGCGAAATGGTAGCAGATAACACGGAAAACTTGTGGAACACTCAAGGAAGTCCCCTCCACTATAAATTATTCCAGTTCATTCACTTTATTTTTTCTGTTTTCCTGTTCATGTAATGAAGTTTTAAAGTTATAATCACCGTTGTTTGGATTTGTGTGCATGGTTTTTAGTCTGGAATGATTGAGGTGCAAATAAAAGGAACGTATTGACATTGATATTAAAGATGAACATACGTTAAATTTATTGTAAATTATAAACATATTGCATATAAACATAGTATACATAATAAACATGTAGTATGAATGAGAGAATGAGCTTCCTTGGTCATTCTGCGTATTTATAGGTGGTATCAGAAGCAAATCCTTTGATCTTTGCCGATTTTTCCGCATTGAAACGTGGTTACGCCAGCTATTCCTCAGTCATTCCGTGTTGAACGTGAATGTTCCGCCTTCATTCCACTTGTTCCGAGTTCATTCCGTGGGTCTTCCTTCTAAAAAGGAGTAGTACCGCGGTCGTTCCGCAAACGTTCTGTGCTTTCCGTGAACGTTCCGTGAATTATCCAAAAGGTCTTCCTTTGCTGTCCGCACTGGTTCTGAAGTTGATCCGAGCACTTTTACGCATGTATGCCAACATTGTACATCTTTCCGTGTCCTTTCTGCACATTCCGTGGATCATTCTGAAGGTGTAATTTTCCGTAGGTTTTTGACCCATTTTCTGTGTAAAAATGCCGAAGCTCCTCTGTAAGAGTGCGTTCCGTGCCTTTCTGCCATGATCCTTGCATTCCATGTTCCAGTGAAATGGGGGGTATAAGAGTTTGTCCCAAAAGGTGGGTTTTTTTTTTTTTTTTTTTTTTTTTTTAAATATCACCATTGCCAATTAGTATTTTATAGGCAGTTTAGCTGGGTAAAGATCATTCCTGGTGACTCATCACACTTGCAATTATCCATCTTGGTAATTGCTATGATAGTCACTTATATTTTGACCAAATTTCAAGGAAACTCAGGTGCTTCCAAAAACATGTAATGCACTTGGGTGACACCAAGATGACACAAACACAATCTATATAAAAGTTTCAGAGACAACATCGCACCTGTAATGGTGTGCAAGAACACCAACACCATGGTTGTCAAAAATGAATAGTTATAATGGTGTGCCTGATCCAAAATGATTAGAACACACTCCGATATCAGAATATGACCTTGGAGGCAAGTCGGCTCTGCTTTTACAGACAGCCATAAACTTGTCCATTTCTCTCTAAGGTTTGAGTTATTGCTCCTTCATTTGTAATGAATGCCGACAATCGGCAGAACAATACTTCATCCCTCGATGCACTGATACGGTGTAATAATTTACTAGACTGATAATTAGTGATAAATGAGACCGACAAGGTACCTCCAGCATTTACTTCCAATATGGCCATGCATTCCTACCAGACCCATTGTGACATCAAATGAACAACACCTAAAAACCCTCTTAACACTGGTTTCCACAACTGGTCAGTACTGTTCATCCAGCACAATCAGCTCAGGTTCAACTTGTTCCATGGTTGGTACCAACAATTTTAGAAAGTGAAAAACACTGTGTTTTACACATTAAATAATTCGGCCAGAGTGCCAGATAGATGGATAGATGGATGACTTTATTAATCCCCTGAGGGAAGTTTGGTTGTCATAGCAGCAAGACACATACATGTATGTACAAGGTGCAAATGAAAAGGCAACAAAAACAAAAATACATATTAAAAACACATAGGATCAACAGCGGTATAAAAATATATAAAAATAAAACATAGAAGACACTCAGATAGTAGAACTTGAGAAGTCCATAGCAAATTTCAAGATAACAGAACTGAAGTGAGTACCAATCAATACATCATGATTAATAAACCAATCTAAACCATTATAAGCAATATTAATAATATAGGCTGGTGTGAAATAGGAGGGATGTATATATATATATATATATATATAAAGAAATAAGAACATTAAGTTCAACGGGATAAGTTGGTGTAAACAAAATGTGGTGCAATGTCCTTTACACTACATGTAAAAAAAAAAAAAAAAAAGAAGTTAGAATGGCTGCTGAAACTAAAAGTACATCCCAAACAGGTGGACATGATTCACATCATTTCATCAACAAGCGGCCCACAGATGATCACCCAAACCCAGAACTGTACCAGAACTTTAAGACCCACCAGTGTGTTAACCAACATTGCTTCCTTTCTCAGATTAGCCTGGTAAATATTTCACCAAAGGTTTCTCTGGCTTACTACAAAGAACATCTTGGGACTACAATCGATCAGCTGTTCACTGTCACCCAGATATTTTTGAATATGCTATACTTCCTAACTACAACATACCACCAGGCAAACCTCAAAAAAACAAACAAACAAAAAAAACCCAGCAACTGTCACTCAAGCTATGAATCATGGGAAATAGGGAATAAGGTGGATATTAAATGTACTACATCTAAATTCTTGTTCCATCCCTAAGAGATCAGTACAAAAAGGTAAAACCAATAAATTTGGATTGAGAATCATTGATCAAGCCAAGACTGTGAATCAGATCTAAATCCTAAGGGTTTCTACATCATCTATTATATAGAGGTCATTATATATTATATCGGATAGCCTGAGAGGTCATTACTACATTCTCCAAACTAGTGAGGGAGCTATTTGAGGTTTATTTATTCATTTGAGGTTTCCCTCTGTTCATAGCCTGTGATGATAGTTTGTGGTGTTCATCTGCAGCCACCACGATGCCCACGACCACCACAATCACCTTTTAACATCAATCATACAGTGTGAATGACGAGGCCACGTGGAAGGCGTTCAATTAAAAAACCCATCTCATGAGTAGCAAGCAAGCATGCATGCGCGCACGCATACACACACACACACACACACGCACCCTGAACTACCTGCTACACTGTGGCAGCACTACACACGGGTAAAGAGTGGGTTCCTTCCGATATCTAGTGACCTGCATGTTTAAAGGAAGGGCGAGAGTTCGAATCTCAGCCCAGCGCACTCACGTTCTCTCAGCTTGTTCTTGAAGTTTGGATCGCTTCTTCGTTTCCTGTCGAAATAAATACAGTAACCGAGGAAAAGCGCGGCGCCGACTCCGGCCGCTATCGCACTCGTCTTACCGCCAATCATTTTATCAAATAATATACAATTAAATCCGTCTAATAAAAAACACACTTTATATTTTCGGGCAGAATGGTGCTCTACGCGATTTTGCACATGACCCCCGTTAAGTAGAAGGAAAAGGACCCCGGGCAGGACCCGCCATAGACAGCACTATGACGTCACAGAGAAGCCGTCCAAATTAATGCCTGATCATAAAAAAAATTAAAGGGAAACAAGTACAGACTGTACTATAGGTCTAACAGTGCAGAATCCGTTTCCAATAAAATCTTAATGCAGTGATGGGGGACGTTCGAATCCGAAGCTTCACAAGCAGGAGTTGTAGAAATAAGTGAATATATTGGTAGCAGGATGCTAAGGTTGGAACTGCCAGGCAGAAGGCGTAGAGGAAGACCAAAGAGGAGATTTATGGATGTTGTGAAGGAGGACATGGAGGTACTGTGCTGTACTGTAGTTGGTGTAAGAGAAGAAGATGCAGAGGATAGGATGAGATGGAGGCAGACGATTCTCTGTGGCGACCCCTGAAGGGAGCAGCCGAAAGGAAAAGAAGTTGTTCTACAAATAATTTAATAAAAAACTATACAATAATTTCTAAAATGTTCTTACCTCTTTGTGTATAAATATTGTCCAAAAGTGCCTTTATATTAATTTGGTTATACTGTATATTGTTATTAACTATGATTTTGAACTTTTAAATTTTGAATGTGGTATTTTGTGGTTCTATATGACAAGGGCAAGCAGGGGTGGTTCAGTGCTTATGGCTCTGGATTACTGATCTCAATATTGTGTATATGTATATATATGTATGTGTGTATATATATATATATATATGTATGTAATGTATATATATATATGTGTGTGTGTGTGTGTGTGTGTGTATACATATATGTTTGTGTATTTATATATATATATATATATATATATATATATATATATATATATATATATACATACACATATATATATATATATATATATATATGTGTGTGTGTGTGTGTGTGTGTGTGTGTGTGTATACATATATGTTTGTGTATTTTTATATATATATATATATATATACACACACACACACACACACACACACACACACACACACACACACACATATATATATATATATATATATATATATATATATATATATATATATATATATATATAGATGTGGTGAAGGATGACATGAAGGTAGTTGGTGTAATAAGAAGAAGATGCAAAGGATGGGGTGAGACGGAGGCAGATGATTCGCTGTGGCGACCCCTGAAGGGAAAAGCCGAAAGGAGAAGAAGCTATATATACTAGTATATCCTAACCTGACAGTGGCAGCTTGGTAGTATTGAGCCTTGAACCTCACAACATTGAGATCAATCATTCATAATCAATAATATATATATATATATATATATATATATATATATATATATATATATATATATACTCTATTGTAGCCAAAATTATTAGTTTTTGGCAATCTGCTTGTGACAAAGTGTAATAAATACACAATTTAAATGAAAAAGCAGATGTAGAATGATGAGTAGGCCAGAAGATGACAAAGTCATCAGGTATTTACTAACGTGACCTTTTCTTTTTACCCTGTAAACCATGAATAAGTCTGTAAACAAAAGCAGATAACTCCAAAACAGTTTTTATCGAGAAGTGCAGTCCACAATCATTGTTAAAAAAATAAACAATATCAAGCCTCATTTCAAGTCCTCGAGCACTCCGGATAATCCCGTTATCGATGATGAACAAAGTCAATGGCCCCACTGCCCATGGAGTTATGCCATCAGTTCATCGGGCATGTTGTCACAGATATTTAGAAGTGAAATGTCAGGATTCGTGGGGGTCAAAGTTTAACCTAATTAGGATTTGGATCATGTGTGTCAAACTCATTTTTACTGAGTGCCACATCCCTAAGTTTTGAGGTTATCAAAGGCATAAGAATCACTCCACATCTACTCAAAAAGGGCAACCGCAATTATTTGTTTACGTTTGACCACCACGAACCCTGCTATTTCACTTCTGACCTTTTCTGACAGTGCTTGTAATCTTTCCTGAATCACAAATAGTGAGCTGTTGACTTGAAATATAGCTTGCTTCATCTAGTGGATAGATGTGCAGAGTTTCATGGTAATGGTATTATAATCATATTCTTTAAAAGCTCTTGCAGACACATCAAATGAGTTGGTGGGCCAGATTTGGCTGGCTGCAAGAAAGGTTCTCTGTGATCAGGAAATGTGCAGGCTTCCGCTTTGTTGTCCAGCCCAAGTTAATTTGCTATTGCACTGGTTGCACAATGACCTTGAAAATGAAGATTTATTTGATAAAAAATATTTTTGTTAATGAGTAGTTTATTCAATCAGCTTTTGTTTGTTTTTTTCAAAATGTCAAATCTCTCCAGGTTAAAAGGCTCAGGTCCAATTCATTGATGTCAAGGTCACAAGTCTTCTCTATGTGTGTCAAGTTGAAGGTCAGAAACACTGGTAGAAACTTAAAGTGATGTGTTTTCCATAAAATCTGAAATTTAAGAGTAATACATCACACTGTACCAAGACTGTATGGGTCACTGTCTTTATATTGTGTTTGTTTTGGGGGGTTTTTTTATGCTTTTTTTTTTCTTTCTTTTTTTTGAAGACGCCAGTAATTCTACTCGTATACTGTACACCGAGGGGTATTTTTCAGTGTCGCCACTGGATGGCAGTAGTAAGCCATGATGAATTGTACACAAAGCTTAACCTTGAATTCTTGCAGACCCTGTTTCAACCAGTCATAACAATAGCAACAAATAATTTGATAATGAATGAAAGGTTGGGGATATCCAGATTAATATGTGTCCAAGGATGTGTTTTAATGTGAATGCTACCAAAGCTTTTTTTAAGAATTCCCAACTCAGTGTTACTCAATTTGTGCAGACTTCAGTCATAGTACTGTGGTACAGAGGTTTATTGTTTTTGATGAAGAAGTGCTAATTAGGAGCAGTGAGAGTTGTGTGTGATTGAGACTGAGCCCAACCCAGCACCACCAGCTTCCATCAGTGTGTGTGTGTGTGTGTGTGTGTGTGCGTGCGTGCGCGCATGCAGCTGTTGTGGTCATCCTTTATTAAAGGGATGGCTGACTGACTGCATGTCGTCATTAAGCACATGTTTTCTATGGGGAGCTGCTTAGGGGTGTGTAGGACATTTGTAGTCTTCCAGCTGGCACGCAGGAAACCTTTATCATTGGATCTGTTTTGTGTTTATTTAACAAGCTCTGTGCACATACTGTAAACTACAGATATACTGTCGAAAGCATAGGGTAGGTGAATATCCTGTCTGGTTCTTAAACAGTAGAAGTAAATCTGAGATTTTGATGTTGCAGCCATATGGGCACCTGACAAACTCTTTTCTTATCCGCATCAAGCATCACTAAGTTTCTGCCTACAAACATCCCACCAGTCGTGTTGGTATCTGCATTAGCTAGTGGACTGTTCTGACTTGTTCCGTTCAGTTTATTTTCTATAACTGCTTAATCCTAATTAGGGTCGCGGGGAGGCTAGTGCCCATCCCAGCCGACTCCGGGCGAGGGCAGAGTACACCCTGGACAGCTCGCCAGGCCATCGCTGGGCGAAAACATGCTGACGGCTTTGCAGCCTACTCTTGTTGAAAGTCAGCAATGGTTCTTTTACATGCCTCTCACCATAGACAGTGAGAGACATGGCCGGACATTGATAACCCAGTTAGCTGCACTGGGGGGGGGGGGAACAGTGACAACCTTGTGGAGAGTGGGACTCGAACCCCCAACCTTTGGATCAGTGATCCAGCGCCCTATTCCACTAGACCACCAGTGCCCCAACTGTTGTGACTTATTTGTTTACTTTATCAGGTGGGCTCGTACACGTTTATCAATCATATAGCTTACTTCAGAGGTAACCGTTTCATGATTCAAGCATGCTAGTAAAAGAATTGCAGTCAGAGCTTGGAGAGTACAAAACATTCACACTATAGTGTACGAACATATAAAATGTTTTCTATGCCCATAGTACTGTCAGAAAGAATTACTGTCAAGTTCGCTTAATTCCATTTTGCAGTCGAGAATTAATGTCCCATCATGAATAGCAGCACAGTATAAATATAGCCATGTACTATTACTCCCTACTCATAAATATGTCAGAGGCTAATATGCAAGTATCTTACCACACAAGGAAGCCTAGAAAGCTGTTCAGGTGTATCTCACCTTTGCCCAATTGGCTGAGATAGGCTATCTATCTATATATATATATATATAGATAGATAGATATATAGGTAAAGGTGAGGTAAAGTCTGTTGGGTTTTTACACCCGAGCCTTGTGGCTCATCAGGCCGGTGCTTATCCCCGGTTTCCATAGCGTGAAGCGACCAGGAGTTCAACTCCCCCTGTATGGGACGCGAGTCCATCGCAGGTTACCTTCCCAGTATATTTTTACTGGTCCCCATTTATACTGCTGGGTGAACAGAGGCACACTTGTGGTTGAGACCTTGCCCAGGGGTCTTGGCACAGTCAGGGTCTCAGTGGGATTCGAACTCACAACCTCCCGATCATGAGCGCAGCACCCTAACCACTACACCACCGGCCCCACTATATCTATATATGGGTGTAAATCTGCTAATGACAGGTTAATATAATATGCATGAATACTAGTATGCAAGATTGCAATTATGATAATATACCAGGATACTGGCGTACTTTCAGCAAACATGCTTAAAAATACAGAATATGCTCGTATACCCGTGTTTGGGGCCATCTCTGTGTTCCGAAAGCCCTGCTCATATGAAATGGACACCCTATTCAGTTCGGTTGGGTTATGGTTAGAGTTAGGCTTCGAACTGTCAGACCAATGGGCTGTCCGACCAATGAGCTTTCAGAATATAGGGCTGGTGATCAAGAAGGCTAATAATGTCCAAATATGAAAGCACATGTATGTGTATGAATATGCGTGATCCAGGTCATAATAATTTAGGAAACAAAGGAAGCTGCTTTTTGGGAATTCTCAAGTCTTGACTACCTTTATTCCAACACAGTGCAACATGATTATTCAAGAAAAATACAATGGGTTTTCCAAGAATAACAGACATTCTGAGAAATTAAAGAGAAATCAATTAGC
>CM045737.1:27132347-27229847 GCA_024760905.1 Plotosus lineatus | reverse complement strand
ATTCACGGCTTGTGTTGGGAAATATCTTGTTTGGCAGGGTGGACACAGTCTGTGTGCTTTCAGTAGGGGTAGCTGCTGCACTAACCTACACTCCTCCAACAAGTATGTATGCACATCGTAATGAACGTCGTGGAAAAGGTTTAAAAATAATGGTCGAAAAGATAACGCCATTTAGTAATCGCAAAAACAGAGAGACTAGTCAAAGTAATTTTTGGTTTATAGTCAGGTCAGAAAGTCAGGTTGTTTCCTACCGCTTTGGCTGAATAACCCCCATGAGGCAATAGCATAAACTATATATTATGGTTAAAAAAAAAAATCGTTAAATATTAGTAGTAGGAGATATTTGGTATGACCACACATAATTTTTCCTTGAGAGACTTAAGTCCATACTTCTGCTCACTGATAAATCAGCCTGTTTTTATTTTCTGGCATAGTTTCCTTTGGGACTTGTCTTTTAGTCTTTTGGCAGTCCACCAACATGATTCATTTTACAGGCCTCTCATGGTCTTAGATTTTGTTCAAGTTGGAAGCTTTGAGTTGTACAAAATTCATGTTGTGTTACCAGACAGACAGGAGAAGAGTGTCGATCTGCACCTGTTCGTTCACTTTCTCTTCAGTCCTTGTGTGTTCCTGCCATTAGCATTGGCCAGGCAGGCACATCAACCCAAGCGCCTTGGCAAGGGTCAGTGGTGCTGCAGATGGCTCGGGATTGATGCTCGGCATGTAGCCTCCGCCTGCAATGGATCTGATTAAAGCCTTTGAGAGGAGACAGGCATTGATCACGTGTGGGCACATCCGAGCATACCAATTAAGCCTTTTGAACTCCCTTCAAATTATACCGGGATTGTTTAAATCCAATGATTAAAGAACCACGAATAGTCATTAATGGAGAAAAACATTCTTTTATTTTGTCGTTGGTTTTAAAATTGTGCTGAGGCACTATTGGTGCAGATCTGGATGGAATATGCTGCTCTGTTGCAGCAAACAAAACATTTGGCAGATGCGGGCTCCATACCATTAAGCATGAGTCTTCTTTCTATGCTCAATGGCCTTAAAACAGTGTGAGCAGGATTAGCTTTACACTCCATCACTTTCGTGCAGTGACTCGCAGAGCCTCCGCAGACACTTCGGCAGGGGATTAGTTGGCTGCAGTGGAGTTTCCCATCACCGCAGCCTTCAGTCTGTGAAACTAGAGATGATGGGGCTGCTTAAAGATGAAGCAGGGGCTCTAGGCGTCCTATTAACTGGGGAAGTGGTTTCCACATGTACATACTTGTTTTCATTACAAGGAAACCATAAAACATTTCAGTTGCAGAGCTGCCAGTTACTTCGGAGACTTATAGCAGTAGTTTATAAAAAGAAAAATTGATATTTGCCGAATATATATTATCTTCATCATCGTTTCTCCACTTCACATCCATGATAGATTGGTCCATATTCATGCTTTGTGTTGCAGTGTACTGCGGGACCACAGTCACACTCGTACCCAGGGGCCATGTAGATCACTCAGTTAGCCTAATGCGCATACGTATATTTGGATTGTGGGGGAAAAAACCAGAGTACCCAGATGAATTCCATGCAAGCACAGAGAGAACATGAAAACTCTACCATGGTGGATCTCACAAGGTTTCGGGTTTGAACCCAGAACTTTCATTCTGCAAGGCGAGCCACTGCGCCACCATGCCATTCTCAATATCTATAACAAGGACTTATTTCCTGAGAAATGTATTTGCCAAAAGTGACGCTCACTCTTCGAGTTTTTTCAGCAGCCTGATACTGCTGAAGTATGCAGGATGTGTTTTGTACCGAATTCCTCTGCCTGCATATTGTGTTCCAAGGCTTTGAAGCCTTTGTTTCAGGTCAAGACTCACATGAATATGTTGGCACAAGCCCGAGGCCATATTTTCTGAGCAAGTTTGGGAACGTAAGCTTTTGGAAAACATTTCCAGTTTAGTTGCACTTACTCTACTTCCCCTCATTCTCTCTCTCGCTCTCTCTCTCATTCTCTCTCTCTCTCTCTCTCTCTCTCTCTCTCTCTCTCTCTCTCTCTCTTTCTCTCTCCCCCCCCCATCTTCCTTCTTTCTTCCCCTTACTCCCCGCCTCAAGCTCGCCTCAGGAAATACTCAAATGATGAAAGGCGCTGGTCTTCCCCCCCCTCTCCTTCCACACATTCATCATCTGGCTGTTCTCGTTTCCTGTTTACATGACTGGGGGCTGGGCACCACCCAGAGATAGAGACAAGTCCTCTGATGATGTAATCCCACCCCCTTTTCCAGTTCTCTTTCCCCACCCTAAGCAAATCCTCCGAACACAGAAAAAAAAAAAAAGCATACAATTTTTTAAGTCCTTTTCCCCCCCACTCTCAAAATTGCCATTCGGCCTTTGTTGAGTGATCTTTCAATGCTTTCAACGCAGTCCTCCCACCCATGCCAGGGGCAGCTCAAAACATCTGGTGCCTGTCTTTCCCCACTGCTATTGACAGCCATTGATATAACACAGGTGTGAATTCTGTTATTTGTGGAGTGATAAAGAAGAGAAGGAGGTCGAAGGCACAGTGACAGGAGGCAGCTGTCGGCCTTGCTGTTTTTTCTTTTTTCCTTGTCATATAATCTCTCCAGGTGCTCAGCCAAGGTTATGGGCAAGCAGCAAGTCCATGTGATTCTGGGCCACATGCTGATGCAACACATTTGGTTCAGGCACAGAGAGGAATTATTTTTGGAAACTTTTTATAGTGAATAAAACAACACACAGGGTGCAAAACAGGTGGGACAATTCACTCACAATCCGTCTCACGTCCATGATCCATTGTGTCCTTTCCATGGTTTTATTTGCAATCTGTGTTTTTACCTGAGAGGTCCCTGCAGAACCTGGTCATTGATGGACAAAACAGCCATGATGCAACTGGTGGAAGACCAGCGATGTGACTGGTGAGGATGATTATGTTGACGCGAGGACAAAGGGTGGTACGACTAGTAACACATTATTTAGACCACAGACTGGTGTAGTCAGCGATCGAAATGATCTTAGCAAGGAACCAAATGCTTAAATCATAGTTATGTCACTGGGTTGTGCAGTGGCTGTATTCACGTGACTGTTATAGCTCTAATAATAAACCTATATTGGATACTTGACAGCCATTTTTTATGACGAGTCATCAATGCAAAGTGGCCTGCCAGTGTTTCCCTAAGAGTTTACCCAGACTCACCAGCTGCTTCCTTCGGTAACCAAGGTTTTGTTTGTTTATTTCATTGACCCAAGAATGTGATGCATGTTGAAGGCTACAGCTGTCCTAAAAATACACCCAACCATCACCTTCCTTCTCTTCATCAAGCTCCAGAGTGGAGCTGCTAGTGAAGGTAACAAGGGAAACGGAGCCATCATGAGGACGCTAAAAGGGCAAACCAGTTGATACCCCTGCAAATGGGCTCAGTTACAAAGATCTTGGCCGGCCATAAGTCCTCCACCCTGTCATACGAGACAGGCGACAGATGCCATGGTCGCTAGCAAGTTGCAGAAAAAAGGCTGCCTAAGCAGCTCCACCATGCGCCAACTTGAACTTGAGAGAAATGCCAATGCTCGACACGCAGGCAGATTGCTACTGCTATTTGCTGGCTTAATGTAACAGTAAGATTTTAATCTGTACTCTCTTTCTTTAATGAAGCATAATGGCAACTTGACTTACCTAAACAGATATGTAATGATTAATGACATTAACTATGTAAATAATTACACGTTATGTGAGGTAGTCTATAGCTTATAGATACAGTCCATAGAACATGAATAATGAACACAATAATTCTTTCTTTCTTTCTTTCCTTTTTGGCTTTTTCTCTTTCTCGGGAGTCGCCACAGCGAATCATCTGATTCGCACATTTGATTTGGCAGAGGTTTTTACGTCGGATGCTCTTCCTGTCACAACCCTTTAGCAAGGGACAGAAACACGCTGACGGCTTCGCAGCTCCTCTTTATGAAAGTCAGCAATGGTTCTTTTACATGAACCTCTCACCATAGACAGTGAGGGACATGACCCGCCTTTGATAACCCAGTTAGCTGCACTGATGGGGGGGGGGGAAGACAGTGACAACCTTGTGGGGACTCGAACCCCCAACCTTAGGATCAGTGATCCTGCGCCCTATACTACTAGACCACCACTGCCCCTGAATAAGCACAATAATATAAACCCATAATGATTTATATAACAGCCATCAATCTCAGCAGAGGTTATACAAAATTAATCAACACATTTTGGACCAAACAGATTCATGAATTAAACCACATGTAGTATAACGCACATTTTAAAGTATTTCGGTTTGGTATAATACAGTCAATTGGACTTTTCCTGGACCATCTCTGTGCTGCAAACTGGATCCAGCCATTTCATCTGCCGAGTACTGTTCTACTGTTCCCTCTCCTCCTATAATCCACTGTCTCATTGTGAAAGTGCTGTGCTGATGAATAATTGTGATGATGCTGAAACATGTTTACTTTCAAACCCGTGAGCGCAGCGCACCAATTTGCATCTGAAAGAACCCTTTGATGTCTTTATCTGCAACATGAAGGGCTTTGAAGCGTCTGACTGTAACTGGGTTTGTTTTTCCAATGTGATGGAAAGGAGGGGGAGGATGTAATAAGTAATAAATAAAGCAAGTTTTCTAAAGTAGTCACAAATGCAAAGTGTCTAAAGAGCACTCTTTACATCTCACTATCTTTTCCTCCTCATGCAGCGAAGCCCCTGTGTTTAATGTGCAGCTCTCGAAAATGAAACAGAGACATCGCTGATAAATCAACCAGATCTACTGTGTCTGAGTCCCCCAGGACAAACAAAACAACAACAACAACTTTCTTTCTTTCTTTCGGCTTTTTCCCTTTTCTCGGGAGTCGCCACAGCAAATCTTCTGATTCGCACATTTGATTTGGCAGAGGTTTTTACGTCGGATGCCCTACCTGTCACAACCCTTTCTAGCAAAGGACAGAAACACGCTGACGGCTTTGCGGCCTACTCTTTCCGAAAGTCAGCAATGGTTCTTTTACATGTCTTACACCATAGACAGTGAGAGACATGGCCCGCCTTTGATAACCCAGTTAGCCGCACTGGGGGAAAACAACAACAGCATCTATTGGTTTGTTCTATAACCAGTACTAGGGATTTGGAAGGGATGACTATCTTCTACCTCTTTGACTGGTGTGTATAGTACCTGAGCGATCATGTAATCGAAGTAAATATGTACGGCAGCCATTTTAGCTGTAAGACAGAAGATACGGTGAATCTACCATTCATTTTACATGACTTACCTTTAGAGCTAATTGTAATGGAAATACCCAGCAAACAGTTACCTTAAAGGGTAATAATGTCTTGTAAAAGTTTTTTGTAGCGTGATTAGTATGCAAGGGCTCGGGATAAGCTGTGCAGGTTTCATTTGAGAGTCATCAAGAAAATAAGTAGACTTGAAAGTACTTCACAACACCTACCAGCCAGATTGCTTTTTAATTAATTTAATGTTTTGGAATGACTATGAAGTGTTGATGAAAGCTAACTCAATGACACAATTAGAAATATATCTGTTGTATAAATACAAACACACTCGTAAAATATATGTAATATATTGTAAGCATGAATGTCCTCCCTTTTCAGAATCTGCTTTAAACTGTTTCACGGTTAATTATCAAATGACAAGATTTGAAGTACAGCGACTATATCACAGTATCTGGTGCTAACCGTGAAGATTTGCTAGTTGCAGGAAATAACCAGCAAACCTTCACACTGAGATGCCTACCAGAAGTATTTTGAAGTTTATTGACTTGTAATTGTAATGTACTGTAGGCTGTTTCAGTCGCTGTAAGAGAAGAATGAGATGTCCATCCCTTTTGAGAATGAGAAGCTCGATCGTTAATAGCAGAGCTGCCAAGCTGAGCATCAGAGTCATGGAACATGGCTTCAATGGTTGTCCTGTGTCTTGCCTGATATATGCATGCAGGTTTCTCAAAAACCCCAATTAGGCTGCAGCATCACTGCGTTGATGCTGATTGGCTGTTATGTATTGCTGACTTGCATAATAACAGATTTATAATTAACAATGAAAATGAAACATCCCAAAATTAAAACTTATACACCAACATTCTTACTCGTGCAGAAAAAAAAAACCACAATCTGCAAGTCAGACAGCTTTGCAGGTAAATAAATATTCATTGGAGAAAATGTTGAAATCGAAAGTGATTAAACTGAAAAAAAACAAAACAAAACAGTGGCATAAATATTGTTATCTAGCTATTGCTTTGAAATAACTAGCCAACAATCACAAGTAAGCCAACTTAATAAAATGAGAAGGTTATTAACTAGTTATGAATGTGTACTATATTTGAGGGTGTAAAATACTTCCTTTTTAAAATCCCACTGTGAATTAACAGACAAGACTTGAAAGATAACAAGCTGGTATTTTAGGCCAACACTCAGCAGCTATTTTATTATCTAACCAGTGCTATATGCAGTTCTTGTAGTCTTGTGTTGATTTATGTAGCCCGAGGTCTTGGAGATGATTTGTGGTCTAACTGTAGACTGCTTGGAAATACCTAGTAAGCGTTCGTGTGAAGAGCTACCCTACTAACACATTGGGAAATTTATTGGCTAGCTCGTAGTATGTAATAAATTGCAGGCTGTTTATATAATTCTGAGCAAAAACTGAAAAGGAATGTCCTCCCTTTTCATAATCTACAATGAAACTGGCTGAGAGTGAATTACTGAAAATAACAAACAAGGTATCTGTTAATGGAACATGACTATTTCTAACATGACTATAAATAATTCCTGAATATAAATCATGTGGTCTTAGATTTGTCATATCATCTCATCATGAGATTGTTTCTGGGTATGTAAGGAACAGATCTCTCCTGTGCTACCAAAACAACAGCAACAGGCCGCCAACCAAACTGGAAATATCTCCAGCACTGGGTTTAGACTGAAGTCTACACTCAAGCATTGAAAGGAAATTCAAGCAGGAAGTTTATAGAGAAAGAAGAAAGAAGAAGTGTTGGTGTTGGTGTAGTGACTGACTTTTTGCTCAAGCTCCAGTTTCCAGCTAAATAAAGCAGCTTCTAAATCCTGGCTCTAATCTGACACGATGATAAGTTGTCGTTGTGTTTATTTGATTGGAACATTGCTGTGTTGCATCTGAGTGAAGTAATTCCATTTTATAAGTGATGTGCAAAGATCCACATGCATGTGTAGTCGAGCACAGACATATGCACAGCCCCGCCCCTCAGAAACATGCTGCAGAAAAGGCTGGGCTTGGAACGTTTCCCGCTCTCTGACAATTAAACATGAAAAAAAAAAAAAAAAAAAAAAATCTTCCGCGTATGTGTTCTGTCGGCATAGCAACACAGCGTTGCCAGGCAACGGCTGGGTTATGCATGTGGGTGTGTGAAGGTCGGTGGGTGGAGCTTTCCTAGTGTGTGAGGACGGGCGATCTGACACATCAAATGCTCACAAAGCCATGATCCAATTTAACAGCAAAAAGAATGTTGTTCTCACGTGAATTCAAGTGTGCTGTTTTTGTTTTGTTTATTATACAGTGTGCTTTAAATTTAAATGTCCAACGATGGATTTCCAAAGGAATATGTACAAGCACTTTGAGGTCACCTACAATTAGATGTAAAAGCACAATCACTAGAAATCACATCATGGACTTGTACTGTACATCCATACTATTTTGTTTTCTATATTTATTTTGGGGCAGCACGGTGGCGTAGTGGTTAGCATGTCTGCCTCATAGCAAGATGGCCTGGGTTCAATTCCCAGCCTGGGCTTATCTGTGTGGAGTCTGCATGCTCTCCCCGTGCTTGCACGGTTTTCCTCCAGATACTCCAGTTTCCTCCCACAGTCCAAAAACATGCACAGGAGGCTAATTGAATTTAAGTCTGTTGGGTCCCCCCCCAAGCCATAGTGGCTCAACAGGCCGGTGCTTATCCCCGGTTTCCGTAGCGCAAAGCGACCAGGAGCTCAACTTCCCCTGGATGGGACACTAGTCCATCGCAGGTTACCTTCCCAGTATATTTTTACTGGTTACCCATTTATACTGCTGGGTGAACAGAGGCACACTTGTGGTTGAGACCTTGCCCAGGGGTCTTTGCACAGTGGGGGTCTCAGTGGGATTTGAACTCACAACCTCCCAATCATGAGCCCAGCACTCTAACCACTACACCACCGGCCCCAAGAGGCTAATTGAATTAACGGATCCAAATCTCCCCTAGTTGTGAGTGAGAATGGTTGTGTGCATGTTGGCTGAGATGGGCGCCAGCTTCCCTGAGACCCTAACTAGGATTACGGATATTTTGGTGTCTCTATCTTAGTAAAAACAAGCTTTAATTACAATCAACGAAAACACTTAACTCTATCCAGAGCACTCAAATTTTCAGTGCACTCCATTTCAGTTGTTGCTGTGAATGTCTTTGACAGACAGCTGCCATTGTAAGGTGTAAAAACCAGCTGGGTCACTTCCATACATCTACCGAAGATATAATCTTCTCGACAGCACACAATAGTCCTCAGCACAACATGCTTTTGCATATCCAGATAGCATCAGGTTGTACGCTTTCCTCTAGTAACATGCTCTAAAGAGAAAAAACAGTGCAACTGCATTTTTGTGTAGCGGAAACAAAAGCAGAAGTTGCTTAACCTGATGAAGCAATTCAGGAGGATTCCTGAAAGCGTTTCATCATCACTTTTCTCTTCTACCAGCACCCTCTTAGTCATGCTGGTAGGAATGTGCTGTAATGCACACAGACCCAAACAAAGGACACAAAATGGCTGACCTTGTCTGTTCGACACAGGGGAAAGAGGGAGCACATCATGTCACACCGGCTCAGAGAAAAGTTACACCCAGAGAAAGCCACCGGCACCGATTCTCTATTACGTTTACTTTTAGGTCTATACAATTAATTGTTGATTAACAGCACCAAAAACACATTAACCACACAAACAGGAAAAGGCAGCTCTAACTACAGTAGTCTGTTTCTCGAGCTGCTGACTCTACAAAAGAAATGTTTACTGCTTTTCTGAGATCAGATCAAAGTTTGCTATAAACAGTACAAGCGGCTTCCATGCTATTTTGCTTGGGATTCCCAATTCAAACAGATTTCCTGCGATCTGAAATGTTAGAAAAAGACATTTTCACCACATTCCAGTGTGTGGCTTCAAATTTTAATAATGTGAATGGTAAGATTTTCTTTATTTCTTTATTATGTATTATCTTTATTATTTAGTGAATAAAGACTGTGAACTGAAGAGATTTTAAAAAGAAATAAACACACACACACACACACACACACACACACACACACACACACACACACACACACACACACACACACACACACACACACACACACACACACACACACACACACACACACACACACACACACACACACATACACACACACACACACACACACACACACACACACACACACACACACACAAAACAAACAATCAAATATACACGACCACAGGTAGGGGTAGGAAAGGAACCATATAGTCTGAAACCTATGTTGAATAAAAAAAGCTTTCACAATTGTCTGTCCTGAATATGTTCAGAACTATAACGGGATGTTGTCTTTATGTGCATTGCTGTCTGTCTGTCTTCCTTTCGGCTTTTTCCCTTTTACTCGGGAGTCGCCACAGCAAATCATCTGATTCGCACGTTTTATTTGGCAGAGGTTTTTTTTGTCGGATGCCCTTCCTGTCACAACCCTTTTTAGCAAGGGACAGAAACACGCTGACTGCTTTGCAGCTCCTCTTTACGAAAGTCAGCAATGGTTCTTTTACATGAACCTCTCACCATAGACAGTGACAGACATGGCCCGCCTTTGATAACCCAGTTGGCTGCACTGGGGGGGGGACAGTGACAACCTTGTGGAGAGTGGGACTCGAACTCCCAACCTTTGGATCAGTGATCCAGCGCACTATACCACTAGACCACCACCGCCCCTTTTTTATGTGCATTGCTAAATTTCCTTATTAGAGGCTCATCACCCTGCTGAAAAATTCTGCCTGGTCTGACCAGCTACCAGCCGCTAAAACATGGTTGGTCAATTTGGAAGACCATCTTCACCGCTGGTGGGTTATTTTATAGCTTCATTATTAGTTGTCCAAATTGTGAACTATATAACTGAAATTTTCTCATTGCTTTCCTGTTGTTTTCTGTAACTTTTCTATAAGGTATGATTAATCCTTAAATATTTCACCACTTACCATCTGACACAGACGATCTACCAGTTGAACCAGCTGGGCCTGTGTTTAGGCAGTTGGTAACCATGCTGGATTTTTCAGCAGATGTTTGTGCCAAATACTGTATTTTCAAAAGTATGACTAGACCTTATACATGTGAAAATTTCCATTTTGCTAGATCGCCATTTTGCTTCATTAATCTGTACTAGTATATGACATCTACTATATGTATGTGGATATGACAACAAATTAGGCTGCAGTCCAACCAAATTGTATTTGCTCATGTGTACTGTGGGCAAAGTCTACACCGATTTCATAAATCAACCAGTTTTCCTCTGCTGTAGTTAAAAGTGCTCACTTTGTTTAGATATGTGGCCAAGTGCCACACACAAGCGACAGCGTTGAGATGCCAGTTTTTCAAAAATGGCTGTCATGAGCAAGCCTGGCAAAATGTTGCTTGCCCTTCTGTGCAAATCTCTGTAATAAATCAGCGACCTACAGCACAGCCCTAGCACTGTCCCACCAGCTGACTGTTTGGACCTCTGCTTCTCCAGATTTATTGCCAGGACCTTTAACCTTTTGCACTGCTTATGCACACAGAGACAGCCTTGAGCAGAGCTCCACCCCTTGGCCTTCAGAAATACCCCAGAGGGGAATCAGATTGTCACATTTCTACATATTCTGCTCAGGCCATGCATTTGTCCGAGCAGGGTTTAGGCTTTTTTTTTTCTCCTTCTTCCCATAGTGACTAATGCTTATCCAGCCAGGCCAGGTTATGTTGTAACTATTGGAGTTGGGTTGCAAAAGCTTGTTGTATTTTATTGTTTACTCCTCTGGGGATTAGATAGAAAGCTTTAAACTGGTTACAGTGTGCGTGGGTGTGTTCTTAGATTATGTGTCACAACAATGCCTGAAACTCTGACCTCTCGAAAATCTCTCAATGCAATCTTTTTTTCCTGATGACTGTTTCCTGGAACGAAGCCAAATGTTAGTAAAGGTTTTGCAGGAGTGAAAAATGTCTTCAGGGCTTTCTGAAATCAAGTTCAAACACACCCAAATAACAGGATTATTTTCTCTTTTTACTGTCCATCAACAGGCATCAGTTTAAAGTCAGCCATTATACAATCATTATACAATCACCTAATTACTAATGTCCTGATCAAGAAAAAAAAAAAAAGTTAACCACTGAAATTGGGAGAGGTTTTCTGACCAGATTAATACAGAGTGGCTGTAACTCAAAGCCATGACAAAGAAGACATTTGCAGCGCCTTTTGGGAAAACTGAAGGCGTTAAGTGTGGGAGAGCTTTTGGCAAGGTAGTGAAAAATTCTGCAGCAGTTGGAGTGGATGAGGCTGCCGTGACCCTGCATTCACCTAAAGCCTGAGCTGCCAGCCTACCAAGGACAGGGAAATTAAACCTGGCTCGAAAAAGAACATCCACTTGGCTTGCTTGGCCATGCCTTCAATGGAATGCAAAGCTGTATTTGTTTCTAGATGTGTACCGGTGGTCTGCTCAGATTTTTCCCAAATAGCTTTAACGTGAATGAACGGGAATTCATTGTGCTCTTGTGTAACATTTTGTTTATTCTAGTAAGCAAGTTTGTCTTACAGGAAGTAACTATAATGTGGAGTTTATGGGTTGATTCATCGGCATGTTCAGTGCAGTATTTCGCAATGGAACTTGCATCGATTGGGCCAAAGTTGTTAGCAGACAGCAGCCTCCATAAGTTTTGGCACCCTTTATTAAAAATTCGTGTCTTCACACACAAGAGCATTGTATTGTGTTGACGCATCTTGGTTCATACATTCAATACATTTTAAAGTCTTATATTATCAGGTGTGTTTATGTTTAAATTTCTCTCACTGTCCAAGTCTAAGCCTCTTATCAGTTTGGGGTGTACAGTACTGTATTCTAAAGGTGGCAGAAATTAGTCCCCTTTTTCAAACATACTGATAGTGTGCAGGAACAAAAATTTCTCTGAACAACACATTTTATTTCAAATGATGTTTGATAAACTTGGCCGAGCTTCTAAACAGTTTATTGTTCGGAACCTGGCATTTCAGAGTAGATTTTGAAACAATAATCAGCTAGACTCTGCACATACTGTGACCTTTGGACTTTTTCCCTCCCACACATTATGCTTATGGGTCCCATTCCTGGAAAATTTCCAGCTGTTTCAGACATGTAAATCTGATTGATGTTATGATCAAATCGGTTTGTGAATTATATATTAACCAAGTGTGGGTTTTTTTTTTTTTTTTTTGATATGAATTATCTGATTTCTGCAGGTCCCCAACCATATGTATTTCCCCTATGATAATGCATGACAAAGGGATTTTACACATGTTACACTCTAGATTTTGAACTTCACCTATGAATATTTACTCCCAGGATTACATGATATGGGGCGAAGAGAGATATTTATATTTATAATAATAATAAAAAAAACTTTTGCACTGAGAGAAATACTATGAATAATACTATAGCTGGATAAATCAGAAAACATTAAAGTGTGTTGGCCATTGATCCAAAAAAGGAAGGAAGAAAGAAACTGTCAAGACTTTTCCACTCATAATTCTAGTCAAAAGGATATGTTTGGCACGGCAGGCAAGTGAGAGCAGGCTGTGAAAATGGCTGCGTGTTAATCTCCTTCCTTGCTTCTCCTCTCAGTGGCTGAGTCCTTGCTCCTCTGGCTCTGGTCCTGACTCACATTCCCTGGAGCACTCCACCCCACATGATGCAAGACTCACACACACACACACACACACACACAAAAGAGAAAGCGGTGGGGAGGCACTAGGCCATGTTTGTCAGAGGCTTCAGGGCATGTGTGTGTGTGTGTGTGTGTGTGTGTGTGTGTGTGTGTGTGTGTGTGTGTGTGTGCGTGTGTGTGTGTGCGTGTGTGAGGGAAAATGTTTGTCTGCTGAGTGTCTGCCGAGTATCTCTAATGTGTTTTAGGAGCTGTTGTCAACAACAAGCCTCTCACTATGATGGGAGCAAGTCACGTCACAGCCAGGGGAGGGAAGATCACAAAGAAGATATCTCTCTTGCTCTCCTTCTCTCCCCCTCTCTCATCCACTTTTATTCTGTCTCTTTGATAATGCAATGGACTTGACACTAATTGTTTATGGCAAATGTTTTCACCATCACAGTCTGCCACAGCTCAGGTTTACTGATGATCAAATAAGCCCTGCAGTGTAAGAGGTTAGTTGCTATTTGGTTGCTAAAGCAAGTTCAGCTGTTTGACCATCACATTGGTTTTCCATTAAGCACGCTCCAGCTTCTATACACAGATAGCTCTCCGTGGCCTCATCTTGCCTTTCATTTTCCAGTCTGGCACTCATCAACAATGACGCCTGACTATATCGGGAGAAATGCTGGCAGAGTCTTTTCGACTTTAAGGGTTTCACTTTTATGAGGTTGAGTGTGTCAGGTCTCTACATGCAAGCAGACCAAGCTCATTTTAGAACATGCTTCCTCGCATCCTAGGGAACGCCTTGAGGGTTCCAGTAACCCAGGGGCACATTTGTTCCCCCTCTCTTTCTGACGCTGGCTGTTATCCACATCCACAATCATACACACAGACACACACAAGTACAGGCTTGGAGTGGTGGACCCATTAAGAGCACTATTTCCAGGCGAGAGGAAAAGGGGGCTGGACTTGCACAGATGATGGGTCACAGCTGTTCCCACAGGATGAAGTGTTTTTTCCCTCCCTTTTTTCCATCACAGTTCAAAGGCAGAGAGAGGGGGGAAGGAAGAGAGAGAGAGAGAGAGAGAGAGAGAGAGAGAGAGAGGACTCAGGGCATTACTAACATTAGAAAACCCCATGGTGGAGTTTAGGAAAGAAGGAGATGGAGGAGGGGCTGTTGAGTGTTTCTTTTTGCAAGGCTGGACGTATTTGGATTTTGAAACCCCAGCCATAATCCTCAGTACAGGAAAGGCAATGGCATTCATACCACAGACACTGAAATAGCAGCTGTAGATCAGCCTGTCATTCATCCAGGTTTTAGCATATGGATTGTTCACATACAATTAGACCATCATCTAGAAACCATAGAGTCATTCTCATACCTTACTCACTGCATCACGAGTGGCCAACCAGTTACAGACCAAGAGCCACATTTTATACAGTCTTACCGCAAAGAGCCACATCATACACATGGGTACACATGAACATCACCCATCTCTTTCACACACACACACACACACACACACACACACACACACACCCACACACACACACACACACACACACACACACACACACACACACACATCTGCTCAGCCAGATTTGTTTTAAATTCACACACCAACATTCTCATAAAATTCTCACATCTTTGAAGGTAAGATTGTAACTGTAATTCAATAGCCATGTTCATGTCTGATTATCCGTGTTCAACAGTGTGGCAGGACATTTGGACGTCCGATACCATGCATTTTAGTTTGTCGTTTTTTTCAGGATTTCAACAACGAAGCATTTTTTTTTTTAACAAAGTCTCCTTCATTGTATGGCGTTTTGGCCAGAGTAATGTTACAAGCCAGTTGATACGATGCAAGCATTACGGTCTCTTAGCACTTTGTACATTTTTGGAAAAAATGTATCTGCTTTTCTGCCTGGCTTTTCAAGATGAACAACTTGTGCTTGCGAAGTTCAGTCCCTTTAGGAAATTCCTATTCAACGTTAGCATAACAAAAAACAAAAATATAAACTCTCCCACTCTGTTAAAAATGTCCTTCATATTTTCTTTTTTACTGAGCATTTTCCCTCTGCCATTAAGAGCTAACTTGACGCAAGTTGTTGACTGAAATGATCTTGCCCATACTGGGAAGCTTTGTATTATTTTCATCTCATACACAAGCGCGTTTAACGAAAATACCATAATGAACTCAAGCGAAGCAAACACGTACATTAAAAAAAACACAAACTTTGATATGAACGTAAAAGCCACATGAAACCAGACAAAGAGCTGCATGTGGCTCGAGAGAAACGGGTTGGCCACCCTTGCACTACATAATTACTCCAGTGGTAATTGAAGTTATATTTACATTGAAGTAATAACTACGCACGAGTCAGACTCCTGTGGGTGGGCTTACTACAGTAACAGGACTGGGTCACCTTCGAGACACTGACCTGTCCTTCAAGGGGTTTTTCTTTCTTCTTCACCTTCTTCTTTTTTTTTTGGTGGGTGGGGGTGGGGGTGGGGGGTTACCTCCACTAGGCTGTCATGTCCCAAGGTGGTCTCTGAACACCAGCAGAAGCAGGACACTATAAATATTCTCCCAAAATATCCAAAATAGGAAGTGGTGGCTCAGTGGTTAAGGATCTGGGTTACTGATCAGAAAGTCGGTTACTCACCACAGTGCCACTGATGGGCCCCTGAATAAGACCCTTAACCCTCAACCCCTTACTTGTATAATAAGATAAAAATATAAGTTGCTGTTGATAGGAGTATTTGCCAAATGCAAATGTAAAGATCATTTAGCTGATCAACGTAGTATCAGTACAAGAATGTGAAATAATAATGAGAAATATACACTAATTGAATACATTGAGTTTTGAAAGCAGATTTGGCAGCTCCATTTTACTTGACTTGGTACAAAACGGAAGCCCTGATTCATCACCGAGTGATTTAAAAAACCTCCAGGCAATGATTTCTCCGCAGTCATCCGGAAGATTCCAGGCTTTTAATCCTGATGCTTAGTAAGCACGCCAGGTAACCAGCGGAGTAGCAAAGGATTCTGGGAAATCCAGGCATGGATTCAAGGCTCCTAGAGAGGTCCAGCTGTCTCTATAGAGCTCCCAAAAATAAAAATAAAAATAAGGAAACACAAGTGTACAAAGTTTTGAAAATTCACATTGATCATAGCATTTGTGGTGACCCAATTAATGTGCCATAATTGCATAAACATGACGAGTAACAGTTGCTTTGGGTTGTTTGTAATAATTGATCTAAATTACTTTTTCAAATTTTACAAGTCACAAGGATAGTGCTTACACAGCTTCTCCTTTGCCAAAGGCCAGTTGGTAACAAATGACAAAGAAGCCAGATCTTATTTCCAGAATGGAGATGAGGCACAGTTGCTTGGGCGTGTCACACCATCTGACCACAAGCAATCAATTCAATGGTGAGACCCAGGGAGTGTTTCACTATTCATTTCAAAACCTGATCAAAGCTGAGTTTTGCGGTGCTGAAGGCCATCTATGACTGACTCATTATAGATATGGCTGATTTGAGGTCAAAAATGGATGGCTATAGAACACATTTCATATGTTAGACATCTGGACTGGGAAATGAGAGCAGGGGAACATACCACTATCCATGGTTTATAGATGGTTTTCTTGATGTTAATTATGTCTACTTTAGCAAATATTATAAATATTATACTTTCCTTACTGGCAATTTAGGACCAGATTTAAACTTCATCTCTTAGGTTTCACCTCTAGCCTAAAGGCATATAAAATTTGGCATTTGAATGTACACTGAAAGTAATATTCATACAAGTTATGTTCCTATATTTCTTTGTGAAAGGAATTCCTCCATACCAGGAGATGGCAGTAGTCATCATGATTAAAAAATAAAGGTAATATTCTTCCAAAGATATCTGTGTCATGAAATGTACTTGCCAAATGGAGCACTCAGAGAATGCATACCTCTGCCAAGCCCAGCAATCACCCATATAAACCAAGTTAATCATCCTATTTCACACTATTAAAGAATAATAAAAAATAATAATGATAATAGTAGTCCTGTATTCATGTTTTAATATGGATCACTGTCATAATTTGACGGCATCTTCATTGTTTCAAATCTCCCCTCAGGTAGAAATTTAATGAAAAATCAAAAAAATTGCAGATAACAGAAATTACACAGCACCCTCTACTGGGCCTACTGAGCCCCTACAGTAATATGACACTTCCAAAAACACATGCTATCTTACATTGTTAAAGAATCATTTAAAAAAAACATATAGCCTGGATTTGATCTGGATCATTTCCAAAATGTAAAGGAGACTTCTTTGTCCAAAGCCTCACCACTGTTAGAAATTTCACTAAATTATTATAATCTTACTGAAATAAAACATAAATTGAAGGTAAAACATAACCTTCTTCGTAGAGGTAATTCAACCGTACTCCACAAAGAGTAAATAGACTACACAATATTTACTTTACTTTTTATTCATTCAGTTTTCTCTAACCATTTAATCCTGGTCAGGGCAGAGGTGGATCCATAGCTTATCCCAAGACCATTCAGTGATAGGTAGGAATATACCCCCTCAATGGGAAGTCAGTAATTTGAAGTGAACCATGCAGACACATTAAAATGCTCATTTAAACTTAGTGCAGTTAGAGATATATAATTTATTCTGTCGACAAAAGGAGAACAGAGGACCCCGAGGAAACACAAATGTCCGTGGGATAAACATGAAGAGTTTGAGTCCAAAAATAGATAAGTGCCATTGTTTTAATTATGTGAAAAACTATTTTAAATAGCATTTAAAAATAAATCTTTATCCGGTAGCTTTCCAAAACCTTGTATAAAAAAGTAGTTTTCTCATAATTAAAACAATGGCACTTGTCTGTTTTTTAATTCCTTACATGAAGAACTAGTCAAGACACTAATCCAAGTTCAGGGTTGAATCGCAGACTATGAAAATGTTACCACTGTCTTCAACAGTAAACCAGTAAGTTCCATTCAAATTTCTTTAAATTTTGGTCCTAGCCAGTGAACCAGTTCAAGGTTTGAGTGGAACCATTGTAGTCAATAATGTATCATGAATGGAGCTAGTTATGCAACGTACAAGAAAAGTAAACAGTAGTACTAAGGCACACTGATTACCTGTAGGCTTTGCATGTCTTGTTTTCCCCGGAAGATGTTTGCTTTTCCAATGTGTTCTTAATTGCTTTGCTCTTCTCTCCCTTCAAGCTAATGACACAACTAGCTTTGTACCAAAACAAATTCTAGTTGTGAACTTATTTTAATATTCAAAATCAGTATATTTTAGTCAGAACATACCAAACAATTAAACATTTTGTATGCAAGTCAGGGGCAGTGCTGGTCTAGTGGTTAGGGCGCTGATCCTAAGGTTGGGGGTTTGAGTCCCCACAGGGTTGTCACTGTCCCCCCAGTGCAGCTAACTGCGTTATGAAAGGCAGGCCATGACTCTCGCTGTCTATGGTGACTAGAACCATTGCTGACTTTCGTAAAGAGTAGGCTGTAAAGCCGTCAGCGTTTTTCAATGACCTGGAGAGGGATGGGTGCCGCCAGGCCAAATCAGCCCAAGTTTCACCATGAAGGCGCCCCAACAACATCCCCAGATGTTAAGGGATAAGTGAAGTGAAGAAGATGCAAGTCAGGTTGAGCCTTTTATTCTTGTTCACACATAGATAGAATCAATTCACGGTAGATGATGGTAGACCATTTATTTTGCTTTCTAGGAGTCAACCGGCATTAACTTGTAAGTCTCCTGTGCACTCCTGTGACTATGTGGGTGTCAGGGAAGTACACTGACAACCAGAAGGGTGTGGCTTTCATTTATTAAAATTTGTTGCATGGAAAATTACCATTGGTCAATTGCCAGATCAATTCAACCATTATAACCATGAAGGCATGTGTGTGGCATATAATGGCCAACTGGATGTGACCATAGATTACAGTTACTGCCATATAAGCATGATGGCTGCAATGTATACTCAGATTATTACATTACAGATGTTCATGTTTTGCAAGCAAGTTCATATTTTCTACACTCATATCTTTGCAAGAGACCACCCCCAAAATCCACCAGTATAAACCATGATAATCTCAGCCATGGTCCACCCATATCAACTGGCTTTGTGAGACCTTGTGATTCGGAGGAATAGTAATATTACTCACTTTATGTCAGCACACCTTCCAAAAAAGCCCTGAATTTTCATTGGTTTCAACAGCCAATTAAAAAGCTTTCACATATCGCCAGCCAGAACATCAAGAACATTTGGCCAACTTGAGTTGACTAGGCAATTATTGCCAACATATAGAAAAAACAACAGGAGATGGTATGACATCAAGACTCCAGGGCATTGTTTCAGGACATGAAGCAGAGCTCAAAATGAGTCATTGTTGCCATCCCTGTCCCTGTCTTATGTGTATTACTATTTCCAGTGTGACACTGTTGAGTTTTGCTTTGAGCTTGTTGTCCACAGATGATAGCTCAGCTTCATTGTTTATACCGTAGGTCGCTGATGGTTGGAAAGTATGTAGGCCACAGTCTCATGAAAATGCACCCAGAGTAATCGCTTTCTTTTTTCAGTACAGCCGTGCCAAGGGTTGGCATTTGTGAATATAAACACTGCAGTGGCAGTGACATTATTGGAATGCTAACTCAGCCTATGTCAAGTCACAGAACTTCAAGGCTAAATAGATAAACATTAGCAAAAAACATTCCTCATGTCTCACGAGTGAACACGACGGAAAACATGGAGTGATTCTGCAGAACAAGTGCATGTGTGTACATGTACATGCCACATGAGGACTAGAATGTTTTTAATCAACACAATGAGGACATTTTGTCTGATCCTTACATCTCCAAAGGGTTGTTGGAGAGATAAGACTTGATTGAAAGGTTTGGGGTAGAATTAGGTTTAGGTTAAGGTTAGGTTAGGATTAGATCTTTAGCTGTAACAGGTTACAGTAAGGGGTTAAGGAATGAACTCATGTCAGTAATGTCCACAAAGATAGAAGTACAAGTCAGTCTCTCTCTCTCTCTCTCTCTCTCTCTCTCTCTCTCTCTCTCTCTCTCTCTCTCTCTGTGTGTGTGTGAATCTGATGTGTAGAAGAGAAACTGGCCAGACCAAAGTGAAAACAAGATAAGAAGACATATTTAAAAAACTTAGTATCTAACCACTGTGTGGATTGGGGGGAGGGATGACTGACTGAGATTCTAACTGAAAAATATATTACGTGCATCAGTGGTTAGGTCAGAGAAAGGCAGAGGGGAGTTTTCTTTTCCATGAGTAATCATCCATTCAGCCCGGCTGCAGTGTTTGCTTGTGTCAGCAGGTCTGTATCTGTCTGCGCCTCTGTAGAGCACTGAGCATATGTGCAGCATTGTATCTGCTAGATATTGTGTTTTATATTACAGCCTGTGTGTGTGTGTGTGTGTGTGTGTGTGTGTGTGTGTGTGTGTGTGTGTGTGTGTGTGTGTGTGGGTAAGTGCATACTTTTATGAACAGAGTACTGCATTTATGTACATTTTAAAATTCTACCAAAGGCCATACAGATAATGTCAGTATATAAAGCTAATATCAGGAGCCAAAACAGAGTCAAAGACCAGTTAGAACTTGTAAACAATATTTAACAGCTATGACTCAAACCCAAGTTGTATATAATCTGAACACCGTGGAGGCGTGTAGTGCTGAGCCATGCATGACAAGATTGAGTGTCATAACCGTTTCAGTGTCCGTATCCACATCCATAGTACAGTACTGTGTGAATCGTTGCATCTTTAGTTGGTCCTGCGATGACCTGGTGAGCTGTTCAGATTGTACCTCACCCTTGTCCAGAGTCGGCTGAGATGGGCGCCAGATTCCCAGTGACCCTAATTAGGATTAAGCGGTTCAGAAAATGACTGCATGAAGAGCATATTTATGATTTTATTCAAATTTTAAATGATATAAGCTTATTCATGCTTTGCAATCTACATGCCTAAGTAAACCCCACAATCAATTAATTAAACAAACCATCAAAACAGCAACAGTTTCTTTGGTGAAATAAAATCAATAATAACAAATCTTGAAAATTATACTTAATATGCAAATATGCTTATTATGCTTTCTCACAAAGTTATTAACTTTTTAAGTACATTTTGGAATTTTGTCTCTAAGTAGGAGTCGGTTGGATTTTTGTTTTTACTCACAGTACATTAGCAAATATCATGCCTTTCTATCTGTATGTATGCATTTCTAACTATAATATCACACAGTGTTTGTGTTCAAAAGGAAAGTAAAAAGGATAGTTTCACAGTAGCAAGTAACTAGTTGTTCAGGTCGCTTGAAGTTTCTTTTGTGGGCATGTAACAACCACTACTCTTGTCACTTGTGGTGTAGATTTGGCTGTGTGTGTGTGTGTGTGTGTGTGTGTGTGTGTGTGTGTGTGTGTGTGTGTGTGTGTGTGTGTTTCTGTGTGTGTGTTTCTGTGTGTGTGTGTGTGTGTGTGTGTGTGTGTGTGTGTGTGTGTGTGTGTGTGTGTGTGTGTGTGTATGTGTGTGTGTGAGAGTATGTGTGTGAGAGAGAGAGACCCCCCCCCATGATGATGATGATGATCTTTGCTACACCCTGTCAAGATGTTTTTTGTAATAATGACTCTATACAGATGCAGTAAGATGATTATAATATGCAGTAGTGTATGTTTACACATAGAGAACTCACATAGAAAATAGTAGCGGGAAATCACTGAAAATTCCTGGAAAAATGTGGGATGGCCCACCCTGGTTCTTTAGAGTTTCATTGACTTCATGACCCAATATATCGAGTCATCATTTGTTTAGATTTTTTAATGAAATTGTATACAAATACAGGTTCTGCAATGTGGGAAGAACAGACTCTATACTCTTGCAGGCAAATGAGTGTATAACTCAGGAACTGCTGTGATATGGTTGTTTTTTCCCAGAGAGGCAGGTTTATTTTTTCTGCTGATCTCCTGGGATTTTCATGTACAACAGTCTGGATGTTTGGCACAGAATAGTGTGTGTATGTGTATGTGTGTGTGTGTGTGTGTGTGTGTGTGTGTGTGTGTGTGTGTGTGTGTGTGTGTGTGTGTGTGTGTGTGTGTGTGTGTGTGTGTGTGTGTGTGTGTGTGTGTGTGTATGTGTGTATGTGTGTGTGTGTGGGGGGGGGCATTCAATAATCAGCATCTCAGATTGACGAGAGAGGTCAGAGGAGACTGGCCAGACGAGTCATTGCAGACAAAAAGGTTACGGTAACTTAAGCACTCTATACACATTGCCATGAGCCAAAAAGCATCATCTGTTTATTTTACCCTCTTCATCACCATCAGAGTTTAATCTCTCTGACTGTATTTTCAGAACTGCTGATTACTGGACCCCACACACACACACACACACACTCACACACTTTGTATAAACTCTAGAAACAGTTTCGAACCAAAGTCTCACAAGTTTTTGAAATACTTAATCTGTCTGACACAATCAATCATTCCACAATTAGATTCACAGAGCTCACATTTTCTCCTCATTCTGATGATTAATGAAACCTCAGTTGAAGCTTTTGACTTGTACCTGCTTTATTTGATACATTCTACTGTAACTGCTGTTTGATTGCTTGATTGGACAACTGCATGGATGAGCAGCTGGACCAGTAGTCCTAAAATAGTGGCCTGTACAGATATCTACTTCTTCTTTTACTTTCGGCTGCTCCCTTCAGGGGTCGCCACAGCAAATCATCCGCCTCCACCTCACCCTGTCCTCCACATCTTCTTTTCTGACTCCAACGACCTTCATGTCTTCCTTCACCACATCCATAAATCTCTTCTTCGGTCTTCCTCGAGGCCTTCTGCCTGGTAGTTCCAACCTCAGCATCCTACTGCCAATATACTCACTATCCCTCCTCTGTACATGTCCAAACCATCTCAATCTAGCCTCTCTGACTTTGTCTCCAAAACATCTTACGTGGGCTGTCCCTCTGATATACTCATTTCTGATCCTATCCATCCTCGTTACTCCCAGGGAGAACCTCAACATTTTCATCTCCGCTACCTCCAGCTCGGCCTCCTGCCTTTTCCTCAGCGCCACTGTTTCTAAGCCATACAACATCGCTGGCCTCACCACCATCTTGTACACTTTTCCCTTCATTCTTGCTGACACACTCCTATCGCACATCACACCGGATACTTTTCTCCAACCATTCCAGCCTGCCTGCACACGCTTCTTCACCTCTTTTCCACACTCTCCATTGCTCTGGATTGTTGAGCCTAAGTACTTAAAATCCTCCACCTTCGTTATCTCTGCTCCCTGTAACATCCCCGTTCCTCCTGGGTCCTTCTCATTCACACACATGTATTCTGATTTTCTGAGGCTAACCTTCATTCCTCTCCTTTCCAGGGCATACCTCCACCTCTCTAGATTTTCCTGCACTTGTTCTCTGCTCTCACTACAGATCACGATGTCATCTGCAAACATCATAGTCCATGGAGATTCTTGTCTCACCTCGTCTGTCAGCCTGTCCATCACCATAGCAAACAAGAAGGGGCTCAGAGCTGACCCTTGATGCAGTCCCACCTCCACCTTGAATTAAATCGGTCACACCGACAGCACACCTCACCACTGTCTTACATCTCTCATACATGTCCTGCACCACTCTAACATACTTCTCTGCCACTCCAGACTTCCTCATGCAATACCATAATTCTTCTCTTGGCACCCTGTCATATGCTTTTTCCAGATCCACAAAGGCACAATGTAGCTCCCTCTGACCTTCTCTGTACTTCTCTATTAACATCCTCAAGGCAAACATTGCATCTGTGGTGCTCTTTCTTGGCATGAATCCAAAACTGTTGTTCACAAAATCCAAACTGATATCTACTGAATATTTAATTATAGAAATGTCTAGACATGTACTCAGACCATAACTGTAGTGTCGGATTGACTGACCAGGAATTAAATTTGCTCCTGGCTTATTTATTTATTTATATTTATTACTGGCTTATTAACAATAAAACAGGCAAAAATAAAATATAGAGTTGTTAAAGAACTTTCATGCATGCAGTTCACAAAGCTTTGTATTTGGAGAAAACTGATTTACCCCTGACCTTTTTTACACATTATAAAATTATTTCCAGTTAAACTTTTGGGTGTTTTTGGGTTTGAATACTTTTGTGCAGAGTCCTTTTATGCACCTTTCATTTATGCACGTAAAAAAAAAAAAAAACAAGCTTAAAACCTTTTTCAACCCAGTAGAAATGTGTGTTTTTGTTTGTTTGTACAGTATTTTTGTGTGCACTGGTGCAGGGCAGAATAGGATGGCTCAGATTCAGCAGACTGAATGGAAAGTGCCGGAGGCCCTACAGCGCAACAGCAGATGGGAATGGCAGTGTGATTCTCTCTCTCTCTCTCTCTCTCTCTCTCTCTCTCTCACACACACACACACACACACACACACACACACACACACACACACACACACGCTCTTTCTGTCTCTCTCTCTCTATCTCTATCTGTTATCACACGCCATCTCATCCCACGGAGCATTGTCAGCCACTCCCTTCACCATCTGACCCACTGCATTTGTGTGCTTGTGTATGTGTGTGTGTGTGTGTGTGTGTGTGTGTGTGTGTGTGTGTGTGTGTGAAAGACTACAGGTCTGGCCCTGTTTCCTCCTGCCTCACTTGGCTCAATAACGTGATTTTGCATTATTGCCTCTCTAAAATGTAAACAAGCCCGTGGCCGTCCTTCCTCTGTTCTTCTCTGCCTGATTTTGCTCGCTCTTATTGTCCTGGTGGAGTGACTCAAGCCTGTCTGGGTTTCAGTATCAGAGTTCAACACTGCCGTTGGGTTTGTTAAAGGCAAACAGGAAAACAGTATTGCTTCAAACAGAACAGGCAGAACGCCACGACAGGCCAAACTGAAGTCAACTCTGACAAGCCTTTGAAGCACAAACACAGTGTACAAACTGGTGATTTTTTTGTATAACTGTTAGAAAGTGTGTGTGTGTGTGTGTGTGTGTGTGTGTGTGTGTGTGTGTGTGTGTGTGTGTGTGTGTGTGTGTGTGTAAGAGAGAAAGAGATGGCGAGAGAGTGAAGGAGAGAGAGAGTTAAAGAGAGAACTGTGAGATTTAGAGGACAAGAAGATCTGTAGTGTTCAACACTGAGGCGCTGAATGACTGGCTGACAGGCCTGCGTGAAATTCTCTGCTACAGACGAGCTGACCGAGCCTTCACCTTTGCGTGACTGAAATGCCAGTTCCCTACACCATGCAGCACAAAGAGAGAGAGAGAGAGTGAGAGAGTGTGAGAGAGAAAGAGAGAGAGAGAGAGAGAGAGAGAGAGAGAGAGAGAGAGAGAGACTCCAAACCCTCACTCCTGTGCTTTCTTATATCCATCCACCCACATGGCATGGAGATGCAACAAAATACTTTTTCAGAAGAGTTAGGGCCCCATGAATATTTCAGAGGCTTTCAGAACCGTTCAGTAAAAAAAAAAAAAAATCTTATTTGCAGATATTTTCCACTGTATGATGCTAATGCTGGATGCCACAGGTTAAGTCTCACCTTTATTTCTTTGGCCTGGGTAATGTAAAGTCCTCCTAGAAACATAAAGACTGCCAATAGTCTTATTCATAATTTGAAAATTAACATATTTTCAAACCTCAACTTGAAAACACTTCGATACTGTTTGTATCAGAGCCAGTACATTTATATTTACATTTACAGCATTTAGCAGATATCTTTATCCACAGTGACTTACTAGTACATTTTATTCTTTGTTATACAACTGAGCAATTGAGGGCTAAGCTGTGCTCAAGGCCCAACAGTGGCAGGTTGGTGGGGATGGGGCTTGAACCACCAAACTTTGGATAAATAGGTGTAGCCTGTTTGGTTTCATACAAATTCTTGATCCATTAAAAAGTCCTGTCAAAAAAAAAATCTGAAATCACCGTGTTCATCTTGCTGTGGTCTTGAGTCTCTTTCTGCTTATTGTCACCTGCAAAAGATTGTAAAACAACACCATGTCACTTTTACACACACACACACACACACACACACACACACACACACACACACACACACACACACACACACACACACACACACATGGTCACACCTTGCATTTCTCTCTTTATCTCATACTGCTCACACACATCTCACTCCCTCCATCTCACAGAGGCACTGAATAAATATGTCGGTCATTCAATCCGCTGTGAAGCCGAGAGTCCTCTTCTCTCACAAGATCCGGTTGCTTCCATCCATAGGTGAGAGGCCTGCTCGCTCAGGACCATATCAGGTTTGCTTTGAACGGAGAGAAGCGCCATTGTTCATGAAGCAAAGCAAAGAACAAGGTGGGGTGCGTGAAGAAAGAACATGCAGAATGAAGAGGAAAGAAAAGATTTGCAGACGATATCGGAGCTTTGTGGGCTCATGTGAGAGACTGACGGCCATTTCCTTCTGATAAGCCTGGATGCGCGGGCTGAAAGGGCCTTTTATATGCAGGGCAGATGGTGACCTCAACTATGCTACATCAGCGCAGAGACATCTCGGTCATCACAGAGTGCAGAAAGACAAAAGGAAGAACAGAACAACAAAGACAAGAGGGAAAGGAGACAAAAATCCCAAACCTCTCAACTGATAGTTTATCAGAAATGTACCGACTTGCTTAAGTTTTCTTTAAATGATGGTGCAGATACAGAGTGATACTCAGGCTAATCTTTTCCAGCCTTACCTCATCTTTTTCTATTTTTTTTTTTTCTTTTCTGTCATGGTTTTAGTCAGCATCCTGTTCATCACTTCTTCGTTTTCAGGTTCTAATTTTAACTGAAACCATCTGTCACTTTCAGCCATTTAATTTGTGAATGTGCTAACAGCATGCTAATTACACTTAATCCACATGCATATATCACCTACTCAAAGCTGTACTTTACAACATATACCAGTGTCCCGCCCTACACGCAAAAGACATGAGTATAAACTTGTAATATGATGCTAATAACTGCATGTCTGAAACGTCCTGTTTTATTGAGAGATGTTTAACTGAAAAGATACCAGATACCATATGTAGGACATCATTTTAGCATGAATTACCCACTGATCTATCTGAGCATAAATTATGAACTAGTAGTTTTTACGGTGCTGAAACAGTTCTCTTCAAAAAATATAACTAGCTAACTATCTACATTAGTGTCATAATAAATAATGCAGTATACCTGCTATTAATGTTGCAGGAATACTGTCGCTAGGTACCTGATGCCTTAGACTATTAAGCTAGCATGCATCTGTAAAGTCTTCCATACAGACAGTGTAAACACATAGTGACAGAGGAAGTGACACAACTCTGTGGAATATCAATAATAATCCACCTCAGCTTCTGTAAATTTCTTTCTTCCTTTCAGCTTTTTCACTTTTCTCGGGAGTCGCCACAGCGAACCATCTGATTCGCACGTTTGATTTGGCAGAGGTTTTTACGTCGGATGCCCTTCCTGTCACAACCCTTTAGCAAGGGACAGAAACACGCTGACGGCTTTGCAGCTCCTCTTTACGAAAGCCAGCAATGGTTCTTTTACATACCTCTCACCATAGACAGTGACAGACATGGCCCGCCTTTGATAACCCAGTTAGCCGCACTGGGGTGGGGGTGGGGTGCATTGACAACCTTGTGGGGACTTGAACCCCCAACCTTAGGATCAGCGATCCTGCACCCTATCCACTAGACCACCCCTGCCCCACCTCAGCTTCTGTAAATAATTGTTCAATATATACGTATCATACAGTGCATAGAATCACTACCTCACAGCTCCAGTGCCACTCGTTTGATCTTGAAGTCAGGACAGTGTAAAGTTTCACATCTTCTCTTGATACCAGTGTGGCTTTCTCCAGGTTCCCCAGTTTCTCCCACCTTCTGAAACCATGGCAGTTGGTATATTGTAATATACTGGTTACATATCCTAAATTGCTCCGGTATGTGGAGTCATGGTGTGCTGTGGATCCACCATGACCTTGGCCAAGATAATGCAATTACTGAAGTTGAAAAACAACTTCTGGGAAAAAAAACAAACCCATGTCCACACATTGTTAAGAAATGTCAGCTTGGAAAAAACACTCTGTTATAGTCATTATGGTCACCATTTTCATATACATTTCAGTTCTCTAGTTTCATGTATACTGTATAACAGCAAATTTTGATATGACTTAGTACGTTTTGTTAATTGCAGTTGTGACTGTTTGTGTTCATGTCAATAAAGGTATCTAAATTAAATGGAAATTACCAGAAGAAAGCCACATCTGGAATATCATAATATGAGATAAGCACAGTGAACATGACCTCATTTAAAATTAAAGGAGTTCAGTCTCATTTACTGCACTGGGGCATGGGTGAGATTGAAGATTAAACGTGGAACATGCTCACAGCTTTACATTTTATTGCTGAAATATACTATGCTGAGAATCAGTGAAATTAAGCTCACTGGAACGAAGCACTCATGTGGTTCACTGTCCTGTCTGTCACCCTGCCTTGGCCCCTGGGGTGGAGTTGACTGGGGTGGAGGGGGGGTACAACTTTGCTCCTGCTCTCATCTATGTCAGATAAAAGAGAAAAATTAATCGAGTTGGCTGAAAGAAGACATCTGGACAGATGCCTCGACGAACCTTAAACATTAACCAGAGAGGAATGGAGAGAGGCTGTCTGCTCATGTGAACTTTGACCTTGCAAAATGGTGGGCTGTGCTATTTTGGTGGAATGAGGGTGAGGGAATTTTTTGTTCACTACACTCTCATAAACATTCTTGTGCTCATATGCATTCAGGTTACCTCTGACTTTTAAAGATACTCTCTCTCTCATCTCTCATCTCTGTCTGGGTTTTCCCCCACGCTGTTTCCTGTGAGGCATATTTCAAGCCAGTCAGCTGTGAAAGTTCTGACGTACCTCTGGGCTGTTTTGTGTGTGTGTGTGTGTGTGTGTGTGCGTGTGTGTGTGTATACTTGCATGGCATGGCTCTATTTAAATAGACTGATTGAAATAACTGAAGCGGAATAGTCGAGTCAGCGAGGCCGCTAGCTGTTAACTCCCCTCCCATCTGTGATAAGGCCACACAGCTCATTTGTTTGACCTGCTCTTGCTATTCATTCACACTCCTGTACAGGCTTATGCTCTGTCTCTCACAAATTACTTTTATAGTCAACATTCACTGCCTGGGACTCTACTGTAACTATTCCAACTAAAATATTATCATTTCATTTACATTTGTTTTTCTTCTTTTTTTCAGGCTGAGTTGTAATACAATCATAATCATCACAATTCTGTCTCTATGTATTCTCACATGAGGAGAACCTTATTCCAGACAACAATAAACATTATTATCAGTTGAATAATAAGTACAGCAGGAGTGTAAAGTATGGGAGAAAAAAAACGTCTGTGAAAGACTCACAAAAATTAGACAAATGAAGCGACAGTTTCTGAAGCACTGAGGCATTTCGAATGCGGTTTTTGGAGTTGAAGAATATTACTCTGGATTGCAAAACACACTTTTCTGAGTTTAAGGAAGAAGAAGTGCTGCATTTGCAGTCAGCTCAAAAGTTGATGTTCATGTGTTTCTAAAGTCGACAACGGGCCTATGAAAATAATTCCAAGTAATAAGAAAATAACAACAACAACAACAACAACATAATAATAATAATAATAATTATTATAATAATAATAATATTAATAATAATAACAACAACAACAACAACAACAATAATAATAATAATAATAATAATAACAATAATAATAACAATAACAACAACAACAATAATAATAATAATAATAATAACAACAACAACAATAATAATAACAATAACAACAACAACAACAACAACAACAATAATAATAATAATAATAATAATAATAATAATAATAATATATTAGCGCCTAAACTTAAAAGAATACAGGTCCATACTGACATTCTTCAGTGGGTACATTAGTTTTACGTATTTAAGGAATTCGATGTAATATATAACATATTCTTTAAGATGAATAACTGAGCACTATAAATAAGAAAGCTATAAACAGATATATAGCCTACAGTCTGTTGAGCCTTAAAGACTTTACCCAGTAATGATGTTGTTGCTCGGTCATATTCTTTTATTGCAAAACCATAGCACCTTGTGTTTCGAAACATTATCACATGGACATGGTTGTCACCTGGAACAGTCCTGCAGATAATCTAGCCATGTTGTCATAGCATTGCCAATGTACAAATAAGGGCTGATCTCACTGCATTGACCACATACAAATAAGGGCGGGTTTTATTTAAAATTGGGTCAGCGTGTTTACAGAGGCAACATGTGACTGATAGAGTGACCGTAAGCCTGCTTAGCCAGGTTGATTGAACTTAAGTGCATGTCTGATCAGTGTAAAGCCCATGTACAAGCATACTTACACACGCACTGCAGTTTTATCAAGCTCACGTGTCCTACTTTGTAACTTGCACATTCATGTGGTGACGTCCAGCATTACGAATCGGTCAGAATGAAAAGAAGCAATTTGCACAGCCTAGGAGGCAATTCAAAGTGTTACACTGATAAAGATCTCATGCAATGCCCAACATTGCACTTAAAGCCAGTCTACCCAAAAACAGTGATAAGATGGGTTTAATGTTTAACAGCACTATGAGGAAAGGTTAGAGAGATCCGCTGGAGATACAGAGCAATAACTGTTCATGATCAAACCAGTTGTTGGAAGACTGCTAAGGCTAATCACAGCTCATGGACGACATGCGCTAGCTTCTGGGACTTCGCTGTGATGGCCATTTAGCAGCAGACACGTCTGCAAGGTGGAGTGACGAAAAGATCCCATTGGCAACTTAATCTTATCATTTTGTTCAGTGTTGCTGGGATACTAAGAGCTGCAGCCAAAGCCAAGCTCTAATCTTTTTGTTTACGTGGCCGCTTCCCTATCCTGAAAAGGAGATTATGCACAGCGCTTTCATTTCCCCATCCAACATGCACGATTACTGTAATTTCTTTTTGCCTAGTAATGGAAATACAAACCTGTTCTGTTTGTTTGCAAGTGCTTTCTAGCTAGTTCAGCATAACTCTGTGACGAAAGGTCATCTCCTGTACGCTAAGTACACCCTCCCTGTTACACATCCGCGCGCACACACACACACACACACGCACACACACACGCACGCACACACACACACACACACACACACACACACACACACACACACACACACACACATACTGACCTGCAAACAGCAATCTCTCCACCCTGGGCAGATTGAGCTCGTCACGGCTGTAAGTAGAGCCGTGAGTCACGGGTTGCACAATGCAGGACGTGTAATCATATTACTCCAGCTTATCTGTCTCGTCAAGGGCACCTAGTATACTCTGCTCCTCATTCTTGCCTGTGTGTGTGTGTGTGTGTGTGTGTGTGTGTGTGTGTGTGTGTGTGTGTGTGTGTGTGTGTGTGTGTGTGTGTGTGTGTGTGTGAGAGAGAGAAAGAACATTAGATAATAGCTGATTGGGGAAACTCCAATAGTTAGTGAAAAGAGGATTACAATATTTCATCAGTAGCTCCAAATTTGTTCTGCTGTTTTTCCAGACACATTTCTTTGCTTATTCACAATCAGTCCTTCTTACAGTTTATAATTAAACCTCTAAGCTCTTAGTAAATGCTTATTTTTCAGTTCTACCACATTAATCAGTAACTACTATGAATCATTCAGTAACTACAGCAAAATTATTAGATGAGGTACGTCGTGACAAAATTCTGAACCTGCTCACAGTTTTGGGGATAGTATAAGATATAAAATGAATCAGGGCATGTTGTTGTATAGGAGGAAAAAAATATGCAGTTTGATATGATGCTGTGAGGCAGCCAGCCCATTTGAATAACAGCACATCCTGTAGAATCTTTGTTCAATGTTTACATTCTTAACAAATTACACCTTTACATAGTGACATTTAACGTTGTACTATGACCTTGAAAAGGTCTGTTCCTGTGATTGTTACAATTAGAAACAGGCATTGCCTTTCCAGGCCTTTAATGTTGTGGGGCCGGTGGCATAGTGGTTAGGGTGCTGCGCTCATGATCGGGAGGTTGTGAGTTCGAATCCCACTGAGACCCTCACTGTACTAAGACCCCCCTGGGCAAGGTCTCAACCACAAGTGTGCCTCTGTTCACCCAGCAGTATAAATAGGTAACCAGTAAAAATATACTGGGAAGGTAACCTGCGATGGACTAGCGTCCCATCCAGGGGGAGTTGAACTCCTGGTCGCTTCACGCTATGGAAACTGGGGATAAGCACCGGCCTGATGAGCCACAAGGCTCGGGGGTAAAAACCAGCAGACATTGCCTTTCCAGAGTGTGATCACTTGGAGTGCATACATCTTTGCCAAACTCAGAAATATACATACGGACAAAACTGTCAAAAATCTTCCTATCTTACAATGTTAAAGAATTCTTAATAAAATTCCTGAATCCGGAATTTGACTTGGATCATAAAAATCATCCTTGTCTGACGCCCCAACTCTGGTAGACATTTGAAGAAAATCCACTCATAGCATACGCTCAGTGCTTAATTCTATTAACAAACAAACACACAAACCAAAGGTAAAACATAATGTCCATGGTGGAGCTAATTACCTGTATTATGATGGATATCTATGTTTACAGTACATGTTTTTACACCTCGCTGCCGATCAGGACTACCATAAGTCACTATTCAAACCTTTACTTTCCAACCTTGTTTCCTCGCCTGTTTCCTCTGCTACATGCTTTACTTTTTTCCCTCTCAAGGGTAATAAGTTCCGGCTAGCAAAATTGTGATTCAACTAACAAGTGTTTACCGGAATCATCTTTCAGAAGTAATTATGCAGTGCACGTTCATAGGTTTCGGATGAGTGGCTTTGAAGGTAGGACTGAAGGGAGGGATTGGGATTTTTGGTTGGATACAAATCTTGCTAGTTTATCCAAAAATTACCGATGCTAGCATCAAACAATGCATGGATGACTCATACGTATCACTTGAGTGAAGTCTTGTGTTCCTGTTTTATAATTGATCAACTAAAGACACTGAGTGGACTTTGGAACCACATGCAGAGCTTTAGCAGATAAAGCCGAATACAGTAATAGGGTTAGACACGGTCTGACACGGCCAGGTGGCCACTGCTGAAGAAAAAGCCGGAAGACTGACAAGCTCAACTGGCTTTGTGCTTGGCTTATCCAAGTCTCCTTTCTCGCAGGCTGCCACTCAGATCTAAAATACGCTACAACCTGAGCTCTTCTGTGGGAGCACCTTGAGACATACAGTACTCAGTGCCAGTTGCAGTTTTATGAGAAGTCTAACATGTTAGCAAGTTCGCTATACCACTGACTAATTGTTATAAAACACAAAGAGCAGCGTGAGCTGCATATCTGCACCATCATAAAGTCCCTGCTGCGTTTTCCCACATGTAATATGAGAACTCAATCAGTTCCTGCTCATGTCATGCCAGTTTTAGTGCTAAAACTGAAAGTACGTTTTGCTGGTGCTCAAACAAAGAGGGGATGCAGATTCAATAACGATAATGCATGCCAATGTTTCCAAGATGAGAGAAAGAACTTTTTCCAACCGTTATCAATGTCAGACTTGATAACGAGCAGGGAAAATTACAATGTCATACTGTAAGGTACCTTCAACTGAGCCGAATAACAGATGCAAGAGGAAGCCAGGAAACTGTTCCAGATGCTTTGAGAATGAGAAGTTGATTCATGAGTGATGAATCTCAGAGGTTTTCTTAACACGGGTACTCATAAAGGAGGGGCGGCGGGGGGGTGCGGGGGGGTGGGGGGTTCAAGAATGCCATCCAAACCACAAAGAACAAGACAGGGAGAGAGAAATGTCAAACTAAGATTGTAGTAAAGATAAAAAAGAATGAGTTTTAGTAGGAGCTTGGGTTGGAATTTTAGAATATAACCAGTTATTTTAAAAAAATGAAAAATAGAAGCTGGAAAAGATCAGAATAGAAGAAAGTAAATCTCTGTAGGTGGGCTGTCCCAGAATGATTTCAGCAGTGTCTGTGACCTCATCACAGAGTTTGTAGGTCAAGCAGTAGGTGATGTTGTGACATCATCACAGGATGTGTAGGTCATATGACACATCGGCGAGACAGCTGAGACAGGGGCACATAATAGGGGCACGGAGTCCAGCTCCTGGTAGAGCGTTGCCGAACGGTGTGCCCATTTTACATGTGACGTCATACAATTATCACAAAGTCAAAACGCAGTAGATGCTACACATTACAAGAAGAAATGTCTTACAGCATTTTGTATCCAAACATTATTGGCTGCAATTGGTTATCATTCTCATCTCATTTTCTGTAACCGCTTCATCCTAATTAGGGTCGCAGGGAGGCTGGTGCCCATCCCAGCCAACTCAGGGCGAGGGCAGAGTACACCCTGGACAGCTCGCCAGGCCATCGCAGGGTGGAAACACGCTGACGGCTTTGCAGCTACTCTTGTCGAAAGTCAGCAACGGTTCTTTTACATGCCTCACACCATAGACAGTGAGAGACATGGCCGGCCTTTGATAACCCAGTTAGCTGCACTGGGGGGCAATTGGTTATATCAGTTACATTTTATACCATGATATCCAATTTGAATAATATTTTTCATGTGATATTTATTTCTTGGTGTCAATCTTCAGGAAGAAGGACCATATGCATTCTAGTTTACTGCTAACCCTATGACAAGCTGCAGAGAAATAGTCTAATTGAACATAACACTGAATGCAACTGTGAACAGAAATATGTTCTAATTGTTGACAAATCTCTATAGTATAATATGCCTAATATAGTATATTATTAGTATAATATATTAAATTATGTGGTTGAGCAGATTGAATTTATGTGGTTTCAGCACGATAATCTCATATTGATCACAAATTCATGACAGACAATTACTGTAATATGAATGATTATTTGTGCAGCAAGCAGCATCCCTACTGTCCTCAAAGTTTAAAGTATCGTTCAACATGGACATAGTGGACAGGCTAATGTAATAATGCAAGTAAATCAAATTACTTCTTTAAGCTTCTTACTGATTTAACAAGAAGTGCCATGTTGAGCAGCCCGTCTTACTAAACACGCAGTAAGGGGCAATAAAGTAAGGGTTGGCAACATTTGATGTCACAAGACGGTAAGAGAGAGAGACGCAGGACTGTCTGGACATTACATAAGCTGTCATTATTTGTTGGGTCTTGCTCTAGGGCTTAGTTACGTCACAGAGAGCATTGCTGTGCCCGTGTTATTTTTGGAGACCATGTGAAAATTGCTCCTGTCATTTACCTGTACCATGAGCAGCTGAGGTGGAAAGGAACCTGTGGGGAAACAGTCCGCAAAGACAGCAGTTATGAGAGGTGAAAGACAAAGAGAGAGAAAAGGGACGGAAAGAAGAAAGAGAAGAAAAAAGAAATGGCAGTTCAGCTGAGGTTTCATTGGTGGCTTTACCACTTTGCTCCCAGAAGCTCTGAACTTGCACTTGAAAGAGAGTTATATGTCAAGAAAAATTGTTATGTGTCAGAAATGTTTAAATCCAAAGTCATCATTAGTTTCACTTTTCCCTCATTTTAATATTTCTGTTAAAAAAAAAAAAAAAAAAAAAAAACGCTTACTACTTACTGACTACGAGAACAGCACTTCCTTCTGGAGGCAGTTGGCTCAGAAGCCTTTAGTGTTGCACTGGTCAATATTTTCACCAGCTTTTCCATCACAAAGTATAATTTTTAACATGCACCATGTGGTATATTTATTTATTCACTTTCACTTGAAAATCATTGATTTACCTGTAGTTGGATCGTAAACTAGAATATCGCTGTCACCATTTCACTATTGTTATCGAGCTATAACATTTCGTAACCATCTAATTTAAAGCTAATTATGTCATTAAATAGCAACATTGCAATTTGCAAGTTCATTGCATGCATACTAGCTCATAACTTCTGCTACAAATATGTTAGCGTGTTACAGGAATGCCAAGGTGTTATATTTATAAAGACGACATTGCCAAGGATATTATACTTATAACCACAGTGCCTTAGATTGAGTGGATGTTTGTTGTGTATCAGGTTTGACCCAAATAATGGACTTGTCTATCAATAGGATAGCCTCGATCTTGGAAAAATTGTTGCCTATCTCGTTACCCGGACACAATCTTCTCACAAGCCTAGAATAAATGTGTTGCTCAAGGTAAAACCCACTACAGTCTCAATAGACTATAGAGCCTACAATCTCTCCATGCACTCTTCCTAAAGAAGCCCACACTGTGCTTTCCTCTCATTTTTTCATTTAGAAGGAAAGCATTTTGCAAAATATCATGTGTATTTCTTTTTTATTTTTTTGCTTAGCTGTTGCTGTCTGGTCCTTTAGTGACTGCAGATGTGGCACATCTGGATCCAGGAAAGACTTGTTTTTGTGGTGCTTCTCCAACGGTCCACTCTCCAGGATGCCGTGGCAACAGCAGAATGTTTGGCATCAAGCCGTAAATGTCCTGATGAGAGAGAGAGAGAGAGAGAGAGAGAGATGGAAAAACAGAAAGAGAAGAAAAGTAGGAGAAGTAGCAAGCTCTCAGTAGTCTGGCCAATGTCCAGGGCAGCCATAATGCGGAGGCTGAAATGAGGCCCGTGGCAGAACACCAGGTCTTAGAGAACAAAGATGTGTGCTTCTGACGCCGGCGACTGAGGCCCCGCTTGGCAGCATCCACCCTTTCCCAGCAGTCTTTGCCTTGGCAGCCTGCCGCTCTCCTTTCCAGGCCTGCAGTGGGGATTGGGAGAGAGAGAGAGAAAGAGAGAGAGAGAGAGAGTGCAAGAGAGAGAAAGAGAGAGATTTTATATGACATCACCTCCTCCTCTTTAGTCTCAAGTGGAAAGCTATTCAACACTCAATTCCCCCACAAAGTGCACCATTTTTCATCTTGTAAAAGCTGTGTTTGTGTGTGGGGGGTGTCTCTGGGCGGGCCTTCTCCAGACGTTTGGGTGTGCCTCTTCTAGTCTTTTTCTAAAGCCACTGTTTTGAAAAATGCTAACCTCATCTTTGCCCTTCATAAAAGGATAACCTGCTACTATTCATTATTTTATATATATATATATATATATATATATATATATATATATACACACACACACACACACACACACACACACACACACACACACACACACACACACATATATATATATATTTATTATTATTATTATTTATTTTATTTTATTTTTTTTTCATATTTTTCTAGCAGTAACCATGAGACACGGTATGGAATCCCTAATTCTAATCACCAGCTCAGTGCCAACCACTGTACTAGTAATAAAATTAACTTATTATTGTTGTTATTGTTGTTATAACTATCACCTTTATGCTATAAGGTCTTGGGTTCAGTACCAGGCCTTGGGCGTTTCTGTGTGGCGTTTCCATGTTCTCGCTGTGCTTGCACGGGCTTCTCCTGAGTACTCTGGTTTGCTCCCACAGTCCGAGGACATGCACATTCGGCTAACTGGCTGTTTCTAATTGCTTCAGGTGTGATTGTGGGTATGAATTATTGTATGGACGTACAGTGCAGTAGTATGGCGAGATGTTCAAGGTGTACCTTGTCTTCATCCAGTGTTGGCATAGGATCATAATATTATTCAGGCAAATCACAGATGAGTGACATGGATGATTACAGGGTGGTACATGTTACATTGGCTAGCACATCCTCCTGAAAGCAAGAAGGTCCTAGGGCTGAGTCTTTGCATGTTTTCTTTGTGCTTGCATGTTCTTTTTCTCCTTCCATAGTCAAAAGACATGCACATATTCTCAACTGCAGCTCGGTGTGAATGTGAATGGTTGTGTATATTCTGGTCATGCAGTGGCCTAGCAAGCTGTTCAGGGTATACCCTGTCTTCATTCAGTTCACTTCAGTTCAATTCAGTTTTAATTGTCTAGCTCTTTTGTATGATTAGCATTGTCACAAAGCAGCTTCACATAGCAAAACAAATTTTATAAAGAATGTAAACGTTTCTCTATAAACACTACACATCCATTCATTTTCATTTTCTGAACCGCTTCATCCTAATAATGGTCACAGAGAGGCTGGCGCCCATCTCAGACCCTACACATCCCCAAGGAGTCAGTCCTTGGCAACAGTGGCAAGGAAAAAGTCACTAAGACAACCCTGAGAGAAAAACGGACTCAGGAGGGAAACCAGATAAAAATACAAACCATGGAGCATAAACTTCACTGTAGTTTAATGTGAGGTCTATTTACTTATCTTACAACTGTAATGGTAAGTATGATCCTAAATCAATTCAGCAAAAGTTTAAAAGTATCACCAGCAGTAAAAAGTCATCTTTATGGTTCTGAGTGCATATTTGGATCATCAGTAGCAGGAACAAGGGGCTTCTAAAAATCTCAACCAATGGTAGCGTATCAGGACGGGGCAGTGGTGGCCTGGTGGTAAAGAGTGCTGGGGGTTTGAATCCCACTCTCCACAAGGTTGTCACTGTCCCCCCCAGTGCAGCTAACTGGGTTACCAAAGGCCGGCCATGTCTCTCACTGTCTATGGTGAAAGGTTCATGTAAAAGAACCATTGCTGACTTCCATAAAGAGTAGCTGCATAGCCGTCAGTGTGTTTCTGTCCCTTGCTAAAGGGTGGTGTCAGGAAGGGCATCCGACGTGCGATGATTCGCTGTGGCGACCCCTGAAAAAGCTTAAAAGCCGAAAAGGAAAAAGACAGAAAGGTAGCGTATCAGGACAGATCACAGGATTCAAAGAACACGAATCAGGATTACTGATATCTCAGAAGTAGCAATTGTACCTCAACATAAAGAGAGAAAGAGAGAGAGAGCAAGAGAGAGTGAGAGTGAGCGAGAGAGAAAGAAGGAATGAGAGAGACGGAGAGATTGTTAGGTATGCTCATAGGTATGTAATGGTTAAGAAAGAGAGTTTATTAGCGCTGAGGTCAAGCAGAGACTCCTGCATGACTGACATCCAGAGTTGGCCAAGTCAAAATATTTGAAGTCGAGAGCCTCTTTTTGAAACTGCCATTAAGCTGATGACATCTGGGCCCAGCTGTAGCACATTCCTACGATTTGAGCTCAACCTTCTCCTCATTAGCGCAGCTCAATACCACTACCTCGTCACATGCACGAAAAACAAAAACACACAAGCTACAGTATCTCTCGCTACACAGATTTCTTCCTATAAACCATATGCTCCTGTTTGGGTCAACATCCATTTCTTCTATGTATTGATCTGTTTACAAGCTGTCGTAATCTGCCAATAGTCATATATTATCCCTCCACTCCTCCCTGGGAGAGGAGTATTTCACTCAGCTCTGTCCTTCAGCGCCCTAGAATGAAGGTGACGCTGCGATTTAGTGCTTGCCCACTCAGCGCCTGGAGCCAGCCAGGCTGAAATGTAGCGCATGCTTTCCAATCACCTTAAATCACACACTGGTCTGTGGATTTTTGCTTTGAGTGAGTAAATAAAACCAGGTCCATTAGCAGGAGAAAGGCTGCATATGGTTAAGTATATAGCAGAAGGTTGAACTTTATTTTTCATGCTCTGTGGAAAGACCCCAAGCCTCATTTCTTGACACTCCAGTATAAGTGTATGCGTGTGTCTGTGTGTGTGTGTGTGTGTGTGTGTGTGTGTGTGTGTGTGTGTGTGTGTGTGTGTATATGCATTGTGTGTATGTGTGTGTGTATTTGTGGGTGCATGTGTGCTACTTTGCTGGAGGTCTGCAGAGCTGAACACGGAAAGCAATCATGATGTTGTAAACAGGAAGCGGTTAGTCACACAGGCTATCCTGATAAGGCTGTGGTTGCCATAGCAACACTTTCCGGTGGAAGGAGTAGGCCGATGAGAAAAATGACTCATGCTGGGCAAGAAGGGCTCTCTGAAAGATTACATCACTCATATCTGTGTCTCGTTTTCTTCATACCTTTTAAATATATTTAGACTTACAGGTTGGCATGACCATTGTCAGGTCACTGAAAAGAGTGTATTGTGTAATGCACAGCTTTGCTGGATCAGTGAAATTTATTTTGTAATGCAACTTGCAAAAATGACATCATGTCATGGCTGTGCTTATAAATGTCCATAATGTTGTTGAGTGAATGGCAGCAGACAACTTGCAAGATGCATTTCAATCTCTGTGACATCAAAGCTGTGTGCCATGTCCAGAATCTGTAATTATAAAGACATCTGTCATGAAATATTAAATAGCTTAAACACATCAAAAGCATGCACTACAAAGCTATTCATTCAATTATTAATGAAAAGCAGCGTGAGATGTCTCAAGTCGGCAAAGAGAAAGAGTGAAATAGTGCAGGCACTCTACCTGCTTCCTGTAGTCCCACGTTACGCCTGCTCAGATCAGATTACTCATTTCAGAGATTGCATCTTATTCCAGGAAGGTGGTAAAAAAAAAAAATCCTCCAAATGTGCTCTTTAAAACCGACACGTGTGTAACCAGCAAGCGAGCAGCTGGTTGAAACAATCTGGTACTGCAATACCACTCAATAAATGTATGGTGAACAGAAGTGGAGTAAATAGCACATAGATGTGGCTGGCATTAAACTAATCAATGTTAAGTCTCCATTCATACTTAAATGTGGTTATAGACAGAATATCTGATGATCACCTGACAGTTTCTTACCACCAATACCACGACTATTCCACCCAGCCCGGTGGTGAACTGGTTGACTTCCTCCCATGTGAATCAGCTAAGCCAGATAGACAAGCTGCCTGTCAAGCTGTGTGTGCAAACTGTTTGTCTGGTCAACAATTCCAGGAAGCGTCCTGAGGGCCTGACACTCAGCAAAGCATGGAAGCTTGAATTAACATTCATTCAAACCACTACAGTGCTTTTTCCATTGTGGCTGCAAATTTTTGAGTGCATTGTTGTCATCTTGGTAGTAAAGGCGGCAGAGTTTGAGCTCTTTGTTCAAGAATAACATCCATTGGCAAATTCATGGTGATTTCCTTTACCATTAAAATAGTAAACTTGCTGCTAAAAGGAAAAAAACAAAAAACAAAAAGAGCCGCCAACCATTCAAGTGCCAGATATTCTAGATTTCACAACTTAATATCATTCTTCTTTTCTGTGACAGTGCATTTATACTTTGATAAAGGTCGCAGTACAGATAGAGAAGTAATGCATTAGCCAGAGCTGCCTTAATCCCATCATGTCCACAAGACTTGTACTTACGTAAGTGTCTGTAGACCATAAAATATAAACTATGAAATTGGAGAATGCGTTTAAAATAGCACAACAGCTTTGATGTCGAGACATTATTCTGAGGGTGATGGATAATGGTGGAGGTAGGTTTAGTCAAAACAAGACAGTCATGTGTTATTGATGTACCCATACTACTGAGCAGGTTTATCTAGCCATCTGACTAGGGTTTTTACCCTTGTTAGACTGCCTAGCATTGCAGGAGAGCAAAGCCACCATAAAGGACTTTACAAGGTGGAAACATGGGTAGTATGCTCGAGAGCAACATAATACGGTTATTTTGCACCAAATGCTATTAGTACATATTACACAAAAGTATATATATATATAAAGTGGTACCTCACCATACGAAATTAATCCATTCCAGCGCCTTTTTCGTAACCCGGATTTTTCGTAAATTGAAACGCATTTTACATGTAAAACACGTGATTTGTTCCAAGGCTCCCAATACTAACCCATAAACCCTTAAACAATGATAAAAGTACACCAATTTTGTATGAAACATTTATGAAATATGTGTTAAAAGTAAAATAGATTTATTTACCTTTTTTTTTTTTTTTATTTACCTTGAGCCCCCCCCCCCCCCCCATCCCCGCGACGCTTGAAAGTCCGGGGGTTGCTGGTCCGAAGAACCCTCACTCCCACCCTCCTTCACGAGGTCCTGAAATATGGCGGTTGCGTTTTCAGATATAATCGCCTCTGTCACTGTATCTCCGGCAATTTCTTTCTCCTTTATCCAAAGTAAGAGTAAGAGTCTCTCCATCTCGTCGTTCAGTGACGACCTCCTTTTCGATATCACAGTAAGGCCTTTTGAAGGGGTCGTCCGTTTTAAGACCTCCTTCTGCTTCAAGATGGTCCCGATTGTAGAGAGGTTTCGGCCATACTCTTTTCCGATTTCACTCAACCGCATCCCACTTTCATTTTTTAATAATTTCCTGTTTTACAGTTATTGATAACAGAGCCCGCTTCTTCTTTTGAGTATCACTGGGAATCACTTTCTTGGGACTCATGATAAATAACGAAAAATAACGCTCACGAAACTCACGAAGCAACAGTACAACTATCCTTCACGCGTGTACAAAAAGCATTATGGGTACAGTACGTATTGTATTGTGGAGATTCAACTCCCTCCTAGCCAATGGGAGCCCAGCAGGGCAGGGTGTTGGGAGAGAACCAATGGGAAAGTGGGAAAGAAACACACGTGTATTGTTTGAATGTTTGAATGGTGCATTTGAATTTTTAAGATGGCGCTTTCGTAACGTGAACTTGTTTTGTATCCTGAGACAAAAATTTTAGGAAAATGCTTTTCGTGACCTGAATTTTTGGTTAGGTGAGACTTTCGTAAGGTGAGGTACCACTGTATGTATATATATATATATATATATATATATATATATATATATATATATATATATATATATATATATATATATATATATATATAGGAAGATAAAAAGCAAAATAAATGTATCAGCTGATGTATCAGCATCTTTTTAAACTTATTAAATGTTCTTGCATATAATATGTGGAAACAAAGAAAGTTCCTCACACTTTGTCCAAAAAAAAATACCACTATGTAGCTAAAAGTGTCTTTTAAAACCAAGTGAAAGTTTTAGTTTATACTTCACACAGAAATACAAGAAAACAAACTAAAATGGATTTTTATTATTTATATTTTTATATATTTTCATAATACTGTACTGTATATAGTTACGAAATAATGTTTCTTAATATCCAATTAAGGTGGTTCTTATGGAACATATAATAATATTCATTTCATTTCTTCAATTTCTGAACTACTTAATCCTAATTAGGGCCACGGGGAGACTGGAGCCCATCTCAGAGTACACCTTGGACAGCTCACCAGACCATCACAGTTCAGAACACACTGACACTAATGTAGCCTACTCTTTTCAAAAGTCAGCAATGGTTCTGTTACATGCCTCTCACCACAGCCAGTGAGAGACATGGCTGGCCTTTGATAACCCAATTAGCTGCACTGGGAGACACAATGACTACCCGGTAATAGTGGGATTACCTTCGGTTCAGTAATCCAGCACCCTACCACTGATCCACCACTTGCCCTATAATATTATTTGTTATTATTTAATATTATATAATTTGAACTGCTTATTGCTAATTAGGGTCGCAGGGAGGCTGGTGCCCATCTCAGCCAACTCTGGGCAAGGGAGGGGTACACCCTGGACAGCTCGCAAGGCCATCGCAGGACTAGTATATTCATTATATTATATATTTGTCAAACAACAGAATTTAATTCCTAAATCTGATCTGGTCAGTGACTTTGAATCTGGTCTGAAGGTGTTGATTAATTTTTAATAAAAGCTTCCTTCACAATAGAGCTCGGTGTAATTCAAATAAGGAAATGTTTATTAATATTTATGGCAGGGGTTTCCAGTGTTAGTGCTTCCTAGCAATCAGATGCCAACGCAGATCTACTTCTGGCCCTAGAAATCTATTGTGGGATTTACTAAAGATCCGCTGAAATGTTAGTAATGGACAGTGGCTGACCTCGTTGTATATGTTTGTGTAAGTTTCCCATTGATACCACAAAATTTGGAATAGGAGACTATTTAATTAATCACGTAGTATTAATTACTGAGGCTTTGAAAGTCAAATACTGATTAATATTTTATTTATTAATGATTAATTATTTAAATCCAGAAATGAACAGCTTTTTTTGCATTGTACGTAGCCATAATATTGAATTCCAGGATGAGAGAGCGAGTGAGATTCTGTGAATAGGCAAGCAGGTGTCTTCTCACATGGAAAGCAGAGACTGGGCAAGTCCAAAATAGATTTATGAGTGCTCAGATTCATATTTTTTCTTTAAAATATAATATATATGCTTGCGAAAGTCCCATGACATACTCAGGACTCCGACACATAGTAAAAGGGAAAGAATTTTCTTGCCTCATGTTAATTTATATGGAATGCCAGAAGAAGACGTGATCGGACCATACTGAATGCCAAAGCACATTATTCTGTATTTATTTGCGGTCATATGCTAATTTGTCTTGCCCTTGAATAATCCAATGCTCTATTTTAAAATGAACTTACTTTAGCTGTGTTCATTAGTCTAGCCATCCCAATTTTTTTTTAATTTATGGCATCATACTCCATTTTCCTTCTCTGTAACTCTGTCCCAACATAATTTCAGCTATTCGTTTCACCCGGACGGAGAACTTTGTACGATCTGGTTTCCGGTTATATAATAAGAGATCTTGTAAACTTCAGAGGAAACAAGGAGAGGCTGTTGAAGTAATGACTGTTTATAACTGTCATACCGTAAACCATAACAGGAACTAACTTGTTTCGCAAAAAAATTAAATGTGGCAGTTAAAAATAAGATACCACATCAATTATCATAAATAAATTGTCATCTTTATCAAATTGGTATGGAATAAATGGAATGAAACAAGAAATCAACTTTGGTCTTTGCACTATTTTGATATGTCTATTTTTATATTATACAAAAAACTATTATTCTTATTCTTATTATTATTATTATTGGTGATTTTAATATAATTTTCAATTTGAGAAAACTCCACGCCAAATATACAAAGTACTGTACTTACTTAGAAATGGAAATAAAGCATTCTTTGTATTTTTGTTACAGCTATTTATTTCTAAAAAAAATTCTTGCCTTTCGTCACAAAATGCTGGCCATGAGCATTGAATACTTTGTACAGTATGCAAAGCATGTAGTCTGTCACTTTATTTGACTGTTTTGCCTGTGGCTGTACAGAAACGGAACATCCTGTTCAGCGACGTGGCCATGTGTGTGTGTGTGTGTGTGTGTGTGTCACTGCTGACTACTGCATTTGAGACGGAAGTGAACTGCATGTCGTAATTCTACTCTACAGAGAGCCGCAGCTTCGTTTAGTCAGCTGGGGCTGAAATGAGAGCAGCAAAAAATGCTTATGTAAGAGGAAGATCTGATCTGAATTACTAACTAATGTTAATGTGAAATATGCTTTGCCTCATAAAGCACCAAAAGCTGACAAGACCACAGAGGAACAATAGAGCTCCTCAATATAGTGTTGCTGCTTCCTAGATGATTTCAGTGTCAGCTCATTCTGTGACTTCGAGATTGTATGTTTAACTAATCTGATTATATTTAATACATTGAGGTTTGTAGAACTCAACTGTAGTGTGCTGTAGTGCCAGAAAAAGAGTTGGTGGTGAGCTGTTTGATGACGTCCAAAACCTTAATGTTTCACTTCCTCAGTTAGTCCTCAAAGTTCTGTTTATGCTTTCAGATGTAGCTTCTAAATGTATATTTGAAGAGACACACACACACACACACACACACACACACACACACACACACAAACACATACATACACAAGGCCTACACTGGGTATAACCTACGGTTAAGATTGTGGCTAACAATTTCTTTAACTACCATTAAGCGAGAGCCTTTATGCAATGTGGGAACAAAAATAAGGTAAATATCATCCCATGCTACACATTTGCCCACACTAACAAAACAAGTCACAATGGAAACACGAAACTATTGCACTGCGTTGGCTTTCAAGAATAGCCCGATCCATTGACCCAGATTAAGATCACAACAGCATAACATATAGCATGCTCAGTGTTGCTTACTCCATAACACTCTGTTCAGATTGTATTGTGTCTGTGATCATTTTCTGCTGCTCTTCAGGCAAAATAGTCCTCCTCTTCCAACTGCTGTAACCTATAACAGCGCATATTATTCTACTCATATTGTATGTGTATTTTCATTGTGATCTTTATCTGAATCTGTTAATCCACTGTTGCACAAGAAGGCCCCACACAAAATAAACAAAGATAGTCACTCCATTATTGTGATACAAAATAAGATGAATAATGTGCAGCTCATTTGCTAATTATGAAGACCACCCAACGACGTTTACTATTAAAAGGATGTTTTGACATATTCTAGTTTTTGAAGCTTTAGACAAGTTGCTTGTCAAATGTTTCTTGTTGCTTGAATGGAGGTAATTTTTTTTCTCATTTATAAAAAGTAGGTTACGGTTGAATAATTACATACACATAATGATACGAGAACAATATATTTATAACATGCTGAACCTGAAGAGGTTAGATAAACAATGAACAGCTCGAAGCACTGATTCATCACATGAAAGTGTATGAAATCTTCCCAATTACTATTCATTACTGTCACTAACACCTAAATTCCACATATCGTAAAAGGTGTGTGCCATCTGGGATAAGAAATTACACCAATTCCCCAAAAATAGTAAAAATTACTAATATGACAATTACAAATAAGAGTAGTCTGTAATTACATGAAGAATCTGCGTATTGAAACATGTCCGTGTTTTTTTCAGAAATACGGAATTTATAGCTGTCAGCAGAACTCTACTTCCAGAGACATGCCAAACTATCACAATCTAACACATAAATAAACAACCATTCACACACACACATCCACACCTATAGGCAAATTACAGTAGTCTATTGACCCAATCTGCATGGCTTTGGTCTGTGGTAGTAACCTGGACTAGCCAGAGGAAACCAACGCAAATATGGTAAACATGCAAACTCTCCACAGAAAGACCCTACAATGAACATGAAAACACATGTAAAGTAAAGCTCTTGCTAGCCTTCACCATTGCTGAGGAAGGGATATCACATGGTTGAGAGCTAGTGACTGGATTTGAATGGGAAAATTTACACATTCAGAGAAAATGAAAATGTATATCAACATTATGCTGTAAATATCATTTAGAAAATTTACTCTGATTTCCTCTAAAAGTCCAAAAAAAGTAGGCTAATTGGCCGTTCCAAATTACCTCCAGATGTGAGTGAGTCTAGAATGGTTGTGTGTTGGCCCTGTGATAGTTTGGCAAGATGACCAGGGTGTACCCTGTCCTCTCCAAGTGTAGGCTCAGATGGGCACCAGCATCCCCACAACCCTCATCAGAGTGAAGCGGCTTAGAAAATGAATGATAACTGGTGTGCCAGTGTCATAGTGCTTAGTGTTTCTGTCTGACACAAAAAGATCCTTAATTTGGGTCCTATGTATTAGTGAGGGTGTTTCTAAATGGAGTTTGCATGTTCTTCATGTCCTTGAGTGAGTTTCCTCCAGGTACTTCAGTTTTCTGTCAAGCAGTGGTGGTCAAGTGGTATTGGGCGCTGGATCATTGATCCAAAAGGTTGGGGGTTCGAGACCCCCCCCCCTTACACACACACACACACACACACACAGTGCAGCTAAATGGGTTATCAAAGGCGGCCATGTCTCTCACTGTCCATGGTGTGCGGCATGTAAAAGAACCATTGCTGACTTTCGACAAGAGTAGGCTGTAAAGCCGTCAGCATGTTTCCGATCTGCGTTGGCTTGGCGAGCTCTTCAAGGTGTATTCTGCCCTCGCCCGAAGTTGGCTGGGATGAGCGCCAGCCTCCCCGCGACCCTAATTAGGATTAAGCGGTTACTGAACTGAACTTCAGTTTTCTCCCACAGTCCAAATGCACCATGCTAATTGGCATTTGTGCGAGTGAATAGTTATGTGTGTCTGGGTGGGGGTATGGGGTTGGTGAGAAGTTGAGGGTGTACTTTGACTTCACTTGTCTAAAATAGGCTCCAGCCTCAACGTGAGCCTGGTAGAATTAAAAAGTTTATCAAATGAATGAATGAATGAATTGGTGCCTTGTTTCAAGTCAAAATGTTTTACAACGTTTAAATAAAACCTTTGGATTTGTGTCATTTGCAGACATACAGCTTTAGCTCATCAATGATTCTTAAATTCACTCATCTACTTCATCTAATTTATTCAGGGCAGCAGTAGATCCAGTGACTTCCCCAAAAACACACTGAGATACACACACACACACACACACACACACCTTGAGGCAATTCAGCATAACTTGCTTGGTTATAACTTGGTGGGAGGAAACCTATGCAGACATGGGGAGATGTTCAACTAAACCCTGCACAGCACAATGTGAGCTCGGAATCACCAGAAACAAGGAACTGTGTCTGAGCTGAAATGCTATGTGCTGTACCATTGCATCAAGCTATTTTTTCAGTTGTCTTGATATGACGCATTAAACCGATCAATCATTATTAAATAAAGTAGAATAAATTACTAATTTGATGAAGTCAGTTTTTATATTTTATGTTTGTTTTTTAATAACTACCACAACGTTACAAACACTTGGTTGGAGTTCAAAGGAAAACCTTTTGGTTAAGTGACAGTCAGCACCATCATGATATGGCTGTGTGAATTTCCTTCTTGCTTTTTAAAATGGTGTTCAGTAAACCTTCATTGAAATCAAAGTGATTCTACAAACCGGACAATTTAGGGCTCAGTCTTCACGTATCTGATCCCTTTATAACTATGTGTCTGGGGTGATTAAAGCTATGACTCATGCCTGGGCGCTCATAAAAACAACAATAAGGAAGTGCACATGGTAAGACTTGTCTTTGACATGGGGCTTTCCACTTGGTGCTAAACCTGAATATGAGCCAATGCTAGCTTTGCTGAATCACATGGGCTTGGTCTACATGAGTCAAACCGTTCAACTACAAGTCTGAGCAAAGTCCACTTCCCTGAAGCTAAATTAATTACAGACGTTGGTTGTCACGTGCTCTCGGGGTTGCCAGAGTATTGGATAAATGCAAGGATTCGTTTTGTTTTGTTTTTGTTTTTCAAAATGATGCAATTAATATTTTTGAACTATTTAATTTAGTGCAATAGTAACGTGATTACGATATTTGTGTTAAGTGTAAATAAATACAATCTGGCAACACGTACACCCTAAATGAGGAAGAGGAAGTTTCATGCTAGCAAAACCACAATGGATCAGAAATTACACACTGCTAACTGTCTGGTGCACGGCGCTGATAATAATCTCATGCATTGCGTGTAAATTAATCTGAGACTTGAACATTATACCGCATTTTAATTGTCCACTGCAGATCACACATTATTAGTTACTCGTGTGTCGTTGCGTTGTCACGGTGACCGGAATGCGGAATTATGGGCTCGCGCTCCAGGCAGTACGTATTTTGGTTTACGGGTCAGTGGTGTGAGTTTTAATAACGCTGGCGTTGGCTCCAAGAAGCGTAGATTGCGTAACAATGCGCAAACCGGTGCAGTGTGACTCTGAGTGTTGAAATACTGATTGCAGGATGCACTGCAAGTACAAAATACACATTTTACATTTATTCTTCTTTGTGAAAAAAACAAACCCCACACGACTATTCAAATTAGCATTCTTAAAAAAAAAAAAAGCAAATTATAATGTATTTACTAAAAGATTTCATGAAGCTACGAACGCTATAAAGGTTTTATTTCCTCTTTGTAACGTAAAATATTACGTTCAGGTGAATCAACAGATATAAGAAGGCAAAGAGTACACAGAAAACACATCTAGACGTTGAAAAAAATGTGGTTTCGGATCCAACAGCCCAGCTGGAGCGCCGAAGGGGAAAGCGTGGCGCATGCGCAAAAGACAGTTGTCGAAGAATCGAAGTAAATAGAATCGGAGCTGAAACGCTGGAAGCTGAACTTTGGTGACGTCATCGCGCCACACCGAGCTGGCTGCGTAGTAAGTAGTGCGCGAGATAGATAGAGGCGCGCTGTAGTAAAGCACGCACTGCCATGAACTTCGGAGTGTAAACTTCGCTGTTTTTGTCATCGACGGATTTGTGTTTGGGAAAATACAACCGTTTTTTTAATGCTTTTTTTCCCATTACTAGAACTAAAAACAACAGAAGCCAGTTTGGACAACCAGTCGTATTCGTCCTTTTCTTCTTCCTTCCCCAAAGCCATGTCCTCCGCGGCGGTCGCTGCCTCGCGCAGGCAGTCGTGCTATCTGTGCGACTTGCCTCGCATGCCGTGGGCGATGATTTGGGATTTCACGGAACCAGTGTGCAGGGGATGCGTGAATTACGAGGGTGCTGATCGCATCGAGTTCGTGATCGAGACCGCGCGGCAGCTCAAGAGGGCTCACGGGTTCCAGGAAGGCAGGTCGCCTGGAACAGGCAAGTCGGCCAAGGACATTCAGTCCGTGAACCACGCGGCTGGAGATGGTGGCTCTCGGGCGCCGCCGCCGCCGCAGACCCTGGACCGATACTCCCTCTCGGACAGACCGCCACGCCTCGGGCCTGAGTATCAGCCCGGAGCCAGGCAGGCGAACGGCCTCCCTGTTCCGAACGGATTCCCCAAACCTGACGAGCCGCCCGAGCTGAACCGCCAGAGCCCCAATCCTCGCAGGGCGAGCGCGGTCCCGCCGAGCCTCGTGCCTTTGGTGAACGTTAACGGGGCTCCATCGGTGAACACGCTGAACGGCCGGGCACCTCCCATGGGGATCCCGGGGGCGCTAATGGTCGATCACGTTGTGAAGCGGCCGGACGACTCGAAGGACAAGCACCGACCGGACAGCGTGTCTGACCTGGGCGAGAGTCACAAACGTGACGAGTGGATGAGCAAAGGCAAGACGGTCCGCGACCTGATGGCCCTGAACGCTCTGGACGGCCGGTACAAAAAGGAGCACCCGGCCATGCCGCAGCACCGGATGGGATACGAGCCCGCTTCCTCAAAAACAGGTACCGTAGGCATGGTGGTCACGAACCTCTGCTCGGTGTTAATCAGGTCTATGTGAAAGTGGTAGATTGAATTACCTCTGAAGGCTGAAAACACTTGTTTAGGTTGTAGACATACTGTATTGATAAACGTGTGTCGGAAATGAGTTCTGACCTGGAAAGTTCAGGGCACAATCTTCGCTCACTGTCTGCAGATGGCATAACCGTTTTTTGTGCGCCAAAAGAAATTGTTGTACAGTGCCAACAACAGGTCATTCTTGGAGTTTTTGAAGAATGAAAGGACTTTTTTTTTTTTTTTTGGTGTCTAATGTGTGTTTTTTCCTTTCTTTCTGACTGTTTTCACCACTTCCCCACCCCACCGCAATTCTCCCTCCACAGATCGAGGCAAGCAAGCTAGAAGCAGCATGAAGAGGAAAGCCTCCCCGGAGCCAGAGGGCGAGGGCACGGGCACTAAGCTAAATGGCGAAGGGCTGCCTTGGTCTTCCTGCACACCTGAAGTGCCAAAGCCTCCTGCTGCACCTCTGCCAGGTTACACCACTGTACCTCCTTCCACCATTTCTCCACACCCACGCACCACGCCGCCTGAAGCTGCTTTGGCTGTGCAGAACGGCCAGTCTCCCATGGCTGCCCTTATCCAGGCAGCGGACAATGCTGGCAGTGCCGGAACCGGCTCACCCAAAGACGTCAACCAGGTGCACTCCACTACAGCAAGGAGGAACAGTGGCAGCCCACTATCTCCCTCCTCCGGCCAGCGACGGCTCACTCAAAGGGACGTGATGAGCGCAGGTGTAGCGGGCACGGCTGCTGCAAGCACAGGTGCCAGCCATGTCCCGGGTGTAGTGGACCCTCAGGGTGGTCACCCGCAGAGCATTCCGGACTCGTCGGTGCCTCCTGGTAGCGTTCCTCTGTGTTGCACCTTGTGTCACGAGCGACTTGAGGACACACATTTCGTGCAGTGCCCATCAGTGCCTACACACAAGTTCTGCTTCCCCTGCTCACGCGAGAGCATCAAACAGCAGGGTGCCACGGGTGAAGTGTACTGCCCCAGTGGCGAAAAATGCCCACTGGTGGGCTCCAATGTGCCCTGGGCGTTCATGCAGGGGGAAATAGCGACCATCTTGGCCGGAGACGTCAAAGTAAAAAAGGAGAGAGACCCTTGATTTTTTTTTTTTTTTTTTTTTTTTTTCCCCCCACACTATTCTGTTTTCCTATTTTTGTTACATTTGTTTTTTTCTTGCTAAACATTCAAAAACGACAAATGACAGACACACATACACTCGATTTCAGATGACTATAAATAATCAAACTGCATACCATCCAAACAGAAATGATCGGACATGTACATATGGACTCAAGGGAAGTGTACACTTCATAAACATGGCTGTATAAATTTTTTTTGATTTTCCCTTTTTGAATACGTTGTTTCTATATTTTTTGAAGATGGAAAGGTATGTACACATTCTAACAGACTACTTTCACCCCTCCCCTTTTCAGTTGTTGTTCAATGCCAATTATCAGTGTACTATTAGAATTGGTGGCAGTCCAATGTTTAAACATAGAATGTGACTAAAACTACTCTATGAGCACTTGGCTAAACTGAAATGCTTCTAGCTGTACTTGTATGCACTTGTTTAAAATTGCCAAATACAATTTTTGACCTTGTAATAACAGCTCAAAGTGTCCATGCTCTGCTTCTTGTCCATTATTTTTGAGGCTGTCTCTCCCTCCTGTGAATCACACTGTAGAGGGATGATGCAACAACCTGTGCAAGAAAATGGGACTCCGAGGGGGGGAAGAAAGGACGAGCGGATGAGACAAAGGGAGAATGTGATATTCTGTGACAGCAAACTGGTGGTTAATTGGCATTAATTGACTTAAGAATATTTGAGAATTGATTTTTTTTTTTTTTTTTTTTTTTACTCTAACCATGATTTTGTATATTATACATTTTATTATTATTTTTTTGTAACTCTTGTGCAGGGTAGCTTAATGCAGCATGCAATCTGACCCTTTAGATATCTATCTTTCCTCCCACGTGTCGTATGTTCGGGGCTCGAAAACAGATTGTTCTTTGTCCTTTTTCAGTAAACCAAACCTATTTTCCTCTGATTCCATACCGTATACATGGCACATATACAACAATTAGTAGTATTTGGGGATTTTGTTTAAACGTCAAAAAGTTTCGAACCCTTTTACTGGTCAAGTTTATAGAAACCTTTTAATCAAATGCTCTGAATGAATGAAAGCATCAATATCCGCAAGTCCATTGCAGTTATTTGCCTTGTGAGCAATTTTAGAAGCTCGTCAGGAGTAGGCCCCTGACTTACGCCTGAGCCCTAATGAAATGTTCCCTGACCACGTGGTTTTCACCCCCCAGCGGCGGAATTCCTGAGTCACCGTCCTCTGTCTCCTCAGTCTGGGGCTCCTCGGAGGCCAACACATTGAGGCTGATTGCACACACTAAGCTTACAGAAGTGAATGGAGGTCTCTGTTCCGCCCCGAACTCACATGCACTTGCCATTCAACGGCGCGAGACTGTTGCTTAACCCGTTCTTAACCCGTCTGGATAATCACCTATTACCTTGTTTTTTCTTTATTTATTTAAAGTAATTTATTATTGCTCACTTCTGCTATTTACAAACATAAAAGAAACCATAATCTAGTATTCCTCTACAAGAATTCCTGTGATTAAATTTAATATCCTGTACTTGTACATTTCCAAAGATTGCGTTAATCATCTTCTATACATATTGAAACATGATCGTGTTGATTATATGTTACATTTCTAATACCAGTGAGCATGCAACCAGTACCGTCCAAATCTTGCTCTGTTAATTTAAAGAGGAAAACAGATTAAGAAGTTTATTGAAGCATTTAAAGATGCACACCAGATTCCCTTCGGTGATGTAACACACCTTTTAAACTACAGTAATATTTAAACTACAGTAATATTTAAACTACAGTAATATTAAAGAAGCTGAAGGGATGCTCAGCTCTCATTAAACATGGCCGCCACTCGGACTGTCACTTCCCGATGTGCACCGCGCTTGGTGTTCACACGTGCACGTTCTGGTTGTGATCTGACCGTGTGGTGACGTCTGCGCGCTCACGATTCTGTGTTGTTTTCGGTCTTGTTTGTGTACTTCCGTCACACCGAAACTCGACGTTTAGTGTTTTGTTTACATGAGCGTCCCACCCCTATTCCCGTTGAGTTTACATAGTTTTATTAAACTGTGTGTGTAGAATATTTATGAGGGAAATAAATCTCTGTTTTCTTTCTCCTCGTCTTTACAGTAAACATTATACTCCAGTGCGTGCTGTTATTTCTCTTTTATGATATCCAGGCTACGACTTTTCTTCTCTGTCCTCCCATCAGAAATCTACAGCCTGAGTGAAAACGGTTTTAAAGTGGTAGGCTTTCACTGTTTACTTTTTCCCCACTGAATCATTTAAAAATTTGAGCATGTACTACAAAAAAACAAATATAATTACCGAAATGATACCAACCTTCCCCCAGTGCTGCTAACTGGGTTATCAAAGGCCGGCCATGTCTGTCACTGTCTGTGCTGAGAAGCTGCCAAAGAACCATTGCTGACTTTGATCAAGAGTAGCTGCATAGCCGTCAGCATGTTTCTGCCCTGTGATGGCCTGGTGAGCTGTCCAGGGTGTACTCTGCCCTCGCCCGGAGTCGGCTGCGACCCTAATTAGGATTAATCAGTTCAGAAAATTACTGATGGATGAACATTACTGTACCACTATGTCTGCTCTAACCTTCAATGGAGGTAAGCACTTATTATTGTTGTTGTTGTTATTATTTTCAAAATCAAATTGATTAATATCTTAATGCTGCACAACACCAAAATAATGACCTGTAACCTTTAATTAAACTGTCAGGTAACAAAATATTAATGTGAACATCTTTTATGTAATGTTCTTTTCAGTAAAATCAGTGCCTTGAGTACCTGTACCTCTTGGTGATTGGGCGGTACACTCAAAGGTGTGCATAGTTTACATTTAATATATCTTTCACCTTGATATTTGGAAATAGTACATCATTAAAATAGGATTTCAAATGCATAAATGCACTGCCATTTCTGTAAAATTAAAAAAATGACTAGATTACTGTATTTTGAAGTAAACTATGTACATGCTGAAAGTACAAAACGTGAGCCATTGAGGATACAGATTAGCAGTCCTTTTTATAAGATCCGGAAAATGTGATCCGTGCACTTCTTGTTGTGTTAGCCCAGGGCCAGCTGCATGTCAGCCTTGACATTTTTCTGTCAAGCATGTAGGGGTGGTCTAAGTGACTGTTTCATTTTGAGTTTGGAACAAACTGCTCCGATTGGCAGCATTATATTCAAATCCAACCCTGAAGGTCAACAAGTATACCATGGGCTTGCATGGCCTGAACAAGCCAAAGATCTGTGTTTGCCACGTCAGCAGTTTTAATGTAGTCTGCCTTGGGATCTGTGGCAGTCCTGTAAGGGTCTTGGTGTCATTGCTTTATGCAGTATTGCACACATGCATGCCTGCACATACACACACAGACAAACAGTAAAGAGGGGCTAAAGAGGGTGGGGTGTGTGTGTGTGTGTGGGGGGGGGGGTAGGGGGGGGGGCCTCACATTCCAGAGCCTTTGCCAATGTGAAAGGTGGAGAGAGAGAGAGAGAAAAACAGAGGGGGCAGAGATATCCAGCAGTTGCACTGACTATAATTAGACAGAAAACAGGCTAAACTCTCCTGCCATCAATCACAGACAGGGCAGCACCAAGAAAGGAACATGCGTCCTGTTGACTGGAAGCCTTTATCTAGAGGAAAGGTTTTTATGTCGCACCAAATATAGAGATCACACCCTTGCCAAGCTGGTGTGTGTCGTAAAAGGGGGCCTCGGTTGCCTAGTTACCTGTTGCAAGAGTAAACACGGGATGGAATATGGAGGTGCCACATCCCTCATCATCCGTGGGGAGAAACAGACGCAGGAATAGACTTTATTGTCCTGCTATTGTCAAACAGCAGAAAAAAGGTTGTTGGCATCAAGGCTGGGTTGGCTCTGGGCAAATCGGACTGCTCAGTATTTTATGGATAATCACTGTTTTCAGAATAAAGAGTCTACAATATGTAATATAAATATATGGAGTAGGCAACGGAACTAAAATGCTAGTCAAAAGGCTTCAGGTACTGAAAGAAGCTTCCATTTCTCATGTGGGTTGTGTTGCTCACCAGTAGCATAACAATAAGATTTTGGCATCTGAAGACTTTACTTTGCACAGGAATAAATCAGTCTCATCTCAATCATTTGCCAAACCACTTAATCCTATTAGGGACACATGAAGGCTGGAGTGTATCCTAGCCGTTTCTGTCTGAAAGCTGAGCACACCCTGAACAGTTTGCTAGTCAATTCCAAGGCCAATACACACAGAATTATTCACACTTGCGCCTCGGGGTGATTTGGAACAAACAATTAGCCTGATTTGCATGTCTCTGGACTGTGGGAGGAAACAAGTACCTGGAGGAAACCCATGCATGCATGGGATGAGCATACAAACCCCACACGGAAACACCCTCCCGAGTCCTGCGCCAAACCTCGGACTTTCTTACAATGAGGCTAAATCTATTTGAAGAAGTTATAAATCCAGGTCAAAACAAATGACTAGATAACAAATTTAGATATGAATTAGACACAATCTAAAGTGAAATTCTTTTTTTTAGAAAATCCACAGGAAAAATCATGCATAATTAACTCAAGTTTCCCTTCAAGTTTTCAGTTGTTTCTTCGTAAAATGTTCTTTTTAGTCATAAATCTCACAGCTCATATAATCATGGTTGTTTTTTTTGTTTTTTTTACTTCATACAAAATTGACACAGTTCCATGCGCACTTCATGATCCCTTGTGAGCTGTCTTCGGGATAAAAGCCCTAATTAATCATTAAAAAACAGCCTCTTCAGAATATGGCTTAAGGTTTTTTATTTTTGTTTATTTTTTTATTTATAATTTTTTTTTTTTTTTAATATGGGGTGAAATATTTACCGATAAACATTTTAAAATATAATCGTATTCTCTGGAAGCAACCTTGAGCAGACTCGCATTAAAGAAAGCCTGATTTAAGAGATTTGGTCTTCAAAGTGGATCTCTCGTATCCTTTCTGACTCTGTATCAGTGCCATTCTTTTAAAGACTTTCAAGATGGGGTTTTCTGGTGCACGCGGCGCAGGGCTTTCCATCATAATTGGGGTGAGGGTGGGGTGGGGGGTATGGGGTCTTTCTTAGATGTGTAAAATGAATGCTTTGTAATGAAATATCCCACCCAGCACGAGCCTCAGTTTCTGCTAAAGGGGAGGAATGGGTGGGAGGAAACAGACCAAAGGATAGAGTCTGAGCGAGGAGAAGGGAAGATGTGGGTGGGAGGGGGAACAGAGGAACTGCTTCTTGACCTCATTTGTTAATGTGTAACAGGCCTTTCTGTGGGTTCTGTTTGACAACTGTTGCACAATCTCTTGTGTTTTTCAAAAGCAGAGCGGTCCTTTGCACTCTGGCTGCCTCTTTTCTATGCCGCCATGGGTGTGGTGATTTGGTAGTATGACGATTCTGTAAATGGTCAGCTATGGCATGAACAAATGATCTCACCCTCTTACTATATGCCCCACAGTGCTTTTCCAGCCGAGACATTTTTCAGTGCTTTGTTTTTCAGATCTTCTTCATAAGATTTGCTTCTTAAATTGGCAAGACAGGGCACGGTCTGGCTTGAAGCTGTTGAAAATTATTTAAGATCAAATGACTTATAATCTTTTAAAAGCTCTGTCAAGACTGAACCTTATAATATATTACCTTATAAATAGACTTCCATGATCATTTTTATAAATTAGTGTCTCATCCATTTTCCATTATCTTCTATAAGGCTTTATACAGAAAGATCTGAAGTAATCTCAAATTCTGAATTTCTGTAGCTTGATCAGGGTTTGCTTAAATATGACACTTCAAACGCATTCTTGTTATTTGAAGCAACACATTGTTGATGAAAGGAAATTGAATGAAGTAATTATCTTTCCATTCATTCATTTTCTGAATCGCTTAATAATAATTAGGGTAGCAGAGAGGCTGGTGCCCATCTCGGCCGACTAGGGTCGAGGGTGGAGTAAACCCTGGACAGCTTGCCCGGCCATCGTAGGACAGACACACGCTGACGGCTATGCAGCCTACTCTTGGCGAGAGTCAGCACTGGTTCTTTTACAGCTTCTTACCACAGACAGTGAGAGACATGGTCGGCCTTTGATTACCCGGTTAGTAATAAGCTTTGGATGTCTTGAAATCCAATTTTCTAGATCTTTCTACCATCTTACCCAAAGCACATTGACACAACACTTGACTTTTGACCTTCCTGATCACTCAAAAAAACCACAAATGTCAACTTATGCATGGAATAGCCTCTGGACATCGGTCAACAAAGGCAGCTGCTTGTGATATAAATGGATTGTTATGGAGGCAAAGTCCAAACTCCGTCTGCAGAGGCTCAAGGCATATGGTTAATCTGAGAAGATGAATAGGCATCCGGTACAATATTATACAAGCTCGATCCTTTCACTGAACCACTAGCTAGGCTCAAAAGTGTTTGAAGGCTGTTTTGTTCAAGAAAAATACAGGTACAAGGTGTGTTGGTACTTTACGAATGGTGAAATTAAGCATTGGAACAGTATTGCAAGGCCTGTGGGCCAAAGGTGTGTTGTGTTGTTGTGTTGTGAGTTGTGGTGCTCTGTGGTGACATGTGAACTACACGTCAAATGGAGCCAGAGGGGAAAACACATTAAGAGCGTGAGAAGAAGGAGGCTGGATGTATGTCTATCACAAGTTCGGCTGTGTCAGTTAGAATGGAGAATGAAAGTTACCTTTGATGAAGCTTGTTAAGCAAGAATGTAAGAAACGGGATCGACTGGAGGCTAATTAAAAAAATAAAGACATTAATTTTATGATTGCATAAAGAAAGAGAATTTCTCTCGCTCTCTCTCTCTCTCTCTGTCTCTTTCTCTCTCACTTTTTTCCATTTCCACACTTCCACACTTGCAGCAGAGCTTTCTATATATAACTCTGCATGACACCTTATTTAGGTTATTATCTATTTTCTCTCCCCTGTCATTATTCTTTCTTTAGTTCTCTGTTTTGCTCCCTTTCTCTTCAACAGGCAGTAGGCTAATGGAAAGCTGTAGCATAAAGGCAAAAGCAGGTCACTGCTGATTGGGAACAAGGACATGGGCTTTTTCTAAAACCAAAGAAAGAAAGAAAAAGGAATGCAGAACAGGATTTATGGCTCATTCTATTTTGGTTGGAGTCATGAGGTTTCTAACATTAGTGGCATTGTTCCTTCTTAAGCGTCCTGGTCAGATCAAACTCTTCGCCAAAGTGTTCTATAAAGAAACTTTTAATTAAAACACACTGCATCTGGTTTGAATTACCTTTTTGTCCTTTATGTGCAAAAATAGCTTTTAGAAATTTTCTACCATAAAAGAGACAGTTCATTGAAGTTAGTGGTGCATTTATGCCCCCTGTGTCTTATTATAGTGTCTTATCTCTAAACCAGAGCTTTTAACTATTGATTTTTAAGGATGATTTTCCACTCTTTCAAGAAGAAAGGCTGGATTTTCTCCATTTGTATTCAACATTCATTCATGTCCTGCAGATTTATGGGATCAGCTTCATATATATTTCAAAAACCACGCAACTCTCCTCTCTCCTCTCAGTCACTAGTGTAATGGGGAGGCAACAGCTGATCTCAATTGAAGCCTTCATATCTATCTGTCTGTCCGGACCCCACAGGCGCTATCTTTGATCTCACGGGGATCGAAATGTTTAGTTTAATAGGACACAGATGAAACCCAGCACCCTTGTTATCCCAGGCAGAGAAGGGACCTTGTTTCCTCTGGCCTTCATGGCCACATACATGCTCGCTTCTGAGAAACAGGCCTTGCTCGTGAAGGTCAACGCTGCACAGTCAGATCCATTTGGAGTCAAACATGTGACCATTGTTTGATTGATTTCTCTTTTTGCAGCCTCAGAGAGGGCAGGCATAAAAACCCATTTCTAACCCGCTTCTTTGCTTCTCATGAAGTACTGTGGGTTTCCAGAGCAGGGCAGGGGTCTGATTGAGAAGTAACTGGAGGAATGTATTCTTCATTTGCATGATTAATGCCCTCTCGTCCTGCCACGGAGCCACACTGCTCTATTTTTAGCGTGTCGTGTCAGAAAGGGGCCTGCAGGAATCGCAGTAGGCTGCAATTCACATGATGGATGAAATCATCACAAAGTACAGTCTCTGTTTTTTTCCACACCCACTCTCTTCTTTCTTTCTTTCTTTCTTTCTGTGAAATGCAAATGAGCATTCCTTTTTGTCAATGTGAAAAACGAGACCGCTAGCGCTCGTGATCGTTGGAATGTATCCTTTCAGGTGCTGGATCGCTGTCAAATGTGCTGAAAAAAAAAAAAAAACGGAGCGAGCAGCGGCAAAGGGAGGGAGAGAAAAAATGAGACGAGGAGAAGAGGAACAAAAACAAAAGAGCACAAAAACAGATCTCGACAGAAAAAAGAATTGAGCAAGGGGGAGAGAGAGAGGCTGGGAGGGGGCAGCAGACAGAAGAGGCTTTTGTGTGCAAAACAGCCATTGCTGAATGAGAGAAGGGATTGGGATCAGCTGATGTGATAAAGAAAAAAAAAAAAAGGCGGCTTCTCTGCACACAGCACAAAGGCAGACAGGAGAGAACGTCAGGTTTTGACATGAACCCAACCAGCTGCAGCTGCGGCCAGCCTTTGGCTTTATTACAGTTCGTTCTTTAACTCAAAGCTGCCAACCCAGAGTATTATTGTCAAATGCATTTCCGACAAGTCTCAACTTGACGTGTATTCTGTCTCTACACATTTGCAAGAGGAGATTTCTTGTCCTCCTTCACGTTGGCTCCGCAAGGCTGGCCTGTTTTCCACAGTTTCGATCTGGGAGCAATTAGAGTTGGATGGTTTTCTTGGCTCACAACCACATACAGTACAAATATGAGACTCTCCTCATTTAGCCATGGAAAACATGTTCTCCAGTTAGAGCAGTGTGGTATTCAACATTACACATTGGTTAAGAGAAGGGAAGAAGAAGCACAGAGATGAGGAAAAGGGGGAAAACCGACTGAGTTTGCAGTACGGACTCATAATTCAGTCATCGCCTGCATTATATAACCCTGCCACAGTGAATAATATGCATGCTTTATCCCAAAAGATCAAACAGTGTCTCTGTTTTGTTCTCAATATTTTCTCTCTGCTCTTATATACCCTGGCATGGTGCGCTAATTTCAGGAATATTGTTCTATTTTTATCTTTTATTCTCATTTGGCTCAGTATGATTACTCAGAGGGATATGCCCAGCATATTAGAAGATGTTGCTAAAACACCACCTATGAGCTTGAATCAGCTTTAATTCGAGTGATTAATACAAGCGTTTCAACTTGCGATTCTTTGTTTCACTCCAAACTGTGATTTGGAATAATGCTGTCCATGAAAAAATGTGGTGTGTCTAACATCCTGTCCACATCCAGACTGACTATTTCTCAGAAGAATGTGCTGGAATGAGTCCCGAAACACGTGGTCCGCGCCTCCTCTCATGTTCCCAAACAAAGAGAAATGTTAATAACATACTGCTGACGAAGGGTACAGGGAACATGTGAATCCCCCCCCCCCCCTTTGTTTGTGTGCACATCTGGGATTCAGTAATAGTATGGGTAGAAAAGGCAACGTTTCTCCCCCCAGCTAGCAGGCGGGCAGGAGTGTGTGGGAAGAAAACGATCTGGTGTCATGCTGCATGGAAAGTTGTTGGCCAAGCCAAGCAGGATATGCTGGAATGGGAGGGGGCATTTCTGCACAAGGGAACGTTGAAATCCAGCAGGCAGCCTGCCAAGAGCAAGACAGAGTCTCTGAGTGTATGAGATTATGAGTGTACTTGTGTGTGTGTGTGCGTACGTGTGTGTTATTGAGATATTTTCATAACTGGCACGGTTTCAGGGTGGATAGCTTACAGAAGTTTTGGTAACACCTGCTTCTGGAAAGTTTAGCTGTCTGATCCGCTGAGATTTCAGTATGCCAGATATTGACGGAATGACAGCGTTGTCAGTGAAGGAATGTAGCTGTGAGCCAGCTCTCTTATTCACATACACATGTACCCACACACTGGGCAGGGCAGGAACAAGACAGCATTGTGAGTGGCAGGTTTGAATTATAGATCAGTCATGAGGAGGGCGTTTTTATCCATCTTCCTGTCTCGACAAAGCCCAAAAAAACCCTGTTGTGTTTGGGGAGGAATCTTCTCACGAGGTAATGAGGATCATTACAAAAAAATTATAACACAATGACTAAATTCATAGGCTCAAAATAATTGGGTGTGATATCTGCATGCTGAGTGTAAAGCATGGGAAGTGATGACGGAGTGACTGTAACATTAGTAAAAGAATGCTTGCCCTCATAGCAGCTTGTGAACCCCATGCTTATGTGTCAGTTGCTGCAGAGCGACTAGGAACACCAGCCGCCTTTGTGCTTCCCTATGTGGAGGGAGGTGTGGGTGGTATGTTCTAGTGTGGAATGAGGTTAAATATAGCCATAGGGATGAGAGTATTATGTTTGTGTGAGTGTTCAGGAGCTAAAAACTAGGTACGTCCTATTTAAATCCCCAACACCACCACCACCACCACCACCACTACTACCACCAGCTCTACTGATACTACTCCCCGCCTTAAGGTTAGATATAACACACTCTCACACACAAACATACATGTGGAGTATGACTGTACAAGCTTTAATTACTTCATTATAAGGACCACAGAACTGTCAGCAGTATGTCACAGTCACACCCACGTCACTAAATCTTCATGAGATATCCCCAGGCACACAACAATTCTCAGTGGAAATAAAACCCATCCATAGTCTGAGTGGTCAGTTGGCTGATGACTGTAGGTGCTGCCGTGACGTCTCTGCTCTGTGGTGTCAGATATCAAGAAAGGGCTTAGAAGCCCGTCATCATATATGTCATTCCCGTGGCCTTTAGAGCAGATCTGAAGCACTCAGCTTCAAATAGACACATGGAGTGTACAGGTATTTTAAGAGCTGAGCTGTCTGTCCAGATGCCTCACCTGAGTTATGTTGCCATAGGTGTGTCGCAAAATTTTGAAACTGTTTGGTTGATATAGCATGATATTTTTGAACCTTGGCCAGTGGCCATGTTTACGTGCACAATATTTTCAACCTGCACAGAAACTGATGAACATGTTTATTTGCATACATGTTACACAAAAGGAGAAACATAATGAGCAACTTGAAAGCCCTGTCAGAAAGTAACAAGTAGTTAAAATTAGCTCAGTACATTCGTCATCTGATTGTTTAATCTCCTCACTTGTTCATAACAACTATTAAAGAAATATGACTGCATCTGTAGCACATGTGTGATTACCAAAGACAGGATTTTTTTTCTCCACATTTGCATATGCTGAGAAAAAAACATCTGTTTTGATGATAAATGTCTTAAAATGAAATAAAATATCCTGATGTACATTTATCAAACTTTCCCAAATTTGAGCAACATTTTCGTCAGTAATAACGCTTCTGGTTAGTTGTGTTTTCTGGTTTTTTTTCTGGTAGTAATTTACTGTCTGACAAAAATAAAGGTATTTCTCCATATTAATCTACAGCTGCATATGTTCAGATCATTTGTGAAACATCACCACAAATTCTTCGTTTGGAGAAATGTACAGTTGGCCCTTGACTATTCGCAGTTTTGCTCACGGTTTGAGTATTCGCGGACTGCCAAGCAACTGACACATCACTCAAATTCAGCCAATAGCTGTCCTTCTTCCTGCTGATTGGTAGAGATGCCCCTTTTTCCTCATTCGTGCACAAGTTGTCAACGAGCCTCTTTTTTTAGTGTGCTTTAAATTCCAGTTAAGCTCTATGATGCCACTCAAACGCTGTGCGTCTTCTCTGGCTAAGCGATAGAAAACGCTGTATGTCTCTTCTGAAGAAATAAGACTTTCTTCTGAAGAAACGACAGTTGTGGCTAGCATAGCGGGTGCAGCTAGCATTGAGCTACCATAGCATATTAGCTCAGGATAGGAATTGAGCGTGCTTAGTTATACACACCCGAAGACTCCGATCTCATAGCTGGAGTCGACCGGTCATAGACGAGCATCGTGCAAAACATGAACAAACAAATAAAACAAATCAAAAGAAACAATTTGACTCTGAGAACTCCGCGTCGTCGCCCTCAAGGAAGCGCCATCTTGGAGACGTCACGTTCAATGCAAAAGGACATGACGCGTACCAATATCCTTTTGGTATCATTTGTTAAGCATGCTACAGAACAAAATCTCACACACAAACATTGTAAACATTAACTTAGGTACTGTACTGGAATAATCATTGAAAAAGACTTTAAAATGAGTGCTTTACAACAGTATATGCTGCATAATGTTTATATTTTATCATCAATAAATATAACAGTAAAAATGGAAAAGTTTTTCTTAATCATTACTAGATTTTACTACATTAATACTGTATTAATGAGTAAGACTGTATAGAATGTGCTTAAGAAGCATATTTTAGCGCATGTAATAGATACACAGTATTTTACTTCCGGTTGCTCATTCGCGCATGTAATATGATACATGGGGTTTTACTTCTGGGTACAGAACTCGCGGATTATCTTCATTCGCGGGAGGGGCCGGAACCGAACCCCTGCGAATACTGAGGGCCTACTGTAGCTCCTTTCTAGAAAGGAAGAACAAGCAGAGTTGAATTTCATCTAAAGTAATTCTGAATGTGTTCTACAAAAATGTGATGTGTATAAACATTTTGTTTGACTCAACTGCCCTGAGATTATAGTCTAAGTGAATTTGAGTCAACTTTCTCCTGTTTTCTCACTACTAATGAAAAAAAAAATGCTGGAGTATTTGTTTCAATTATGCCAGTCTCAGCAAATTGTATTCTAAATGTCCTTACAGAGCAGTAGTCACGAAGATGGATTTATGTGTCACAAATCCATCCACAATATTTATATATTTTTCCAACAATTATGCTCTGATATGCCTTCCAACAGACTTCGGTCAACACGCACCTTCATAGACAGACAGTCCATGTGTGAAAATTGTAAAAGGTATCAGATTTAAATACTTAACCGATAATCAATTATCTTTATGAATGGGTTGTTTACTTTATATAACAAGCATTCAACTCTCTTGATGTGATCGCATTTCTTTCCCAATTTCTACTGGGATGGACCCTGCTTTATTTTATCTCGCATGTAAAGAATCTTTGTTTCTTTTGTGCCACCAATCATATTATTAGCGCATTATCGGTTTAAATGTAACCTTAGTTATTATTGTGAAGGCATCTGGCAGAGACAGAGTTCTGTCTAAAATTGTTATCATACTTATTATCAGAAATGTGTATGAAAGGTGTCTCCGTGCACATATTCAGAAATGCACAGGCTCTGTGTCATTACCCAAGGTCCTTGGTGAGTGTGGTATATTTAGCTGTTGTAGGCCTGTCAGAGTGGTACAGCATCTGACCTGAGAACGTGGGCTTCGGGGCAGCGTCACATTTCACAAGCGGAGCTTGGACTCACTGGACCACTTCATTTCCCCAGAAGGCGGTGATTTATAGAAGTGGATCAGGTGTCTCAGCGTCTGCTGAAACCATCAGGGAAACTTCATTCGACTTTGAGACTTGTGACCTGAACCAAGGGCGAGGCAGAGGCAGGGGAAACTCGAGACGAGACTCTAGAGCAGAGCTACAGGCAACGCATTGACTAAACAGAAGGGTGGGTGGTGTTTGCCCCTGGCTTTGACATGAGGAATCTGTAATTTACCCTTTTCACACACATCGTCACACATATACACAATGTTTATTAGCATTATGTTGCTTTGATGACATCAAATGTCTTTTAGTGTCAAGACGTTTTACGATCTTAAACTGTTTTTTTTTTTTTTTTTTTTTTTTTACAATTGAAGTCTTTCTCTCTGAATGTACAAAATGTTCTGGATAGTCACAGATCTGCTCCTTTCTCGCTCACTGCAGCATTTGGCAGTCAGATGCTTTGGAAGAATATCTCACCTGGCTAAAGCTAGCTGAGTTTTGACAGCAGCTCATGGAAAGAGAGACAGAGACATAGAGTGGGGGGGAAGTGGGGGAGATCTGGGTTCCTGGAAACATCCTGTCGTGTTCTAACAGGAAAAACTGTCTGTCTGCCAGCTCAGCAGCCCTCATGAGTCTGAGTTCAGACACACACACACACACACACACACACACACACACATACACACACACACTCACTGTGCATCATAAACTGTACACTTTCCAACTACTGTATTCCTGCTAAATAAGAATAATAAAAATAATACAATGATATTCATCAACCAGAATATGTATATACTGAACATGTTTGAATCATGGCTGTTAAAATATCAAAAAATGACTCGTATATGTAAAAATGAGTAATGCTCCATCGTCACTCACTTCCCGAACGGCCTAATCCTACTTGGGTTGTCGGGGGACTGGAGCCGATCTCAGCTGACATGGGGTGAAGGCAGGGTACACCCTGAACAGCTCACTAGACTATTACACATTGATCATCAACCACAATGATCATTGCAATACAAACACACATTGCCTGACTGAGCGTTGCCTTCGCAGCGGATCACTTGACTTATGTGTTGATGAAGAGCACAGCCAGCTGTGAGAACTAATGTGAATTGCAGAAATGATGCTCTTTTATAGTAAATATTTGAAGTACAATTTAATGATCCCAACTGCTTTATCTTTTGTTCGGGTTTCGGGGAGGCTAGAGCCCATCCTAGCCGACTTTGGGAGAAGGCAGGACACACCCTGATCACAAAAATATTGAATGTTCAATACAGACACATTGACATTCACTCCTCGGCACAGTCAATAAAATGTGTGTCTTTAGACTGTGAGAGGAAACTGGAGCACCCAGAGGAAACCCACACAAGCATGATGAGAACATGCAAGCACCACAGAGAAACCCCCGTTAAACCCAGGATCTTTACAAATGTTTTTTTTTCTTTTTTCTTTTAAATCTGACATTATTGTATACTTTCAGTTTAACAACCTTAGCTCATTTTCTACGAATTAAAATTAGTAGAAATGTTCGGTTTTGTTTCACAAACCTGTTATGAAGAAATTTCCGACCCATTACCTAGAAGGGGACAGCCTAATGGATACTGAAGCAGCTCAGGGATCGCTAGGTCACCGGATTTATTACCAAACCAGCAGGAAAAATGTGTGCCGGTGGGAAGAATGTGAGCCGCACTTTCCCTTCTTCCACCTTCATGATTGAAGTGCGCTTGAGCAAGGTGCGTAAGTCCCCAACTGCTCTCTGGGTACCATAATGAGTGTGTGTGTGTGTGTGTGTTTGTGTGTGTGTGTGTGTGTGTGTGTGTGTGTGTGGGGTCACTGTTTACATGAGTGTAGATGGGTTAAATGCAGAGGTAATAATCTCCCTGAAGGATTAATACAGTATTGGAAAAAAAAAAAAATCTAATAAAAAAGCAATATTTAACTATAATTAAACTATGAGCTATATGTAAACTTTCAGTGGCAGTTTCTTATTGTAGTCGCTTGTAAATTATCCCAATTGAGATAAAGTTTGTGTTAGCACTATTACCAAAATTTATGGCTGATATAAAGGTAGATAATTTCTTTAACTGTACAGAATCAAGCAGGCACATTCTACCCATTCATTTCGTGGAGTTGAAATTATATACCGATTAAAGTTATAGATAGTATGCTGTTCATCTGCACTATTAAAACTGTTCATGATGACTTGTCATTTGTCTTGTGTGTGAGAAAAAAAGCTTGATTTAATACAAAACAAAACACAACCGGTGATGATGTCATTTCCAGCAGAACTGAAAGGGGAAGTGGGAGGAATCTCGCAATGTTGTTAAACTCCCATCCTGTGATTGATCAGTTTGTGTGTGTGTGTGTGTGTGTGTGTGTGTGTGTGCACTTACATTCTCTAGCCTGTGTCTGCATGCAAGAAGGGAAAATTTATTGTTGCGCCGATACTCACACTCCCCCTCACTCCCCCTCCTTTCTGTGGTATTTATTTATGTAATCAGTTCCCATGAATGGGATGATTCCTATTTCTTCTTCTCCTTTTTTTTGCCTGTACATGAATGTACTTTTGTTTAAACAGGTACTATATTCAAATAACTAAAATAAAAGTGGTTACACCTAACTTTTGTTGGGTTGTTCAACATGATTGAACTTGTCAGTTGGATCAAATCAAAAGTATCCACATATTGATGCATTTATAAAAACGCATTCTGATATTTCCTTGAATTTCCTCTTGTGTTTAATAGCACGGTTTCTTCTATTACTTTAATAAAATTGTAAAAATATAAAATAATGTGGATTTTACAAAAAGAAATTGTTATTGTAGTTGTGGCAGTGGTGGTCTAGTGGATAGGGCGCAGGATCGCTGATCCTAAGGTTGGGGGCTCGAGTCCCCACAAGGTCTCTCCCCCCCCCCCCCCCCCCCCCCGGTGCAGCTAACTGGGTTATCAAAGTCGGGCCATGTCTCCCACTGTCTCTGGTGAGAGGTTCATGTAAAAGAACCATTGCTGACTTTGGTAAAGAGGAGCTGCAAAGCCGTCAGCGTGTTTCTGTCCCTTGCTAAAGGGTTGTGTCAGGAAGGGCATCCGACATAAAAACCCATGCCAAATCAAAATGTGCGAATCAGATGATTCACTGTGGCGACTCTCGAGAAAAGGGAAAAAGCCGAAAAGAGAAGAAGAAATTGTTATTGTGGTTAAACCCTATGTAAATAAAAACAAGCAAAAAAAAGTAAACAAAGGCATTTATTTATTCATTGAGTTTTGGAACCACTTAATCCTAATTAGGGTTGCAGGGAGGCTGGCACCCATCTTAGCTGACTCTGGGTAAGGACAGAGTACACCCTGGACAGCTCGCCAGGCAGAAACACACAGACAGTTACACAGCCTACACTTGACGAAAGTTCGCAATGGTTCTTTTGCACACTCTCAATACAGACAGTGATAATACAGTTCGCCGCACTGGAACTACAGCAACGACAACTCATTGATAGTGGGGCTTGAACTCCCAACATTGGGATCAATAATCCAGCACTCGACCACTGGGCCACTACTGCCCCCCTAATGCTATACTACATGTTGAATAAGGCAGCTCCGTTGGATTATAATTTTGCAGTACTGCAATTCCTTCTGATTTTGTAGAGTATATAAGCATTACCTCCCCACTCTTTCTGCCATGTATAACTGACACCATAATCAACAGAGAGAACGACTTCTTTATTGGACGGCTGTGATTTTCAGAGTGAAAATGTGGTTGCCAAGATGATGTCACTTACCCAAGATGTAAACAGAACACGTAGCCTTCTGCCACCATTACTATAATGAAAAAGAGGGAGGAGCGGCCTCAACTTCTCATTATGACTTTCTGAAGCTACAAAGAGGATTAATGTTGGAAATCCAGGGCTTTTTATGATGAAATGTTTGAGGAGAGAATGTAGGACAGGAGAGAGAGAGAGAGAGAGAGAGAGAGAGAGTATGGCAGGCAGATCTTTTTTATTCCAGGCCTCTGATTTCTGGGCCTTGCTATCCTCTTCCAGAAATTTAGAAGTTTAACTTTACCTCAACGAATGTTGGATCAATAACCATATTACTTTGACTTGAATCTGTCCAGTGTATTTAGTGATGAGAGAGGATTATTGTATTGTAGTAGAGCATACGCTACATTCACATGGCAATGTTAAGTGTATTATTAAAGTTCCATTTTAGTCACATAATTGTTTACACAGCAGTAGAAAATGTTTCCAACGTGATTTGTCTTCACATACCCTTATACTGTGCATAAAAGACTTCACAGCTACAGCTTAGCGAGCGATATTATAAACTCCATTAATTGGATAGGTTCGAGACTGTATTTCCCATTTACCGAGCAGCAACGTTCACATGACTCTCGCCACTTGAAGAGCAAGTGGTGGCATGACTTAAACACAAATTCACAAGAACAGACTATTAGTATACGTACTCGGTAAGGAAAATATAATCCGACCCTTATACGAGGATCATGTCATACATTTATCTTGACTAATGATGTAACATAATATGAAAACACGTGGTAATGTCCTCTAAACAGATAAATATGAATACATGGAATATTATTATTTAGGTTTCTTTATTTATTTGTTTTTGACGCTCAAAAAAGGTCTATAATGCACCTCGCATAAAATTGGGATGTGCAACAAAACCAAACCAAAACAAACAAAAACATTTACATGAAAAGGTTTACATTTAGAATGAAGAACATAAATGAAAACAGTGCTGTATCTGTAAGTGAGCGCTCGGTATGATGCTCGTGGGCATGAGAAACTATTGCATGCAGGCACAAAAAAGTAATAACTGCACAGAAATAATAATAATGCTGTTCCACTCACTTTTTGGCTGCGACCAATTAAGATGTTTGCAGTGTTTTCAGGAGCATACTGAAATGGTTCATAATTAAATAATAAAAACCTCCCACTTTAGGCCATGCCTGCCTCTGGTTTAAATTTGAGGACTAATAGCTGAAGCACCAAACATATACAGATTCTGGACTAGGAGCAGAACCGAAAGATCTGGACAATTTATTTATAAATTCTTTTAAAGTTTGCCTCTTCAGGTTCATTATAAAACGTGAACACAGGCTTGTTAACAGTAGTAGTGGGAGTAAAATGGCCCTCTAATGTGTCGCTAAGGTCCATAACTCTAAAAACAGCTACAGGGTCCTTCACCAGCAGAAGGATGTGCAGCCATGACAACCGAAGTGTTTTGCACACAGACATTGAAATCCTAACACCAGCTCTGCCTATTATCAACATGATGCCAGGTAACACACTTCACATCAGGCATACACTTGCACATATAAATAACAACTGATTTATTGAAAGTACCAGAAGAATGAAGTGACAGCTAAATTACATACTTGTATGTGCTTCATATATTAATACCAACTCCTTTTTCAATTCTGTTAAAAAAGGGGAGCATAGAAAGCAGTGGTTTAGTAATCAGAGCAGCACAGCTATTATCTATTCCATATATAAGCTCTTTTAGTTTGTGTGTTTATTTGTTCTTTCTGTTTATTTCATTCTTTATTTTATTTCTTTCTCTGTACTAAGTACTGCATGGAGAGATAGAGAATAGACTGCCTCTTTATGTTTCCAGGTCTAATAAGTATGTCTCATGGATGTCTCTCACACACACACACACACACACACACGTACACACGTAAACACACACACACGTATATACACACAGACACACACACACACACACACACACACATATACATACATACATACACGCACACAGACACACACACACACACACACACACGTATACACACACACACACACACACACACACACACATATACATACATACATACACACACACACACACACACACACACACACACACACACACATACGCACATACACGCACACAGACACACACACACACACACACACACACACACACACACGTATACACACACACACACACACACACACACACACACACACACACACACATACATGCACACAGACACACACATGCACGCTACAGCACACACACACACACACACACACGTATATATACACACACACACACACACACACACACACACACATATACATACATACATACATACACACACACACACACACACACACACACACACACACACACACATACATGCCCACACACACACACACACACACACACACACACACACACACACACACACACACACACAGCAAATCCTAAGCTTCCAGTACCGGCTGCCGTTGAAGCAAACAGCTTCCCAAAGGTGTCACAGAAGCTCCTTCACTCCCAGTATAAATAATCATAGCGACAAGTAAAGGCACACACACAGACAGTGCTCCCAGTGCCTAAAACATCCCCAACACCCGAGAAAAAACTCCATCTCTCAGAGAGCGCTTTAGAGAGACCTCCAAAAGCTACAAATTGTGCAGGCCTCCAGCAGAACAGATTAGCCAACACTAACCGTCAATTTCAGCCATCTATTTTACCATCTGTCTTCCTGATTTTGTTTCTACATACGCTCATTCTTAATCTATTTCTCCACATGTCAGTTGTGATAGTATCTTGGTGTGAAAAGTCAGATTTAGTCAAATATTGATTTTTATCTCTAGGCTCAGGGCACATTTGAAGGATACACCATGTAGGCCATGGTGATAGAACGAAGCCGCGTGTTCAGAAATGGAGTACAAATGCATCATTAATAGGTTTATGAAGACCTTTTGATCCTCACAGATGTCTTGTCACAAGGAAGGCATGTGAAGGTTCTTCAATCTCATGATTGCGATGCAAGAATATAATAAGAGACAAGAGTTTCCCCCTCATGTTGTAATATTAACTGCTGCTATCTGGAGAGTCCTGTGTGGATATTAATAAACTCCTCTCAACTAGCCATCTGTAAATCAGCTCCCTGTCATGTCCTCTCAGATTGGATTGGACCACATTGGGAGAACCTGCATTGATAATATTTATTTTATAAGCACAGAAGTTACTATTTCATTTTCTGGTAGACTCAGGTTTTTTTTTCTGTTTTCCAGGATAAACATTTTTGGCATATATTAAATAAATTATGTTACAAAAAATACCATCGCCGAGCTTCCACTCGGGCCTTTGTTAGAGCACCATACTTAAGAAATCATTGACTTGATTTTGGATGGCTTCTATGTCCGTCGCTCCAGTATCCTCATGCACCATGATGCTGATTGACTGTTATGCATCATGATGTTGTATGACTGTTATGCATCACGATACTGATTGGCTATTTGCTCTTTGGCAGAAATTTGACATGTACCAGCATTCAGGAATGTATTGAAAGACAGGTTTTATTTTTGCAAGGTTTCTTGTTTGTACTGAAACAGCATCCAAATGACTACAAATTAAATTTATTAAATATATTTTTAGTCATGCTTCTGCACATTTATACTTTCAAAACATCAACAGGATAATTATCTCATTATAAGTGGGGGGAAAACAGCGGTGATGCATTATAACAGCAGCTCTGACAGCAATGCCAGCTGTAAATCAAATTGCATATTTATATTAAAGTTATCCTTCTAACCTGTCATTATTCTTTAGTAACAGATCATTCATAGGGAGGAGCATAGCACATGGTCCATCCTAACCAGTACTTATATGTGGGACTTATGGGGGGTTTAAATGGGTGGAAAGTGGGCCCATCATATGATAGTGCGTGGGTTCCACAGTGGGCCCATGTCAACTGCTCCCATTCACCTTCACAAACACCACACAGAAAGGCCATATCCCAGGACTTGAATCCAGGACTTTTTATGAGGTGGTTGTACTACCCTAAGTATGGTATAATTCATTATTACAATAAACTTTTCAGCTGTTGGTAAAATTTTTTTGAATAGTTTAATTGTGGAATAACACTTTGGGGTTAACTTTGGGATTCTAATGGTGACTTTCCTTCAAATCATCCAGCCACTATATCACCATGCAGGCAGTGGTGGCCTGGTGGTAAAGGTGCTTGATCACTGATCCTAAGGTTGAAGGTTCAAGCTCCACTCTCAATGGGTTGTCACTGTCCCCCCCAGTGCAGCAGGGTTATCAAAGGCCGGCCATGTCTCTCACTGTCTTGGTGAGAGGTTCATGTAAAGGAGCCATTGCTGACTTTCGACAAAAGTAGGCTGCATAACCGTCAGTGTGTTTCCACCCTGCGATGGCCTAGTGAGCTGTCCAGGATGTACTCTGCCTTCGCCCGCAGTCAGGTGGGATGGACGCCAGCCTCCCTTTGACCCTAATTGGGATTAAGCGGTTACACAAATTGAATGAAAGAATATATCACCATAAAAAATCATGTGTTATTATTTATTAATAATTAATTATTATATTTATTATAATATCAACTTATTATAACAGATTATAATTATTTACGTAACTAGGTCATAGAAATATTCTGATTACGGTTGTTGGTTTTTTTTAGGATTTGTGTCTGAATACATTATAATATATCTTTTTTAATAGTAGAAGGCCAGTCAATTGCCAAATAGCAACATAGAGATAATAAGCATGGTCGCAATACTGAACCTTGAGGTAAACCCCAACAAATGCTCAATTTTTTTGTATTAAGAAATTGAACATATGTCAAATGCAAGATTCTGGAAAGAGTTATAATATTTTTGTTATCCGTAATTATTATGTAACGCCATTCACCTTTGTTGTATAAGGCAAAAACAGCATGTCACAGAAAAAGAATTCATTCAAATTCAGTATTCTATAATGGAAATGTAATGAGTGTCATGTATTCACTCTCTTGATTTTGGGAGTTTTGCTCTCAATCCTATATACATCCATTACAGCATAATATAACTAAATAAAGGTTTTAATCTGAGTGTGGATGGCGTATAAGGTTTTTGCCTTTAAATCATTGTACTGCGACCTGAAGTTGAAGTCTGACTGTAATTTCTCACTGATGATGCAGCTGAAGAGGATGCTGCAGAATGATGTATTTCTAGAAGACACAACAGATCATAGGTTACCAAGTGTCGATGGCATGAATCAGGTGACTCTGTGACTCTTTGGCCTCAGGCTTATCGTTATCTTCATGCTTCATCAGAGCTAGAGCCACCTTCCTCCAGCTTCTGATAAGAGCTGTCACATTGGGCCAAAAGTGCTGAACGTCCTGCTGCCTTCAAATAAGCTAATCTTATCTCAGTCTTACTACAGGTATTAAAAACACATATACATACTCTGCTGTGTACACATACACCAACACACACACACACACACACACACACACACGTACACACATACACACAGACATACACCAACACACACACACACACACACACACACACACACACACACACATGTTGTATTGTACAGACAATCTTAGCAAATAATATGATGATAAAAATGCTTTTGATAAACAAGTTGACAATCCTTTGAGGTGAAAGACATTTTGAAGTGGAAGCATTTTAAGCAATGAAATTTTTTAAAATTCAATTTATTTATTGAATAGTCTCAAGAATTCTTGAAAACACGCTTTAATTCTGATACACTTTCCTGTGTGTGTATGTATGTATGTATGGTTCTCTCTCTCTCTCTCTCTCTCTCTCTCTCTCTCTCTCTCTCTCTCTCTCTCTCTCTCTCTCCCCATCCTAAAGTTTGTGTCCTACTTTCAGGGCTCTTTGAAAAACAGTAGTTGGAGCATATCGGATGAAAGATAGCAAGAGATGTGAAGAGAGAAAGAGGGAGAGGGAGGGAGAGGAGAGCAGAGAAAGAGAGGCCAGTGAAATCGTGTGAAGGCTTGCCTCCTTTATCTCTCAGCCCGAGACGCCCAACTTTAAAAAGACACACCAACCTCTCATGAGACCAAAAGCATCCTTTGGCTTTAATGATCAGCCATCCATGTAAATAGTAGGACACAACCCTTCCATATCAGCAGACCACTTAAATGAAAGAGAAAAATGTTCCCTCTTCTGTTTTCCATTTTCTGTTTTTATGGTCTGCAAAGTCTAGGACTGCAATAGCAATCTATGATCCATATGGCTGGAAAAATTTCATCAGCCAAACACACTAGGGCACTTAGAAGAAAGTCCAGTGATTCATTCAGTGAGAGTCTAGCATGTATGTAACTGAAATATCATGAGCCACATGGCCCATATTTGCTCTGTTCCCAAAATATATGGAAAGAATTTCTGGGGCATTTAAAGCCCTTGACTAGAGCATGACTCCTCTGCACTAAAAATAAGGTCAAAACTAAAAAGGACATTAAATTATGGGTGCTAATGATTTCCACTGGCGCGCGCGCGCGCGCGCGTGTGTGTGTGTGTGTGTGTGTGTGTGTGTGTGTGTGTTATTAGGTGTCTGAAGGGCACAGTGGTGCTGAATGTAGAGCAGGTCTATTTTGAGTGCTAGTGTTAGGGTCCAGTCTGCTCTGCATCCCAGGTGTCACGGCAGCAGGAAAGCTCATACATCCCATTTAGATCAGACTCCTGCAAAGAGAGTTGTGTGTGTGTGTGTGTGTGTGAGAAAGAGAGAGAGAGAGAGAGAGAGAGAGAGAGAGTGAGAGAGAGCGAGAGAGAGAGAGACAGTGAGAGAGAGAAAGAGAGAGAGAGAGAGAGAGCTTTCTCATGGTTTTAGAACGAAGGTGAGAGAGGATTTGGACCTGGCCAGATAATCCAACATCGTAAGCCATGTAGCAGACTTTGTACATGTGTGCATAGATTTCATACATCTCTGTTTATATTATGTGCATTTCTGTACTTTTTGTGTTAAAGTACTGAATTATTTACTAAAAAGCTTTTTGGTGACAAATTAGATAATGTACAGTAATCTGAATATAATTGGTTGCTTGCCCAGAGTTGGGTGAGATGGCCACCAGCCTCCGTATGACTCTAATAAGGATTAAGTGGTTCAGAAAAGTGAATAATTCATCGAACATAATAAAAAAACATATCGTAAAGCGAGCTAGCTTGGTACCTAACTTGGCTAGTAATTTTAATTAGAACAGCAATTAGCTTTCAAATAACCTATTATACAATATACTGACTAGATTCATATAAGTCCATTTACAAGTGAATAACTTGGCTACCAAATATCAAATATGAGCATTAAATACTGTTTACACAAGCAACGTAACTGGATAATATTGTCATAGTGCTCTCTTTAAAACACTAATTTATTTGAAGATTTGAAAAGGCTAATAGTGATGGTACATGTTTGGATGTAGCAAGTTTGTCATTGGCTGATCAATCAAAACTATTGTGGAAACATGGATGTCTGTCACTCAGCAAAAAGATAACCATTCTCCAATTCGTTCTTTGTCCAGCACAGACACACATAGCCTACTAACCATCGTTGAGAGCTTTGGGCTGGATGGCAGCAAACCATGTGACCATGTTATTAAGCTATGCCCAGCTGGTGTGAACTCACTGGCACAGATATAAAGCCTCAGTGATGGGGTCACGATCCTGCTGTAAATAGCTTGGCCTGCCACAACCAGGACCCGCCCGTTCTCAATCCAGGCTTAACATAAACCCTCACACACTGGAGAGCCAAAAGAAGAGAGAGATAGATAGATAAGAGAGAGAGAGAGAGCGAGAGAGATTAAACATAAGCACGTAAACTGTTAAAGATATATGAATAGCTTAAAAATTCTCTCTGTGAGTTCCTCTGCATTTCTATTATGAGTCTAAAGCACAAGCACTATAACTCATTATGTTTGTCACTTGTGTGTATGTAATAGTTTTATAAGTCATGTGTGTAGTTCCTGAGGAACTGTCATGTAAACATTGGAGGAGGACTCGAAATGAGGCGTACTAGTGTGTGCACAACACAACCATGTCCTTTAAAAGCGGGAACTATAATTGGCTCTTTTTTACTTTTTGGAGCTTTTTGCCCTTGACTTATGAGCTTAACAAGCAATTTCTGTTTGTACAGGCCAGAATCTTGCTTCACTAAACATTAAGCTGGTACCATTTCCAATAACTATGATGTATGCATAAATGGCATTAATAATTACTATCACATTCTCTGGAGCACCTGATTTATTTATTTATTTATTTATTTCTTTATTTATTTCTTTATTATTTTAGTAATTAAAAACACACACACACACACACACATGCTTTAGAATGTTGAAGGCTCCAGTCATATTTTTCATCGAAGATCCAGTTGTATTAAAAAACAAATAAAATTGAGGTCATTAGTGGTGGTAAGTAATCAAGAATGTTTGCCTTTGGTTCACAGAAAAAGTTCAGTGGTCATCTGCATTGCCAATCAAATGACCTCATTCTGTAAAAGTATGTGGTTTTTGGCTGCAATTATTACCAAAACACATCAGACTCTCCAGTAAATTCTGGAGGTCTGGCTTGCAAGACTGTCTTCCATAGAACGACCAATTTTCTGGTGCACTTTTGCTTTTATACTTCGGAACCCAAGGAGCAGAATGATTCCAAATTATGTGGAGGAAATAATTCATTCTGAATGTCCAAGATGGACTGAATACTGTTGCGTTATAAACAGCAAATACTTAATTTGTTCATCCTCATCATTTTCTGTAACCGCTTAATCTTAATTAGGGTCATGCGGAGGCTGGCACCCATCTCAGCCGACTCCGGGCGAGGGCAGAGTAGGCCCTCTCAGGGCAAAAACAAGATGACGGTTTTTTGCAGCTACTCTTGTCGAAGGTCAGCAATGGTTCTTTTACATGAACTTCACACCATAGACAGGGAGAGACATGGCCGGCCTTTGATAACCCTGTTAGCTGCACTGAGGGGGTGGGGAGGGGGGTGGGGGTGGGAGGGTGGGGGAGGGGGAGGGGGTGGGGGAGTGGGGGACAGTGACAACCAGTGGTGAGTGGGGCTTGAACCCCCAACCTTAGGATCACTGATCCAGCACCTTAGCACTAGGCCACCACTGCCCAATTAATTTGTATTATAGCTTACTGCAATTACAGGAAGATTATAGAGATGATTTTGGGTAAGACTGCCTGCCATTACCTGCTAGACATTAAACATGACTCCACGTAGAGCAAATAAAACCAGTTTCTGTTTTTCATGTGATGCCTGTATATGTTGCACAATTGTACTCTTCAGTCTTCCCTCATTGGTGTCACTCAGATAAAGCAAGCCACTGCAGTGTCACCATAGCCGTTGCAACATGTGTCTGCCAGTTTGAGAGGGGAACAGTATCTCCTACGGTTGCCTTGTTTGAACTGTACACTCGCTGAAACTGATCCCAGGCCACTTTTGGTCGTTCAGCCCTTAGCAGTTCAGATTACACGAGATATATCAGGAACCCATCTCTCTGTCAGTTATTCTAAGAAGAAAATCAGTATGCTATCTGCAGTATGTGGTCTTTCTTTCCAAGCTGAGTGGTGTAATTACTGTGCCATGATGATCTCAGTCTTGCATGTGCGAGAGCTCTCTGATGCCCTGCCAGCTAGTTTTCCTGGAACAAAGCATATCTATAGGAAGGAACACCCGGCTTATCCAAGAATGGAGTGTGTCTGGTGATGTGGGGTTTGTTTTGGCTGGGTGCAGTGAAATGTTTTTGTGTGAGAATGAGAGAGAAAGAGGTTATGGTTAGATCATGGCTAGACAATAACATACAGAAAGAGGAAGGGTTTTTTTGAAACAACAAAAAAATTGCAGGGATGGCACAAAAGAAGAGAGAGAGAGAGAGAGAGAGAGAGAGAGAGAGAGAGAGAGAGAGAGAGAGAAAGCAGCATGATGAATGTGTTTGCTGGCACGGGCTGGAATGGCTGGCAGTGCTGGCACTAAAGGACTTGAGACTTGACTGGAGATGTGATTGCACCAAGCCCAAACTGCCGTCAGACTGCCTCAGTATCCTGCTACATAAAAGAGAAAACCAAGCATTAGAGATTCTGTGTCAAGCTGGGAGCTGCTGCTATCAAAAGCCCAAAACAAAAGGATCAATGTGAGCACTCAAACTCTTTTTATCACCACGGTGAATCACACAATGCAGAAATTTCTGTCCAGTCATTAAAGATGTTAATGATAAGCCACTAATTCAAAAATAAAAATTGATCTCTTTGTACAGCTGAAGCAGTAGCAGCTCAATGAACAAATAATTACTGCAAGTAAGCACAAAGGTGTGAAGACCTTTTTTATGTGTGTTTACTCTATAGCATCCAACATACTTCACTGTTGCGTTTCAACGCCACACGTTTAGCATTTGTGCTGCATTATTCACTGTTTCTTAACTTGAAACTTTCAGTATAAATGTGTTTTTATATGCTACAAATGTTGAAGTGCTTGATTTCCACTAATGGCACTTGACAGGTACCCTTAAACTTACACTTTTATCTCATTTATACCACTGGAGTACTGGGGTTTGAACCCGGTACCTCCTGCCAGCAACCAGAGCCTTAACTACTGAGTCACTGTGACCTTTGGCTCCATCAATACATTGCAAATTAATGCTCTGTGAAAGTATATTCCTACTGAGTTATTGCTAGTTTGAGCGTTGTCCAACCATGTCACATTGTGCTCTCTGTCAACTGGCATCCTTCGTATCATCTGTGTAATGTAAACAAATGACTCTTGTTCACAAAATGGGAAATCAATCCCATAATACAATCTGAGGTCAATTCCTAAGCATTATACGATACAAAGTCTCAGGCAGTTACTCAAACAACGGTTACTATACAATTTATTATTTTGTGTGGTCTCTAACCTCAAATTTATTTATATTTTAAAATCAAATAGATAAATTGAAGTAAAATATAAAGAACATTGAACTAGCCCAGTACTTCTGAAATAGTGGGGGGCGCGATATGATATGGGGGGGGGGGGGGTGTGTGATGCCTGGGGGAGTGCGTATGACCCTGGGGAACATGCTTTTATGGAATAGTGTCCGGATAATTAAGTGTAATTGCACCTCCACTCCACTGGTTGGCAGTGACGCGCTCATTGTTGCGCTATGATATAGCGTTTTTTCGCAACGGGCAAACGATATGAAATGCAGTAAACAACCCCTCAAGAAACAACACGGAAAATTTTCCAACAGGAACCAAGAGCAAGGTGGAGAGAGACGGAAATATTAAGACATAAAAGTTGAATGAGTTTAAATAAGGATGTATTTTTTAATTTCAGGCACAACTCTTTTTTGTTTTTAATGTTAATGAAGATACAATGTTATGCAGATGTGTCCTCATAAAAATTTTATCGACAATACTATTTATAGTCTCTCGCGGGGCGGTGGGTGGGGAGAGGGGCATGAAATGTTTTTTTCTTCCTAGAGGGGGCGCCACAGAAAGTAATTGAGAAGCACTGTACTAACCAATATGTATGAGAAGAGATAAACAGGCTAGCTAGACTACAAAAGTCCATCCATGAGCTCGCAACTGGAAAAAGTGAAGGGTTTTGGTCATGCTCATAGACATCGTAAAAAATTATCCCTTGCACACTCGATCATCCAGGGCAACGCACCAGGGTGACGTGGCAGAGGCAGGCCTCGACATACATAGATCGATGACATCAAGAGATGGATTGGCAACAGTGCTACTGAAGCAGGCAAAATAGCTGAGGAGAGGCAGGAATGCAGAAGAAGTGAAATCGCTGCATTGGACCCACGGCCTAACTTGGTTTTGGTTTGAGAGAGAGAGAGAGAGAGAGAGAGAGAATTAACATAAACATGCAAACTGTTTAAGATATATGAATGGCTTAAAGACTCTCCAGTGCCTATTGATTCCTCTGCATTATTATTATGAAATATTCATTCTTGTAAGCATAAAATTATTGTGCATACACAACAGCACACTCAGACACTCACCGGAAATACACAGGAAACACCGTTTCCGATTTCTATTTGTTTAAATCAAGTTTTTAAGCATTGTAATCATGTTGGGCCTCTTTTGAAGACTAAATGTGGCTGAGAAAAGCTGTGCTTGCTGTACTTTTCTTTCTTCAAACCCCACAAAATATACACTTCCGTCATGGCTCCCTTCACATTATTTGAACATTGTTTTAAATGTTTATTACTCATGCTTTTGTATTGAATGTTTACTTTCTCAGTTATTGCTGCTGAAGGATCACAGTGTTACAGATGCATTGTCGTAAATAAATGAACCCCAATGCACAAATATCATAGGCTGCATTTCACCAAGTGTAAATAATTTACACAAATGTAAATATAAATGCTGTATATGAATCTGCAGTCTTGGCTGGTCAAAATTAGGCACAGCTTCGAGCTTATCCTGTGTATTTAATAGATGACTGTTGACGAGATGAAAAGCAGAGCCTTTTAAAAAAAAGTTTTTCTTTAAAAAGTAGGCCAGATGTAAACATTAAAATATGACTGGACAATTACGAGTGGAGTGTCATGATTTCACTCAGTACTCTGACCAGTTACATTGCACTGATCCAGGTCATGATGAATTAGTTTCGTTTGGCTGGGCGTCCTACAGGGCTTTTTGTCCTCTGTGACTGGCTGTCTGTGTGTGTGAACATGTGGGCTGGCGCAGGTGTTTGGGTAACTCTCCACATCTCCTCAACTTCCACCACACAATGACTGGCTTGTTCAAGGCCCTACCCTCCTTGTGCAGTAGCACCGAACTGGCTTTACAGGCAGTGCAAGTACACACACACATGATGACGAGCCTCTTTTGCCATACTGCTGCAGAAAAAGGAAGTAAAAGAATTCACACACACACACACACACACACACACACACACACACACACACACACACACACACAAGGAAGAAAATCTGTTATCCTATTTTAAAACTCTCTTCAGAGAATTATAGATACATAGTTAGCAAAATGTCACCGTTTCCTCTTTTCAATTTTTTGAAAATAAGTTTTACTAATTTTTTTCAATTTATTAATCAAGACATTTCTACAAATAAAAAAGTGAGTTTTTTTTTTTTTTCAGAAATATACTATTAAAATCTTTACTTGCTTTATATGCCTTCCTCCTTTTCAGCTTTGTATAGTAAGCTTCTGGATTTTACAACAAGGTTATAACCACTAAACGCTTGATTCTTTGTGATGAATCACTGCGTGCGCGCGCACACACACACACACACACACACACACACACACACACACACACACACACACACACACACACACACACACACACTCATTCAGTATCTCAGCAGTACCCCTGTGTGTGCCGAGCACTAATGGAGCATGATGTGGTGCTGATGAGAGAAGGGAGGCAGTTGCAGGTCGCTGACGTTTAACAGAAACATGCCAGAGCTTCAATACAATCCTTAGCACAGTCAGGCATAACCTGGGTGCACACCTGCCTCTAAAAGGAGCCAGTAAATACAGCAAGTTGCCATGGAAACCCAGGTGGAGAGTCGCATCCCGAACACATATGGTGGAGGCAGTTTGAATGCAGATGAGGTGGAACTCCAGCAAGAAAAAAAGACTGTGCTGTTACCACCATGCGGGTCTATTCAGCATTTCCATGACAACCAGGAAGCATGCTTTATAGTGGGTTTCTGTCTCCTGTAGAACCAGCATGGTTGGTGTCGTTTCATGATTCCTGATGAGGTTGTTTTTCTCATAATTCAAAATCATTTGCTGTGACCTATAGTGTGCTTGCAAACCAAGCTGTAGCCTACCAGACATTCAAAAGTACAGCATTTTTGAGATTGCACCTCATATTCTCTTAGCTTTAATTGCATTTTTATCCAGTTATTCCAAGGATGCAAAAATCCTGAGTCCACTACCAGGAGCTGTGTTATTATTGCATCGTTTATCAAAAAGTACTACAAATTTGACAAGTTGCATTTCTCACATGTTTACATCATTCTTCACTGATATAAAAGTGATAGCAGTGGGCAGAATAACACATAACAAGGAGGTGTAGTACTTGTGTAGTACTTTGTGTTTCATAACTATGACTCAACTTGAGTTTATTTTATGAGACTCATAAACTCGATGAATTTTACCAGATGTTTTTCTCTGTCCAGTGTAAATAGTCTACTTAAATACAGTACATACGATTATATGATGTACTTCAAGCTATGTCACATATAGCCTACAACCCTACTAATGCCATTTAGGTGACCAGAGTTCAAGAGACTAGAGCGACGCCCCCTTGGGAAGCTTTTAGTGACATGACTTGTGTAGGGATGTAATACAGTCGTGGATTAGCAGTCAGTGCATAGCCATATGTTACCATTTTAATAAAGCACATATTCCGTGTAGGCAGCACAGTGGCGCGGTGGTTAGAGCGTCTGCCTCACAGCAAGATGGCCTGGGTTTGATTCCCAGACTCAGCCATTTCTGTGTGGAATTTGAAAATTCTCCCTGTGCTTGTGCGGGTTTCTTCCAGGCACTCTGTATTCGTCTCCCACACTTCAAAGAGATGCGCAGTAGGCCAATTGGCTATTCCAAAAAATTTGGCTCTGGGTGTGGTGAGCTGTTCAGGGTGTGCCCAGAGTCGGCTGAGATAGGCGCCAGCCTCCCCACAACTATAATTAGGATTAAGCAGCTTAGAAAATATATTAATTAAAAACTGCAAAATTAATTCACAAACTGTTGGAGTCCATTATGTATCGAATAAAACACAGTAGGCTGGTAAATTCCCTTTTTAATTACATCATGATTTTTATCCATTGTGTAAAATAAGTTTAGCTCTGCGATGGCCTGGCGAGCTGTCCAGGGTGTACCCCGCCCTCAGCCAGCATTGGCTGAGCTGGGCGCCAGCCTCCCCGTGACCTTAATTAGGATTAAGCGGTTCAGAAAATGAATGGATCAAAATAAGTTTATTCCCATAATCTCATCACGAGAATTACTGTAAGAACGTCTGTTATAGAAAATGAATCAAACATTCTGATCAAATAAATTCAAGAAATTAACAGCCCTGTGGTGTAGTTTACTTATTTTTTTCCAGTTAATATTACTTGATTCAAATCTTTGGGTAATTACCAGCTGTAGTAGGTGGATGATGGTGTAGTTCTTTTCATCAGATATTACACAATATTTCGATATGGAAACAGCTGTGTCTTCCATCATTTAATACTTTCTTCATTCAATTCCAATAACATATCCTATAATACACAAAACATATAATAACATTGCCAGATGAATTAAACCAAGAAGATCCATTTTCTTAAATTGGCTAACCTTTATAAAGGACACTACAATTTTAGAAATGTTTAGAAAAATAAAATATATTTCGCTAGATGAAATCGTTTATGTAGTAGAGTACAATTTTTTGAATAACTGATGTTGGGAGACTTAATTTATAACACAGATTTAATTCACTTAATAACTTTGTTTCTCGTTCTATCTGTGATTTCTGTCTGTCTTCCTTTCGGCTTTTTCCCTTTTTTACTCGGGAGTCGCCACAGCGAATCATCTGATTCGCACGTTTGATTTGGCAGAGGTTTTTTTACGTCGGATGCCCTTCCTGTCACAACCCTTTTAGCAAGGGACAGAAACACGCTGATGACTTTGCAGCTACTCTTTACGAAAGTCAGCAATGGTTCTTTTACATGAACCTCTCACCATAGACAGCGAGAGACATGGCCTGCCTTTGATAACCCAGTTAGCCGCACTGGGGGGGACAGTGACAACCCTGTGGAGAGTGGGACTCGAACCCCCAACCTTTGGATCAGCAATCCAGCGCCCTTTACCACTAGACCACCACTGCCCCCTCCTGTGATTTCTGTAAAAAAAAAAAAAAAAAAAAAAACAAAGAAAAAAGTACTTTACTGCATTATCTCTATACATGTCATAGCGCACTCAAAACTCACACTACAATTCCCAGCATGCACTTCACTGATCTCAGTCGTTGACTCACCCATCCCACTAATTATCTGCACTATGTTAGCTTATGTTTATACTGTCTACGAAGTACTGTTTCTGTGTCTCTTTACCGGCGTAAACCAAGAATGTATTTTTTATGCTTTGCTTTCAGTGACTTTTCCCGCCTGTTTATTTTAATTACTGCTTTTCCTGTGTCATTCTGTTTGCCTGGTCAACTGAACTGTGCCAGTTTATTGATTATGATTCTGGCTTGTGTTATTGGACTGTCTTGCCTGTGCTTTATTAAAGACACCATTATATCTGATTCTGCATCTGCCTTCATTCTTCTTGTGATGCAGCGTGACACTACATAGGACATAAATTTTAAAATGAAAAAGTCTGCAAATTTGCACTCAAATGAGATAATAAAATACAATAAATTTAAAATGCCTTTGTTTAATATTCACACCTTCTTGAATAATAAGCATCAACAATTTCAAAATGTTTACATTTTATAAGTGGCATGGATGATGCAATTGATGATAAGATGAAAGTAGTGCTTGGGAGAATACTTAAAATTTTTACACGTGACTAAACATCTGTTATTATTTTGGGTCAATTGTGGCTCATGTTTGGGATAATATTGTAAGGTCGTAAAACCACCCTTGAAAACAAATCCCAAATTATGACACTTGATTCTGCTGCAATGTACAGTCTGATGGACTAAGAGATGTTTATCAGATTTTTAAAAAAAATAAATTAATGAAAAAAAAATTTAAGTAAACACAAAAATACAACATAAAATTTGGTGTTTGTGAGTATGGCAGCTGTAATGAGCCGAGAAATTATTTTCCTCAATTTAATGGAGCCAAACCAGCTTTTAATTATGCATGAGCAAAATATTCTCTCACTGTTGGGAAGCAGCAGTAAAAAGAAAATGGAGAAAACGACATTGGAGAGATGCTTTGATTTGTAGGTTTGTGCTTGACTAGCCATGAACTACGAGCGGATGTGACGGCGAAAAAAAAGGTTTTGTAAAACCCCGAACTGACCCAACGTTTGGAGGGAAAGTGCTTACGTTATGACGTGTGACCTTAACCACATGCTTTCCAGCTTTCTTGTGTTATCAGTCAAGTCTGAACACTACCTTCATTTCAACACCAACTGAAACTGACAGAAAAAACCTTTTGTGGTTGCAGTAGGCTATGGTCAAAGCAGCCATCTCACTGCTACTGTATGTGTTTTTTGTGTACGCGGGCGGTTTCTGAGACGCGGAACTGAAAGTGATACAGCAGAAGTGAAAGTGTGTAAGCCGGGGATTTCGCATTGTCGTTATAGGGGAGTTTTTTCGAAGGTTAGATGGAATGTCATCATACATGTGGCCTTTAGAAAAATGACAGTTTGTGCTCGGTTGTTGCGGTTATGATGATAAAAATTATAAGCGCTGGGAATTTAGTGAATTTGAAAATTTTTTGAATTTCCTTTCCCTTGAACACTGACCAAACTTCTACCGGATGATCGTATTTTGGTTCCATAGTACTGGAGTGAAAAATGCTAAACACAAACCTAATTTTTTTTCCGCTTCCTGTAGGAAAGCGCGCACTACAGTGAGTGCAGAAAGTAATTTTATAGAGAGACTTGGGAATCGTTTGGGATTTAACATTCAAGAGTTACTCTCACTGTTATAGAACGAACCACCATGAGTCATATATCACACTATTTTCTTTACCTTTTTGTTGGCAGGAAATGCAGCTGCTTTATGGTTGTGTAGCTGTAGCCAGTCTTACATCAGCATGAAGAGGCTGCAAACCCACTCAGATATGGATGAGAGCAGCAGAGGAGAAAATAAAATGTGGACAGCAAGATGATTAATATGCGTCCGCACAGGTGGTGCCTTCTAATTTATGCTGATGAATTCTGAGCCAGACAACATGATCTCTAATCAGTTTCTCATCGAACAAATGGTCACTCCGTTAGCAAAAAAAAAAAAAAAAAACAAACAAAAAAAACAATCTCCTTTTCTTGCTTTTGATATAAATAAAAAAATGATGCATGATAAGTATTATGTGAATTATCATAGCATTCATATATATATATATTTTTTTGTATTTGTTTTGTTTTGTCTTTGTCTTGAAATGCAGCAGTTCTCAACCTTAGGCCTCACCACCAATGATTGTTACAAACATTCTGAGGACCATCTTTCTAAATACGCGGAAGAGTAAACAGAGAAAGACACAAAAGAGAAACAGTACACTGATATACTGGGCTGGGCTATAAGTATCTGTTATGGCACGCTCGGCTGTGACGGACAAGATAAAGATTCTATTGACCCTCAGTGAGACACTTGGTCTTACTTTTTCTGGCACAGTATAGTCTCCCATATCAATTTTTCTTTTAATAAAGTGATTCGTTTTATATAATGTTATTGCAGAGTAAATATAGCTGGTTAGCAAGCAGTGGCAAAACACATTTGTCTGATATGTTGTGATTGGTGGCATGATATCCAAACATAAGTGGTTTTAGAGATTATGCAGCTTAATTGGATATAATTTATCCAATTATTACATATAGTTTAGAAATAAATAATTTATAGGAATATAGAAATACTAAAATAACAAGCTGTGGGATTGACTGGTTGAGAATGGCTGTTCTAATGTATTTGCATCTTTTTGTATCCATCTGCGTAGGTTGTCCAAGGCTGAAGCAGCTGAAGTGTGTCTGAAATAGAGTTGGAAACTGGAGCAGGCCTGACCTGCGAGGAATGAAAAAGAAGCTTTGGCAACCCTATCCTCCACATGTGGCTTTAAAAAGCTTGAGCAGAGCTGCCCAAGAGGACCACAGAGCCCCACGGCTGCCAGTAGAGATGATAGGGTAACCTAAAGCCCTCTGGAGAGGTTCCATTTCACCCACATAGTGCAACCTCTTCTCCCCTTGCCATCCCTCGCTGCAGTCGGCGTGGCACAGCTGTAGGAGATGCGCGATCAGGAAAGTGCTGAGTGAGTGTTATTGGAAGAGGCCAAGGGCCCAGGGGATAAAATTAAAACACATTCTGTGATGTTTTGGCAACCCTTCTCTTCGTGACAGGTACAGTTCAGGGACATGTTTTTTTTTTGGAAACACAAGTAGGACGCTTTTGAAACATAATGATCAGCCGTGTCAGAATATCTCATACTTCCCTTGAGACGGCTCATTATAAGAATGTTGTATAAAGGGGGTTTAGTCTGTATTTGGCAACAACATATCAGTGAGAAGGAGGGATTCCATTGTGGCTGAACAGTTTCCTTGGTTACACGGGCCAAAGTAGACCTGCATCCTCTCACAAACTAAAAAAGTGTTCCATGAGAATGGATAGAGATAATGAGAGCGATGTGTTCAGTCAAACAAGTCTATGTTAACATGATAAATCTCAGCTTTTAAAAACAAAGAAGAGTAAAATAAATGAAAGGGGGAAAGTCAACAACAAGTCCGCTTCACAACAAGAAGGTCCTGAGTTTGATTCCCATCTCGGGGATTTCTGTATAGAGCTTGCATGTTGTCCCTGAGCTTGTGTGGGGACGCGGAGGAGACATGCACAGTAGGCTAACTGGCTGTTTTAAATCGCCCCAAGATGAGAATGTGAGTATGAAATGGTTGTACGAGTGTTTTCCCTGCGATGGCCTGGCAAACTCTCTCAGGCATACCACACCCTTGCCTCGAGTCGGCTGAGATAAGCGCCAGCCTCTAATTAGGATTAAGCGGCTTAGAAAATGAATAGATGTTGTTAGTCATAATAACGTTTGTAACATTTTATTATAAACACAAATAAAAAAAGAAGCAAAGCTAAAGAAAGACAAATAAATGAATTTTGTATTACAGGTATGAAATAGAGGTGGCGGGGTAGCATCGAGTCCTGGCTCAACGATGGTGATTTTTTTGATGGTTTGAATGTTCTTGCAGTGCTTGTGTGGGTTTCCTTTGGGTACGCTGGTTTCCGCTCACAATACAAAGACATGCACAATAGGTTAATTGTCTGTTCCAAATTTCCGTGAAGTATAAATGATTGTTTTGTGTGTGTGTGTAGGCTCTGCATTGGTCTGGTGAGCTGTTCAGGGTGTACTCTACCTTTGTCCAGTGTTGGCTGAGATAGGCTCCAGCCTCCACACGGCTTTAGTATGCACAAATGAGTGAGTGAAATACAAAATGAATAAAGTACCATTCATAACTAGCAGGAAGCATCATAAAAGCAATGCATTAAATTCAAATAAGAAAATAAGCAACAGTAATATACACCAACGAATAATTTCAAAGCAGCAGATAAAGTCCATAAACGAGATCACGATAAGCCGTGTTAAACATATGGTGCAAGCTGATTGGTAGTTGTAAGAGTATAGTAATAATGAACAGTGTGGGCTCATGCTTGTTGTAAGGAAATAGTGGGAACATGGGACAGAGTGAGAACCTGACAGGGATGCAGTAAAGCCATAGTATGAACCTGAAACCTGCACAATTGTCTATTTTGATTCTGTCACTGCTGAGTTCATCAAAATGTTCAGGACACGATTTTCAAGTTCTTTGTCTGATAGTGATGAGAGTCTAATGTAAGCTCAGGTGATTTCATTTTTTTTTTTTTTTTTTTTACAAATACCTCGAATTCTTAACTGAACCCTAACACAGGATATGTTATAAACACCAGTATGTATCTTGCATGTTTTAAAAACTTTGTCTGCTTTTTTGACTTATGATCGCCCGTCACTAAATTTTGGTATGTCACGCACTAGGAAAGTCATGATATTCATATTTTTTTATAAAGTGTGTTATGTGTCACAAAATGAGTCCAGGTGGTAAAAATTGTTTTAGTGGATGTTCTAAATCAGGCGATTTGTTATATATTTTATGGCCATTCCAGAAAAATAAACGAAATGTTTACAGTATCATGTTGACAGTCGTAGTAGTTTACAGTAACATCACTGAAAAACAAGTTTGAAGAAAAATCAACTGTAAATTTGTGTAAATTAATATTAATGAAGCATACACATTGATTTAATCTACAATGTCATATTTATAGGTTTCTTTACAGTATAATATTTTGGTAAAGGATACTATATAGATTAAGGAACGTGTTTCATGGAAAAATTTAAAAAACAATACATATGACTTCTGTACACCTGGGCCACTTGGTGGGAGAGGTCATGTTTGTTAGTATGTTTGTCTGTTTGTCTGACTATTAGCAAGATTACACGAAGACGACCTCACTGATTTTCACCAGAATTGGTGGAGAGATGGGGTATGGGCCTGGAAAGAACTCAAACATTTTGCAGTATATGTAGATCACGATCAAAGGAATTTATTAAATTCTTTTTAATGACCACTTATTAAGAGATTTTTTTTCCCTTTTAGCATCATTATACAAAAACTACTCATCTAATCTTTGAACTTTTTCATGGAAGGTTGGACCAGGGTCTGGAAAGAACCAATTATATTATATTTTAGAGGTGGTGTTTGTATAGGATGATGTTTAAAAAAAAACATAAATTGCCAAAAATTGAGAGATTTCCTTTCGGCTTTTTCCCTTTATCGGGAGTCGCCACAGCGAATGATTTGCATGTTTGATTTGGCATAAGTTTTTTATGTCGGATGCCCTTCCTGACACAACCCTTTAGCAAGGGACAGAAACACACTGACGGCTTTGCAGCTACTCTTTACGTAAGTCAGCAATGGTTCTTTTACATGAACCTCTCACCACAGACAGTGAGAGACATGGCCAGCCTTTGATAACCCAGTTAGCTGCACTGGGGGGGGGGGGGGGGACAGTGACAACCTTGTGGAGAGTGGGACTCAAACCCCCAACCTTAGGATCAGCGACCCAGTGCCCTATACCACTAGACCACAAATTGCCAAAAAATACCTATCCTTAATTAACATGGGGGAAAATGATCATGAACCAATGGCCATTAGAGGACACATTTCTGCTGTTTGGTCTCCGGAACGCCCCGGCAACTTTACAAAGGCTTATGGCGACCGTAACAGAAGGAATGAGGAACGGTGCATGCTACATAGACGATCTATGTCTTTATGATCACGACTAGGTGAGCCATGTGGAAAATTTGAGAGAAATTTTCTCCAGACTAAAAGCCGCTGGTCTAACCGTCAACTCACCAAAGTGTAAGTTCGGGCGAGCAAAAGTAGCATACTTAGGACACACCGTCGGTCAAGGCAAAGGTTTGCCAAAAGAAGCAAACGTTCAAGCGATATCAAAGGTGGCTAGGCCGACTTCGAAACATGAGATAAAACGATTCCTAGGGATGACTGGCTTTTACCGCAAGTTCGTGCAAAATTTCTCCATAGTAGCAGCACCACTAACAAACCTGCTTAAAAACAACCAAACATTAATTTGGTCAAGGGAATGCCAGAAGGCATTTGAAAAACTAAAAGCGATCTTGACCAGTTTGCCAGTGTTATTGGGCAGTGGTGGTCTAGTGGTATAGGGTGCTGGATCACTGATCCAAAGGTTGGGGGTTCGAGTCCCACTCTCCACAAGGTTGTCACTGTCCCCCCAGTGCGGCTAACTGGGTTATCAAAGGCGGGCCATGTCTGTCACTGTCTATGGTGAGAGGTCCATGTAAAAGAACCATTGCTGACTTTCGTAAAGAGTAGCTGCAAAGTCGTCAGCGTGTTTCTGTCCCTTGCTAAAGAGTTGTGACAGGAAGGGCATCCGACGTAAAAAAAAAAAACTCTGCCAAATCAAACATGCGAATCAGATGATTCGCTGTGGCGACTCCCGAGTAAAAGGGAAAAAGCTGAAAGGAAGTCAGACAGACTTTCTCGATTGCAACGGATGCCTCAGATGTAGGAGCTGGTGCTGTCCTGCTTCAAGCCAATACAGCTAGTATAGATTGCCCAGTTGCATATTTTTCAAGAAAATTTAGCGCTTCCCAGAGGAATTATTCCACGGTGGAATAACCACGGTGGTCTAGCACTCGTTTGGGCAGTGCAGCAATTTCAAATGTATATCGGGTCAAATCCCACCACTATTTATACCGATCACAATCTGTTAGTCTTTATAGATAAGACAAACAACGGTTCCAGTACCTTGAGTACCTTGCACTCAGTGAGTGCTTCTTTCATTTTCACATGCTCTCAATTTCAGGTATCTCAGAATGGACTTTGCTGCACTGGACTCATTTTGTGAATGTTTAAAATATTACTCTCATTGTGCTTCATTTAATCAATGATCAGTACTTTTTTAAAACTTTGTCAACACAGGTCATGTCCATTCACCTAATTATGTTAAATATCATAGTGAGTGGTTGCATCAGAGCTTTTTTAGAATTTGTAAACTACTAGTATATTGATTTTCCATTCATATTTTGCAGTATTATGGACTGTTTTGCATTGGTTCATGAGATTCAATCCAATTTTATCTTTTGAAAGTCCCCTTTTAGGAAAGGATCTTGGGGTTGAATATGCATGCAAGGCATTGTGTTTTGTATACCGTGTTCAAATACAATCACCTTTGTCATAGTGATGTGCTTGAATTGATGAATCACAAAACCTATTCAGGTTGAGCATGCATTGTCACATATTAAACCTGTACATTGTTGATCACGCCACATAGGAATCAGATTTGAAATAACAGTAATCATTCATTCATTAATTTTCTGAACTGCTTAATCCTAGTTAGGGATGTGAGGAGGCTGGCACCCATCTTAGCCCACTCTAGGTGAAAGCAAAGTACACCCTGGACAACTCGCCAGGCCATCGCAGGGCAGAAACACGCCTACTCTCGGCAAAAGTCAGCAGTAGTTCTTTTGCATACATCTCACCGCAGACGGTGAGAAACATGGTCGGCCTTTGATAACCCAGTTAACTGCACTGGGGGAACAGCTATGACAACCTGTTGAGTATTGGGCTTGAACCCCCGACCTTGGGATCAGTAATCCAGCTCTTATCACAAGACCACCACTGCACCATATTATTATTATTATTATTATTATTATTACAGCATTATTATTATTATTATTATTATTATTATTATTATTATTATTATTACCATTCCTCAGTTGAACTTTTAAACATGAACTTTGACTAAACATCTCCAGTATGCCTCTTATTTCAGCTTTCATTTACGAATTACCTCTGTGCTTTGTTGTTGCCAACCTGCAATTAACATGCCAAGCATGCTCCGTTCATTCATTCATTCATTCATTCGTCCATTCGTTTTCTGAACCGCTTAATCCTAATTAGAGTCACGGGTAGGCTGACGCCCATCTCAGCCAATTCCGGGCAAGGGCAGGGTACACCCTGGACAGCTCGCCAGGCCATCGCAGTGCTAACACTTACACCTATGGGCGATTTGGAACAGCCAATTAACCTACTGTGCATGTTTTTGGACTGTGGGAGGAAACCAGAGTACCCGGAGGACACCCACACAAGCACGGGGAGAACATGCAAACTCCACACAGAAACGCCCAAGCTGGAAACCAAATCCAGGACTCTCTTGTTATGAGGCGAACCACTACGCCACCGTGCCGCCATGCTCCATCCATCACTCAGCAATTTTCTTATGGTGAAATAAGAATATAAATAGGCATGACAATGTGAAATTTAATACGACCTTTTTCTGGAGGTTATTCTACCATTCAGATGCTCTTCATTCATTTCCTGTAGACAACTTTGCAAGACTAAAATCGATGATGACTTTAATTATGATTACTGTACGATAAAAACTAAAGCAGGGTTTCATTATACTGTATAAGATGTAGTTTCCATACAGTATGAGCAGACATTACAGCAGGCACAGAGGCATTTCACCGATCATGCCATTTTCTAAATGGAGTAACTCTAACCCAGTAATGATAACTGAATCCTCACAAGGAAGCTCAAATCCCTGAAGCATGACCTCACTTCCATTACCCAGCTCTCTTTGCCTCTCTGAACTGGATAGAGTGATCAAATTTGTGGCCGTGTTGGTGCAGGGTTGGGTCGGGCTGCCAACAGACGGCTCGGCTCTGAATGTGACTCACTAAGTGTGTCGAGTAGCTCTGCGTCTGGGCAGCGAAACCTGATCTACTACTTGACGGCACAGGAAACCCTGATGCCATTCGGACTAAATGGATGATGTCATCGTTCCATTAACCACAACAGGATCTGGAGCTTTGAAAGAGAGAGGGTTACTGTGGTCCGCCATTTCAGTCACAAGTTTATGGTATTAATAATTAATTTGCCCTGCTGTTGGTGAAGGTTACTTCCACTGTAAAATTTCACCTTCATCAAGGTGATGAAAAAAGATATACTTTTGCCTTGTATTTTACATCCACAATTTGTTACTAGATCATTGCCATTTAATTATCTCTAATTATGAGTAGCTTCTGAGTTATAACTGTCAGAATTCATAATAGGTTACGGTACATTCCAGACATTACATTTATGACATTCAGACCTGAATGTAAATATAGCACCCAAATATTCTCTACACTTTTTGTGTTCATGAGTAACCAGGAAACTGTGGCTGCCCCATTTGCCTTCACCTTGCTCTGATGTGATGACTCAGCATGGCGCAGCACTGCTCAGTTGAGTACGATCCGCCGGGAAGAGCTACAGCTTTATTCGATAATGACTGCCCTTGACTGCCTTTGTTTGCTCTTTTTGGCAAGAGAAGAACAAGTCTAAAGATGACTTTATGCCTTATTAAATTTATGATATTGAATATTTTGATCATAAAAAAATTTGCTGTTTATGATTCAAGTTGACGAGTTATTTTATCCATCTGTTCGAATCCAAATAATATGTGCAACTCACGTATTGTGCAGCATCATTCCTAGACTCTGAAAAAATATTAAAAAACAGTACTAAGAAAGACAAAAGGAGACGTGTGGGAGAAGATTGCTAGTTAGCTGGCGAGGAACTTCCTTAAATAGCAATCACAAAACAGTTATTATCCGAAGACAACCCAAGCACTGAGCCGGAATTTAACATTCTTTCAGTGGTGCATAAACTTATAATATAAAGATTTCTGTAAGTTGTGTTCATTTTGGTCTGGTGGTAAGGTGCTGGATTCCTGATCCCGAGGATGTGGGTTCAAGCCCTCCATCAATGGTTGTTACTTCTGTCCCCTCAGTGCTGCTAACTGGGTTCATCAAAGGCCACCCATGTTTCTCACTGTTTGTGGTGCGAGGCATGTGAAGAACCACTGCTGACTTTCCTCAAGAGGAGGCTGCATTGCCATCAGCGGTTGTTCAGGGTGTAGTCTGCACTCTCCCAGAGTTGGCTGAGATGGGTACCAGCCTCTTTGCTACCCTAATTAGGATTAAGCGGTTCAGAAAATGAAGGAATGTGTTCACACACACACACACACACACACACACACACACACACACACACACACACACACACACACACACGCTCACTCTATTTTATGCAGTTTTGTTGTTGTGGATGAAAAATGGTCCTTTTCCAATGTTTATCTATGACTCTTTCTCTGTGGTAAAAATGAAATGCTATCGAAATAAAATGGTACATTTTACATTTATTTAAAATCCATGGCAAAAGTAACTAAATGCTATTAAAAAAGTATAAATAAAAATATTAAATTTGTCCAAAAAGCTGAAGAGAGGAGTCAAATTTTCCCTTTCCTTGGTTCACTTACATTACAGTCTTTATAAGGAGACTATACAAGGGAATTAATTCGGCTCTTTTTTTTAAATCCTCATTTATAGGGACCACAGGGGGTCCGTTCAAATGAGCTGTCCGGCCTGGCTGTCAGAAAAGCATGGCTCTCATTATCCACACGTCCAAAACCACCCTTATATTTGTTTAACTTTCTCTGAGGTGAGATTGCAAGGCATCCACAATAGCTCTGTGAACTATAACTTTTGGGTTACTTATGTTCATGGCTTCCAAGTCTTTCCTGAGAAAAGCAGATAAATCAAGAAAAAAAGTTGCTCGGAGTTGGTGGATGGTGTCACATACTAATTAGCATATTAGTATATTCATCATGATCATTGGCATATCAAACCACAAATTAGGATTCACAAAAATGCCCTAAGGATATAATCAAATACAAAAGAATAGAAAACAATAAATTATAATTTACTTCATCAGTACTTTATTATTTTATATTTAAAAAGTCATCATTGGTTATGTCAGCACAAACTTAACTTTTATGAATTCACAAAATAGTATACTGTACTTTCAGAAATGCAGAAAATAAGCAGGGAGAAGTGAGTAGTTATAAAAAAATAAGTAGTCTTTAAGAAATATATAACATATTATACTTAGAATTTTAATACAAGACACAACACAGTGAGTGTGAGATTGGGGACGACGGTCATTATCACTGATTGGACATTAGGAAACTGTGGTAAACAGTCATTTGTCATTGGGGAAAATAGTGATTGGTAATAGGTAACATATTGTTCAGACATTACACACTGATGGTTAACTGAGTGAACCTGAAGTGTGTTCAAACTGAATGCACAGAACAACATCAGAGTCAGATGGTCCAGTGAACTGCAATCTTCTGCCTGGGAAAAAGAAATCAAGTCACTATTGTCTTCAGTTCTCATGTGAATTGTATTGCCAATTACAGTGGTACCTCAATTTACGAAAGTTTCACCAAACAAAAAATGCAGATTATGAAACACATTTTCCGAAAAATTTTTGTCTCTGGATACGAAACAAGTTCACGTTACAAAAGCACCATCTTCAAAATTCAAATGCGCCATTCAAACATTCAAACAATGTGCGAGTTGCTTTCCCATTGGTTGTCTCCCAACACCCTGCCCCGCGGGCCTCCCATTGGCTAGGAGGGAGCTGTCTGTCTTCCTTTCGGCTTTTTCCCTTTTACTCGGGAGTCGCCACAGCGAACAGAATCATCTGACTCGCAAATTTGATTTGGCAGAGGTTTTTACGTCGGATGCCCTTCCTGTCACAACCCTTTTTAGCAAGGGACAGAAACACGCTGACGACTTTCCAGCCTACTCTTTACGAAAGTCAGCAATGGTTCTTTTACATGCCTCACACCATAGACAGTGAGAGACATGGCCCGCCTTTGATAACCCAGTCAGCTGCACTGGGGGGGACAGTGACAACCTTGTGGAGAGTGGGACTCGAACCCCGAACCTTTGGATCAGCGATCCAGCGCCCTATACCACTAGGCCACCATTGGCTAGGAGGGAGCTGAATCTCCATAATACAGTACTGTACCCATAATGCTTTTTGCGTGCCTTCAACCCATTGTTCGACACACACGCGTGAAGGAGAGTTGTACTGTTGGTGATTTGTGAGTTTCGTAAGATTTTTGAGTGTGCTTATTGCAGAGTTATTTTCCGTTATTAATCATGAGCCCAAGAACGTGATTCCCGGTGAGACCGAAAAGAAGAAGCGGGCTCCGTTATCAATAAAAGTAAAACAGGAGATGATAAA
>CM045737.1:27114847-27129847 GCA_024760905.1 Plotosus lineatus | reverse complement strand
CGGCAGCTGGGACAGTAATTAGTGTCCAGTCAAAAATTAGCTTTTTCAGTCAGGCCTTTTGTCTAACAAAAATCACTAAAGGGGTCAAAAATGTTTCTCAGTCGAACACCAAAAAAATTAATTCGCCATGTATTGGAAACACTACCTCCCAATTCTGCTTTGTGTTGACATGATTACATCACAGAATTGCAGCCGATTTTTTTTTTCAACTGAAACGACACTCCTTCTCTTCTCCCACATGGTGAAAGGGACATTTCGAGATTCACATTTAAGTACTGTGGCAAACATGCTGATGGATACAGTTGGACATGGTGTGTGCTTGATAATGACAATAATGACAATATGGTATTATGCTGGAAGCAACCATAATAAGATGAGCAATCTGAGTATAAAGAGATGCATATGGTCAGCAACAGGTAGCTACTCATGTAGGCTGTGGCATTCCAACATCCCTTTATTAAATATTAAAAGGCCCAGAAAGTTTTAAGAAAATATTCCCCATAGCATGACATTACCACCACTAGTATGTTCTTTTTGACACAATGCACACCCATCCTTGAAATAATTATGTTAATGCCAAATTTCTTGCCATATTTGTGAGGCGCTGCACCGGATGTAGGCGCTTGTCACAAGTGATACACGGAGCTTGTGAGATGAAACGCGGCTTATCCGGACTTCCAATCTTTCAAGTGAGCAAGTGATGGTTGACTACTAAACAAGTATTCAAAGCGCACTTGCTCACTTGAAAGATCGGAAGTCTGGATAAGCCGCGTTTCGTCTCACAAGCTCCGTATGTCACTTGCAACAAGCGCCTACATCCGGTGGAGCGTGTCACATTTTTCTAATATTGCACTGTCCAATTCAATGCTTCAGATTTCTGCTCATGGATGATATAAGTGGAACACCGAGACGATCTCCTGCTGTTATGGCTCATTTGCTTCAGGATTTGGTGTTGTGCATTGTGAAATGCTTTGTATAGTTGTACAGAGTACTTAATTTGAGGTATTTGGTCCTTCTTGCCACTTTGCAACAGTCTGACCTTTGACCTGTAATGTTTCTTATCAGCAAGGCATTACCATTCTATGCAAACCCGAGAGGGATTTGTGTGATAATTTTATGAGATCAGCAGTTTTTGAAATACTATGCACATGAACTGAGTGAGTGTACAGCCCACAGCCAACAGTGTCCAATGGAGTCGAATGACTTCTATGAACTTTGCCAGATCCCTCAATTCCCAGAAATGTTGTTGTGTACCGCTGCAGCTCTTGCTCCTGTGGTGCTGCTAAATTGTGTGTTTAGTCTCATGCAATAAAGCAATCTGACATAATTACTGGAGTTGTGCAGAAAATTGTGTTGCTAACGCTGTAATGAAACTAAGGGCCATTAACTCAAATGAGTCACTTTCTACAGAATGGAAATAAAAGTCATTTCTTGGAGGACAAAGTACAATATAAGCGGTTCACCACATTCCACTCATTTTCTTGCAAGAGAAAAATATACTGTAAACCATATGAACCTTCTCCTTGTACTTGGTGCCAATCACAGCCCCAGAGGACAGGTGAGGGCAAAGTTTGTGATATATCTGTGGGGCAGAATTAAAGAGCTGAGTGTTTGGCAGCTTTGCACATGGTGAGGAGTAGCACTCTGCTGCACCTCCGTGTCCTCTGGCTGCCTGGTTGTTTATCAGCTGAAATGAGCCCATATATCTCAATGACACAGCACTCTGCAAGACAGGATCGAAAGCAGGCCAAAATGTCCTAATTTAAATAAGGGCACAGAGAAATGATTTTTAGAGTCCTTTTTCTTTTTATTTGCCACTTTAATGTATTTATGGTAGGGATGTTGGACCACTGCTTCTGGAAATAACTTGGACAAATCAAATTATTTTATACATCTGATACTGTATGCAGCAAAGTGTTTCACTGAAAACACTACAAACCACTATGTAATGTAACAACAGTATCAGCTAATATTATACATGTTTGATCTACAGATAGTTTGGTGTGCATTTGTATCTTTAATGGAACGCAGTATCACCCAAATCCAGAAAAACGATACATTCTTAATTCTTGAGTTAATTGGTTTAAATTATTATTTAACTTATTTATACATTCATACAACTTTAGTGACTGTTTTATTCTGAACCAGGTACACTGGATGGTTGAATGAATGAGCTGGACGAATATACATTTACAGCACTTAGCAGACACTCTTATGCAGAGCAACTTACAGACACTGATAGTGACTTTAAAGCACTTCTGTACTCAGTTGTGTGTGTGTGTGTGTGTGTGTGTGTGTGTGTGTGTGTGTGTGTGTGTGTGTGTGTGTGTGTGTGTGTGTGTGTGTGTGTTTGTGTACAGCATAGTGCTAAGCTAAGTACTGCTGCAAAAGGTAATTTTTCAGTCGTCATTTGAAGAAACCCAGTGACTCAGCTGTCCGGATGCCCAGAGGAAGTTCATGCCACCTTGGGGCCAGAACCGAGACGAGTTTAGATGTATGTTTCCCTTGGTAGAAGGAGAGATCTGTCTTGCAGTGCTAGAGGATCTGAGAGAACATCGTGCAGTGTGAGATGTGAAAAGTGCTTTGAGGTAGGAAGATGCAGGTCCATTTTTGGCTTTGTAGGCAAGCATTAGTGTTTTAAATTGAATGCGAACAGCTACAGGAAGCCAGTGGAGAGATCATAGCAGTGGTGTTGTGTGAGTAAATTTGGGAAGATTGAAAACAAGCCATGCATCTGCATTCTGGGTTATTTGCAGAGGTTGTATAGCACTCAAAGGTAGACCTGCCAGGAGTGAGTTGCAGTAATCTAGTCTTGAGATGACAAGGGATTGAACAAGTATTTGAGTGGCCTTCCTGGAAAGAATTGAATGAATCCTTTGGATGTTAAAGAGAACTCGATATGATCAAGAAAGATTAGTGATATTAGAAGAGAAGGACAGGCAATTTTCCATGGTTACTCCAAGGCTTCATGTAGTGCCTGAAGAAGAAATCACAGCATTGTCCAAGGAGCTTTCAAGATCTTGATGTAGGGATGAGTCAGCTGGGATGAACAGCAATTCAGTCTTGCTGGATCAAGCATCAGCTGGTGAGCTGCCATCCATGAGGAGATACTTGCCACACATGCAGCTATCCAGGCAAAAACATCAGTGTTTGAGGGAGGATAAAACAGAACAAGTTTAGTTTCATCTGCATAGCAGTGGTATGAGAACCCATGTGAGGATATGACATCAACAGTTAACTTAGTATGAAGAGAGAACAGAAGTGGTCTCAGAACGGAGCCCTGGGAACACCAGTGGAAAGTCGGCATGGAAAGGATGTGGATCCCCTCCATGTAACCTCATATGGGTGACCTTCCAGGTAGGAAGCAAACCACTGCCATGCTACGTTACAAATTCCTAGACTCCTGAGGGTGGACCAGAAAGGCTTGTGGTTGACCGTGTCAAATGCTGCTGAAAGGTAGAGCAGGATGAGGACTGATGACATCTTGGCTAATCTTGCAGCATGTAGCTCCTCTGTAGCAGCCAAGAGTGCAGTCTCTGTGGAATGTGCTGCTTTGAAGCCAGATTGATTAGAGTCAAGAAGGTTTGCCTGTAAAAGATAGAGTGAGACATTTGGTTATAGATATACCTTGGAGTGAATGCCACTTCTTGATAGGGCCATTTATATATTCAAATGAAGGGCTCTGGGGGCAGAGTGGTTATTACTCACCTCTCAGTAAGGAGGTCCTGGGTTCAAGCCTCACGGTGAGCAAGGGCGTTTCTGTGTAGAATTTGCATGTTCTCCCCATGGGTTTCCTCAGTCCAAAGACACATTAAGGTTACACAAAATTGCTCATAGGTGTGAGTGTGAAAGATCTGTGTTAGTTCTGCAATGGACTGGCAAGTTGTTCAGAATGTACCCTGAATTTTGTTCAGAATCAGGTGGGGCTGGCTCGAGCTTCCCCGTGACTCAACAAGATAAGTGGTACAGAGAATGAATGTATCTGTATTGTAACATTTTAGTTTGGCTTTTATAAATTTTAGTGACCCATACTGTGTCCTAAATGATTTAAGGCATATATTTCTGGACAATATTTTGTGTGTCATAGACATTCATTGCTTAATATTTAGGGTTGGCCATGTAGTTCAATTGAAGATTTTCTTTCTTCCTTCTTTTCGGCTTTTTCCCTTTCTCAGGAGTCGCCACAGTGAATCTTCTGATTTGCACAATTTTTGGTTTAGCATAGGTTTTTACGTCGGATGCCCTTCCTGTCACAACCCTTTAGCAAGGGACAGAAACACGCTGATGGCTTTAAGGGGCAAATATTCAACATGTTTGCTGACTCTTGTCACATAATGGACTATATCCAGGGAAAAGGGGAAATAGATTAATTATTTTGTAGTGAGCAGCAGTGTTTAAAAATCTGATACACTATGAGATAAACCTTGGATCATTGACTGGATAAAGTAAACATCAAAGTAATTAATCCCTATTACCTGTGTAAAGCATTTTTTTTCTTCTTAGTCCATAGCAATTTGCCAATGATTATTATTATTATTATTATTATTATTATTATTATTATTATTATTATTATTATTATTACTAACATTATTATTACAGAACTGTAAGTAATAATCTTAATTTTTATTCACCTATAGCTCTATTTTATATCATTGAACGTCCATGAAATATGCTAGTTACTGCAAATAACTAAAAAAAAAAAATTCCCATGGCAAGAAACTTAAAGTACCAAATTTATATCTCACTATAAAAAAGTGCTGACAACGGAGACTCCTTACTTTTCTTGCAGAAATACTAATTACATCAGTAATTGCATATGTTTTTGTTTAACAATGCTGCTGTTATATAAAAAAGTATCCTTTGGGAAATGCTTCCTTATACATAGTGATTAAAGCATGTAGCCTGTGCAGGCAATGCAGGGAAAATAAAGATACATATGTCAATGTGAAACTAGATCCAAGTGTCTCCAGCTGCAACCTACTGCAGTGCTCTGCAGAGGGTTTTGTTGTTTTAACTGGGTCGACCTGCGACCTTTGTCTTTGCTGGGGCCTTTGGAATTTTGTCACAAGAAAACACAAACAACAGCTGTAGCTTGTTTCCCCAACTCAAGAAAAGGTCACGTTTACAATGGCGCACATCCAAAGGTTGGTGTGCTTGTACGAGTTTCAAAGAACCTTATCTCCTCAAGCCATGGTCAATATCCTAAATATAGTCATATTATCATGATTATCAACTATATGGCTGTTCTGTGAAGAATCAAGTGAGCACAAACAATTTCCTTGATAAAGTCAATCGTGGATTACAGTATGTGACGTTTTGTGACATGTTTGTGTCAGCGGTATCATTAAAAGACTGGGACAACTGAGAGAACTAATGCAAGCTCTGTGGAAGTGCACAGTCAAGTTTGTAGCTGAGCCTGGTGCTCTGTGAAGTGTTCTGTTTCACCTTGCTGCATTGTTATAAATCTGATTCCTGCAGGGCTGATTGAAAGGTTAATGGCTAGAGTGGGTCAGACGAGATGTTCTTCATGACTGACAGTGACTAACGCAGCTGCTCCGTTTCCAGGAAACTCAAGTCTCCTTCACCGTATTGATCTCACTGTGCCACTCTTGTCTTTAGAGTTAATGGAACAACCGGTGCGTGTTACTATACAGTATTCTTGCGAGCACATCTAATTGCATCTGAGTCTGGGTTTTTTTCTATACTGACCACACTATAATGATTGTTAACAGGCAAAAGAGGTGTACATTTGTGGATAAAGGGATAAAATTATTATCTACTTAGGTTTTTCTCTCTTAATCCGCCTCTAGCCCTTCAACATAAATAAATAAATAAATAGATAAAGGGGTGCATGTGGTCAGCAACAAGATTCAAATAGGCTGTGGTATTCAAACACTGATTGGCTGCTATTGAGAGGCTTAACTGTAGCAAAAATAAACAAACAAACAAATAATCCCCACACCATTCTCCCACCTCTACCAGCTTGAACTATTCACAGGAGACACTTTGGGACCATGGATGCAAGCATTTGATGGCAGATTATGCTATATCAACTGTATATCACAGCAGAAATCAAAATTCAGCAGACCAGGCAACAATTAGACCACCTAGCAATTTTTGGAAACAGAGGGCCAGTAGAACCAGAAAAGCCTCAGAGTTCTATTGTGTGCAGTTGGGTTGCTTTCTCTCAAATATTCATTTTCGTCTCCATTGCTTACATTCATTACAAGCAAGTGAACTGTTAGTATGATAATAGCAAAACAAACTGAGTTAAAGCTAAAAGCTTCAGGAAGCCTTGAGATAGCCCCGGCTCCCCCCAGCAGAATAGTTGTATAGTAGCTAGGGGTCTTCTGATGTCTTTCCACTCACCTTGAAAATAAAGATTGGTTATTTTAGTTACTGTTTACCTTCATGTTACCCGAACTAATCATAATTAATCTAACCATTTTAGTCCGACTTCTTCTGCCAACAAGACATTTTCACTTGTAGCTCCTCTGCTCAGTGTAGAGATATTTGTGTGTGTGCAAAATCCCAGGAGATTTTCAGTTTTTCTTTAAAAAGATGAAGCGAGTCTACTGCCCCTATGATGCTGAGGTAGCTAATTAGTAATAGAAGTTAAAAAGTAGAAAAGATTTAGAGCAGGACGCACTGGCGAGCAATTTGACCAACTTATTACACACAAAACAAAGCTCAGAACCGGTCAATTACAGGAACACAATTGGCTGAGATGCTGCAGCATGCAATTTACAGGATTATTCTGAACATACCAAGATTCACATCAACACTTAATATACACATTGCCTTAAGTAGCTCGCCTCATGTAAACATTACCAAAACTACTTTTACTACACCTTTACAAGCAGTGTTTTTTTTAATTTTATTTTATGCTATGTATTATGCTATGTATTTTGGTCTTCAAACTTGCACAATATCCTGCACAAATAGCACACATACATCTGAATGGTCTCTGTGTAGGGGTATTTCACTCAGGGTTCTTTTGAACTGAACCATCCTGCACTTGCATGAGATCACACTGGGATGCTTAAAAAATAAATATTTCTAATTTCAAGATAAAATAAAATGCAAGATTCAAATTTTACAGATTATTACTGTAAATATAGCAATGGAACCTATTTATATCTTGTATAAGATTATAATATATATACAGTGATACCTCTGCTCACGAACATAATTGGTTCCCAGAAAGTGTGTGTGAGGCGAAAAGTTCATCTTCCGAACATTTATTTCCCATAAGAATCCATTAAAATGAGAATAATCCGTTCCCAGGTCCCCATAAAACATAATTTTCTACTAAATAAGCCTTAAAACTACACAAAAATATACCTTATTTTATGTATAATAAATGTGTTATTGTATTGTAATTAAAGAAATAAACTGTACTGTATAATAAAGTCGTTTTATTTACCTTTGTGATGGTAGTTGATGGCTTGATGGAATGGAGTGGGAGGAGGAGGGAGGGAGGGACTTACTGTTTGGAAGGAGAGTTTGGAAACGCCTACTGTTTGGAAACACCCTTAGCCACACACGCACCCTTAATAGCTTCCTTGTTCTTAAGGATGGGAGCAATGGTAGACTTAGCGTACTGGTACTGGGACGCTGAGTCACACAAACGCACACCTCGTTCGTGTTTTTCAATGATCTCCGCCTGTGCTGGGGTCTTTTTCGGTCCCATAATAGCAAAAGTACACTCAATATGGTCCAAAATGTCTATCAAACACAAACCACTTCCGCATTCAAAGAAAGGGGGTGACGAACTGTGACGCCGTGAGCGTGCGTCAGCTTCTCGTGGCCGCCACTGTGGCGCTGTTCGACCGCGTGGTTTGATTCGTCCGCCGAAAACTAGTTCGTCAGCAGAGACAATATGCTCGCAAATTTAATGTTCTTGAGGCGAAAAGTTCGTGAGCTTAAGCGTTCGTCAGCGGAGGTTTTACTGTATATATATATATCAGTTTTTACACTCGAGCCACAGTGGCTTATCAGGGCCGGTGCGTATCCCTGGTTTCTGTATCGTGAAGCAACTAGGTGTTCAACTCCTCCTGGATGGGACGCTAGTCCATCGCAGGCTGCCTTTCCAGTATATTTTACTTCGCACAGTGAGGGTCTCAGTGGGATTCGAACTCACAACCTTCCGATCATGAGCGCAGCACCTTAACCACTACACCACCGGCCTCACGCACGCATACACGCACGCACGCACATAGCCTGTCAGGTCAGGTCAGGTTTTGCTCTGCTACTGGTAACATGTAAGCCAGTACAATCTGTTGCATGGTTGAGTGGTCGGTGACTAAACCGGCGACCACACCAGTTTCCAAATTTGGTGAGGAGGGTGGCTAGCAACCCAGTAGGAATAAAAACAAGACCTATCAAAGGGCAGATGAACTTTTTAGAGTCAACGGCCAGCTAGCTAGAGATGGTGTCTCAATAAAAACACCCTGCAGAAAGAACTTTGGGCCTCTATTGCAAATTTTTTGCCCTTTGTATACAGCTTTGATGGGCTGTTATGGCTGCCGCCTACGACAGAATTCTGTCACTGCACCCAGATTGATTGAGTGATTGATAACATTATACTAAAATGTGCAATGAAAAAATTTGTCTGTGTTATTCAAGATGACTTTACTCAAAAAGTTCCAATAATCATTTATACAATGACGTTACAGTCACTTTCCACTTTTTCAAAGACAATGCAGGCAAGTCTGTCCTTCACCCCTCAGGAAGGAATGATTGTTTTTGGCAAATATTCACTTGAAAGATTTTGGGTGAGAGACCTCTATTATGTTTATAATTTTGTAAATTATTATTACATCTAATCAAATCCCTATATTTCTCTTCTTCCATTTTTACAAACAGACCAGAATCTATGAATCTTAGTTAGATCCCTCTGGCCTTGTTAAATTTTCTCTTTCACCTGTTTCCCCTTGTCTGCATGCTTTGTATATCAGTAATAACAAAGGCAGGCATTATGACTGAGCTGTTACCATGGCAGACAGTAACTCTGGGGCTCGAGCATCTCCACTCCTGCGAGTTGAATTGATGCCCAACATAATAGACTACATTAGAGACTTCATTAGAAGTGATACCGCTGGTGCTAAACCATAGGTGGGAGAGACTCTCCAGACCCATAGTGCTCATTAGGCTTTGTCCTATTCTTAACTTAAGACCCCATGCAGACAGGTACTGTTTTCTTCCATGATGGTGTGTTCATCTCTGGAACTCTTAAGGCTGTTGTTAAGGGAACAGTTTGAAGCAGGAGAGCTGATATTGGATCATGTTGCTCTGTTGTTTATATTAATCAGAGCCACATGAACCAGTCTTTTATTACTGTGCCACTCCACTTTGATGTTGTTAGATTACATTTGAGTTGCTTTCAAGTTTTCTTTGTCAAGTTTTATCAGTCACATGTTGAAACTCTCTATCATATTTAAACAGTGTTTATGCATTTCTATCTATGCATTGTATGAGCTGTATATAGTTCAGGTATGATATTTGGTGTCTAACATTTTCTTGCTTCTTTAGTTTAGCAATGGAGATATGCAATTAATGAGCTAAAAATTAAGGAAAGCAAAGTTTGGTTTATTTGTTCTCTTAGGTAGTTTAACTGCATATATGGTATAAGCATTACATGCTTGCCTCAAGCCATGTCTAGTTGTTAATTATTAACTCAAATAGATTTGAAAAGACTTTGGATACTCCATGACGCAGTAATCTATACAGACTGACAAATTGGCATCAGATAACTGGAACAGGTGTATCGGCCGTCTTAAAGTTGAAGCTGTAATCAGTTTCTTTTTCATCATTTCATTTAGGGGGAACACTGTACGATCTGGATTTGATTATGATATACTAAGTTGCATGCGGTTTTTACATAGATGGTAAGGCTCATGAAAACTACTCAATGGTATAAATCTGTGTGCAATGGCTGTAAATCTGTTAATAATGGGAATAAATTGATTAGTAAAGTCTCCTTTGAAAGAGCCCATCACACCGACCCAAACCGACCCAAAAGCACCTTCCTATCCTGAGCTAATATGCTATGGTAGCTCAATGCTAGCCACACCCTGGCTAACAATAAGCCAAAGGCGGAGTTCTCAGAGTCTCCGGCACTTGGTTAAAAGTGGAAGGTTAACACTTCTGGTCATACTGCTTGACAATGTTCAGTCCCTGCGAAACAAGATGGACGAGCTTCATGCTCAGATTGCAGCGCAGGGGGATCTACAGGACTGCTCCATGCTGTGTTTCTGTGAAACAGGGCTCGAGGAGAGTACACCCGACGAGGCGATTGCACCAGCAACTACACGGCCTTCATCCCTTGCGATCCCAAGCGCTGGAGTCATCGTTCAGCCCCTTCCCACCTGGGCTTATTGTTAGCCAAGGTGTGGCTAGCATTGAGCTACCATAGCATATTAGCTCAGGATAGGAAAGTGTTACATTTCAGAAGACTCCGATTTCATAGCTGTAGTAGGGTCAACCGGTCATAGAGGAGCATAGTGCAAAACATGAACAAGCAAAACAACAAATAAAACAAATTATAACGAACAAAGAAACAGTTTGATTTTGAGAACTCCGCGACGTCACCCTCTTGGCAGCGTCATCTTGGAGACGTCACTACAAGTTCAATGTAAAAGGACATGAAGCGTAATAAAGTTTATCTTTTTGGTATCGCCGGTTAAACGTGCTACAGAACATAAAATCTCACGCACAAACATTCTAAACATTAACTTAGGTACTGTACTGGAATAATAATTGAAAAAGACTTTAATACTAGTGCTTTACAACAGTATATTCTGTATAATGTTTATATTTTATCATCGATAAATATAACAGTAAAAATTGAAAAGATTTTCTTAATCATTACTACATTTTACTACATTAATACTGAATTAATGAGTAAGACTGTCTATAGAATGTGTCTAAGAAGCATATTTTAGTGCATGTAATAGACACACAGTATTTTACTTCCAGTTGCTCATTGGCGCATGTATCATATATATCATATGTATCATATGTATCTTCTTTCGCGGGAGGGGCCGGAACCGAACCCCCGCAAATATCGAGGGCCTACTGTACTGTATTTTACACATGTTGGGTTATCTTTTGTGCATATGGACCAATCATTATTGAATTTTTTAAAGTTTCCATGTACACTATACATGTTTACCTATAAGAACTTACTAAATTCCCTAATCTTTCTGCAGATTAAGTTGCAATGCCAAGGCTGATAAAATGACCATGATATTAAGTAATTTATCCTATTGGCATAATCCATATCAAATTTAAAATTGGCATAATACAATGCTCTTCAAGTCAATCTAAATTGACAATCGTGTTCTGTTATAAAAAGTAATCTAAAATAAGGGTCTGAGACTATAGTTTATGGTGAACAATCATCTCACAAGGTTAGCACAATACATTCATTTATGCTTTTGGAGATGTGCTAGCAACTAACCAGAGTAGCTCATTCTCCCATTGAATTTGATTGTTTTACCCTGTTTCCCATGTTGTACAAATGAAATAAAGACACTGGTTTTCACTCAACCATGTATCCTGTCGTTATTCATTTATTCATTCATTATCTGAACCACTTAATCTTAATTAGAGTCGTGGGTGGGTTGGCTCCATCTCAGCCGACACGGTGCGAGGGTAGAGTACACCCTGGACATTATTACAAGCCTATATTAAAAGTTTCTGTCTTTTATGATGTGTCATTTTCACCACCCCATAATATAATGTAAACAATAGTGCCAAATACAGTATAATTTCTGACATGCATTTATTCAAGGATCTTCTTCTTCTTTTCCTTTCGGCTGTTCCCTTCAGGGGTCGCCACAGCAAATGATCTGCCTCCATCGCTCCCTATCCTCTGCATCTTCTACTCTTACTCCAACGACCTTCATGTCCGCCTTCACCGCATCCATAAATCTTCTCTTTGGTCTTCCTCTGGGCCTTTTGCCTGGTAGTTCCAACCTCAGCATCCTACGACCAATATACTCACTATCCCTCCTCTGTACATGTCCAAACCATCTCAATCTAGCCTCTCTGACTTTGTCTCCTAAACATCTAACATGTGCTGTCCCTCTGATGTACTCATTTCTGATCCTATCCATCCTCGTTACTCCCAAAGAGAACCTCAACATTTTCATCTCTGCTACCTCCAACTCTGACTCCTGTCTTTTCCCCAGGGCCACTGTCTCTAAACCATACAACATCGCTGGCCTCATCACCGTCTTGTACACTTTTCCCTTCATTCTTGCCGATACTCTCCTATCACACATCACACCGGACACTTTTCTATATTTTCTTTATATTCTACTACACTATTTATAATTGTTTTTTTGGACATGGATCCTCAGTACTCCTGCTTTCTACATAAAAAATTGAATTACAGTTATCAAACACCTTTTTTCAAATTCTGAAACTTGATGGGGTGGTTTTCATGAGCTTTATTATGTATTTCTATGTATCACTTATACTATTGTGTAAAGCCAAAAGGATTATGCTAAGACAAAAGAGTATCTGGAGCCTTCCATTACTTGTAACTTATATTCACATAACAATCACTTTCAAAATACAAAAATGTCTATAGTACTGCTGAATTCTACAATTTGGTGGACTTACTTATATAGTAACAGCTCTTCCACAAGCACCGGTTGATAAAAGCCTTTGATTGAACATTCATGCGAGGAATCTCCAGTGTCGGTAACAGTCAAAAAGTTCAGAAAAATACTATTTATTTCTTTCTTTGTTTGTTCTAGTAAAATAATGAGTTGTTTTAAATAAATCTGGGTATATTTTATAATTCATTTTTTTCGTGACCCACTTAATCCTATTAAGGTTGCTGGAGCCAATCTCAGCCAGCTGTGCGTGAAAACAGTGCACACCTTAAACAGCTCGCCAGTCCATCGTAAGGCCAAAACACACATCCATTCACATTCACACCTCGGGGCAATTTAAAACAATCTAATTACCCTGATGTTCATGGACTGTGAGAGGAAACCATACAGCACCCAAAAGAAACCAACACAAGCAAGCAAATTCAAAACAGAAATGAGTAAAGCACCAAGCACAAGAATCAAACCCTGGACCATCTTTTTATGAGATGGACATACTAACCACTACGTATACCATTATTTCTCTATTAACCTTTACATACACACAGAAACAGTGTTTTCTGCCATATAAAATAAAAGTTCTCTGATATATTTTGGTTTTAAAATGCTAGTTTCACATTGTAATGTGGACAGGGATGGCAGAGAGTTTCAGATACAGTGTATGGTTGCCATATGGTTGCTATGACACAGAGAAACATTTGTTTGAGACACCAAAACAAGCATGAGAGGGTGAAATGCAGTCAGTGCTGCCCTGTGTGTCGAACCTTCTAATCAACTGAGCAGTGGAGCTACTGAGAAGTAATATATATATACATGTCTCTCAGCATAGACAGTGAGAAACATGGCCGGCCTTTGATAACCCAGTTAGCTGCACTGGGGGGACAGTGACAACCTTGTGGATATATATATATATATATATATATATATATATATATATATATAAAAGTAACCACAAGCAGTAAGTTAACCTCATTATTATTACAAAAAAAGATCACCTTTGCACTTCTCCATTTTGTCACTGTAACAGTAATCTATCTTATCAACTAGCTGCTAAGTTTAGCTACTTAACTCAGAAAATGAGCTCTGTTCACATGAGTGCAGTCATCATGGAACAAAAAAAAAACTTTTTTTTTCGTGTGACTATTCTGGATATTGGTACAAAAGTACCAAATGTTCCCAGAATGCAATAGAACTATAAATTTATAAGTAGGTAAAAATTATGCTGTTTCAGTCTTTAACAAATTGATAAGATAACTGTTGTCAAATTGCTGTGATATCTATAAGTGGAATAAAACAATTCAGAATATTGTGCAAATGGTATCATAATTATGAGTTGATTTTTCATATAATTGCTGACTGGTCAAGTTTTAGTCCAAATATAGTATGTCTTAGCTTGTCTATATTTGGGATGAAGGAAGAAATTGTTCTTTCCCAGTTGGATTATTCAGTCCAGTGTTTCCTATAAGTACACACACACATTATCCACTTTGTTTATTCTTAATACATTTCAAGGGACCATGGAACAAATGCTAAAAATGTTGTGCGTTTACATATCAGCATGTTTGTGGTTGTAAACAGACGACAGTCCATTTCAGTGTGTGACACAACAAGAACCCCTCTGATTAGTTCACCATGTACAGGTTCTCTCTCTCTCTCTCTCTCTCTCTCTCTCTCTCTTTCGCTCCCTCCATGTGTGTGTGTGTGTGTGTGTGTGTGTGTGTGTGTGTGTGTTTCATATCCTTTAGAACAAAGAGTCCTAGATTTTCCTCCTAATGCCCTGTGCCAGGCAATGCCCTTGAGGAAAGCCGCTTGGGCAAGACTATCTTCTGATTGGGTGTGAGCCTGTGGCCGTAACCATGACAACCACCCACAGAGCACCTGGAGGAGTGACGCAGGCATCGTCATGGCTGCTGAAGGATGAAGGGAAAATGATAACAGAGAGCAGCATGAGATCTGGAAGAGATGTTCGATGAGGGAGGGGTATACCAGCTGTGGCCTCCACACAGACACGTACAGTAAAGCGCCACACACAAACATCCCTTGAAGGAGATGAATAAGATAGCCATGGGAATATTATCCAGACTCCCACAATTCCCTCCTTTGCCCTTCGTTTGACTGACTTTGAAATCTCCCCTCCAGCCAAAGTGAGACACGTGGGAGCAGTTCTAATGTCAAAGTACTCATAAGAACAGAAGTAGGACACAGCTTGACATGTTTATGTTCTGTGAAGACTATATGCATCAACCTTGTGTGATCCAGCATCTGATATCCCGAGAGTCATAATTTCAAGTTTGATTTTTTTAATGCAAATATGATCGACATGTTATATGTGACACGGTTGTCAAGGTTTTGATAAATATGATGGTCAATATAT
>CM045737.1:27094847-27109847 GCA_024760905.1 Plotosus lineatus | reverse complement strand
AATTGTACATCCACTACAGCAGGTGGCAGTGGCTTCCTCACTGTCAGAGTGTGCCTAGAGGTAAAATAAGAAGTGAAGTTAATAAACCAGAGAGGCGGAGAGAGACGGAGATGGTGAGAGAAACGAAAGTCTCCCGGAAGTTAAGTCAAGGAGGTATGATGAAGCGAATGTAGCACTCAGCTTCACTGTGCTACGGTGAGACACGAGGAAATACCGCTGTGTTTACCGTGTATGAAAACATTGGCAGCGGATCGCATGAACCCAAATAAATTCAGACGTCACTTAAAGACATCACACCCCGATCATGTGATGAGCCTTGTGAGTTTTTTCATTGAAAACGTGCCGAGTATTGCCAACAACCACAGGCTTAACAGATAAGGTGGAGTACCAAACTGCTCAGTACAGAAAACCCCACAGCAGAGCAGAGGAACTGATCCTACCTGCAGCACACACGGTATCTGTCATGCTGGATGACGTCAGCACTGTGAAAATAAGTCCAGGTCCCAGTTCAGCATTGAGCAGGAGCTGAGAGTTCAGTATCGTACTTTAAACCCGGCTTCGAAAAGCTGTGCACTGCGAAACGTGCTCATTATAGCCATTAATCTGGAGTTAATCATTTTGACAATCATAATAATAATAATAATAATAATAATAATAATAATAATAACAACAACAACAACAATAATAATAATAATAATAATAATAATAATAATAATAATACAAGTTATTTTATTCATTTTTATTTTGTAGGTTAAAGTGTTATATATTGTGCTCCCGAGTTAATGTTGCTGATCAAGTTGAATTTATTTTTTATTGATTTTATTTTTCAGTCTCAAATGGTTCAAATTGTTGGTCAAAAATGTTACAGTTTAAATAAGAATACTTTTTTAATTTCAGGCAAATTGATGCACGTTTAATCTTTATTTAAAGACTAAAAATTGTTAATAAAGTTATTCTTTGTTGAAAGTTGATCTCTATTTCTTCCTTTTTTTGTATTCATAATGTTAATAAGGACACAGTGTTATGCATAGGATTACTAATAACAAATTATTAGACAAATAACACCATTTATATGGGGGGGCGAAATGTTTTCCTCTTCCTAGGGGGGGCGCAACAGAAAATAATTGAGAAGCACTGGCTGAGAGAGTAACTTGATTGGTATACACTCCATACATAAGAAAAGAAAAAGAGGGATAATTGTAGGTATGGTTTTGATTACATTGTTCTGACAAGCGGAAGCAACATCACAACGTATATTTGTCCAGAGTGGGGCTCATTTTTTACCGACATCTTAAGATGATGTTGGAAAAACTTTAACCACAGAATAAAGTCTTTTCCAGGACATGACAATGATTTTCATTCAGGACAAGATCAGGACTCTGTGGTGTCAGTTCATGTGTGAACATGATTTCTCATTCTACCTGAACCACTCTCACTATTTGAACTGAGATTTTAGATCCGTGCCATCAGGGAAGAAAAAAGTCCATTGATTGGGAGAACTGGGTCATTCAGTACATTCAGGTCATCAGCTGACTTCATTTTATTGCCAAATCATATCGCTGAGTCTCAACTTGACCAACTGAAGCGCCAAAGCGAAAGGTGTTTTACAATGCAGTAAAGTCGCATCCGAAGGCACTCACAATTAGAAAGTACACACAAAACATACAGTCCCTTCCGCCGTAGTTACTTAAGAGAATGACACAGTCAGGTGGGTGGTTGAGGGTTTGATTCAAAGCCCTGAAGCTGAGAAGTGTTATTCAACACCTTCTTAGGTCTTATACAAACACACCAGCAGGCAAAAAGGTAATGATTGTTATAATGAGACAACTGGTAAAAAGCAGCAGGCATGTGGTTTTGGGTCTTGTGCTCAGTGGGGTCAGTGGGGTCATTGGGGTCATCAGATCAAGGGGTCATTAGCTTACAGAGACATCCAGTGTTTTGGAAAGAGAGACAAGGATGTGAGCCAGAGAGTCCAGTTCATGCCAGAGGCACAGCAGTGAATGATTACTGTCAGGAAAAATTCAAGTTCATGACAAAAATAAATGGTTATGCAAGAGATGCCAGTATGTACAAAAGCAGACTTTTTTATCAATCAAAAATGCATCGATATCTCTGAATGTATCACATTTCCTTCATTCACTTCACTTATCCCTTAACAGCCGAAGATGTCGTTGGGACGTCTTCATGGCGAGACTTGGGCTGACTTGGCCTGGTGGAGCCCATCCCTCTCCAGCTCGTAGAAACACGCTGACGGCTTTGCAGCTACTCTTTACGAAAGTCAGCAATGGTTCTTTTACATGCCTCTCAACATAGACAGTGAGAGACATGGCCTGCCTTTGATAACCCAATTAGCCGCACTGGGGGGGGACAATGACAACCTTGTGGGGACTCGAACCCCCAACCTTAGGATCAGCGATCCTGCGCCCTAACCACTAGACCACCACTGCCTATGTCCTTAATTACTGAGTGGATAAAATGCATTTTAAAAATATACTTTAGAGACGTATAGGTGTAAAATAGGTGTAATGAATATGTGTCCTTTTTTCCTGCACCACCTTCAGTGCTCCATATTTATGTACCAGTGTAATTACAGTTTCTTTAAAAAAGTTTTGTTACTTTTAGTTTAATATGAAATTATTTTAGTCTTGTTTTTGGTTTCTTTCAGTTTTAAATATTTTAAGAATCTTCACTTCACCTTTTGGTCATTTCACCAACAGGAACTGAAAAAAACTTTTTTAAAGGGACTGAATGTTTCTAGAATGTTCTTCCTGAATTACTTGCTTAAAAATACGAATACCTCGAACATGGAGGAATATCTACAGATTTGAAATATAGGGACTTTTCATCACAATGCTACTGATTCCATCATTATTTTGATCTTAAAAAGAAAACAATAAATAGACACAGTGCTTTCTGTAACACAATTGTGATGGGCAATTACGCTTTTAAAGCTGTGGGCCATTTTCCACACTGAATTATAACTCAAGTCACGGTAATGTTGCATGTAAAAGAAATGTAGGAAATTAATTGGTGTTTGTTTTTTATTCATTTCACCAAGTTTTGGAGGCAGTCAATCTTGTTTTAATTGGAGTTTTTGTTTTAATTTGAGTATATTACTTTCTTTTAATTCATAAGGTTTTGGTTTTGTCCACTACAATAACCTGAGCACGCAACGATATTGTAAAATACAGTAAATATTTTCAAGTAAAATAGTGCCGGTGTAGATCCAGCACAGTGGTATGCATAATAATTTACTTTCAAACATGGTGCTGTTGCGTTCTCAGTTGAAAGGAAGGTATTGATTATTTCTCTTTATTATTCATTCAAAATATTTTCTTGTTTGTTTGATGGAAAGACATTGAATAATTCTTAGCGTTCTACAAGCTGAATAAGTTGAAAATACTTTCATGGAAAATATAACATTTATGATTGGCTTTTTTAATAACATTGAGAATAATTTATATCTCAGATACTATAGAGGGGAAACTCCGCCTCATTCACTAACTGCTTAATAACTACAGACAGTCGGTTATAGTTTTCTCTCCTCCATATAAATGGACTGTTAAAGTGTGGGCAGGTATTGATCTGGTGATTTTCTGTAAGGAGATTTTGTCTTTATTTATTTATTTATTTATTTATTTGTTTGAAATACGTCTCCAGTGTTTACAATTTGTAAGAGTCATGTTAAATTTGTTCTTTCAGTCTTCTGGATGGAGGACTTTACACATTGAGGTTTCTCAGTAAAATGGCAAATGCTGGGCAGCAGAGTTGCCTTACAGCATGAAAGTTTAAGGATCTAGTTTACCAGTAAACTTTCTGTGTGATGTTTGCACACTCTCCTCATGCCTGCATGTGTTTCCCTTAAGGTGCTCAGGTTTCCTCCCACAATCCAAAAGACATTCATTTTAGACCAACTTGAAATTGCCCACCGGTGTGAAGGTGAGAATGACGGGCTGTCTGTTTCTCCATGTTCGCTGCACCAGAAACTGGCAACCTTTTCAGGGTGTCCCTCACCCCAAATCGCTAGGGTTAGAGCCTAAACATCTAACAGTGGATCTTCTTCTTTTCCTTTCGGCTATTCCCTTCAGGGGTCGCCACATTGAATCATCTGCCTCCGTCTCACCCTATCCTCTGCATCGTCTTCTCTTAAATTTCAAATTTCTCCATTGTGAGATTAATAAAGCTGTAGCTTATCTTATCTTCTCTTACACCAGCTGCCTTCATGTCCTCCTTCACCACATCCATGAATCATCTCTTTGGTCTTCCTCTAGGCCTTCTGCCTGGTAGTTCCAACCTCAGCATCCTACTACCAATATACTCACTATCCCTCCTCTGTACATGTCCAAACCATCTCAATCTAGCCTCTCTGACTTTGTCTCCAAAACATCTTACATGTGCTGTCCCTCTGATGTACTCATTCCTGATCCTATATATCCTCGTTACTCCCAAAGAGAACCTCAACATTTTCATCTCTGCTCCCTCCAGCTCTGCCTCCTGTCTTTTCCCCATGGCCACTATTTCTAAACTATACAACATCACTGGCCTCATCACCGTCTTGTACACTTTTCCTTTGGATAATCAGCATAAATAGTGAATAACAAGCCGCACTGTTTGTCATATTATCTTCAAGAAAAAGAAAAAAAGGCGAGTGAAGTGACTGAGCTTATTGCTGTTTATAGCTGGCACTGATTACAGTACAAAATCAGTTAAAATTACAGGACACTGTTTCGTTTAGATATACGTACTATTAATATAAATCCCATTAATTACAACTGAAAGCATGTCCACATTGTTATTCTGTGCTTTTTCTTTTTAGTTACAGCACCATCTGTATTTGTGTCTGTTTAGGGCTTTCAATAATCAATATTTTCAGATTTAAGCCTGAAGTGAGCCTGGTATTATTTTTTGTTGTGTGTGTGTGTGTGTGTGTGTGTGTGTGTGTGTGTGTGTGTGTCAGTGACGACACTGGAAAACCCTGCAGAAAACACAAAACGTAAAAATGCCAGAGCGTCAGCGTGGTGTGTCAATTCTGACTTTGACAGTTACTCAACCTTAGCCACATCGCCCGAGTTCAAATTTGCTCTCAACTACTGACATGCGCTGGAATTTTTTTCCACACGTGTGTAGGATTTTGCAATATTTCAAACAAACTGAGCTAGTTTTGTTTTATAAATCTAAACAATTCAGTCCTCTATCTAACAACAACAATACCAACACACACACACACACACACACACACACACACACACACTCCACTAACTATAAAGAACATATTTCCTGTACATGTTGGCTCATTGTCAGCTTGGGCTAATCCAGGCTGCGGAATTCCCCTCTGTCAGCAGACCTCACACTAGCACACTCACATACATCCACACTTGCACAGACAAACACACACACACACACACAAACACACAGAGCACTTCATAAAGTCATGCCTACCCCCCCCATCCCCAGTCTTTCCTGTCTCACCCTTACCCGAGGCATGAAGCGCCACTTCCCATACAGTGCTTATGCAAGCCAAATTTATCCCCCCACAATAACCTCTGACTAGTCAATCGGAAAGAAGAATCTGGGTATATCCTTTTAAGGATGGGGGGTATATATTTTGCCTTTTTAATGGCATGGTTAGTGATTCTTAATGCAGATATTGTTTTGTAAAATAAAATAGATAACATGCTTCACAAGGGTCATGTGATTCAGTAATACACAGTAAGCTCAGAAAGGGGGGAAATAGTTCATTTCTATGATCCTATGAAAAATTAAAGATTTGGCCCGCCAATGTTCAACCAATCAGCCAAACAGCTGTCTCTACTTTTGTCAATTCAGAAAGTCTGAGCTCTTGCGGTAGCATTCATCCATTCTAGTCTCAGCATGTGTTTTTTTTGTTTTTTTTTGGGGGGGGGGCTTTCTCACAAATACTAAGGGAATTTCAAAACAACTAAGTAACCATTACCAACATCACTGGTTGTACCTTTAAATGACAAATTGTTCAACGACCAGTCATCTTACAGTGAGATTTCCTTTTGGCTTTTTTCCTTTTTCAGGGGTCGCCACAGCGAATGATTCTCACGTTGGATTTGGTGTAGGTTTTTACGTTGTTTGCCCCTCCTGACACAACCCTTTAGCAAAGGACAGAAACACGCTGAAGGCTTTGCAGCCTACGCATAGACAGTGAGAGACATGGCCCGCCTTTGATAACCCAGTTAGCTGCACTGGGAGGGGACAGTAACAACTTTGTGGAGAATGGGACTCGAACCCCCAACCTTGGGATCATCGATCCAATGCCCTATACCACTCGACCACGACTGCCCTGACTAGTCATCTTACAGTATAAGTTTATATTAGCCTTTAGTAATACAGGGATCCCTCACTTTCCACGGTTAATTGAGACTGAGATCCCCACGCAATCATCGAAATCCACGAAGTAGGATTCCCCCGACTGACCTATACGTACATGTATATGTGTATATAATATCGATAAATACATATTCAATGCTATAAATGCTTATAATAACAATTAAACATTAAAATAACATAAAATGTAAATAAAATATAAATACACACACATACAGATGGTATTGCAAGAGAGGACGACACACATACGTGCACGCAGGTGTGCATATGCGCGTGCACCCACAGATACAACAATATAAGTAGTTTTGATGTGAGATTTTGGGTTATTTTTTGTTTTGTGTTTGTTTAGGGTTTTTTTTTATTTATTTTTTTTATGCATAATTGGCCTTGTTTTTGTGGCATTTTCCTTAACTTGTTCCCCTGGAATTTTTCTTTATTTCCTTATTTTTAATTCAATGAATATTTATTTTTGTTTTTTTTTTAAAAACACGATGCACTAAAGCCACATGAATTGAAACGCGAAGTAGCGAGGGATCCCTGTATATTAATTCCGTTTGGTCAAAATAAAGTCTTGTTTACAGACTTATGGCCGACTATGGCAAAGGCAGGGGAACTGGTGGCCTGATGGTAGAGTGCTGGATTATTGATTCAAAGGTCAGGGTGGTAAAGCCCCACTATCACCAAGTTCTCACTTCTGTCCCACCAATGCACCTAACTGGGTTATCAAAGGCCGGCCATGTTTCTCACTGTCTGTGGTGAGAGGCATGTAAAAGAACCATTGCTGACTTTCATCAAGAGTAGGTCATCGAGTTGTCGTTAGCGTGTCTCTGGCCTGTGATGGCCTGGCAAGCTGTCCAGGGTGTACTCTGCCCTCGCCCAGAGTTGCCTGAAATGGGTGCATCCTCCCTGTGACATTAATTAGGATTAAGAGGTTCAGAAAATGAATGATCGACTAATAAAGACACTCGACTGAAAAGCTGCTTAATCTTTCTACTGTCAAAGGAGGTTGGAGTCCATCTCAGCCAACACTGGGCAAAGGTGGGAAACACCATGAACAGCTTGCCAGACTATCACAGGACCAACACATGCAACTACACACACTCTCATCCACACCTAGGGTCAATTTAGACCAGCCAATTTTCCGTTATGTATATGTGTTTGGACATTGTGGGATGCCAAAATGCCTGGAGGAAACACACACAAACATGAGGAGAACATGCAAACGCCTACCAAGCTTAGGAATCGAACGCAGGACTTTCTTTCTGTCATGCTAACCACTACACTACCTTGATAATGGATGCTGAAACACTGAAAAACAAAGGGTCATGAAGAGGAATGATTTCATGGGCACCAATCGAATTGAAAATTGTCCCACCGTGTTAGTCTGTCAGGACAGAATCCTTACTTCGTAAGAATAAAATTGTTAAACGTTGTAATCGATTGTACAGTAAATAGATGATACAGAAAATACAGACAGAAGTAATTTTTTTATATCTTCTTCCAACACAACATGCCCTCTGCTCTAAGGTTCTTCTGGACACCTGTGGCTCTCAGGCTGGGCCTCATTTCTTAAAGTATTTATGCAAATCCAGACCAGTAATTTTCCATGAGACTTGAGGTGCGTGCTCCCTCAACAAGCCTCCCATAAACTCAAAGAGGCTCTCTGTCCTCTCCTGCAGTGTCACCACAGCAACACCATCTTTCCTGGTCATCCCGGACACTCCCGTCTTCCTGTCCAATCACAGATTGGTGTTAAAGCCACGCCCCCTTGAGATTAATGTAGGAGGCTGCAGAGAGAAAAGCTAGACAGTACTTTGGACTCTTTGACCAAACAAGCAGTGCTATGAGAAATACATTCCCAGTGCGACATTCCTATGTTTCCATTCGTAAGTCAGAGAGATAGCATCTGTTTTCCTGCGCAGCACAGGAGTTTGAGAGCAAAACATATTTCAAGCACTTTTTAAGAACTGGCCGTTCTTTTACAATGGCATTGAAGAGAATGCTCACGATCTGAACCGTTTAAACAGTGCAATTGTTCTTTGATATGTTTATGTGAAGATTTTTTCCATATGTCTTGTAGCCAGTCAAGAAGCAGTGCTGGATGCACAGCATGGTTGAGCAATCTGGACAGATATCCTGGTCTTAAGCACATGGCACAGATTTACATTTTTTTATTCACATTCTTGTCTCCGCGTGGTTGCTTGTTGATGTTTTTCCTATGCAGAGTAAAAAAGACGTTAAGATGTTTCAGAGATTTCTGGTTAAAAGAAAACACTGAGCATGGTCTCCTCCCTGGTAATTACTGCATGCTGGTTTGGCAAGAGAATGCTGGACTGGAGGTCATGTGGAATGCTTTACCAGCACTTATCATTATGATAATACGTACAGAGGAATGCAAAACACACACACACACACACACACACACACACACCATCCACTGCAGACCAGAATCTAAAAAACCAAATGCTGACTCATGCCATGTGAGAGAGAGAGAGATTATAAATTGATAGGAATCACTCTTGCTTTATTGCTGCAGGTGTTCTTATTTAAAGACAAGGCTTTAGCCAAAATAATACACAGATATCCTGTTACACTACATGAACTTCTATGGTCCTAGTTATCAATAGATTTTTTTTGATTGGCAGAATGTCTTTTCAGCATTGTAGTTCTCGGACATTTTAATTCAAAGAATGATGAAATCAGTAGTGTTCTAACCAACAGTTCCTATATTTAAAATATGTAGATGTTCCTTCATGTTATATTCATTCATATTTATAAGCAAAACAATTCAGGAAGAGCGTTTTGGAACAATATTTAAAGTCCCTTAAAATGTACTGAATACTAATAATAATAACTTTTAAGCTTAGTTCTACTAACCACACACACACGCACACATAAACAAACACAAACAAACAAATATCGGGATGAAACCAGGAACATTTGAGTGGAGCTTCATCTGTCTCAAAATTTAAAATTGTTTCCTGATAAAATGCTATAAGAGCTTAAAAACCGTTTTCCAGCACATTTAAGGGCTCTTTGTCTTATGGTCCCGCCGGGAAAATCAAGTCTAATAGAGTGTTCTTTCTTTGACAACATTTCAAGTAGTTCTCTTTCAAACCTTAACTATCCAAGTAACTGTTTAGCAATTTTTTAGGAATATACCATGATCTACCAGGAAGCTGAGGAACCAGATGACTATGGGGATTTTGGTTGAGATTGGCAGTTCATTGTCAAAATAACACTATAATGATTGTTTGGTACGGTTTCAGAAGTATTTGTACTGAACATTCCGAGTCTACGACTCCATGACCGCCAGAAAAATCCAGAAAACAGCAAACACACTTTAAAGTTGTGTTTACACAGCCACAGTGAGTGAATAAGAAGACTGGTCCAGTCACGTGAAATATATAGGGAAACAATAAGGTGAACAAATCCAGGCTAGTCCTCCACTCCAGTATGATGCACTCAGACCAGCCCTGATCATCTATCCATCATAGAAATGCGAGTCTTTGGGGCACACGCTAGCTGTTGACTGGGTTGTGTTTGCATGTCACATTCATTAGCCTTGGGCTCTCACACCCTGCTGAGTAATCTGGGTAAACTGCACAGGGGCCAAACAGGTCTAGTGACGTCTTTTGTCTGTGTGTGTTAGGTTCATTAACATCAGTCAGAGCGCCAGAGGCACCTTCTCTTTCCACATGATGAATCACTCTATTTATAAACCTGTTAAAATAGGCAGGCACATCAGCACTAATGGATCAACTCTGTTCACAAGCATGGACATATACAGCCCCTAATGGAAATGTCCATTCCGTTCCAGATCACTTCTTATTTCGGTAAGACAGGAGTCCCTACAAAACAAGTCTGAAATAAGTTTAGCCTTCTGGGTGGTCTCTATTTCGGCAAGGTGAGAGAGCAATAATAATATTTAAAATACAGCAGCAGCAATTGGAAAAACAATCGTGAGATTTAACTGCGGCTGAGTAGGCTGTGTTATTTTCAGTGCACTGAGAGAGATTTGTGTCTGTTCAGTCTGACTCACTAGAAATAGCAAAAAATCAGCCATGAGTAAAGAAGTATAAATATATACTATATATATATAAAGCAGGAAAAGAATAGAAACATTCCAATTGCACATTGTGTAACTTGAGAGTTCAAGGAACTGAGAGAAAGAAAGATGGTGAGTGAGCTTGTTTATCTCTGCCAATCGTCCTCTTGGTGGTGATATGGGTATAGTGGCATTCCTTCTCGAATAAGATTCTGCTTAGTAACCCGTTGTCATGGTGGTGGTCCTGCTCTCTGATAGGATGAGAGCAGTGGCCTCAGGGGCACCAGCATGTTTTCAGCAAGTGAAAAACAGGGCAGGGAGGACATGTTGCGTAACGGATGCTGTTTCAGTAAGAAGGAATGAAGAGAAAAAAAGGAAATGAGCAAGAAGGAAAAGAATGGAGGGAAATGGGGGGAGATGAGGTTGGTATTGCAGAACACAGACAGTGGGTGATACAAGGGGGAGTCCCACAGGTGCTAACTACAGGTTTCTATCTCAGTTGTTATAAGGAGCCCTGTGTGGGCAGCAGGGGTCGATCGCTGTCCACCAAAACCAGATGTGTCCCAGTCACAAGGCCAAAACACTGCGGAAAAGCACACATTCTATCCACCGCTACTACCATCCCCCAATCAGGCATCAGTGGTGTCTCAGACTAAGTCAACACTCCTTTTACAGTCCACATATGGACTGCACATGTGTGGATTGCATTGTATTTGACTCCTGTTTGAGCATATGCCTTGTTTCCTGGAGACAGATTCTGATGGCTCGACTCTGCAATCTTCTCTCCACATGTAAACGACGTTCCCTCCCTTTGAATCCATCCATCAAGTGATCAGAGTCTAGCTGCAGGGCATGTCTCCACTCCAGAAGCAACAGCCCAATGCTTTTTTTAAAATTTCTTTCAAAATTGTTTACATTGCACTGAAGTTTCGAGTTGCATTGCTATGCTCTTGCACTTCAAAGGGAATATGTTTGCCACAGAGAGCAGTGTTAAATGTTGGCTCAGTTAGATACAGCTGCAGAGCCCTGTTATTTGCTAGAGCCAACATGCTGCTGCCCAGGCCAAAAATTGTTCACCAGTGATGTTCCAACTTGGGGTTGAGATTTTGGGCTTGGCTCAAACTTTTGTAAGGCCTCCAGTTCTTCATCATTCGGAACATAACAAAAAGGGACAGTTCCTGTAACCAGAGAAATGTGAGTATCCGCTCCACTCACTCAAGCTTGCAGACCAAATGAGAAACAAATGTTTCTTCTCAGACGTTCTTGGCCTGGCTCCCAGGCCCCTTGTCCTCCAAAGTCTGGACTTTTTCCCCCTTTCCCCTTTTCCCAGAATGCTCTGCGCTGACACAAAGGGAGTTGGGTCTGTCTTCCGTTCACAACGTATCACATAGCCCATTGTGTCTTATCGGTTTGGTCTCATCTCACTCTGCATGGATTTCAGCCAGGTTGCTAAAACAGCTTTCATACAGGGAACATGTTATCTGGGAAATTTTTACACTGGCAAAACTAAAAAGCATCGCTATCTGAACATAAAATGCTGAACTTACAATTATGCTTTTGAGGCCTTAGTGCAAGTCATTCATTCATTTTCTGAACTGCGTAATCCTAATTAGGGTCACGGGGAGGCTGGTGCCCATCCCAGCCAACTCCGGGCAAGAGCAGAGTACACCTGGACAGCTCACCAGGCCATCACAGGGCGGAAACACGCCGACAGCTTTGCAGACTTCTTTTGTCTAAAGTCAGCAATGTTTTTTTTTTTACATGCCTCACACTACAGTATAGACCAGGGGTCACCAACATTTTTGAAACTGAGAGCTACTTCACGGTTACTGAATCATACGAAGGGCTACCAGTTTGATACGCTCTTCTGAAATAACAAATTTGCTCAGTTTGCCTTTAGTTATACATTATTTATAATGATTAGTAATACTCACCTATGTAAAGACACTGATCATGTTAATGATTTCTAACAATGATTATCAAAAATGACAACAAGGTGGGAAACAGATATCAATATTCAACACTTTATCTCTATTAATCACAGTATTTGTTACATTTTCAGATGATCACTTACATCACTACATTTTAGCAAAAATATCCCATTTGCACAAGCCACTGACATGCCCTGTTAACAAATCATGAACTATGTTGCAACATGTTTCAAAAGTTAACAATTATGTAATGTTAAACAAAATCAACTTACATATTTTTAAATATGTAATACATTTTTATTTCACATTTTGAACTAATGGCCAAGTCTGTGTTATGTTTAACAAAATTATAACTTTTAAATGTCATGAACACACTTTTAAATTGAACACAATTCTTCAATATTTTAATTCAACTTTGCCATGGCACTACCATGTTGCCACTGACTACATCTGGTATCCGTCCTTGGTTAGTGGGAAGACTGGCATTGCATGCTGTTCACCAGTGTGTTGTAATCTGGTGTGTAACTTGACACTGCAACTGTGAGTGGGTCTCTCAGATGTGCATCAGTGAGGCGTGTTCTGTGTTTGTTTTTGATGAAGTTCATGTCAGAAAATGCTGATTCACAGAGATAGGTTGAGCCAAACAGGCTGGCAACCTTCATGGCTGCTGTGCATACTCCACTGTACTTCTCTGTGTCAACAAGGCGCCAAAAGTTTGGTGCAGCCTGGTAGGCTTTGAGATGGAGATCATTTTGCAATGTTATAATTTCAATCTCCACCTGTCCAGCATCCAAGTTGAGCGTTGCACTTAACTGCTCAGCAAAGCATGTTGTGTCCCCATTCATGAAAGGGTTGGAAATGAAGAACACACATGGTTCAAGCTGATGAAGGTCACAAAACCTATTCTCAAACTCTTGCCCAAGTCTGTTTATTACTTCAATGTACTTTTCTGCCACTTTTTCAAATGTCTCAGATGCAGAAGCATTGTCTTTCAGCACTGACTGCACAGAGGGGAAAGTGCAGAACTTTTTCTCTGTAAATCTGCAGAGAATGCATTCATTTTGGCTTTAAATGCATTTAAAGCACTTATCATATCGACAACAGTCTTACCTTTGCCTTGCAGCTGGCAGTTCAGGAGGTTTAGTTTCCCAGTAATGTCCACCAAAAATGCAAGGTCAAGTGTCCACTCTGTGTCCTCTAGCAGTGAGACATCTTAGCCTTTGGACTGCATGAACTCTTTGATTTCACGCCAAAAGAGACAAAAAAACGATGCAAAACTCGTCCTCTGCTGAGCCATCTGATTTCTGTGTGTAGCAGTAGGTCCCCATATTCTGCTGACATCTCCTCTAATAGTACCTTGAAAATCCTGTGCTGCTTTGCTTTGGAGGCCCGGATGTTGTTTATGATTTTCACAACGGAGTCATCACGTGCCCAAAGCCGATCACTTTCGCACACAACGCCTGCTGGTGAATGATGCAATGGTAATGCAGAAATTTGGGGAAGTCTGGGTCACGTTTACAGTGAGCGATGAAACCTGTCTGTCGGCCGACCATAGCAGGAGCCCCGTCTGTTGTCACCGCTACCAGCTTTTCCAATGGCACCTTTTTCTGCACGAAAAACTCCTTCACCGTGTTATAAATGTCAACTCCTCTAGTAGTTGTCTTTAAGGGCAGTAGTGTCAGGAGTTCTTCTTTTGTGGAGAAATCATTAAACACCATCCGGATAAAAACCAATAACTGGCGCTGTACTGCTGCTGTCCACGGACTCATCGCACTGGAGGCTAAACCACTTGCACTTCGCCAGATCCTGCTCCAACTGATCGACCAAGTTACTGGACATAGCTGATACTCGTCTTGCCATCGTAGATGCCCCCAGTTGGGCGTCGGAAAGAGTGGAGATTAGAGTCGCTTCCATTTTTCTCGTCTTTAAATACAGTGTTAGCAATTAATAACATCGCTTCTTTGACAACTTCTCCATCTGTAAATGCCTTTTTTTCTTGATCAGAAAATGTAGCTCTAAACGAGGCTTCGGTTGCTTTTTGTGAGTTTTTGGCCGGCCTCGTAAAAGACTGTTGCTTACCCAGAAGCGGTCTTTAGCTCACGGGCTTTTTCTGCCCGTGAGGCGCTTGCAGAAGTGGATATTTATCATGGTAGCTTTTGTGACCGCGTATTGAAATGTCTCTCCACATTGTGCCGTTTTGCTGTCGCCACGGTCGTCCCCATAAATCAGACACACGCATGAGTTTCTTTTACAGTCGTAAAGAACTCCTCTTCCCATTCACTGTGAAAGAGATACGTTTTCTTTCTTTTTCTGCCATGTTTTTGGGGTCTGAAGTGCATACAGCGCCCGCTAGCTTACTCTCCACATCCCACAAGCTCTACTTTACTGCCCATAGGTAAATATTGTGCGCCAAGTTAACCTTAAAGTATTTTTAAGATAGTATTTTTTAAATCTATATACATACAAGTGTGATTAAAAAAATAATAGCAACAGAACAAAATTAATTTTTAGACGCAGCTCTCTATGAGATGTGCTATTTTTGGAACAGGCCCGCGGGCGACTCATGTGGTCCTTGCGGGCGACCGGGTGCCCGCGGGCACCGTGTTGGTGACACCTGGTATAGACAGTGAGAGACATGGTCGGCCTTTGATAACCCAGTTAGCTGCA
>CM045737.1:27002347-27089847 GCA_024760905.1 Plotosus lineatus | reverse complement strand
GTGCATCTGTCCACCTAGTATGAATAGATACCAGTAAAAAATACTAGGAAGGTCCCATCCAAGAGGAGTTGAACTCCTAGTTGCTTCACTCTACTGACATCGGGTTTAAGCTCCAGCCTGATGAGCGACTACAAGTATAACAAACATCTTGAATTTTGAATATCAATAGCAATAATAAGACAATGTAACACACTTCTTGTTAGCATTTACAAACTGGACTCCAAAGAAGTTGGGGCACTACACAAATTGTGAATAAAAATTGAATGCAATGATGTGGAAGTGCCAGATTTCAATATTTTATTCTGAATAAAACATAGATGACAGGGTCAAAAGTTTAAACTGAGAAAATGTATAATTTTAAGGGAAAAATATGTTGATTTTAAATTTCATGGCATCAACAAAGCTCAAAAAAGTTGGGACAGGTAGCGATAAGAGGCTGGAAAAGTCAATTACACTTATAACAAACAGCTGGACGACCAATTACCACTAATGCGGTCCATTGGCAACATGACTGAGTATAAAGAGCTTCTCAGAGTGGCAGTGTCTCTCAGAAGCAAGGATGGGTAGAGGATCACCAATTCCCCCAATGTTGCCCAGAAAGATTGTGGAGAAATATCAGAAAGGTGTTTCCCCAAAGAAAAATTGCAAAGAGTTTGAAGTTATCATAATCTACAGTGCATAACATCATCCAAAGATTCAGAGAATCTGGAACAATCTCTGTGAGTAAGGGTCAAGGCCGAAAAACCATACTGGATGCCCGTGATCTTCGGGCCCTTAAACGGCATTGCACCACAAACAGGAATGCTACTCTAATGGAAATCACAGAATGGGCTCAGCAATACTTCCAGAAACCATTGTCGGTGAACACAATCCATCGTGCCATCCGCCGTTGCCAGCTGAAACTCTACAGTATAAAGAAGAATTCATTTATAAACAGGACCCAGAAGCACAGGCATTTTTTCTGGGCCAGGGGTCATTTAAAATAGATTGTGGCAAAGTGGAAAACTGTTCTGTGGTCAGACAAATCACGATTCGAAGTTCTTTATGGAAAACTGGGATGCCATGTCATCTGGACTAAAGAGGACAAGGACAACCCAAGTTGTTATCAGCGCTCAGTTCAGAAGTCTGCATCTGTGATGGTATGGGGTTGCATGAGTGTGTGTGGCATGGGCAGCTTGCACATCTGGAAAGACACCGTCAATGCAGAAAGGTATATTCAGATTCTAAAACTACATATGCTCCCGTCCAGATGCCGTCTCTTTCAGAGAAGACCTTGCATTTTTCAACATGATAATGCCAGACCACATGCAGCATTAATTACATCATGGCTGTGTAGGAAAAGGATCCAGGTAATGAAATGGCCAGCCTGCAGTCCAGATCTTTCACCTCTAGAGAACATTTTGCATCATGAGGAGGAAGGTGCAACAAAGAAGGCCCAAAGACAGTAGAGGCCTGTATTAGACAAGAATGGAAAACGTTCCTATTTCTAAACTTGAGAAACTTGTCTCTTCGGTCCCCAGACGTTTGCAGACTGTTGTAAGAAGAAGAGGGGATGCCTCATAGTGGTGAACATGGCCTTGTCCCAACTTTTTTGAGAATTGTTGACACCATAAAATTTAAAATCAACATATTTTCGCTTTAAAATTATACATTTTCTCAGTTTAAACTTTTGACTCTGTCATCTATGTTCTATTCGGAATAAAATATTGAAATTTGGCACTTCCACATTCATTGCATTCAGTTTTTATTCACAATTTGTATAGTGACCCAACTTTTTTGGAATCTGATTTGTACTTTCAAAGCATAACACTTTGTGCTTTGTAGGCAAAGGGCTAAATCAAAGCCATCCATGACCTCTGCCTTTGAGGAAAACCGAAACTAACAGAATGACCTCATTGTGAGTGGGGTACTTCTGACTCCTTGCTGCCCACCTTTGATGTCCATTTATTTATATATTTAGTTTCTTTGCCTTGTTTGGACCAAAAACACCTATTCAATCTTACATCCTCTCACCCTGCTAACGATACAAGCTCGTACATAAACGGAGAGCATTTTTATTATCTATAAACATAGAATGCAGAGTATAGTGAGGTGTGTATGACGTGAGCGTGAATGTTAATTATAGACATGTGTTCGAACAGGAAGTGGGATACAGACCTACATTATTGTGTCAAACTGTGCTCCTTTCATTAGCCAACCCAGGGGACTCAATGGGCACCATTAACCAAGTTTGAACAAGGTGAGGATTGTAGCTCTGTGTATGTCTGTGTGTTTGTATGCAAGGCCTTGACCCATAGCTTCTAAGCCAACATGACAGACCATTAAATTTTGTTCCACAACTAAACCATTACTCATGTTTTCACATGTACAATCCTCCACAGTCCTTTTCACACAATCCAAATATTTCAGGAGAAATGTCATGGGTTAATCCTGGAATGCCAGATCCAGAAGCTCACATATTGTGTATATTTATTAACTTCTGGCTTCAGTCCTTATATGTACACTTTTACAGGAGAGATGACATCAGCTGCATCCATTAGCCAAAAGCTCGAGCCATATAGGTATTAGCATGTTAGGCCAATAAGTGCTGTTGGCGCCCAACGAGACACATTGCTTTCATTTTCTCTGAAGGTTTTGATGACGTGGGGAGTGATTTGTCACTGCTGAGGCCCATATCACGTGGGAAGCATCGCGTTTACTGTAGCAACTAACATGTGACCGGAGCAACTGAGACAAAGGGCCTCCTCTGAGGTCAGCATACGCAACACGGCGGCTTTCACATGCAATGCCTCTCGGTGAAATTTAATATCAGGGGAAAACCTAACGTTACACCCACACATGCACAGAAAGATAGAATGAAATAATGAACCATATCCATGTGCTTTTAATTTGTAATTTTGCTTGGAACAACAATGCCCCCTAGAGGTGGACTCTGAGCCAGGTTGTTTTTCTTATTCTTCCTGTACAACATGCTTTTAACCACAGAACTGGTTTTGTTCACTCACTAAAACAAAACAGAGTGACTAAACTGTCATTGTGTGAGTGTGTATGTGTCTGTGACACTGTGTGAGTGGATGATACATCGTTTAGCTATGGTGCAACACTACAGATTTTTTTTCTAGCCTGTTTTTTGTTGTTGTTGTTGTTGTTGTTGTTCAAGCCTTTGCGGTGTCCCAATTCCAAAAGCTATAAAAGTTCAGGCAGCTTTTTGGTGGCTTTCTATTTTCATTTCGAGCTTTATTGAATTTCCTTTCACACTTACTAATGCTTTAGGCATGGGCGGTTATGTTCAAACCCCATCCACAATTACACGGAAACCAACTCTGTCAGGAAGGTGCAATGGCCAGTGTCATAATCTGTGCATACATTGGTTATAATACAAGGTGAGAATAAATAGCACAGTGCCTTCCTAACACTCGAGGGTTTAAACCAGCACCTGATAAGACCCTTCTCCAAAGAATGGATCGTTTAAGCCCAGCACCCATTAAATAATCATGTGTTCCTTCTAAAGACCTTGAGAGCTGATTATGAAATATTCATCTTCGTGCTACATAGGTGATTTGTCAGGGGGAAAGGAAAAGTAAAAGGAGAAAAAGATGTGCTAAAAAGACCTGTCTCGGTGTAATGTTGACTCCAGGCTGAAATAAGCAATTATTTATGGCCTCGTTGATTTTTAATAATTATTTAAAAAAAAAAAGTCAGAGGTTGAATTTATAAAGCATGCGTTGTGTAGAGAAAAAATGTCGGTTTTTTAGTAACATCTTTGCATTCACAGTGTACAATGAGGATAAGAAATGAGGCCTGGAGATGCACGGATGATAAAGCTCATGTAAGACATTAGTAGTATACATACTGTATGTATGTTTTCTGACCTTGTGACATTATAGATGTATATGTTCTTAATCACACAGACAAATCTGAATTAGATAAACAAATCCAACTATATAAAATCAGGTATACTGTATTTCAAATAAGCCAAGAACAACATGTCCACTGAAGGCACTGAAAGCATTCTCACTCATTAGAAAGGTGCAGTCTACTGCTGTTTCAAGTTCAGCCAAAATATGGGGGTATGCAGTGTTGCTAATGTTGCTAATGTTAATTAAAAATGGATTGGTTGTATAAAATATAAAGTATTTAATTTGGTTGTTTTGTGTGTGTCTTCTGTGTGTGTGTGTGTGTGTGTGTGTGTGTGTGTGTTGGAGGGTTGTTATGCTGAGTTTCATTGAGCCATGATTAATGACTCACCTCTGAAGACAGAAATAATAAAAAACTGTTTAATTATATAACTCAACATGTCAGTACTACAGAGATTACAGTCTTTTCATGCATATTAAGCAAATATTTTCAAATGTGTTCTAATGTAAACAGGCTTCACACAGGGCAATTCCAAACTGCACAGAACTGACAAAATATGACAGCGATGTGGCAAAAGAGTCACATACAGGGGCAGTTTTAAGACTGGTACAGCACAGTTTAAAATGATGACAGTGTAGCAAGACAACTGTAAGCAGTAGACAAAAACATTGTGTGAATAAGTTCCTATCATGGTTGTACTGAAAACGCTTGACAAAGGTTGACAAAACAGGCCTGGTTTTGACACATGAATTTCAGAACTACTGTGAAACTGTATCCCCATGCATGAACCTGAAAAAAACCTCATTGATTTATTTTCTGAACCCCTTAATCCTAATTAGGGTCACAGGTAGGCTAGGCTGCTCTCTGTACAGTACTGTATTATGATTCTGATTCAGACAGGTTCTTTCAAAAGTATAACACAAGAACAAGGCAATGAGAAACATAATAGTCAAAATTATTTTTTGGGAAGTGGAGAAAATTGTGTGTGTGTGTGTGTGTGTGTGTGTGTGTGTGTGTGTGTGTGTGTGTGTGTGTGTGTGTGTGTTTTAGTTTTAACAAGCCAAGTTAATATGTTTCAGGGTCAACGTTTCCAACTAATTGGCACAAACTTGGCCGTAATATTGAGAAAGCCATAGCCTGATGTTTAGAGTAGTGACTTTGGGAACAAAAGTTTTCTGGTTCAAGTCCAGAACCAGCAGGAAACATATCATCTGGCTGTGGGGAGTGAGCTGTGCCTTCCCTTACTCCACCTTCATAGCTGAAGTGTCCTTGAGCAAGGCACCTAACTCCTACCTGCTCTTCGGGCATCCCATTGTGTGGTTCAGCCCGCTGCTCCCTGTGTGCTCACTGATTACATGCCTGTGTTCATTTTGGATGGGTTTAATGCAGAGACAATAATTTCCCTTTTGGGATTAATACAGTATATTAAAAAAATTACATAAAAAATAAAATATTGACCAGTTCAACCAGAGTTTTTGGCAGCCGGTCAGTGCAACAAGCCAAAGTGCAGTTATTTACTCTACATGGATTATTTAATTACTTAAAATTACATATAATTTTTTCATTATTTGATAGTTGTTTGGTGAATTATTGGTTGATTAGTTTGCTTACTTAAAAATTGGTAGGTAGATCCATTGGTTCGATGAACAGTTGATTTGTTGAATATTTGGTGGCAGTGCAGTGGTGTAATGGGCAGTCCTCTCACCTCACAGTCCTAGTTCTAAGATTGATAGGCCTGAGCATGCAAGTTAACTGGGGCCTTTCTGTATGGAGTTTGATTGTATTGGAGTAAATTGCCCTCTGTTTCTCGGTTAGCTAAGTGATCCATTAGCAACCTGCCTCTCACCCACTATCACTGGCTCTACCGTACCTGTGAACGGCTATGGGTAAGGAAGATGGAAATGAATGGACCATTGATGGATTTGTATAATGGATGCTTGATTGGGTTACACATTTGGTGGTTTACTAGTTGGTTGGTTCATTGACTGGTTTTATAGTTTAATTGATTGATATGTTTGTACTGCTGTAACGGAAGGTAAGAATTTTACAAAACTATCTTTGCAGCATTGGATATATCAGTAATTGAAAGCAAAGGCTCCTCGCAACTCGAATTAGGATTAAGCAGTTCAGAAAATGAATGACACTGATGAAAATCATGAGCCTTACTTATAACTCATTAGACCTATTTTAACAACCCATTAGCAACCCTTTGTTTGCTACCTTGGTTCAGAACTGTATAGTGCCTGCTAAAATCAGTGAAGAATATGAACAAGAAATAAAATAGTTTAATGTGAGGAGTAGATGTAATGTTAGCACAGTCTTTAGTAAGAAATTACTTGTCTACCTTCACAGATTAATTTATATTTGTAGTTGAGATGAAAATAGCAAGAAATCAATATGTAGAACAGTGCTGCTAATACATACACCCATGAGGTCCTGGCACACAAACCTTTCCTGTTCACACTGAAGGAAGCAAGGTCTGGACAGAGGTGTCATTTCTGATGGATTGGTGGATTTACAATTATATTGCTGTGGAATTTGTTGTAAAAACCCTGACCCATGCTCGACTGGCATTATCTTTTTGTATTAAATTGTCAGTTGTATGGCGCCCAAATAAGTGGTTAGCCTGATTGTCTCACAGCATTGAAGTCCTGTGTTCAAGTCCTGGGCTCAGCAAGGGCATTTCTGTGTGGTGTTTGCGTATTCTCCATATGCTTCTGTGGGTTTCTTCTGGATATTCCAGTTCCTCCCACAGTCAAAAGACATGTATATGACGCTAACTGGCCGTTCCAAATTGCACGTAGGTGTACGTGTGAATGGTTGTCTGCGTTGGCATTGTGATGGGCTGCTCAGGCAGCAGAGATAAGCTCCAACCTCCCAGTGACCCTACCAGGATTAAGTACTTTGGCAAATGAGTCAATAAAATTAATGACTACATTACAGAAACAATCATTGTTTCTCATTGAATGTTTAAAAAAATGTATATTATTGGCATCAGGCTTTTATGAATCATCATTTATATTAGCTAGAATGCACAGGCAAAGATACTATTATCCAAGTTTCAAAATAACAACCAGCAACAATTCCACTTGTATCTGCACTATTAACCATCCTCAATTTGAATAGTAATGCTTTACATTGAGATTTTGTGTCTAATTGCTGATATTGGGTGTTTTTCGGAAAGGAAATGTTTATTTAGCATTGTTGGGAACAGAAATAAGTAAGTCTGTACCTTTTTATGTTTTCAGATGTGTCTTCTGGGGGGGGCGGGAGGGGAAGGGGAAGGATTCCAGGTTTCAGACAGTTTGACAAGTTGCATTTATTTTCATCTTATTAGCTTAGAAAGAGATAAAAGAGAAGCTGTCGCTGTTATATTGTAAGAGGTAACAGAAAATTGGTTTTGGAGATATTTCAAAAATTTGACCTTAAAAATATATGATGAAAAATGTATTATGTATTGTGTTAAAATTGTGATTGGCCAAGGGAATAAAATATGCATAAACATAGGAAAATAAATGCACCACTGTATCACTAACAGTTTTCCTATAAAAACCTGACTTCTTTTGTTTTATTACTCACATACGTAATAGATTTAAAATTTGAATACATGTTGGTGCATTCTTGCCTTTGACTCTAATCCATTGTTAGTGTGCAGTGGGACACAGATGTTTTCCTCATTCTTAAGCGCGAGACAACCAAATATACTTCAATTCCAAAAAACACACTGAGTCATTTCCAGACATCAAGGCTGGTTTGTGAGTAGCTATTACTGAATCAGATCATGAGCTTTGAATCACCGACCTTCTTTTCTGTGAAAGCCCACTCAATGAAGTGACATAGTCCCAGCAAGAATGCAATTAAGCTGATGTATGGCAGGCAGCTTGATTATATTCAGGATGTGTTCCAGTGGCTTGAGAGTGCGTTTTTATGCTCCTGCCAAAGAAGGCACCCAGAAGAAAGGGCTTTAATGAGAGAGGATGTTTTTGCCAGTCCCAGCTGAAGCACAGAGGCTTAATGAATGACCATGCGTACAGCTCTGAACTGGTCTACTGCAGCAGGTCTATAACTATAACAAAACTACACACAAAAATTACACCTACACATTAAATTACAACTTCACCTCTTTGTTCTCCCTTCAGAAGCGCTGAGAGCCCTGAATGAGTCATCTCAGTAATACAAATCCTGTTGGATTCTCTACAGAGGTTTCTCACTGGCTTCCTGAGAATAGTCAGTTATTTTTATCTGGACAGTTTGAGTTTGTTGTACCGCTGCATATCAATTCGTGAAATAACTGTCAGTGCACTCTCTGCCCCTGGTTGAAGTGTTGGCATTACTGCTCTGGCAGTCTGTTAATTATGGTGCTGTGTGTGTATACGCCTGGCACCCAGGACAATTAAGTGTTTGTCTGCAGATTGGCACATGGGGGGCAGCAGGTTTCTCATCACCTGTCAGAATGCTATTAGCAGCCCACACACTCGCATGGCACAGCCAAGCAGAGCCAGAGGACGTAGAGGGCGAATACAGCAGTGCCACTGATTAGTGTGACATGTTTGGAGACTATTATTAGCATTTCACATACTGTATAAACCTGACATAAAACTCAAACCTTGTATGAAAATGTATCCTGTGTACTCATACAGTATTTTGGGGGTCAAATAAATGTGATCTGTCATTGTTGTGGCAATGTAACAAGAAAAAGGAAAGGTTTAAGGCACTGATTCCAACATAGCTGACTCTGACTAAGAGTTTCAAATTGTACTTTGTGAACTTTAAATTTCTCAGTAAGACCGAGCTATTTAAAAAGTATAAATTATCACTGCACTTGTTTAGACAAGATATGTTTCGCTTGTTAAACGTAGCAATAGCAGATCATGGTTTTAGACGGGAAATTAAAATCTATTCGCATATACTATATGGGAATGGTGCGACTTGATTGGTCCACTATCTCGGGAATACTAGGCATTACCCCGAGTGAATAATGCCTGTATCAAAAGACTTCAGGTCACTTGGACCAGACAGAGACTTCATTATCTCCTATTAAAATGGAAAATGAAAAAATACTGCTTTAGTTTGAGTGATTGCTGACTTTAGTCAAGAATAGGCTGCATAATCGTCAGCGTGTTTCTGCCCTGCGATGGCCTGGCGAGCTGTCCAGGGTGTACTCTGCCCTTGACCAGAGTCAGTGGAGATTGGTGGCAGCCTCCTTGTGACCCTAATTAGGAGTAAGCTGTTCAGAAAATGAATGAATGAATGTTTTGGTTTGCTTTTCTTGTGTTTTAGTGGCACAGGGTGGTTCAATGGTCAAGGTTCTAGATTACTGATCTGAAGGTTGGTGGTTCAAGCCCTTAACCCTCAATATCTCAATTGTAGTAAAAAATAAATAAATAAACCACTCTGGATTAGAGTATCTGCCAAATGCTGTAAATGTAATGTGTTTCTGGATAATCTATAATAAAAATTTTGTATACTCAGTGTGGTTTTACTTACATCTCTTTGTAAAATATACAAAACTCTGAATAAGTAAGTTCTCAAAAGAAACTGTTGGATACACAGAGCTTACATACTGTTCAACACACACACACACACACACACACACACACACACACACACACACACACGGAACTTAGCTCTGCACTGAGTGTACAGCGATCACCTGACCTGCTTCTGTAATGGTTAAAAACGTGTAAAAAATAAACTTGAAATCTTGATTTAGTTTATTTATTTATCTTTTAGTGTATCTGTATAGTATATGACGAAGCAGTTTTGATGAATGTCATTGATTTGCATCATCTGATACACACCAGACAATCCAGTAACATCCACCTTGACTTTGATACATCATTATTATTTATTTATCAATAGCTATTAATGTAGAGGACAAGGTTTGAAAAATAGCATAAAAACAATTATACACACAATTTTCATCATTTTTATTTTGTATGTTTCAAGTCCTTATGCCCTGTTCATGGCAGTAAATCAGAAAAGTAGTAACTTTCATTCAATCAACGAAACAAACAAAACCTTCTTATACCTTTGTGATGTCCGCTCTTTTGTGCAACTTATACTTTGATTAGAAAATGTGAGCTTAATTCATTTTTGTTTCTCCTGCGGAGGGATTTTGGAAAAGAAAATGACGAAATAAATAACTCACCTGATTCACTTTGATTACTCCCACAGCTATATATTTTAGCCAAGCGAAGAATTGTGTTCAGTTTATTTTTGGGGTGACGTACCACTTTAAATCTTGTCTGTTGTTGCAGTTTGCAGTGGTGCATTAAACTGTGAGATCTTGAGCATTTCACAAACTAACCTATGCATGTCTTGACTCACTGGGACTTTCCACACCCCCATGGCAGCAGTCTAAACATGGCCACTGGAAGATGAGGCTCATTTTGGCTGAGGATGGTGTTGACATGGCCTCCAATAAGCTGCTGTGTCAGCAGCCGTGCTGTAGTAATCCTCTGGATAACAGGAAATAAGGCGCAAGGCAACAGACAAGGCCGTGTCAGGTTGACTGTTGACTTAATCTGAATTCTGGACACAAAAAAGTCGTCGTCGGCGATGGAGGTTTTATTAAGTGATATTCTTTTATTAGATACACATTACAAACCAGTTATATAAGGTTTTAGTCCCATATATGAGACTGGAGAAGTTCCCTGGAGACATATTATAAGTGTCTGTCTTGATCCATATATGGAGGAAACACGTGAACACTGGGAGAACACGCAAACCCCACAGAGAAACGTCCAAGCCCAAGAGTCAAACCCAGAACCATCTTTCTAAGAGGCAGAACCAGCAATTTCATTCTACTGATGATGTTTCTCAACCTAGCGTGTTTAGCAGCTCAATAGCGCCATCTGCAGAGTGTTGTACTCATTTACACACGGTTAATTCATCCTTTTATCACAAATAAATGTGCAAATAGCTCTTTAAAGCTACAGGTTATGAACTGAAACTGTTTCTTTCACTTGTGGCTCTTTTGTTTTGGGGTTTTGTTTTTTTTTTACTCTGCCTTTAGATCACTTTTTCTGATATGTTCCACTACAATTTCTTAGTGCTTTGTTGAACTTTTTTTTTCGCTTAATTTATCAAAATTTTTCATTATTTTGTTACATTTTAGTTATTGTTTATACCACTTATCCCTCAAGGCTGTGTGGACACTGGAACTAATCCAAGCTGACTTTGAGTGTGAGGTCACATACCCATTGAAAAGATTGCCAGGCTACTGCAGGGCTAACAAAAACACAACCAATCATTCACACTTGCAAGAAATTCAAAGTTATCAGTTGACTTAATGTGCATGCCTTTGGATTTTATGAGGCAACCGTGGTACAAACACACAAACAGGGAGAACATGTACGTGAACATCCACAAAAAAAGGACCTGAGATTTGTTGTTCAGTTCACTTAATCATTTGCCGAATTGCCTTATCCTTTATTATAGTCTTATGGAGGCTAGAGCCTATACACCGAGCACAGTTTACCAGCCCATTGGAGAAACAACACACAACCAGTTACACTCAACACATAGAGGCAATTTGGAACAGCTATTTAGCCTAATTTACATGTCTTTGGATGATGGAGCAGAACTGGAATATCTGAAAGGAGCACAAGCAAGCACAAGGAAAAGATGAAAATTCCACACAGAAACACCCTTGCCGAGCTTGGGCATTGAACACAAGACCTTCTTGCTTTGAGGCACATGTGCCAACCACTAGACCTCCATGCGAATTCAGTTCAATGTCTATCACATCCTTAACAATAGACTACAGATGATAGAAATTAAGATGGAGTACAGTAGGCAAAACATCTCTGAGGATCCAGAGTCAGAAGAGAACCTAGCTTTTTCTTTGATTAAAAAAAAAAAAAAAAACATTTGCCCTTATTGATTACAGTAGCTCAAGTTGTTTATTTTTTAGCTTGTTCTCTTTTTCTTTGCAACACTCTTCCTCTTTTCAAGGAAAAATGGAGAAGAGAAAATCTTGCTGAGCATGGTGTTGGATATGATGAAACACAGGTTGTTAAACATGCAACCTTAGCCTCAGTAATTGTAAAATTACCAAACATGCCGACATGTGCATAAAGGAAGCTAAAAGGATGAAAGAAACAGTCTACAAGGGTTTTGCTGCGTTCATATTTGTCTGTATCTTAGCAATTTATAATTCAACAGAGAAAGTGTTTCGACCCTAAGATAGTGTTCCACTGTTTATCAGACTGTATATGGTGTAAACGATGTATAAACCGGTTTATCCTGATAAAAAAAAAATAGATGTTATATACTGTATCTATATATTATGTATATTCTGATAGAGTGTACAATAGTATGATTTTACATTACCTCATATTCATAAAATAAGCACAAGATTGAGATGGTTTGGGCATCTACAGAGGAGGGATAGTGAGTATATTGGTATGTCGTAGGATGCTGAGGTTGGAACTACCAGGCAGAAGGCCAAGAGGAAGACCAAAGAGAAGATTTCTGGCTGTGGTGAAGGAGGACATGAAGGTAGTTGGAGTAAGAGTAGAAGATGCAGAGGATAGGGTGAGATGGAGGTGGATGGTTTGCTGTGGTGACCCCTGAAGGGAAAAGCTGAAAAAGGAAAAGAGGAAGAAGAAGAAGATTCATAAAATAGGCACATAATCTAGTCATTTTAATTCAATTGATTTGAACATACATGCTGAACTCAGTTCAAAAACCAAGCATGTAGGATTAGAAATATTTCCAATTTACTTTAGAGCGACCTATTCACGAAATAGGCATATTAAATAAACAAGAAACTCATCTTTTCCTTTTGGCTTTTCCCTTTCTCAGGGGTCACCACAGCAAATCATCTGATTCACACGTTTGATTTGGCAGAGGTTTTTATGTCGGATGCCCTTCCTGACACAACCCTTTTAGCAAGGGACAGAAACACGTTGACGGCTTTGCAGCTCCTCTTTATGAAAGTCAGCAATGGTTCTTTTACATGATCCTCTCACCATAGACAGTGACAGACATGACCGGCCTTTGATAACCCAGTTAGCTGCATGGGAGCTTCATACAAACTTCGGGAGAGTGGGACTCGAACCTCCAACCTTAGGATCATCAATCCAGCGCCCTTTACCACCAGGTCACCACTGCCCATAAACAAGAAACTCATACCTTTTGGAAATTAAATGCAATTTGGTCATTGTTATTCTGAAACCATTCACTTACACCTGAGTGCTGACAACCTTTGGGATGTTATAAACAAGTTTAATTTACCAAGGGGTAACTCAGGGTTAAGTGAAACCTGTAGTAAACCCTGACCTCCCTCATTGCGGTTAATTTGTGCTATGAGGTGATTAAGACTGTTAATTTGGTGTTAAACAAAAGGTGTCTCTGAAAGCAAACACAGCTTTGAAACCATGAGATGAGCTCTGTATTTTTTGGAAGAGGAATTTGGAGATACTATAGCGCTTTCTTAGTCACGTGACATGCCAAGTAGCAACTCTGTTTATGCCGCCATATTGGAGTGAAAACAAACGTATACTTTGCAATTGAGGTGCCTGTTTTTAGCGTGGTAGATTATATAAATATGAATGTTGACAGCCATAATACAATCTCAGTGCTTTCCAAGCTCCCTGGTAATTATGATAACGATCATAAACAACAGTTTATTCAAAAACGACGGTTATCAGGGCTAACAAATGACCCGATGGTTTGTTTGTTAACTGCATGGATGAAGCAACGGACAGGATACCTGGTTTAACATACCCAGATATCTATAATTATTTTATTAATCACACATCTGATTATACTCACAAAAAACTGAAAAGTTTCAAAGGGCTTAGAGCGTATGAGTATTTTTTTATCTGGATGAGTTTCGGCACTTCACGAGTATATTATTCCCAGGAAAGCCTCTAATATCGCCCATGGCAAGCTGTGTGAGGACACCAAAGTATGAATCATGGCAAAGGTGATTATGACTCACATTTTTTTATCATTTTTCCTACATTATACATTAAGCACAAACATGTGGATCTAAATCTATGAAGTACTGTATTATAATAGTTATATCATATACTAGGATACTGTAAATGTTACAATAATGACTAAATAGCATTACTAAAAGATATAAAAATTACTTGCCTCCAACAAAATGTTTGCTACATACACGACTGGTAGGACGCCGGTTGCCAATCTTTCCTTTTGTTGTCGGTATCAGCTCTTTTCAAAGCAGAAATCCATTTCTCACGTCGGGCCTTATTAGCAGGGAATCTATGATATTCAACACCTGGTTTCTTTCCTCTATAATTTGTACAACCGACAGCAACACAGTTAAGTACCATTTTGCACTTGTTTAATAAATAAATGCAGTATTAAACCCTTACACACGCTTGTGCAATTGTGTTGGGACTGGAGTGAATGGTTTGTTTTCACTCCAATATGGCAGTATAAACAAAACCCACATTGGGATAATATATGCATGACGTCAGCTGAGAAAACTATAGGTTTAAAACATCGCAAAGTAAAACACTGTGGGGCAAATAAAGACAGGAGGGGCGTTATCAACCCACTGCTATTCATAAAACGTTATTCTTCATGATATCAGGCAGAGGCACCTCGGGCAGTTATTATTCTAGTTCAGCGTTTGCAGCACATATTAATCCAGATGTTACTTAATTATGCAAGTAATCCTGCTTGCCCAAGTCAGACAGGTTTTTTTTTTATCTTGAAATTATATGCCTTCTACTGTTTAACACTTGATCTCAAACTTTTCCATTTATTATGATAACTGTTGCATTGCCTAGTTATCATTCATGTGGGAAATTGTTCTTCAGGTTGTATGGTATACAGACCAATCAAAACCAAGATCTAACACAGATTAACTCTTTCCTCATACGTGTTTTGATGTTCTGTCTTCCACGATCTACGCTAAACTGTGTACATATTTATTTAGAGCTACAAGAAATGTACATTATGTGTGTTGAATATTAACTTGAGCAGATGGTTTTGCTAACATCTTTTCTTATTGAATCGTGTGATACAGCATACTCTCTCCTTGATTATGAGGAAAATAAGAAAATAATTGAAAAAAAAAACAAGCCTGTGAGCTAGCCAGTGGTTTTACTGGGAAACTTTTATTCAATTAAAAAAGGCATCCTTAAATACATGGGTACAAGTTTGAAATTTTGAAAAACCTGAAAAGTCTGACATAGTCAGACAGGCATGGCGTGTCATGGTGGGGGGTGGGGGGGGGGGGTTTAAAAGAGGGTCTTGCCCCCCCCCGGAAAAAATTTTAATCACAAGTTAAAATGGTCGTCTCTCATGTAATGTTTTACCAACATTTACAGTAATATACAATCTGCAAATATACTGTACTGTATATTGATGCAAAGTAAAGATTTTTATTTAAATTACAAGACATTTTGTCAAACAATCTAACAACTACTCACCTCTTTCTGTACATTTTTTTAATGCATTTACAGGTATACCTTGACTGGTCGTTCTCAATTGTATGTCAGTTTTCAAAAAATATATGGAAAAATAATTTCATATTACGGAAAAAAATGTTTCTGGTGGCAGCCAGACACACTGTGTGTGTGTGTGTGTGTGTGTATATATATATATATATATATATATATATATATATACATACACACACACAAATAATACACACACACATATATATATATATATATATATATATATATATATACACACACACACATATACATACACAGTATATGTTAATTACAGACACGTGATTCAAATTTAGCCAATGGCTAAGAGCTTTTGTTTCTCCCTCCTGCTGATTGGTTGCAGATAATGTGTCCGCCTCTTTTTTCCTCCTTAGTGTACATATCAGTATTCGGGGGCAGTGGTGGTCTTGTGGTATAGGGCGCAGGATCGCTGATTCAAAGGTTGGGGGTTCGAGTCCCACTCTCCACAAGGTTGTCACTGTCCCCCCCCCCAGTGCGGCTAACTGGGTTATCAAAGGCGGGCCATGTCTCTCACTGTCTATGGTGAGAGGTTCATGTAAAAGAACCATTGCTGACTTTCGTAAAGAGTAGCTGCAAAGCCGTCAGCGTGTTTCTGTCCCCTGCTAAAAGGGTTGTGACAGGAAGGGCATCCGACGTAAAAAACCTCTGCCAAATCAAACGTGTGAATCAGATGATTCGCTGTGGCGACTCCCGAGTAAAAGGGGAAAAGCCGAAAGGAAGACAGACAGTGTACATATCAGTATGATTGCTTGAATAGAGAATTCAAGGTTTATTTTCGTGTTTTAAATTATTATTTAACCCTATGACCCCCCCCCCCGATTTATTTTTTGCGAGTCGTACGGCAATCCTTTTGCGCATGTGCGTTGGCGCGCCATCTACTGGCCCCCAACCCTGATGAAAATCTACTTGAGACGCATGCATGTTCTTCCGTCGACATTTAGACCACGTGACTGACGTCAGCTCACACATGTGCGCAGTCTCGTTTTCGAGTTGCCGTGCGAATAGCAAAATCTTGTAGGAATCCGGTGCCTTACGGGTTGTCCGGATTTTTCCCCTGGAGTGAAAACAGCATGCGGTTCACGGTTCCATTCGTGTTATGGGTCAGACCCAGATGGAAGTCAAGTGAAGGTTGTCCTGCAGGCTTCCAGTTTTAAAGACACTACTCATGGTTGCTGATGTTCCTGTGGAATATTTCGGACTGAACAATGGGTTTCATAGTTGTACTTGTTGCAACTCCTCAACTTTATGGCAGAAGGTGGCTCATGGAAGTCTTGATAATGAAAAATATTTAAGTCTCCGTTATACACGTGGCTCAGATACTTTACATTTAGGAAAAAGTCAGTAATAAGTCTACAGACTATCATTTAAAAAAAAAAAAAAAAAAGCTCAGGTTAACCTTAGGTCCAATTGTGAGCCTGCATTTAAAGTACACAAGTTATACACCAAAGGCATATAAAAGCATTTGATCACCAATGGAGGTCCCCGAGTGGTCTCGGAGCCAACTCTATTCAATTTAACGACCTCCACTGAACCTGACCTGCAGAATTGAAGACTATGGCTCACCGATTTTAAATCATGGTGAGCTCTATGCACATCTGGGAAAAGATGCTGAGCTCTTTGCACATCTGGGAAAAGATGCAATTTGTGAAATATTCCAAGTTTAGTATGCATATACACTAAAATATAGAAACCATGAAGAGCAAACTGGGAGACAAAAAAAAAAAAATTAACCTTGACTATGCAGGTGCTACTAATCAAGAAGCAGTGTTTACTCAGAGGGTAGGACATAACTTCTGCACAGGGGTTTTAATACACACAACTTTTGTGAACTTCCCTGTAGAAAGCACAACGCCTGCGCAAATTGCCTGACAAATCTAATGTGTCATCTTAATTCAAACATTAATTGCTTGTTTTATTTACTTTTCAGTCCTGATTTAAGCAGCACCACCAGGTACTAATTGGGTTTTCCAACAATAACCAGCAGTCTTAACTAGAAATAGCAACTTCACACTATTTAGCCTAATTAAAGGATATGAAGATGTGTCACATCTTCAGGCATTTCAGTCATAATGGTCGTTGTAGTATGGGCAGACTTTCCTGAACCACTGTTCAGAGTGGTGATGGGGAACCAGCTACTTAACACGACAACCCCCCATATGAGGACGCCAACTGTCCTGTGTTGATGTCCCCTGTCAAGAGCCCAGTCATACAGAAACCAATGCATTACTCCACCTCAAGTCTTCCAGTTCAGGTGATCAAGAAAGCCAATGAGGAGAAATAAGGCACAAAGCAATATACAGTACTGCAGTTTGGTTACAAGGAGGTTAACAAGCCCAGCTGGATTGAAAAGTAAATCAAATCTGTGGGGTTGTACAATCAGTTTGACAAAGCTGCACTCTAGTGACCAATACAAGAATGACAGACACAATTTATTAATTCATTGATTAAAACATTCCCATACAGTCAAAATGCTGAATTTTTAAAACTATAGAAATATCAGAATTCTGTACAAGCGTTCCTAGTGTTTCACCTACAGATTTCAAATATCCTCACACCAACACAATATTTCTGATCTTAGGAGCGGACACCTGCTTTCAAAGTGGCCAAACATTTCTTGAGAGGCATAAGTCATGTAGAGAAATCCATCTTCATCCTTGTGGTCCTTGTATACCTGTGCCATAGTGAGAGACATGCTGGCAATGCCCGCATTGTTAATGAGCAGGTAGAAAGCCTGGCTTGGCATGAGTGTCATTCGGTTTCTGAAAAGGAGAAGCAAATGCAAAATATAGTCCAAAGGCAAGATTTTTTTTTTTTTAACTGAATGGACATCTCAAAAGTAGCAAGAGAATTTCAATTTTTTTTTTTTATCCAAAGCTAATTTTTGAAGTTCCCACACCCTCTAGTTTTAGTTGTATCCCATTCCCACCCATCAGGTATTGCCTTCCCCATCACCGACCAGGGAGGGGTAAAAGCATGCACAGGTCCCCTCTGTGACATGCAATGGTAGCCACCCACCTCTTTTCAAACTGCAGCGCCATGCCATTCGGGAGACCCCAAAAACTAATTCTAACACTCTTTGGCAACACAAGGCCCATTAGGGCCTTAAATTGGGTAAAGTAAATGGAAATCTGCACAGGAGGACATTGCAAAGGCAGGGAAATAAATCAGACTGTCTGTTTAATTTTTCTTAATCAGGGAACTTTCCTATGACAGTTAGGTTCTCAAAATCACTCCAAGCCAATTACTGTAAATGCCACAATACAACATTGGGGGGGGGGCAACCTCACTAAAGAGTTCTGGCTAATCTGATCATGACCTCAACTCTCTGGCAGAACTGATAAGACGACAGTACTGCCACCATTTAGCCGAGATGTGCACAATGCACACAGGATAAACAAATTTTGACCCAAAACATCAACTGGCTTGTGTGTGTGGAGATAGCTAGATATACATAAACACTTTCTGGCTCAATGAGTTAATCTTATGTAAATAAGTTAAATGGAGTCATGTTTGGGGGGGATGATTTTAATAAAAAAAACCCTCCATTTACTTTTAATTTGGAAAGACGTGATTTATTACTAGTTGTCACTTCTACCAGCTCATAGAAGAATGAAACAGTTAAAATCAGAACATTTCCCACATTCAGTAAATGAGGACAAGGCTTAATTTAGCTTACTCCCACAGAAACGCAAATCTACCCTGGTCTTCATATGATCCAAATTCCTCAGGTCCTTACTCATAAGCACTGGCACAGCACCAAAGCTGTTCTGGGTGACTGTGGCTTTCTATCTTACCAGTAGATATAATGTTACAAGTATTTATGCCATCCAAAGCTGGACAAATCTTCAACACAGCCTTTTAAAAAAATAAATAAATAAATAAAAAACCCACACACCTGATGATTGTGACAAACTGTGTCATGGTGAGTTCTTGAGGAACAAGAAACTTTGTTTTGTCCAATGGCGGAAGGTATTTTTCACGATGATATCGTTCTATAATCACCTATAAGAAAACATCAACTATATTAAACTCATGCTAAATATTACCAAGCCACACAGGATGGCAAATAAGCTTACAGTTTATTCCTGTATCAAAGTGCCGTCTTTAGGCAGCTTTCCAAACTATGGAATACACGTTCAATTAAAATAACCCATACGGGCCATAAACATTTTTAAAGAACCAAGATTTTTCACATCAATAGCATACAGACAGGATGTCTACAACACTGTCTGGAGTCCACTAAACGAAACTGGGATTCCCTTCGGAGTCTGGTTCCTCTTAAGTTTTCATGTCACCGAGCTTGTTCCTTGGGGACCATCACAGGCTTGCTTATTCAGGACATGCAGTCATTACATTAAATCATGAATATGCCGTTTTAATTTACAACAAAACCATTTAATGGCATTACAAATAACCATCAAATATTCCTGTAGAGAAATTTGAGTGAGGATTTAAAAAAAAAATTAAAAAAAAAAAGGTAAAGTCTGTTGGGTTTTTACACCCGAGCCTAGTGGCTCATCAGGTCGGTGCTTATCCCCGGTTTCTGTAGCGTGAAGCGACCAGGAGTTCAACTTCCCCTGGATGGGATGCTAGTCCATCGCAGGTTACCTTCCCAGTATATTTTTACTGGTATCCATTTATACTGCTGAGTGAACAGAGGCACACTTGTGGTTGAGACCTTGCCCAGGGGTCTTAGCACAGTGAGGGTCTCAATGGGATTTGAACTCACAACCTCCTGATCATGAGCGCAGCACCCTAACCACTATGCCACTGGCCCCACTTATTTATATATATATATCCCAGTAATTAAAAGTAGTACAGATAATATTTTGATGGTACCGCCCCAGTCCAATAGGCACTCAAGATGTTCGGCCCAGAGGTGCAACACATCAATTGATAGCATGTACTGTATTTAGAAGTTCCAAATATTGCCATCACTCATTGTTTTTTGTTGTTGTTTTTTTTAAGTCCTAGAGCATGTTTGTGCCAAATTTCATCCAGATAGAAGCACAACAACAACAATCCATTCACAATGTTCCTGCATAGTAAAACTAAATAATCTTTGGTAAAACTTCTATTCCAACAAATAAACCATTTTATTTACTTAAAATCTTCAACATTACCAATAACAGAGTTTTAGGCAACTTTTATTCTACAAGTAAAACACATGTACAGTTTGTGATGAAGATATATGATGGTTGGAGATAGAAGTTATTAGGGACCATAAATTAGCAGAACATCTGACAATAACAAAAAATTCATCAGCTCGAGTCCCAATGCTCCTTCAGTTGTATTGAATAGTGAAAAGGAGTCGGAGGGAAATTTCAGGCCTTTAACTGAAGAGAAATCTTACCGGGACTTTGGTGGGGAATTTGGTCCTGATCCCCGCCACCTCCTGCTTTCGCGTTGCTGCTTATCATAAAAAACACAAATCATGGACGATGCAAATCGCAAAAGAAAACACAAAGCCTGTAAAAGCCAAACGATTCAACCTGCGAGAAAATGACTTTACCAAAGCTCTTCCGCTGCTTGAAAGGTTTCGGGTGTTGAGCTTTCTCAAACGGAGCCATGGTGGATGTTTTCCGACCTTTGGCGTTGGGTTCCCACGACCGCAGATCCACGCGCACTGATGAACCATGACGCGCACCTTACGCCAATTAAATAGCGCACATCAGGTGACGTAACTGCGCCTGCCCCTGCCCCGGTCCTTCCCCGACCCTGCCCCACTGCCTGCTGGGGTATTTATTCTGAGCTTGGCTGATTTGTATAAAATGATAAAGCAAGTTCAGGAAAAACAAAACTGTAAAAGTAAACAGCTGGAAGATTACACTATGGATGCATTTGTTCATTCTTAAGTGCATCAGATAATGTTTATTTCATTCCATTTATTCAACGAGGGATCATTTACTCATTTCAATCATTCACTTGCTAAACTGCTTAATCTTTCAAGAGTCGCAGAGAGGTTTGAGCCTACCTCAGTCGACATTGGGTGAAGCCAGGGAACACCCTGAACAGCTCACCAGACCATCACAGGGCAACACACACTCACATCCACACATAGGTGCAATTTGGAGCAGACAATTCAGATCAGAATCAGAATACTTTATTAATCCCAGAGGAAATTGTGTGCACAAAATTCCTCCATACCATATAAGAATGAAATAAAGTTTAAAAGTAAAGATATCAAGAAACAATGACAAATATCTATATTTAGTATTTAGCTTAATGTGGATTTTTATTTTGACTCTGAAAGGACACCAGAGTACCCAGAGGAAGCCCACACAAGCACAAGGAAGGACACAGAGACCCTGAGACTCGAACTCAGGATCCTCATGGTGTGAGGTACACCGCTTTGTGTGTGTGTGTGTGTGTGTGTGTGTGTGTGTGTGTGTGTGTGTACTGTATATATAAATTATTATTTTATTTTATTTTTTTAATTGGCGGTTCAAAATCACCCTGAGGTGTGAGTGTGAATGGTTGTGTATGTGTTGCCCTGCAAGCTATTGACCCAGAGTCGGTTGAGATGGGCATCAGCCTCCACACAACCCCTTTTAGGAATAAGCAGCTAAGAAAATAAGTGAATGTGTGTGGGTCTGTATTTTATATGATTGGATATTTTGCAATTTTTTATTTATTTATATATATATATAAATGTCATGACTATTATTTTGTATTCACATTTCTTTTTTATATTTATACTTCTTATTAGAACAGAAGAAATTTTTTGGTCATGGCAGTAGGAATAAAACCTTTTATGTAAACACATTTACAGGCGACAAAACTTTCTTTCAAGAATGCAAGCAAAAACAAACAGTGATGGTGAGTAATCATGAAGGGAAAAAATTACTTGCTTTATAATAAGTAATATCTCCAAAAAGAAAGTTAAGGAACAATGTGTCAAGAGGTTAGAACAAGCAGGGAGATCAGTGATAGGTTGTTGAGGAACAGAGGTGATTGTAAGCAGAATGCAACATTGCACACTGATAGGAGTTGAACAAACCTGTTTTCGAAACTTGTACAACAATGACCGTGATATGAGCTGGAAAGTCATTGATAAAACAGTCACTACATTGCTGTGAAATTCAATAAAGGGGTCTTAAAAAAATCAAGAAATCTAACAACAAGGTCTTTACTTTTGCAACACTGCAACAGTGTTGGTTCATTATATCATTGTAATGGAGATAGAAGGTTTGAGCAAATCCTGCTCTACTTCTTTTTACATCATAGGTAAGTGGTGGCCCAGTGGTAGGGTGCTGGATTACTGATTTCAAGGTTGGGATTCAAGCCCCACTATCAACAAATTGCTACTTCTGTAACCCTAGTGCAGCTAACCTGGTTATCAAAGATCTGTGAGAGGCATGTAAAAGAACCATTGCTGACGTAGGCTGCATAGTGGTGTTTCTGCCCTGCGATGGCTTGGCGAGCTGTCCAGGATGTACTCTGCCCTCGCCAATGACCTTAATCAGGATGAAGCGGTTCAGAAAATGAATGAACATACGTCAGTTATAACTTTTGCATAAATAATCAGACCTTTTTGAACTGAGTTTTGATATATAACTGGTTTTTAGACTTTAGGGACAACTTCTTTCATTTTTCCTTTCGGCTGTTCCCTTCAGGGGTCGCCACAGCGAATCATCTGTCTCCATTTCACCCTATCCTCTGCATCTTCTTCTCTTACACCAACTACATTCATGTCTTCCTTCACCACATCCATAAATCTTCTCTCTGGTCTTCCTCTAGGCCTTCTGCCTGGTAGTTCCAACCTCAGCATCCTACTACCAATATACTCACTATCCCTCCTCTGTACATGTCCAAACCATCTCAATCTAGCCTCTCTGACTTTGTCTCCAAAACATCTTACATGTGCTGTCCCTCTGATGTGCTCATTCCTGATCCTATCCATCCTCGTTACTCCCAAAGAGAACCTCAACATTTTCATCTCTGCTCCCTCCAGCTCTGCCTCCTGTCTTTTCCCCAGGGCCACTGTTTCTAAACCATACGACATCACTGGCCTCAACACCGTCTTGTACACTTTCCATTCATTCTTGCCGATACCTTCCTACCACACATCACACCGGATACTTTTCTCCAACCATTTCAATCTGCCTGCACACGCTTCTTCACCTCTTTTCCACACTCTCCATTGCTCTGGATTGTTGAGCCTAAGTACTTAAAATCCTCCACCTTCTTTATCTCTGCTTCCTGTAACCTCACCGTTCCTCCTGGGTCCTTCTCGTTCACACACGTGTTCTGTTTGATCTACTTCTTTTAGGTCTAAAATCCAAATAAATGTGAACTGATCAACGTGCCATTCCATTGCTTCGTGGTACCACCTTATCATCAATTAATAATATGGTTTTATCTTTATTTCTGAGCATTTGAGGAAAGCCAATTGCAGGAATGGTGGGAGTAAGCAAGGTGGAAGTACAACATCAGTATGATATAAGTCTATAAAAGACACTGTATGTACACACGGTCACACCAATATACACATTTGCACACTTATGAACACACATTTATGCCTCGAGTCTATTTAGAGCAGACGGACCATTCATTTAAATAATTTTTGGGGAGAAAAAGATAAACATAGGACACAGACTAAGCCCACAGCCACAAGCAGAAGTCATCATCATCATCTTCCTCCGCTTAATCCGGGTTCGGGTCACTGGGGCAGTAGCCGATGCAATGAAGTCCAGACGTCCCTCTCCCCAGCCACTCCAATGAGAGCTGAAGGTCCTGGATTTATGGAGCCAAAAGGACAATATCATCTGTAAAAAGCAGAGACGAGATCTGATGGCCACCAAACCAGAACCCTGACACCTTGTCCATAAAAAGTATGAACTGAATCAGTGACAAAGGTCAACTTTGGTGGACTCCAACTCTCACCGTAAATTAATTCGACCAGTTGTTACCAATGCGGACCAAACTCTTGCTCCAATGATACAGTGACTGAATGGCTCATCGTAACAGTCCAGACCACCATACTCCCGGAACACACCCCACAAGAAAGTCTGAGGGATTTTCCTCTCCAGCACCCCTGCATAGACTTTCCCAGGTAGGCTGAGGAGTGTGATAATCAGAAAATCAATAATCGGAAAACGCCCTCCGGTCCCCCTTTTTAAAAAAAGAAGGACTACCACCCCAGTTTGCCAATCCAGAGGTAAGTCCCCTGATGACCACGTGATGTTGCAGAGACGTGTCAATCAAGACAGTCCTACAACATCCAGAGCCCTGAGATATTCATGGCGGATCTCATCCTCCACGGGGAATTGACCATCAAGGAGCTTTTTGACTACCCCAGCGACCTCAACTCCAGACATGGGTGGACCCCCATCCAAACCAGCATGGTCTTTCTCCACCATGAAAGGCGTGTTGGTGGGATTGACGAGGTCCTCAAAGTATTCCTTTCTCCTCCCAACAACATCCCCAGTCGAGATGAGCATCTCCCCACTTCCACTTAAACAATATTTGTGGAGAACTGCTTCCCCCTCCTGAGGCGTAGGATGGTGGTCCGGAAACTTTTTGAGGACAACTGATAATCGCTTTCCAGGGTCTCATCAAACTCCTCCCACAACTCGGGCTGCAGCATGTTTGGCCTGTCGGTACCTGCCTGCTGGACTGCCCCCCTTCACTGCAGGTGTCCACCACCAAGTTCGGGGTTGACACCACAACAGGCACTGATGACCTTCCGGCCACCGCTATAGGCTGCCACCTCAGCAATGGAGGCACAAAACATGCCCTTCGGATTCTATGTCAGCTGCCTCCTTCGGAACGTTGTTGTAGCTTTGCCGGAGGGGGGAGTTAATGGTCCCTCTGACAAGAGACTCTGCCAAACATTCTCAAGAGACCTTAACTACACGCTTGGGCCTGCCAGAACTGGAGATCCCCGCCATCGGAGCCAGCTCACCATTAGGTGGTGATCACTCAGCTCCCTTCTTCACCTGTGTGTCCAGAACATGTGGCTGCAAGTCTGGTGACACAACTACAAAGTCGATTATTGAACAGCAGCCTCAGGTGTCCTGCTGCCAAGTTCACTTATGGACACCCTTGCGTTCAAACATGGTGTCCAAGATGGACAAACCATGAAGACCACAGAAGTCCAACAACAAAACACCATTTGGGTTCAAACTGGAGTGGCCATACCTACCAATCACACCCTTTCAGGTCACACTATCGTTGCCCACATGGGCATTGAAGCCTCCCAGGACAACGAAGAAGTCCCCCGGGTGAGCGTTCTCCAACACAGCCCCTAAAGACCATGAAGGGTGGGCACCCTGAACTGTCATTTGGTGCATAAGCACAAACAACAATCAGGACCATCCCCCACCCGAAGGCAGAATGAAGCTACCCTTTTGTCAAATGGGGAGAACCCTGACATGTGGGCACTGAGAAAGGGGGCAACAAGGATTCCACTCACCGGCTCGCCACCTCTCCCTATGAGCAACTCTGGAATGGAATAAGATCCAGCCCCTCTTGAGATGGGTGGTACCAGAGCCCATGCTATGCGTTGAGGTGAGTCCAACTTCGGTATCTCTCCACCTCACGCATCACCTCCGGCTCCTTTCCCACCAGAAAGGTGACATTCCATGTCACAAGAGTCAGAGTCAGTAGCCAAGGATCGGTCCGACAGAGCCTATGCCTTCAGTTGCCACCCAACTTACACTGCACCCGACCCCTATAGCTCCTCCCACAGGTGCTGGGTCTATGAGAGGGCGGAACCATACCTTCTCTTCGGGCTGGGCCCAGCTGGGCTCCATGGGCAGAAGCTCGACCACCATGCGCTCGCCTTTGAGCCTTTCCCCAAGGCCTGGCTCCATGGGAGACCCCAATGACCCACATCTGGGCAAGAGAAACTGTGTCCTTGTGTTTTTCTTCATAGGGGTCTTTTGAACTGTCTGGACCTGTTTACCTTTGGTGAATCTACCAGGGGCATAATGCCACAGACAACATAGCTCCTAGGATCATTAGGACACGCAAACCCCTCCACTATGATAAAGTGGCGATTCAAGGAGGGGACGAACAGAAGTGCAAAATTGAATCAAGGACACTGCAGCAGGGAAGCAGAAATACCACCCAATAAGCCACAGTGATGCTATATTAATTAGAATTCCATTGTTAAAGTAAGTGATTTATGAAATGATGAGTATGAAAGTGACGACGCATTATTACCATGAATGAAGCTTTGCAACACTGTCTTAGCAGAGTGTACAGTGAGTGAAAGAATAAGAGGCCAAAGGGACACCCTTTTATTTGCTTAATCAATTTATTACAATCCCTATCATAAATGCAACCAATACATTAATTCTTTCATTTGCCAGTTCACTCAATCCTCCGGGTACACTGACCTGCTCATACATAGTCTAAAGACATGCACATTTAATAATCCAAATTGATTTGTGATGTGAGTGTGAATGGTTGTGTGTGTCTGTATGTTGGCCATGGTCTGGCAAGCTGTTCATGGTGTAACCCATATTTGTCCAAAGTTGGCTGAGATAGGCTCTAATATAGCTGAGATGAGTGGTCTTATAAACTTGGTAAGCACTAAGCACTGTGCTTAACAAATGGGACAATTTGGAACAGTAGGCCTTTAGGCTGTGTGAAGAAACTGGATCATACTGATGAATGAAGGCTAATGTTTTACTTTTTATGAAACTGTTTTATAATAAACTGCTCATATTCTGAGTAAAAAAAAAAAGATAAAGTCCTTTGGGCTTTTTATACCTGAGCCATAGTGGCTCATCAGGCCTGTGCTTATCCCTGGTTTCCATAGCATGAAGCAACTAGGAATACACCTCCTCCTGGATGGGACGCTAGTCCATCGTAAGTCACCTTCCCAGTATATTTTTACTGGTATCCATTTATACTGCTGGGCAAACAGGCACACTTGTGTTTGAGCCCTTGCCCAGGGGTCTTAGCACAGTGGGGGTCTAACTGGGATTTGAACACACAACTAGAGAGTGAGCAGATGCCGGAGGAGTGGAGGAGAAGTGTGCTGGTGCCCATTTTTAAGAACAAGTTAGACGTGCAGAGTTGCAGCAACTACAGAGGGATAAAGTTGATGAGCCATACGATGAAGTTATGGGAAAGAATAGTGGAAGCTAGACTAAGGGCAGAGGTCAGCATTTGTGAACAACAGTTTGGTTTCATGCCAAGAAAGAGCACCACAGATGCAATGTTTGCTTTGAGGATGTTAATAGAGAAGTACAGAGAAGGTCAGAGGGAGCTACATTGTGCCTTTGTGGATCTGGAAAAAGCATATGACAGGGTGCCAGGAGAAGAACTGTGGTATTGCATGAGGAAGTCTGGAGTGGCAGAGAAGTATGTTAGAGTGGTGCAGGACATGTATGAGAGATGTAAGACAGTGGTGAGGTGTGCTGTCGGTGTGACCGACGAATTCAAGGTGGAGGTGGGACTGCATCAAGGGTCAGCTCTGAGCCCCTACTTGTTTGCTATGGTGATGGACAGGCTGACAGACGAGGTGAGACAAGAATCTCCATGGACTATGATGTTTGCAGATGACATTGTGATCTGTAGTGAGAGCAGAGAACAAGTGCAGGAAAATCTAGAGAGGTGGAGGTATGCCCTGGAAAGGAGGGGAATGAAGGTTAGCCTCAGAAAATCAGAATACATGTGTGTGAATGAGAAGGACCCAGGAGGAACGGTGATGTTACAGGGAGCAGAGATAACGAAGGTGGAGGATTTTAAGTACTTAGGCTCAACAATCCAGAGCAATGGAGAGTGTGGAAAAGAGGTGAAGAAGCGTGTGCAGGCAGGCTGGAATGGTTGGAGAAAAGTATCCGGTGTGATGTGCGATAGGAGAGTGTCAGCAAGAATGAAGGGAAAAGTGTACAAGACGGTGGTGAGGCCAGCGATGTTGTATGGCTTAGAAACAGTGGCGCTGAGGAAAAGGCAGGAGGCAGAGCTGGAGGTAGCAGAGATGAAAATGTTGAGGTTCTCTCTGGGAGTAACGAGGATGGATAGGATCAGAAATGAGTATATCAGAGGGACAGCCCATGTAAGATGTTTTGGAAACAAAGTCAGAGAGGCTAGATTGAGATGGTTTGGACATGTACAGAGGAGGGATAGTGAGTATATTGGTAGTAGGATGCTGAGGTTGGAACTACCAGGCAGAAGGCCTCAAGGAAGACCAAAGAAGAGATTTATGGATGTGGTGAAGGAAGACATGAAGGTCGTTGGAGTCAGAAAAGAAGATGCGGAGGACAGGGTGAGGTGGAGGCGGATGATTTGCTGTGGCGACCCCTGAAGGGAGCAGCCGAAAGTAAAAGAAGAAGAAGAAGAAGAACCTCCCGATCATGAGCACAGCACCCGAACCACTACGCTACTGCCACACTATTCTATAATATTCTGAGTAACTGTGAGTTAACGTGACTGGCTGTTCCTGTTTGCATTTGAACACAGGCAGCTTTGCTATGAGAGCAATCTGTCTGCATTTTGTGTCGCAGATTTGGCAATTGGTAAATACTGTTCTGAACTGCTCTCACCTGTTGAAAATGATAGGCTTAGTGTTTGTTTTGTTTTTGTTTTATTTTGTCCCCAATGTGGCATGTGATATCCTATTCAACTCAAAGTAGTCTGTCGGCTGCTCTACTGTAAGCTGATGCCATATTTTACAATCCCTGGGAAAAATGATGGCATCACCAGTCTTGCAGGATGTTCATTCAATTGTTTAATTTTGCAGGAATAAAGCAGATCAGACATGACACCAAAACTAAAGTCATTTCAAATGGTAACTTTCAGGCTTTAATAAACACGAAAAGAAATCAAGAAAAAAACATTGTACTCAGTAACAGTTACTTTTTTAGACCAAGCATGGGAATAAATTATGGAATCACTCAATTTTGAGGAAGAAATGATGAAATCACCCTGTAAAATTTCCATTCCCAAAACTAACACCTGCATCAAATTACATCTGCTCTTTAGTCTGCAGTTAAACAGGAGTGATCACACCTTGGAGAGCTGTTGCACCAAGTGGACTGACATGAATCATGGCTCCAACATGAGAGATGTCAAATTGAAACAAAGGAGAGGATTATCAAACTTCTTAAAGGAGGTAAATCATCATGCAATGTTGCAAAAGATGTTAGCTGTTCTCAGTCAGTGGTGTCTAAAATCTGGACCAAGTACAAACAACATTGGAAGGTTGTTAAAGGCAAGCATACTGGTGGACCAAGGAAGACATCAAAGGGTCAAGACAGAAAACTTAAAGCAATATGTCTTGAAAACAGAAAATGTACAGCAAAACAAATGAGAGGAAACTGGAGTCAACGTCTGTGACCGAACTGTAAAAAGCCACCTAAAAGAAATGGGATTTACATACAGAAAAGCTCAACGAAAGCCATCATTAACACCTAAACAGAAAAAAAAAAACAAGTTTACAATGGGCTAAGGAAAAGCAATCGTGGACTGTGGATGACTGGATGAAAGTCATATTCAGTGATAAATCGTGAATCTGCATTGGGCAAGGTGATGATGCTGGAACTTTTGTTTGGTGCCGTTCCAATGAGATTTATGAAGACAACCGCTTGAAGAAAACATGCAAATTTCCACAATCATTGATGATATGGGGCTGCATGTCAGGTAAAGGCACTGGGGAGATGGCTCTTATTACATCTTCAATAAATGCACAAGTTTAGGTTGAAATTTTGGACACTTTTCTTATCCCATCAATTAAAAGGATGTTTGGGGATGATGAAATATTTTTTCAAGATGATAATACATCTTGCCATAGAGAATAAACTGTTAGAACATTCCTTGAAGAAAGAGTCAATGTCATGGCCTGCAAATAGTCCAGATCTAAATCCAATTGAAAATCTGTGGTAGAAGTTGAAGAAAATGGTCCATGACAAGGCTCCAACCTGCAAAGCTGATCTGGCAAGAGCAATCAGAGAAAGTTGAAGCCAGATTGATGAAGGTTTTATAATAGCTTGTAGACTCAGAGGCGTGCCACTCATTAAGTACATGCCTCTGAGTCTACAAGCTGTTATAAAACCCAGAGGTGGTGCAAAAAAGTACGAGTGGTACGTTGACGTGTTCTTTTGTTGTTGTTTGAGGGTTTTTTATGATTCCATAATTTTTTCCTCAAAATTGGGGAAAGAGAAAATTTATTTCTCTGCTTGTTCTAAAAAAGTGTTACTGACTGCCAGATTAAAAAAAAAAAATTCCTTTTAGTGTTTCTTTCAAGCCAGAAAGTTGCCATTCGAAATTACTTTAGTTTGGTGTTATGTCTGTGATCTGCTTTTTCCTGGAAAATTAAACGACTGAATGAACGACCTCCGAGACTGGTGATTCCATAACTTTTGCCAGGGGTTGTATTTCCAGTATGTATGTTCTCAGTAAAGGTTTTAATTTAATTTATGAATTATTAATGATAGAGCTGGTAGGTTAAATAATTCCTGGAGCCAACGCAAACAAATGAATGAATGAACTCACTGAGCAGGTGAAGCCACTGATTCCTTTTTGGGGCTCTCTAGAAATTAGTGTGGGGCCAGTGGCGTAATGGTTAGAGCGCTGGGCTCATGATTGGGAGGTTGTGAGTTCAAATCCCAGTCAGACCCCATTGTGCTAAGACCCCTGGGCAAGGTCTTAACCACAAGTGTGCCTCTGTTCACCCAGCAGTATAAATGGGTACCAGTAAAATATACCGGGAAGGTCACCTGCGACGGATTAGCGTCCCATCCAGGAGGAGTTGAACTCTGAGTTGCTTCACGCTACAGAAACCGGGGATAAGCACCGTGACAATCAGCAGTGACAACCTTGTGGGGACTCGAACCCCCAACCTTAGGGTCAGCTATCCTGCACCCTAACCACCTAACCACTAGACCACCACTGCCCACAACCACTACTTCACCGTGTCACCCTCTAAAAAAATACATGTACTAGTTATAATTGAATGGCTTCGATATATCTCCTTCTCTGTGTGTGTGTTCAAAACATGCACATCATCTACTGTAATATTCACGTTTATTTTTTTTTCTAGTTGACTTTTTAGAATAAATAATATGCAATAAAAAGTGCTTGCTTTTAACTTTATTTAAAAAAAAAAAATCACAATTGCATATCCCATCCGCTCCCATCATGCACAGCGCACGCTTTGCCCTCCAAACAAGTGCGTTCACCTTCGATTGGATGTTTACGATCAAAGTGATTTATGGCAACCAATCAGAACATCTCATGTTGACAGAGCAAGCAGGCGCACGCCCTCGCTTTTACGCTTCTGTTTGTGGGTGTGATTTCGCTGTTGACGTCACATATTAATGGCTAAACTCCGAAATAACTCTATTTTGCACTACGTAGGCAAGTAGAAGCTCGCAATTCTTACTCTGGGAAGGTCGCATATGTAGGGTAAGAGGAGTGTTTTGTAAGTTAGCCATCAGACTGCTGGTTTTGAGTTGATTTGCCCAGTAGAGAGAGCTGTCTCGGGTCGAGAGGCTGTTTTCGCTCGGTGCTTCACTGCAAACGGATATTGTAAAGTAGAGAGAGAGAGAGAGAGAGAGAGAGAGACCATCAGACGGAGTTATCGTGCCAATCTGGGCGAACGGATCTCCCTTCCCGGCCTGGCCATGGACGAACAGGCTGGCCCCGGTGTGTTTTTTAACAATAACAATAACTCGGCTTTGGCTGTCGGAGCAAAAGCAGTTCAGCAGCCGGGTGACGAAGGCGGAGAGGCGGTGAGGGCGCAGTATAATATCCCGGGGATCCTGCACTTTCTGCAGCACGAATGGGGCCGTTTCGAGGTAGAAAGAGCGCAGTGGGATGTGGAAAGAGCCGAATTACAGGTAATTCATCTAAATATTTTGTGTTTATGTGGATTTTTTTTTTTTGCGCAGGGAATATGTAGTTCTTGTGTGTGCACTCAGCAGCACCTTTCTCTCACCGTAGCGTTAGCTTGAAGAATGACGTCAAACACGTAGCACACCTTGACACACCAGTGAACTTCACACGGTTTCCAGCCTAATGTGTGATTTAACTCCTGAACCTGCCTTAATCACGTGCCTTTGGAATGCACGCGTGAAATCGAGTCGATCACACGTTAATCCTGCAGGCCTGTGCTGTAGAGTTTATGATAAAAGCTGAGATGGATGTGTGATCACAATGTGTTGATCTTCAGATACGTTGACTTTACAGTCCTGGACACGAATTAAATTAGCTGTGGCTCTGGAAAATCAATGCAATGCAACGTGTTCTTGCAGAGCCACAGGTTTATTTGTGTCGGTGCTTGCCAGGGGATCTCCAGGATCTCCAGGATCAGTATTGTATGGAACAGATATGCACTGAAACTGATATTGGAATGGATACTGGTCTGCTGTGATACTGAGATCATTTATACTGATCCCATTACACCATATAATACTATATGCCATAAGTTAAGTGTATTTAATAGTCCAAAGTTAAAGCTGGTACAATCTGTACATTTTCCATCATTAATAATGGCAGTCAGTGCAAAGCAGAATGTGAAAATATCTACAGGACTTTCCTCCAGTGTAACTACAAGTAACCTCACAAAACATTGAAACAGTCAGTTTAATTGTGAGTCCAATTATGAGGAGAGTCAAGCACAGTATTAAAAATGAGTGCAAGGGTGCCATGAATTGTGCACACACACACACACACACACACACACACACACACAAAGGTATTGGTGACTATGTAGCAGTGAATCAAGCATCCAGACAAACTGTCAGAGAGCACTTCAGACCTGCAGGCATGGAGACATTTCTATTCCTCTGGCTCCCCAGGGTCCAGACTTGTCTGCTCACCAGTCAGAAAGCCATGGCACTGATGCACTCTGTCCTTGCACGCTTTGTGACATTCACTCACTCTTTAAACACAATGACAGCATAAATATAAAAGGTAGTTTGACTTCTTTGCTGCATGCACAACATCCAGCATCAACATAACTAAATAAAATGTTTTGTGATGGTCCTGGTTTTAATATGGACTCTGATAGAAAAAAAAACACAATCACATAAGTTATCCCTATTGTCTGACTATCAAAACACATGATAGCCAAAAGGATGTCATTTTAATTGGTAATAGAGAGAAATTATTAGCTTGGCTTGGTATTGAGTGATCCTTGAGGTGTAGTTGATGGTGGTGTAGTTTGGATTTGAACCCTTTCTGAACTACTTCATACTAATTGTAAATATTTACCGATCAGCACTTATCATAGCAGGCAAAGTGTCTGGGTGTTGTGATTTGCAGCAGCAAACATTATCTTAAGTCATTCCCATTGTTTTGTTGAATCCTGATTTGGCTGCTAAATGTTGAAAATCACTATGAACCAGTCAGGGTCATGGCTTTTCTGTTCAAAGGCGACGAGATTATGAGCACAAAAATATGGAGGTGAACGCTAATGATATACTGGAGGTCTATCTGAGATGTTTATAAAAGCTTTTAGACATATTTTTTCTTTCTATTTTCTGTGGTGTATTTCGTTTACATGTCAACAGTGGTCGTGCCACATTAACACATTCCAAACTCTATTACCACTTTTAGCACTTTCTAACATTCACTCAGTCGGTGTAATGGAGGATTATTTTATCATTCATAACATTTTATTCCTGAATGGTGCATCAGAAAGAAAATATTTTTCCTGCCATCCTGATATCACCAGGTCATAGGCTGATGATATCGCAGCCATCCATAGCTAACAGAATTAGCCATACTCTCAAGGAGGGAAGTGATAGCATAAGCCTTGGTGTCACAGAGCCAGAAATACTTCATGGTAGATGATGGTAGGTGATTCTTATGCCTTCCATGAATCAACCAACATTATCCACGAAGTGTTCTGTGCACTTCCTCCTGAATATGTGAGAGTCAGGGAGCTACCTTGAGGGCTAGGGGCATTTGGCCTCCATTCATGTAAATTTGATTGTGCTAAAAATTACCCTGTGTCAAGCGCTGATTCGATTTATCCATTGCAACCATGATGGCATCTGTTGGGCATACATGGCCTAACAAATGTTTCCATGGTGGCTGAAGTGTACATGGACTAACGTGTATATACTGCACTGACTGCTGGTAGATATGCTGGTTGTGATGTATGCATAACAGATACTCACGTATCTCTGGTAAGTGTATATTTCCTCGACCCTTATTTTTGCAAGAAGCTACCTCCAAAATCCACCAAATGGCCACGGTAGTCCCAGTAGTGGTTCTTTCAAATCAACTTGCTCATGTGTGCATAGGTGGATAGCGTGTTCCTCAGTGTGTGTGTGTGTGTGTGTGAGATGCCATTACATGTGGCTTTGTGTGTCTTTGAGGAAGCCTGTGATAGCCTTTGCTTTCTTTGGAATGGGTGTGGGCAGTGTCATACTATCAACATGGTGATAATATTAGAGGTCTGACATTGACTTACCCAAATCAACAGAAGAATCAGATATGTCAGATGATATTGTAAACGGCACCAGAGCATTGGATTAACGTGTGAGTTCTACCAGTGTTTCAGGTCTGATACCAGTATTGTACTGTTACTCAGTTGAGTGCATTCTTAGTTTGGTCATTTAGCTGTGTAGACAGTCATAGAATTTGAATTACTGCTCTGCACGGAACATTTCAGCCTGTACTGAAGTTTACAGTCAATGGGTTTTATGTCTGTATTCATCAACATTCTTTTACATCTCTGGAGAGGCATCGTTTCTGTATGAATCACAGGTGATGCTCTGCCATAAATACCAGATATCTGTTCAACTCTGAATTAATGTTGAGTACAGCACCATCTTTTGTTTGTTAAGTTTTTGTGTGTTTGCATCTGGGATCCTAACTAGCCTCAAGTTTCTTAAAAAAAAAAAAAGGCACAGCTACAGTTGTAAGTGGAATTGTTTGATAGTTTGAAGCCTTGTTTTCATTCATCTCACTAAATTCTGATTGACCCCAGAACTTGGTAAATTCTATGGAGGTGGTGTTGAGATGCTGAAAGAAATTTGCTGCCAGGTTCATATCTACTCATCCCTCCCCAACCCCACCTCCAAGGTTGTTTTATTCATTTTTGTGTGTAATTGCGGTCATAGCCATCCAGTTTCTCTTGCGCTGCATCGGGGCTGTGTGTACACAAGAGGGACAGTGGCTTTTGAAGGCAACTCCAGCCCACTAAACCTACAGGAGCAGTTTGCGCTGTCAGGAAGGTGCATTACAGGTTCTCAGTCTCTCGTATTGAGATGATTACAGCAGCTCTTCTTCTGAGAGCTGAGTGTTGCCTATAGTATAATGGTTATCATTAGTATTCATTCAAAAAATATTTTCTCCTTGGTGGAAAGTTTTCAAGTAATTATTGGTACTCATCTTTGACGTCGGATAATTCCAATTTTTTTGAATATAATAAAACAATTATAGAATAAATGTTTGCACTGTATAATCTTGAGAATCATCCACTTCAGCTTTGACAGATAAACCCCAGTGATTTAAATAATATTCCATATCATACTTTACCTCTGTCCATATTTGCTTGCCAAGTGAACTGTATAGATAGTATTCACAACAGAAAGGAACTGAAGTGGTCATAACTCATTCGAAGCTCAAAGTTAATGCTAACTGGCCCTTTTTAACCAATAATTCAAGACTGAGTCCATGAAAAGAAACAAGCTTTGTTGAAACTAAGTTTTAAGAATTAGGGAGTTTGTTACCCATCAAACCCCACTTTATCGGCTGGCTGCACAGAAATAGCCATCTGTCTTCTGTACCACTTAATGCTGGCGTCTAGAATGGAGCACATCATACTTGGTGTATGCAAGTCAGAAGCGCCAGTAAATAAGAACCTATTCTATTAATGCAAAGTTTCCTGACCCCCCCCCCCACCACCACCACCACCAAATACAGATTAATTAGCTAGCTTCTTGCTAAATGGTTCTTATAAAGTATTTTATTGTAAAAAATGTGATTTTTCAAGAATTTGAGTATAATAATAATAATAATAATAATAATTAATGCTATATTTATTATAATTTGGTTAATACCCTCTCAGCTAATGGCTTTTAATGCTTCGATCTCATATTCAACTCAAGGCCATGATGTCTTGTGTTAATTATTTTATATATATATATATATATATATATATATATATATATATATACACAGTACAATAATTTTAAAGGTTAGTGAGTGTTGAGCTACGGTGACTACAGAAATGGATTCTTGGTCAAGATGTGACATAATTTCTTTCTGGCTTTGGAGCACCGTATTAAAGTACATCACTTTAAACATGATTTACCATTCCTGAGCTTTTGCATGTAGATATTCACATCAAGTTTGAGGATTGACTCTGCAGTAGGGGAGAGAAAGTAGCAGCAGAAGAAGGAGCTGGGATTTACAAAGCTGCTCTCTATGGTGACTCATCCTTCAGCACTGCACTCCATCTCACCCTCTCACTTGTTAGTTCTTGTTAGTACACATGTGCTGATAATCTGTTACATGATACATCGTGATATATGACGAATTCAAGATAATGGGGAAAGGGGTGCTATTATAGGAACCTAATCAACATTGAGCTGATGGGGCTCAGGCATTACAGAGGAAAGTTTAATTCATCTATGAGCAGGTCTTTCCTCCTCCTTCGAGAAAGCGAGATGGAGGATGAATGATGCAGGATGCAGGATAGAAGTCTGAGGTGAATTCAGAAATAGCACAGTGATGTCATCCAAACTTACACTCTGATACTTGAAACCTCAGGCATGATTTGCTGAAATAATTATTAGCACTTAGTGAATTAAAATAAACATGTTCCAGGATTAAACAATCACACTGCAGGAATAAGGTTTGTTGGCAAAATGGCAGAAAAAAACTAAACAGATCTGTCAAAAGACCCTGAGCAGTGTAGCAGAAAAACATTTGTGCTGTTATTGAGACATCACAACTTTCAGTCCTGAAGAGACCACAGGCATCTTTGGTGGGAAGCAAACAGTTAAATTGATGTTAATGTGAGCGATGATCAATTTCGCCCAGCATGTACACGAAAGAGGGTTGATAACACTTCTCTCTGAGCGTACACGGCCCTATACCAGCAGTGGCAGGAGTTCCTAAGTGTTCTGGTGGGATGGTAAAGGTTTTATATATATTTTGAGGAAGCTTGTTTTTACTCGATGGATTTAATAGGAATTTATTCAGTGTTTGAAAATCGATGACTGTCATGATGATGGGTGTCGCATTGTAAATAATCTAGTTCAATGACTTGCCAGATTCCTTTTGGTATGGGGCTCTGCAAGAGATCTGCTAAAATGTATAACAGGATTTTTTTAATCATGTCTGACCAGTATCAGTACCTTTAATCACAGTTTTGTTGGATTTTTTTTTTTTTTTTAATTTTATTTGATTTTTTTTTTTTTTTTTAATTTAATTTTTTTTTACTAAAATATACTCTTGGTTATTTTTTTCATTTTTAAAACTACATGAAAATCTATGAACCTGTAGTGGCCCTTTTTGCTTTAATAGTAATAAAAAAACTTTGTAAATAATTTATGATGATGTGTTACATGTGTCATGAAGGTTGTAGGCGGACGCTGCATCAAAAATTCTGGGGATAGTTTAAATTGCGGTCATTTCGACCAAGTAATGATAATTTTTACCCTGCCACTTGCCAAATCAGTCTTATTTATTTTTGCAAAAACACATTGATGTTTAGACTGTTGGTAATTAACACCTTATTTCCAATGGCATCTGCTTTTTTTTTTTTTTAGATAGTAAATCTTCGATACTCCTTTTATTAATCTAATATTCTATTTTTGCTTTTAAAGCCAGTTCTGATTGTATGCTGTAATTCAAAATATAGTTGGCACTAGTGCTGCATCAACAAATTGATAAAAATTGATTATTAAAGGTGTTGGCAACAAATCTCGTTGTTGAATAGTCTCTCGATTATTGCGTGAGTCAGCCACTATAGACGAGTGTCACTCGGTACGGAGTTGAACGGACGTGTCATATGTGTGCCTCGCCATAAACATTACAAAACATGGCTCAGTTGACTAACAGTGGCACTGGGATGGAAAAAAAGTGTTCGACCGAAATCTTCAAAAGTTTGGGAGCATTTTAATCTACATAGTCCCCGAAAATGTGTTGAATGCAGGCTTTGTAAAAGTGAGATGGCTTGGCATGGGAGCATCTTAAAAGAAAACATGTAGGAATTATTATTAATGAGGAAGCCGGCCCATCAGCAGGGTCAGTGACTACAGAATCCTAAATCTATTCTATTTTGAAGCGGATATATATATATATATATATATATATATATATATATATATATATATATATATATATATATATATATATATATATATACATACATACTGTAGTTTATTTCGAAAGCTCACAATGCAATGAATGAACTCATTCCGCCATTTCTGTACATTGAGAACTAACCTCGGCACCCGGCCTGGCAGCATGAACCACCCTTCCAATCAGTAGCCCAGAGTCTGAGCCACTGAGCCGCCACGTGAACTAGTCAGTGTTCATGAAACAACTCTGTGTATGTTGTGGAACAAGGAAAAGTTATAATTTTTGATCAGTTGCTGTGGTGCAATGGGAATAAAACACTTCAAGATGTTCTTTATGAAAGTAATCTGCTTTGTCCACAAGACACAGCAAGTCTTTTTTGTGTTGATAATCAAAACTGCTTCTTTGATTATTCTCCAATTACAGCATGCCACACTGTGTAGTAATCCTTGTATGTGTTACAATATATTTGTATAGCTTGAAACTGTTTGAGAACAAAAAATTTGAATCATGATGTAGTGATGCAAAGGACGTTGGTCTGTGATATATGCAGCCGTTCCTGGATTTGCTAACCTTCTGCTTCCCTAATGAGCGTCCCAGCCTCAGCACAGGCTTGTTTTTCCACATTTGTGGGTGTGTACTTACCTGCTCCAACAGGTTTCTCTCTCTCTCTCTCTCTCTCGCTCTCTCTCCCTGTCTTCCTACTCCCTTATTTATAATTTTCTCTGATTGTTTTGCTTTTGTGTTCACTTTCATTCCTTATGTATGCTGACATATACTTATTTCATTCAGATTATATAGTACCACAATTTTCCAGATTTGTTGTTGACAGTTTTTAATCGTATAGCAATGCTCTGACTTCGAAAACAGTCCATTGCTGTCTTTGTGCATGATCAGATCAACTAAAATATTTAAGGGCAACTTCCTAAAATTCTGAGATATATACTGTGTGTGTGTGTGTGTGTGTGTGTGTGTATATATGTATATATATATGTGTGTGTGTGTATATATGTGTGTGTGTGTGTATATAGTCGGCTCCCAATTTACGAAGATCCCTTTGTACGAAATCCTCGGATTACGAAAAACATTTTCTTGAGTTTCCGTCCCCGAAATACAAAACAACCCCCTCTTACGAAAAGAAATTCAAAATTCAAACGCGCCAATCAAAATTTCACATGACGCGCGAGTTGCTCTCTCATTAGCTGTCTCTCAACATCCCGCGCTGGCCTCCCAGATAGAGACAGAAGGAAGCTTAAACTCTTTAGATTTTAGTTTAGTTTTTTTAAGTTGTTTTAATTCAATAATTGTTTAATAAATGTGGGTGAATTTGATCTTATCTGGCATCCTAATCTCTCAAGGAATCAAATTAAAGTCGAGTTTGTCAAGCAGGAAATGTGCTTTGAATTCACGTCTTGTGGGTGTGGCCTGCAGTGCGAGCACGAGAGAGACACAGAAAAGGAATAACGCTTTCGTTTTTAGTTCAGTTTTTTAAGATGTTTTAATTCAGTAAATGGTTAAGCAGGGAATGCGCTTTGAATTCATGTCTTGTGGGCGCACGCTCCCATGCGGGACAGACAGAGAGAGAGCGAGAAAGAGAGAGAGAGAAGGAATAACGCTTTAGTTTTTAGTTTTTTAAAGTTGTTTAATTCAGTAAATGTTAAATAAATGTGGGCACATTTGAGCTTATCTGGCATCCCGATCCCTCAAGGAATCAAATTAAAGTTGAGTTTGTCAAGCAGTGAATGCACTTTGAATTCACGTCTTGTGGGCGTGGCCCGCAGCTCGCGAGAGAAGGAGATAGAGAGAGAGAGAGAGAGAGAGGTGTGTGTGTGTGTGTGTGTATATAAAAATGTTTAATAATGGTTTAATTAATAAAATGTTACTAAAATGCTTTAATAAATACTTTTCGTTTACTTTTGACACACATTTCTTACAAAATTGGTGTACTTTTATCATTTTTAAAGGGTTTATGGGGTTTATGCAGTCCAAGGACTGGAGCCTTGGAACGAATTAAGCATTTAACATGTAAGATGCAACCCCTATTTACGGAATCCCCGCTATACGAAAAGAGCTCTGGAACGGATTAATTTCGTAAATTGGGGGCCGACTGTGTGTATGTATGTGTGTGTATATATATATATATATATATATATATATATACATACATACTAGTCCTCAAAAAAGTATCATATTGTGATGTTCATTATTTTCTGTAATGTACTGATAAAAATTAAACTTTCATATATTTTAGATTCATTGCAGACCAACTGACATATTTCTGGTCTTTTATTGTTTTAATACTGATGATTTTGGCATACAGCTCATGAAAACCCAAAATTCCTATCTCAAAAAATTAGCATATTTCAGCCTACCAATAAAAGTGCTTTTAATACAAAAAAGGTCAACCTTCAAATAATTATGTCAGTTATGCACTCAATACTTGGTCGGGAATCCTTTTGCAGAAATGACTGCTTCAGTGAGGCATGGCATGGAGGCAATCAGCCTGTGGCACTGCTGAGGTGTTATGGAGGCCCAGGATGCTTCGATAGTGGCCTTAAGCTCATCCACAGTGTTGGGTCTGGTGTCTCTCAACTTTCTTTTCACAATATTCCACAGATTCTCTATGGGGTTCAGGTCAGGAGAGTTGGCAGGCCAATTGAGCACAGTAATACCATGGTCAGTGGTTTTGGCACTGTGAGCAGGTGCCAGGTCGTGCTGAAAAATGAAATCTTCATCTCCATAAAGCTTTTCAGCAGATGGAAGCATGAAGTGCTCCAAAATCTCCTGATAGTTAGCTGCATTGATCCTGCCCTTGATAAAACACAGTGGACCAACACCAGCAGCTGACATGGCACCCCAGGCCATCACTGACTGTGGGTACTTGACACTGGACTTCAGGCATTTTGGCATTTCCTTCTCCCCAGTCTTTCTCCAGACTCTGGCACCTTGATTTCCGAATTACATGCAAAATGTGCTTTCATCCGAAAAAAGTACTTTGTACCACTGAGCAACAGTCCAGTGCTGCTTCTCTGTAGCCCACGTCAGGCGCTGCTGCCACTGTTTCTGGTTCAAAAGTGGCTTGTCCTGGGGAATATGGCACCTGTAGCCCAGTCCACTGCTTTCACAGGTAACCAAAGGTCTGGAATCGGCCCTTCTCCACAATCTTCCTCAGGTCCGGTCACCTATTCTGGATGTGCAGCGTTTTCTGTCACACTTTTTCCTTCCCACAGACATCCCACTGAGGTGCCTTGATGTAGCACTCTGGGAACAGACTATTTGCTCAGATTTCTTTCTGTGCCTTACCCTCTTGCTTGAGGGTGTCAATGATGGCATTCTGGACAGCAGTCAGGTCGGTAGTCTTACCCATGATTGCGGTTATGAGTAATGAACCAGGCTGGGAGTTTTTAAAAGCCTCAGAAATCTTTTGCAGGTATTTAGAGTTAATTGGTTGATTCAGATGATTAGGTTAATAGCTCGTTTAAACTAACTTTTCATGATATGCTAATTTTTTGAGATAGGAATTTTCGGTTCTCATGAGCTGTATTGCAAAATCATCAGTATTAAAACAATAAAAGACCTGAATTATTTCAGTTGGTGTGTCTTCTTTTACTTTCGGCTGCTCCCTTCAGGGTTCGCCACAGCAAATCATCCGCCTCCACCTCACCCTGTCCTCCGCATCTTCTTTTCTGACTCCAACGACCTTCATGTCTTCCTTCACCACATCCATAAATCTCTTCTTTGGTCTTCCTTGAGGCCTTCTGCCTGGTAGTTCCAACCTCAGCATCCTACTGCCAATATACTCACTATCCCTCCTCTGTACATGTCCAAACCATCTCAATCTAGCCTCTCTGACTTTGTCTCCAAAACATCTCACGTGGGCTGTCCCTCTGATATACTCATTTCTGATCCTATCCATCCTCGTTACTCCCAGAGAGAACCTCAACATTTTCATCTCCGCTACCTCAAGCTCTGCCTCCTGCATTTTCCTCAGCGCCACTGTTTCTAAGCCATACAACATCGCTGCCCTCACCACCGTCTTGTACACTTTTCCCTTCATTCTTGCTGACACTCTCCTATCGCACATCACACCGGACATTTTTCTCCAACCATTCCAGCCTGCCTGCACACGCTTCTTCACCTCTTTTCCACACTCTCCATTGCTCTGGATTGTTGAGCCTAAGTACTTAAAATCCTCCACCTTCGTTATCTCTGCTCCCTGTAACATCACCGTTCCTCCTGGGTCCTTCTCATTCACACACATGTATTCTGATTTTCTGAGGCTAACCTTCATTCCTCTCCTTTCCAGGGCATACCTCCACCTCTCTAGATTTTCCTGCACTTGTTCTCTGCTCTCACTACAGATCACAATGTCATCTGCAAACATCATAGTCCATGGAGATTCTTGTCTCACCTCGTCTGTCAGCCTGTCCATCACCATAGCAAACAAGTAGGGGCTCAGAGCTGACCCTTGATGCAGTCCCACCTCCACCTTGAATTCGTCGGTCACACCGACAGCACACCTCACCACTGTCTTACATCTCTCATAAATGTCCTGCACCACTCTAACATACTTCTTTGCCACTCCAGACTTCCTCATGCAATACCACAGTTCTTCTCTTGGCACCCTGTCATATGCTTTTTCCAGATCCACAAAGGCACAGTGTAGCTCCCTCTGACCTTCTCTGTACTTCTCTATTAACATCCTCAAAGCAAACATTGCATCTGTGGTGCTCTTTCTTGGCATGAAACAAAACTGTTGTTCACAAACGCTGACCTCTGCCCTTAGTCTAGCTTCCACTATTCTTTCCCATAACTTCATCGTATGGCTCATCAACTTTATCCCTCTGTAGTTGCCACAACTCTGCACATCTCCCTTGTTCTTAAAAATGGGCACCAGCACACTTCTCCTCCATTCCTCCGGCATCTGCTCACTCTCTAGGACCTTGTTGAATGTTCTTGTCAGAAAATCTACTGCTACCTCTCCTAGACACTTCCATACCTCCACCGGTATATCATCAGGACCAACTGCCTTTCCATTCTTCATCCTCTTCAATGCCCTTCTCACTTCACCCTTACTGATCTTTGCTACATCCTGCCCCTCAATGGTCACCTCTTCTACTCTTTTTTTTTTTTTTCTCTCTCATTTTCCTCATTCATCATCTCTTCAAAGTACTCTTTCCATCTTCCCAGCACACTTCTGTCATCAGTCAATACATTTCCCTCTCTGTCCTTTATCAATCTAACTTGCTGCACGTCCTTCCCATCTCTATTTCTCTGCTGTGCCAACCTGTATAGATCATTTTCTCCCTCTTTACTATCCAACCTATCATACAAGTCATCATACGCCCTCTGTTTGGCCTTAGCCACCGCTACTTTCGCCTTACACTGTGTCTCCCTGTACTCCTGTTTACTCTCTTCGGTCCTCTCAATGTCCCACTTCTTCTTAGCTAACCTCTTCCTTTGTACACACTCCGGCACGTCCCCATTCCACCACCAAGTCTCCTTATCTACTTTTCTTCCAGAGGACACACCAAGTACTCTCCTACCTGTGTCCCTGATCACATTTGCTGTGGTTGTCCAGTCATTTGGAAGCACTTCCTGACCACCCAAAGCCTGTTTTAACTCCTCCTTGAAGACAACACAACACTTCCTTTTTCAGCTTCCACCACTTTGTCTTCTGCTCTGCCTTTGCCTTTTTCACCTTTCTCACCATCAGAGTCATCCTGCACACCACCATCCTATACTGTTTGGCAACACTCTCACCCACTATGACTTTTCAGTCACTGACTTCCTTCAAATTACATCGCCTACACAAGATGTAGTCTACCTGTGTGCTCCTACCTCCGCTTTCATAAGTCACCCTATGCTCCTGTTTCTTCTGGAAGAAAGTATTCACCACAGCCATTTCCATCCTTTTTGCAAAACCTATCAACATCTGTCCTTCTGCGTTCCTGTCTTGGATACCAAACCTGCCCATCACTTCCTCGTCCCCTCTGTTGCCTGCACCAACATGTCCATTGAAGTCTGCACCAATGACCACTCTTTCACCTCTGGCGGTACTCCGCATCACTTCATCTCACTCACTCCAGAATCTCTCCTTCTCTTCTAGCTCACATCCTGCCTGTGGGGCATAAGCACTCACAACATTGAGCATTACACCTTCAATTTCTAACTTGAGACTCATCACTCTGTCTGACACTCGTTTCACTTTTAGAACATTCCTGACAAACTCCTCCTTCAAGATGACTCCGACTCCATTTCTCTTCCCATCCACACCTTGATAAAACAGCTTAAACCCTGCTCCTAAGCTTTTAGCTTTGCTACCTTTCCACCTGGTCTCCTGAACACATAGTATGTCCACCTTCCTCCTCTGCATCATGTCAGCCAGCTCTCTACCTTTTCTTTGCATAGTTCCAACATTCAAAGTCCCCACTCTCAGTCCTAGACTCATGCCTTTCCTCTTCTCTCTGCCTATGGACACGCCTCCCACCTCTCCTTCTTCGACGTCTTCGACCAACAGTAGTCCAATTTCCATCAGCACCCTGTTGATTGACAGCACTGATGGCAGTCATTGTTAACCCGGGCCTCGACCGATCCGGTATGGGGGCAATACTTCTGATTTGCATCATAAATGTTTGGCATTGGTTTTACGTCGGATGCCCTTCCTGACAACCCTCTGCATTTCTCTGGGCTTGGGACCGGCATGAGGGGGAGAGACACTGGTTAGCCCCCTCTGCCCCCCACCTGTGTAATGAATCTAAAATATATGAAAGTTTAATTTTTATCAGTACATTACAGAAAATAATGAACTTTATCACAATATGCTAATTTTTTGAGGACGTGTGTGTGTGTGTGTGTGTATATATATATATATATATATATATATATGTGTGTGTGTATATATATATATATATATATGTGTGTGTGTGTGTATATATATATATATATATATATAATTATAAAATAATGCAGCCGTGAGGGAGGGGCACAAGCCAGTGTCTCTCCCTCACGCCGGTCCCAAGCCCGGATAAATGCAGAGGGTTGCGTCAGGGAGGGCGTCCGGCGTAAAACAAATGCCAAATAAAACATGCGAGTCATATCAAGAAAATTCATACCGGATCGGTCGAGGCCTGGGTTAACAACAACCGCCATCAGTGCTGTTAACCAACAGGGTGCTGGTGGAAATTGGACTACTGTTGGTCGAAGACGTCGAAGAAGGAGAGGTGGGAGGCGTGTCCATAGGCAGAGAGAGAAGAGGAACGGCAGGAGTCGAGAACTGAAAGTAGGGACTTTGAATGTTGGAACTATGTCAGGAAAAGGTAGAGAGCTGGCTGACATGAGAGGAGGAAGGTAGACATACTGTGTGTTCAGGAGACCAGGTGGAAAGGTAGCAAGGCTAAAAGCTTAGGTGCAGGGTTTAAGATGTTTTTTCATGGTGTGGATGGGAAGAGAAATGGAGTAGGAGTCATCTTGAAGGGGGAGTTTGTCAGGAATGTTCTAGAAGTGAAAAGAGTGTCAGACAGAGTGATGAGTCTCAAGTTAGAAATTGAAAGCATGATGTTCAATGTTGTTAGTGCTTATGCCTCACAGACAGGATGTGAGCTAGAAGAGAAGGAGAGATTCTGGAGTGAGTGAGATGAAGTGATGCAGAATACCCCCAAAGATGAAAGAGTAGTCATTGGGGCAGACTTCAATGGACATGTTGGTGCAGGAAACAGAGGGGACGAGGAAGTGATGGGCAGGTTTGGTATCCAGGACAGGAACACAGAAGGACAGATGTTGGTAGATTTTGCAAAAGGATGGAAATGGCTGTGGTGCATAGAGTGACTTATAAAAGCGGAGGTAGGAGCACACAGGTAGACTTCATCTTGTGTAGGCGATGTAATTTGAAGGAAGTCAGTGACTGCAAAGTAATAGCGGGTGAAAGTGTTGCCAAACAGCATAGGATGGTGGTGTGCAGGATGACGCTGATGGTGAGGAAGGTGAAGAAGGCAAAGGCAGAGCAGAAGACAAAGTGGTGGAAGCTGAAAAACGAGGAGTTTTGTGTTGTCTTCAAGGAGGAGTTGAAACAGGCTTTGGGTGGTCAGGAAGTGCTTGCAGATGACTGGACAACTACAGCTAATGTGATCAGGGAGACCGGTAGGAGAGTACTTGGTGTGTCCTCTGGAAGGAGAGGAGATAAGGAGACTTGGTGGTGGAATGAGGAAGTGCAGGAGTGTGTACAAAGGAAGAGGTTAGCTAAGAAGAAGTGGGACATAGAGAAGACCGAAGAGAGTAAACAGGAGTACAGGGAGACACAGGGTAAGGCGAAGGTCGCGGTGTCAAAGGCCAAACAGAGGGCGTATGATGACTTATCTGCTCAGTTGGAAAGTAAAGAGTGAGAAAATGATTCATACAGGTTGGCACAGCAGAGAAATAGAGATGGGAAGGACGTGCAGCAAGTTAGAGTGATTAAGGACAGAGAGGGAAATGTATTGACTGATGACTGAAGTGTGCTGGGAAGATGGAAAGAGTACTTTGAAGAGCTGATGAATGAGGAAAATGAGAGAGAAAAAAAGAGTAGAAGAGGTGACTGTTGAGGACCAGGAAGTAGCAAAGATTAGTAAGGGTGAAGTGAGGAGGGCATTGAAGAGGATGAAGAATGGAAAAGCAGTTGGCCCTGATCACATACCGGTGGAGGTATGGCAGTGTCTAGGAGAGGAAGCAGTAGATTTCCTGACAAGAACATTCAACAAGGTCTTAGAGAGTGAGAGGATGCCAGAGGAATGGAAGAGAAGTGTGCTGGTGCCCATTTTTAAGAACAAGGGAGATGTGCAGAGTTGTGGCAACTACAGAGGGATAAAGTTGATGAGCCACACGATGAAGTTATGGGAAAGAATAGTGGAAGCTAGACTAAGGGCAGAGATCAGCATTTGTGAACAACAGTTTGGTTTCATGCCATGAAAGAGCACCATAGATGCAGTGTTTGCCTTGAGGATGTTAATAGAGAAGTACAGAGAAGGTCAGAAGGAGCTGCATTGTGCCTTTGTGGATCTGGAGAAAGCATATGACAGGGTACCGAAAGAGGAACTGTGGTATTGCATGAGGAAGTCTGTAGTGGCAGAAAAGTATGTTAGAGTGGTGCAGGACATGTATGAGAGATGTAAGACAGTGGTGAGGTGTGCTGTCGGTGTGACAGAAGAGTTCAAGGTGGAGGTGGGACTGCATCAAGGGTCAGCTCTGAGCCCCTTTTTGTTTGCTATGGTGATGGACAGGCTGACAGACGAGGTTAGGCAAGAATCTCTATGGACTATGATGTTTGCAGATGACATTGTGATCTGCAGTGAGTGCAGAGAACAAGTGCAGGAAAATCTAGAGAGGTGGAGGTATGCCCTGGAAAGGAGGGGAATGAAGATCGGCCCCAGTAAGACAGAATACATGTGTATGAATGCCAAGGACCCAACAGGAACGGTGAGGTTACAAGGAGCAGAGATAAGGAAGGTGGAGGATTTTAAGTACAGTAAAACCTCCGCTGACGAACGCTTAAGCTCACGAACTTTTCGCCTCAAGAACATTAAATTTGCGAGCATATTGTCTCTGCTGACGAACTAGTTTTCGGCGGACGAATCAAACCACACGGTCGAACAGCGCCACGGTGGCGGCCACGAGAAGCTGACGCACGCTCACGGCGTCACAGTTCGTCACACCCCTTTCTTTGAATGCGGAAGTGGTTTGTGTTTGCTAGACATTTTGGACCATATTGAGTGTACTTTTGCTATTATGGGACCGAAAAAGACCCCACCACAGGCGGAGATCATTGAAAAACACGAACGAGGTGTGCGTTTGTGTGACTTGGCGTCCCAGTACCAGTACGCTAAGTCTACCACCATCCTTAAGAACAAGGAAGCTATTAAGGGTGCGTGTGTGGCTAAGGGTGTTTCCAAACAGTAGGCGTTTCCAAACTCTCCTTCCAAACAGTAAGTCCCTCCCTCCCTCCTCCTCCCACTCCATTCCATCAAGCCATCAACTACCATCACAAAGGTAAATAAAACAACTTTATTATACAGTACAGTTTATTTCTTTAATTACAATACAATCGACATTTATTATACATAAAATAAGGTATATTTTTGTGTAGTTTTAAGGCTTATTTAGTAGAAAATTATGTTTTATGGGGACCTGGGAACGGATTATTCTCATTTTAATGGTTTCTTATGGGAAATAAATGTTCGGAAGACGAACTTTTCGCCTCACACACACTTTCTGGGAACCAATTATGTTCGTGAGCAGAGGTATCACTGTACTTTGGCTCAACAATCCAGAGCAATGGAGAGTGTGGAAAAGAGGTGAAGAAGCGTGTGCAGGCTGGTTGGAATGTTTGGAGAAAAGTGTCCGGTGTGGTGTGTGATAGGAGGGTATCAGAAAGAATGAATGGAAAAGTGTACAAGACGGTGTTGAGGCCAGCGATGTTGTATGGTTTAGAAACAGTGGCCCTGGGGAAAAGACAGGAGGCAGAGCTGGAGGTAGCAGAGATGAAAATGTTGAGGTTCTCTTTGGGAGTAACGAGGATGGATAGGATCAGGAATGAAAACATCAGAGGGACAGCACATGTAAGAGGTTTTGGAGACAAAGTCAGAGAGGCTAGATTGAGATGGTTTGGATATGTACAGAGGAGGGATAGTGAGTATATTGGTAGTAGGATGTTGAGGTTGGAACTACCAGGCAGAAGGCCTAGAGGAAGACCAAAGAGACGATTCATGGATGTGGTGAAGGAGGACATGAAGGTCGTTGGTGTAAGAGAAAAAGATGCAGAGGATAGGGTGAGATGGAGGCAGATGATTCGCTGTGGCGACCCCTGAAGGGAAAAGCCGAAAGGACGAGAAGAAGATATATAGAAAATATTTAAACATTTCTTCTGATGATATTAATTAGAGCTGCCTGAATGCTGACTGAATGCTGCTACTTAGTATTGGGTTCTGTTTTATGATCATATACTCCTACAAAAATTCACGAGTGAGCATGTCTACTTAACAAGTTTGCTGGGTGCTGTAATTAGCATGCAACCAAAGGAATTTGAATGTGAAATTTTGAAGCAAGTGTACTGAGAACCTGTTGTGAACTGAGCATCGAAACTTTTCCTTTTTGCCATGGTGTCAAGTTTGTCTGTGAGCCTCACACCGCCATAGACATAGATTCATAATGAATTGAAGTAGATTGAAAGGAAAGCCTTCCAAACACTCTGTTATACTGAAATATCATCTGGTGGTTTTGGCATACATTTTTCTAAGTTGCAATCAGCTACAACCTGTTCGAACTTTTGCATTAGCCTGTTTGAAAAGAATGTCATTTGAAGTCTGTTTCACGTTCGGGAGAATGTAAAATGGCAAGAATAGAATATGGGAAAAAATAACAGTATACAGATATTAACAAATCAGATATATACTAGTTAATTTCTCAATAAAGTAAAACTAAGGCTCACCTGCACATAATACAATATTACATTTACATGCATCAGACAACCATCTGCTCATATACTTGAGCGAATGATATATAGTTTTTTGAATTTATATGCAAAACAATGAGATTTATTGCTCGTTTTTTTTCACAAAGAAATACTGAAATAACAATTGCACACTTTGATGTGCAAATACATATATGATGCATGCAAGCTTTGAGTTTTGGTTGCTACTATATCTGTGTTGGTTTAGACCAAAGTACCAAAACATCTGTACCTGTTCTCTGTCTGAAAAAAAAATGATATCAGTGCATCCCTAATCGGCATTTATAGGTAGACTACAGATCAAGATTTATAATACAGTGTATAATATGAATTATAGAAATTATATTAAATCTTTTTCAGTGTCAAATGTTTACAAACTTAAAAAAACCCAACATCATGTATTTTACTGCAGCATGAGCAAGATGGAAAGATTGCTTGAAGATTGTCTAAAATGATTATGTAAAAATAGTGTCTTTGCCACTCCCACTGCTTCCTGGCATCCATCTTATATGCTTGAGTGCCACATGCATATTAAAATATACAGGAGAAAACTACAATCATTTTAAACATGTGTTTCTCCTTTTTTCCTTCCACTCCTGACCATTTCTGGGCAATTTGTGGAAAAAGATTTAGCAAGCTTCTAATCAAACTTAGCATACATATTTCATGTGTTGTGTTCATAAGTCTGTTTTTCAAATCACCTGGTTGAGTGCATGGATTTTATTGGCATTGTTGTCTCAAAGCTAATATGGTCCGAGCTCAAGCCACACCCTGTGTTGATATGCTGTAGCATGTGAATTTTAACTGTTGGATGGTGGAGGCGACACACATAACCTACATTCAGCAACAGGCTCTTTTTCCAAAAAAATGCACTTTCCAGAACGTAATAATAACGATTATAATAATAGTGATAATAGACACATGAAGCCTTTTTTATTCAGGTGTTACCGGTATGTTTACGTCACTACCATCTTGCTACATGAGCTGTGTCACTTGCATGAAGCAGGGCACACAGACACTTGGTTTACATTGACAGGCTTGATTGGTTAAACAAGTTCTTTAACATCAGTGTGGTGAATCCTGTTGCATCATTTGACAATACTAGACAGGAAAATGACCAAAAAATCAATTGATTCGAATTAGAGATTTCATTTGGCTATTATTCAGAGCCCCTCATTAGCCAAAGGTCAGTACAGGTCTAATTCCTATCAGTGAGCTCATGTTAAACCATCATATCCATTTCAAAATGTGTGAACAGCCTCAGGGAGTTTTAGAAAAGTGTAAGAGATTAAACCGAACTAATTTAGACATTTTACTGTGTTTGGGCTTTTTGTTCTGACATGAAGTTTTCATTACATGTCTATGAGGCAGCATTTGTTTCATAATGGCAATTGTGTAACTAAAGAGAATTTGTCTTCCGTAATAGTAAGGTAAGTCTGTTGGGTTTTTACACCTGAGCCTAGTGGCTTAGCCTCGTGGCTCATCAGGTCGGTACTCATCCCCGGTTTCCATAACGTGAAGCGACCAGGAGTTCAACTCCCCCTGGATGGGACGCTAGTCCATCGCAGGTTACCTTTCCAGTATATTTTACTGGTACCCATTTATACTGCTGGGTGAACAGAGGCACACTTGTGGTTGAGACCTTGCCCAGGGGTCTTGGCACAGTGAGGGTTTCGGTGGGATTCGAACTCGCAACCTCCTGATCACGAGCGCAGCACCCTAACCACTACGCCACCGGCTCCACTTTTCCATAATAGTACTGTATTAATAATAATAATAACAAAAAAGAAGCAGAATAATAATTAATCAATAACAAAAATAATAATTGCAAAAACACAAACGACAACAATTGTATGTATTTATATGAATGTGTACTGTGAGAATAACAGGAGGGTATGGGGTGAGTTAACTCATACAGGGGTTTATTTGTCCCAATGGCTGAAGTTTAAAATATAAGCAGCAAAAAAAAAAAAAATTTCATCTGAGATGGAAACTTTGATGGCAGGTGACAGAGCGTGTCACAGTGGGTAGCGTTGTTCTCTTACAGCTTCAAGCTCTGCAGTTTGATCCTGAATCTAGCACCATCTGTATGATGCCTTCCCAAAACCTGGTTGTGTTCCTAGTGCAGGCACTACTGCTTCATGTACAGTGTTCACTGTTATTGAATATTATGTACTGAAAATTGGTCATGAAGTCCATTGATCCGATCCAAACTATAAAAGGAAACCTAAAATGGACTTTACAGGAACTATAAAGAAACTTTCCATCTTTTAACGTGTAATCAAATTCACTGGATCAATGATGCTTAGACCCAGTTTAAAATAGCATTTTATTCTGTGGTCTTGCCGTAGATAGCTTCCCAGGATTTCCGTTGTTTTTGGGTATTACCTTCGATCTCCAGATTCTCAGTCATTTACTTTCTCTCATATGTGTGTGCGTGCATGTTGCAGGAGAGAAGCAGCACTTGTAGAATAAACTTAGTTTGTGGAGATTTTTAAAGCCCCTGCTGGGAGAGGAACCATGTTGTGGGCTGATTTCAGTAACATACAAGTGTGTGTGTCTCTGTGTATATGTGTGTGTATACATGTGTGTGTGTTACTTCCAAGCCACACTGCAGTTGATTTTCAGATCATTCTGACAGGCACTTCTTTTTGTGGCCCTTTAAAGTCTGAATATATGCATGCCATTTATGTTGTATTTTCACAAATACCCCGTCCCCTTAAATGTTTTGTCAATAATTGAATCTACAATGATTGACAACTGACACTCTGTAAATCCCACCCTTTTACCAATCATACTTTGGTAAATTCTCATCTCCTTGGGCTTTTCCTCTATAAAAGCTCTGCACACAGCCTACTTGCACTTTCTGTTACGTTTTTAATAGTGTTTTTTTTTTTTTTTTAGCATTTACTAAGATGAAGTAAATCTTTCAGGACATGTATGTGGGCTAGTTACTTAATGTCAGTCAACTCTATTTATTTGGTATTGGAATTTTGGCTGAAAGCAGAAACTGGACAGTGTAGGTATTTGGGCTTTTATATTAACCACCAGGAAAGTAATAGAAGCAGTTATCCAGAAAGCACTAACTAAGCACCTGATGCTTCTAATAAAACCCGATGTAAACATGCACTATTGTTTACACTTTTAAGAAGGGATTTGTGTTAAAGCTATATCAAGCTGGGTGGAAAGGTGCTTTTGATCATGTTGGCTGAACAGGTTGCTAAAAGCTTATTATTCATGCAGACTGTTGTAGTTTCTTATGTATTGGGCAGCATATTTTTCGTGTGTGTGTGTGTGTTGAAATGGCATGATATGATTTTTATGTACATTCTTTACATTGAAATAAATCCATATTCTAAAAACATCTCTAAAGGACATTTCTTTAACTTGCTGCGTGCCATAAATAAACCTCGTATCCATGTTAAGTCATTGTGTCTTCAGGATTTGAGATATGCATACCATGGGATCTGTTAATTTTATACTGACAGAATTGGGGAAATTCAAAATTATTTGGCTGATTGCTGTTGGTTTTTGTGTCGATCAGACAAGTTCAACCCTAGCTTTGCTTTAGGCCAGTACTTCTCAAATAGTTGGGCGTGCCCCCCTTGGGGGGGATGGAATGATGCCGGGGAGGGGGTGATGGTATGATGCCGGGGTGATGCCGGGGGGAGCGCGTATGACCCTGGGAAACATGCTTTTCTGGAATGGTGTATAAGAATTAACTGTTATTGCACCTCAAATCCATTAGTTGGCAGTGGTGTTCTCATTGTCGGCTATGGTGTAGCGTTTTTTCGCACGAGCCAACGAGATGAAGTGCAGTAAATAACCCTTCAAGAAACACCAGTGAAAATATTTTAACAGGAATGAAGAGAAAGGTGGAAAGAGATGGAAATATTGAGACATAAATAAGTCAAATGAGTTGAAATAAGGATGTATTTTTTTAATTTTAGGCACATTGGTGCACTTTAAATCTTTTCCATTACAGATTAAAAAACTATGTTAATGAAGTTTTTCTTTATTGTAAGTTGAACTACATTTCTTTCTTTTTTTTTATTTTAATGATAATAAAGATATAATGTTATGCATAGATGTACTAATATCAATATTATAGACAAATAATACTAATGTATTTATAGTCGCTCGCGGGGAGGTGGGGGCGTGTGAAATTATTTTTCTTCCTAGAGGGGGCGCTACAGAAAATAATTGAAAAGCACTGCTCTCGGCCCAAGGATCGGAGACCTGTTGTAAAATATAGTATGGAAACAGTTGCTGTTGTACAGATAACGGTTGTTCAGGAACAAACTAACCGTCTTTTTGTTACCCTATTTGGTAATTCCTGCATATTGAAAATATTTTGAGTCCTGTGTCATCAGTTGCCTCTTGATATCTCTCATGTGGGCACCATTTTGAAGGGTATGATTCATTTGATACATAAATCTTGATTTGAGTTGCAAAAAATGCCAAGCATATCCTCCAGGTTTCTAATTTGCTGCGTATTCAGAAAGATGACACATTGGGCAGCCTCCTACACAATGAAACATCAGACCCCAGACCATCCACTTCCACAGAACCTGTAGCCAAATCCAATTAAACAGTTTATGACTTTTTTGGTAATACTTTGTACAAGCTATAAACTGGGATCGTTTTTGCAGAGAAGATGATATAAGGCATCTTGTACAATGTGTATCCTGTAGTAATGATCAAGCAGGGTGTTGTTTACTCGTCAGCCTATTGGGACTCATTTATTTCTTTGGTTGTTTTTGTTGTGTATTTGGATTATAAAATTCTAAAACTATTAGGAATGTAAAATTCCAGCAAGTTAAACTTTTTTTTATGAGAATGAATGAGAATTAGAAGGAATAAACTGGAAATTCCAGGTTGTTTATGACAGAGAACTATTAAATATCACTAAAGAATATCTTGCAGCATTTTTGAGGTTCGGACATCGAACAATGAATATAGAACAATGTATGAGAAACAATTGTGTGAGACATCATGGTGGTGTAATCACGAACACATCCGTCTCACAATCAGAAGGTGCTGGGCTTGGGCATTTGCCTGTGGAGTTTGCATGTTCACCCGTGTCTGGAAAGGTTTTCTCAAGGTGAACCAGTTTCCTCACACGGTCCAGCGACATCCACCTTTCGGCTAATTGGCTGTTCCAAATTGCACCTAGGAGTGAGTGTGAATGTGAATGGTTGTGTTTGTGTTGGCCCTACAGTGGATTGTCAAGCTGTTCAGGGTGTACCCTGCCATTTCCCGGTGTCAGCAATGAGCAATAGCCTCCCTCTGACCTCAGTATGATTAAGTGGCTCAGCGGGTGAATGGATGAAAAGATTGAGTAATGTATGCTTGCATATGACAAAATTTCTATCAAACGCTTCTTAATTTCCATATGATCATATCAATTTTCCTCTGGAATTCCCATTTCCAAAATTCCCCATCACCAAGTTTATAATCCACTCTTTTGCAACTGTAGTAATGATGCACTGGAGTTACAATTCTGAGAATTTTTAAACTAGGCTTTTATGAGGAGAAAAATATGAGTAAAAAAATTGATGGCGAAAAACTGTAGGCCTGCAATTTGATTTCTCTTTTTTATTTCTAAATCATAACATTACAAATCATGCTTTAAATAATTTGTGTAACATAAAGCAATTGTTAAAATTCATTTTAACTAGTATCCGATCTGGCTAAAATGAACAACAATGAGCTCTGTAGAAAAATAGAGCTCCAAAATTGGCTAAAATACTGTCTGTGGTGAGAGGCATGTAAAAGAACCATTGCTGACTTTTGTAAAGAGTAGCTGCAAAGTCGTCAGCGTGTTTCTATCCCTTGCTAAAAGGGTTGTGACAGGAAGGGCATCCGACGTAAAAAAAAAAAAACTCTGCCAAATCAAACGTGTGGCGACTCCCGAGTAAAAGGGAAAAAGCCGAAAGGAAGACAGACAGACAGACTGTATATTGTTTCTTTGTCTGTATGTTTGAAAGTCTGGGAGTTCTTTATAGAATTTATAATCTGGTATAATGGGTCCATGTTGTTACAATCCACAGCTATCAGACTTCACAACAAAAATGATCTCCCAGGGTTTTCATGTAAAGGGACAGTGGTGGCCACGGGGCTTAAAGTGCTGAATTAGAAGTACTGATGATAAGCTCAGCGGTTCAAGCCGTACTATCAACAAGTTGTCACTGCTGTCCCCAGTGCAGCTAACGTTGATATCAAAGGCCAGCCATGTCTGTTTAGTGGTCAACACTGTGTTGAGAGGCATGTAATATTATTACTGACATTCAAAAAGGGAGGCCATTGGATTGCCATCAGTGTATTTCTGCCCTGAAAAGTGTTGGAATCAAAATTGTTCTCGTACTGAATATAACTGAAAAATTGTTGGCTGGACATAAATCATTCACTCACTCACTTCTCCATGTAAAAAAAACACATGACCAGTTTGCTCTCTGTTTATTGCACTGAATTGTAAAATTAAATTTTTTTTATTTTGTTATGTTGTATTAATCCCACAAGGGAAATTATTTCCTTTGCATTTATCCCATCCAAAGTGAGCCCAAATATACAGTACGTAAACAGTGAGCACACGCACAGACACACACACACACACACACACACACACACACACACACACACACACACTTGCAGTGGGTTACCACAAACAGGGCACCCGGGGAGTGCTCAATGACACTTCAGCCATGGATGTAGAGGAAAGGAAGGTGGAGCTCACTCCCCCATCGCCACACATTTTCTGGTACAGGTATCAAACCAGCAACCTTTAAATCCAGCACCCTTACCATTAGGCTATGGCTTCCCCAATTTGTAAGTTGTTATGAATTCATTTCCAAATATGACAAGTGTAATGTTCCAAGTCTATTTAAAAAAAAAAAGGGCACGTCAACAAAATCATGTGTTTTGAATGAACCGTCGGTAAACTTGGAGCAAAAAAAATACCAGTTTAACCACTCTTTTACAGTTTCAGGTCGGGGTCACGATTGCTACATTATTCTACTACTTGTTACTACTATAGTGAACAGTCACTGCAAAATTCACAGCTATGATGTTCCTTGTACTAAAAAAGTTAAGAAACTGCATTATTTTAAAATGTAAATCTGTAACATCCATAAACATTAAGTCAGTTCATGCAGAAATCTTAACCAATTTACTTTTGAATTTCATTTAAAACATTATTATACATTATTAGAGAGTGTCTATCGTACATGTCCGTTTGAGTCACCCTAGAAATGCCAATGTATTAAAATGAGGACAATCATCTAAAGCCGGTTTGTTTTGAAGCTTGACTTGCTAGACGAATCGTCAGTTTCGAGAATTTGCCTTTGGTGAAGTTTGAGCTGTAAACAGTGATTGGGTGGCAAGTTGATCTGGTGTCTTGATGGTGTCACTAAATGAGACATTAAAGAGTCTTAAGTGTAGTTGATGGAGGGCTTGAGGGTGATTCAAAAATCATTGGATACCAAATACTGGACCGCTGATTTCCGCGAAGTAGAATTGACCCCCGTGACTGACGTGTATGTGTATATAATATCAATAAATACATATTCAATGCTATAAATGCTTTTAACTATTAAACATTCAAAAATAATGCATAAGATGTAAATAAAATATAAATACACACACATACAGATGCGTGCACACAAAAATGTAAGTAGTTTTGTTGGGGGGGGGGGGGGGTGTTTTTTTTTTTTTTGCATAATTGGCCTTGTTTTGTGGCATTTTCCTTAACTTTTCCCCTATTTTCCTAAATTTTCTTATTTTTTTTATTTTTCGATGAATATTTTTGAAAAACCCACGATGCACTGAAGCCGCAGAAACTGAAGCACGAAGTAGGGAGGGATCACACTGTATGTGTGTGTATGTACATATATATATATATATATATATATATATATATATATATATATATATATATATATATATATATATATATACACATACACACACATACATACAGTGGTATGAAAAAGTATCTGAACCTTTTTGGAATTTCTCACATTTCTGCATAAAATCACCATCAAATGTGATCTGATCTTTGTCTTACCAGGTGTGTGTTTTATCGTGGGCAGGGCAGCTTTAAGCCACTCATCAGTGATTGGGCACACACCTGACTTAAATTGTTTGGTAAAAATTGGTTTCGATTGCTCTTTAAATCTCCTTAGGTAGAGGGTTCAGTTACTTATTCCTCCCCCTTCTGTCATTGTTTGCATGCTATCCTCATTAAAATATTGCCCACTGATATTTCTAAAAGAGGTGGTATTTTGGACAAGGAATATTCTATTTTATATTTAGTATTATATTTGGAGATGATTTGGGTCAATTTCTGGATCCAGTGTTTTTTAAATTACTCTTACATTGTCTGATAGAAGGATGTTTTAGGACTAGTAGGGATTTCTGTGCTTGGCAAAGGTTTGTGCTCTCCTAGTGCACTTTTTCTATTGTTAAGCCACCCACTACCACCCCACACTACAGTTACAGCTTACAGTAGTTTTATTCTCTATTTTAGCTAGTTCAGAAGTACTATCACATCTGATCATAACCAATGGTATATTTGTATATCTGGTCAGTAGCCAGTGACAGTTGAGGTCTTGAGGAAAAGAACCCTTTAACTGTGATTTTTTTTTTTTTTTTTCATTTGTTTTGATGCTGCCATTTCCTTGTGACATTGTGTTTTCCATGCAAGAATGGATTTGGCAAGTCACTAACTGGTAAAGTGTAAGAAGGTTTTCCCTGTTGATCAGATGGTCATTTCCCCCTTTTTCTTTTAGATTCTAGTTTTCTGTCACTAACAGCTTCAATAATAAGGCTGTTGCTTTTCAGACTATCAATCAAAATTAACCATGCTTCAGGTTAAATAGCTGGACAGCATTCTGTTATGTGTGTTATGTGCTATCTCTTTTCTAATATGCTTTTAATTATTTAAACAAATTTTATTTGACAAATTTTTGTCATGTTCTTGTTTTGGTGTAGAGTCCAGCACTGTTATGTTATCATGCTGCAGTTTCAACAGAGAATTATGAAATGCCTGAAGACGGAGATAAGTTGTTTTGCATGAAAAACTGCTTTGTTCACATTCACTCTTTGTACTTGGCATATATTTTCTTCAGAGGTAAAAAGAACTTGGTTTATAAACTAGAACTTATTTTTTTCTCTCCAGCCATTCATTAATTTACTCTTATAAACTAATGTGCCTATGGCTGCAAAAACAAATATCACTGTTTAAATTTGAGTTTTTATTATATATGATTGGTATTTACGGTTGAAAATTAAAAAAAAAAAAAACGGTGTGTTGCTTGATGTATAAAGTTATATTATTAAAATTCACCCTGTTTGAACAAGGGATCTTAAATAATGAATTTCAAATAAAGATCTGAAAAAAAAAAAAATCAACCTTTCACATTTAAATATTCGATGTTAGAATACTCCCAAAGTACTGCATTCTCCACGTAGCCAAAACCAAAAGACCGTGAAGCATGCTTGTGAAACACAACTTGCTTTTTCTTATCTAGCAACCATTTATCTAACCACAATACTGTGTTAATGCTGTCATCTGAATTTTAGTTTGACAAAGTTTCATCTCCAAGAATAGATTTAATGTCTAGCGAAGATTGATAACAAGCTATCTACTCTTTGTTATATGTATAATGAAATGTGATCTAAATCAAGTACCTCACCTAACGAAAGTCTCACCAAACAAAAAAATTCAGGTTACGAAAAGCATTTTCCAAAAATTTTTGTCTCAGGATACGAAACAAGTTCACGTTACGAAAGCGCCATCTTAAAAATTCAAATGCGCCATTCAAACATTAAAACGCGCCATTCAAACAATGCACAAGTTGCTTTCCCATCAATGACTTTCAAACATCCCGCCCTGCTGGCCTCCCATTGGCTAACAACTGAGCTATCGTTCATGTCGCCTTCACCTAAGGGCCATCTTGGACAGGTCCACCTGACGCCATCTTGGACAGCGATCCCATTGCCAAGGAGGAATGACGCAGCTACCTCCCATTGCCTATTATAGAGCTGAATCCACCATGATGCTTTTCATGTAAAGGACAGAGTTACTGTTGTTTTCTGCTTTATTTCTTGACTCAGGCTTTTAACCTTCCATAAATATTTGTCAGATTATAACTCTGCTAAGAAGACATGGTCAACACGTGCACACACACACACACACACACACACACACACACACACACACACACGTGTGAGTGAGGAGAAGAAACGGGCTCGAGTGATAGCACAAAGGAATATGGCCAAACCCGTCTACCATCGGTACGATGTTGAAGCAGAAGGAGGTCTTAAAAGGTATGCTTTTATAATTTTCAAAGGGTTCAGGGGTAGTATTGGGAGCCTTAGAACGAATCACACGTTTTACATGTAAAATGTGGTTCAACTTATGAAAAATGCAGGTTACGAAAAAAGCTCTGGAACGGATTAATTTCGTAAGGCGAGGTACCACTGTATTATATAGTATATGGTTGTCTTTTTTATTATTTAAACCAGGAAACAAAGTGACTAGCATGTTAACGTTTTAACGTCAGGCATTTTATCATTCGTATTATTTCGTGTAAACATATAGCTTAAGATACTAGTGTGTAACATTAGTCTCAGTATGTAATTAAAGTGATTAAATTGGGTGTGTAGTGTCATCAAACACAAGATACCGAGAAGTATCATGAATAAGAATTTAACACCTCTCCTGAACTTAGATTTTAAAAAACTCAATTCAGTAAATGTCTTGCCTTTTCTGAACGCCCACATTGCCTTAAAACTCCATCTTCCTTGAGATCAGTTGCATTAATACAGTTTTTCTGTTAAAAATAGCAAAATAGCTTCCAGCCTAAGAGGTATTCAAGCCCCTTTAAGTATGCCTCATTTCTCCTCTCCACCTTACTCACGCACACCCACTTCATGTCTGCAGTCAATCAACGCCCTTGCTATGCCATGTTGCTTTTGGAACAATTCCCTTTTCCTGTTCCTCACAGTCGAGCGCTGTATCCACAACTCACCTCTTCACATCTTCCTAAAAACTTGTACAGAAACCTCACACACTGCATGCCATTTATTGATGGGTGTGCAACATTAAATTGTATGTAGATGTGACAGATTCACAAAAAAGCACTTGCTGGAACAAGCGAGTGCATTTTATTATTTAGCTTTTCAGCAGAATTGATGAAGTTTATGATTCGAAGTTACCCATACGTACAGGACCGATGCACAGCGGATTGCATCAAACATGCTGTCAATAGCAAAAGTGTGTATGGGCTCTGACATAAATCCAAAGCATGGCTTTTCCCCCCATTTCCCTCTCCCTCATTTTTAATGTGATTCCAATTACTATTTTCAGCATTTTTGTTGGTCTAGGCTGCTCAGTGCTTTAAGTTATGCTGCATTAAAGAACCTTTTCAGTAAAAATCTTCCTATAATTAACATTTCCACAGTTAAAGAAGTTGTGATTGTTCCATAATATTTGCATTTTTTGAATTCCAAAATCTGATCATTCAGAATGTAGGATAAGTTGTTTTGCTTTGCACAGATCAAAGGATATAGTATAAATCAGTTTTAATTTGATGTTCTTACTCTAATATGAATGTTCTCTCATAACAGCTATAGGGACTTGTTATGGCGAACAGTTTGCATAATGTAAGCCTAATAATTGATAGATGCTCATATCTTATAAAGCCCAATATTTATTTGTTAATGGTAACATTTTCTGTGAGGGGATATCTATCAAACGTTTACAGCAAGACTCTCTGAGGTCACCGATTTGTTTTACAGATGAAGATAAAGGCTTTGATTTCTGTTTATATTTGCATTGTTTGGGTGGAGGGTTTATTTGATTTTATATACACTGCTACGTATGAGATAACAACATTACCATTACCAAAATGTGATGCACTATTTGCAAAGAATAATCTAAAAAAATAATACCTCGAGCTGTCATCACCAGCTGTAAAGTATTATGTCTGACCAACAAACAGAAATACAGTCGGCCCCCAACTTACGAAGACCCGTGTGTACGAAATCCCCGAGTTACGAAAAACATTTTCCTGAGTTTCCGTCCCCAAGATGAGACACAACCCCCTCTTCCGAAAAGAAATTCAAACGCGCCAATCAAAATTTCAAACAACACGCGAGTTGCTCTCTCATTGGCTGTCTCTCAACATCTCGCCCTGCAAACCTCTCAGTTAGAGACAGAAGGAAGCTTCACTCTTTAGTTTTTGGTTTAGTTTTTTAAGTTTTTTTTTATTCAGTAAATGTTTAATAAATGTGGGTGCATTTGAGCTCATCTGGAATTCCAATCCCTCAAGGAATCAAATTAAAGTTGAGTTAGTCAAGCAGGGATTGCGCTTTGAATTCCACGTGTTGTGGGCGTGGCCCGCAGCGCACGCATGAGAGGGAGAGAGAAAAGAGAGAGAGAGAGGTGTGTGTGTTAATAAAAAATGTTTAATAATGGTTTATGTATGTGTGTGTATGTATGTATGTATGTGTATGTGTGTGTGTGTATGTATGTATATATGTTTATTTGGACTACGAAGTAGAACGAGCTGTAATAGCTTTATATCTATGAAGAATAGGTCACATGTCAGCACTCATATGTAGGCATCTGATAGCTGATGAGAAGAAAGCAACTGACACCAGGATTGCTACAATATTTTAATACACAAAGTTGTCAACATTTTAGTGGTGATAAAGCAAAGGATTAGTTCCACATCATTGTGAATAAATTCTTGCCATTAAAAACACTACTTTTCATGAGAATGGTAGGAAACTGTGTTCATGCTGTATTCAGTCGTTTAATGGGATAATACAGTTTCACATCACAATCACACGTCATTCTTCCATTCCAGAGATCATGGTCAATTTTTCTTCTTTGGCTCCTGGCTCGGGATGTCTGCACCAGTATCTGGATTCAAACTTGTCACCCACTTTTCTTTTCCTCCATTCTGAAGCATTGTAAGCAACCAATTTAAATGCCCTTACAGTGGGTGCACATATATAGTGCTGTGTCAGGAAACAAATTAAATGTGTTACACAATTATGCCATCCATGCATTCGATTCAATCATCAGCACCTGGCCAGGGTCACACTGGATCAGGAGACTTAGGATCACTCTTTGTAAAACTGGAAGTCAAAAATGATTTATACTTGGGGATAATTTAGAGTCTCTATTATACAACATGACATGTTCATGTAAGGTGGAGAAAAACCTGAAAAACATGCAAGAACACAGAGGAGACTACAGAGAAAGCAGCTGGAGCTCCGGATTGGTTATATTTAAGAAACTGAAAGCTCAATTTTCAGATATCAAATGGAACAAACAAGATACTGTTAGTACTGTGTGAGCAGCAGTACTATAATCAGGGAGGGAATCTGTGATTTTGCCTCATCTCTGTAATGTCTCTCCTCCAGTCCTGGAGATGATGGTGTGTCTGTGTATGCTTTAAGCCTTCCCCCTCTATAGCAAACCTGTCAGAGATATTCTCATGGGGAATGTGTGGGTTTGGACTACGTCACTGTGCTATTCCTGTTCGAGTTCACCCGTGTTCTCTTTTTTTTTTTCTTCTCTTGCTCTAGCATTTCTCACTTTCTCAATTCCTCTGCCTATTCAAATTGAAGGTAGTCTCTAATCTGTATGTTGGTCCTCCTCCTCCTGCCATTAGCGCAAGTCTGTGGTCAAATATCTATTTAAAGCTGTCTATTGTGGCCATGTGTGCTATTGCAGTTCATTCTCCTACAGCATTTCATTTATGATTTTGTTTTCTTTAATTTTGACTTTTATGTGTATTAGGTAAGCAAGGAGTTTGTTTTGTTTCTGGAATGTTTGAGGAAGGCATGAAGAGGTATTTAAACGAGAACTCCCGGATTCTTCATCACTGAAATGTGCACAGTAAAGGTAGGGGCAGAAGAAAGAGAGAGAAGCACAGAAAGAAAATATGTCGACCGAGAGAAAGGCAGTTCGACTGAACGAGTGAGACTGATAGAATAATCAACAAGCAGAGAAGGAGATTATAAGAAATATGGGCAAAATGATAGTGTCAGAGGAGACAAAGTCAGAAAGAGAGACCAGTAGAAGCACAGAAGGATTCAAACAGTGAGAAACACGTACACACACACAGACAGGCAGGGAGAGAGTGAGAGACAGAGACAGATCATTGAGCAGCAGTATTATTGAGGTCATCTCAACTCATCTCAGCTCAGCATCAGAGATGCAAAATGACTTGTTATTTTTTCGGAAGGAACTTTGGGGAATTTGAATGTCCACTGAATTATTTGCTGTGTGTGGGTATGAGTGGGGGGTTTGGGGGGGGTTTGGGGGGTTGGGGGGTTTGGGGGGTTTGGGGGGGGTTTGGGGGGTTGGGGGGTTTGGGGGGGGTTGGGGGGGGTTGGGGGGTTGGGGGGTTTGGGGGCTGTATGCATCTCTGTTAACAGCCAGTGTTCTACTCCTTGCTCGCCACTGACTAGGCCAATCCTCTTCCTTAAAGCTGGGCCATACATCAATAAATTCAGATTACTAAATACTATGTCCCCAGTGCAGCTAACTGGGTTATCAAAGGCCGGCCATGTCTCTCAATGTCCATGGTGTGAGGCATGTAAAAGAACCATTGCTGACTTTCGACACGAGTAGGCTACATAGCCGTCAGCGAGTTTCTGCCCTGTGATGGCCGGGCGAGCTGTCCAGGTGTACTCTGTCCTCACCTGGAGTTGGCTGGGATGGGCACCAGCCTCCCCGTGACCCTCATTAGGATTAAGCGGTTACAGAAAATGAATCAGTGAATAAATACTATGTGTATTTTGATTATACAGAAGAGAAATATAATGGGAGTATTGGTCATTCTTACAGTAAACCACTGTGTTATTTAATCCCTCTCAGTGATACAACAAGCTTATTTTAACACACATAACCATTAAAAAGTACAATACTGGTCAATTTTGTTCAGCGAATTACTAGCTGAGGCTGAACCAACGCGAAACAACCATTTTTTCACCTCTATAAGTGACGTGAGCTTTATGGGCCGGGTTGTCCAGTGCAAGTAAACAAAAAGTGAACAACATTTTAGGTGATGAAACTCCCCACATACTAAACGCTCTTACCTTTTATGGTTCCTTTTGGTAAGGTGCTGCTCCTATCTGTTGTCGCTCTTTGAGGATTTGAGGAACAGCATCCGTTTTTGGACATAAAAGTGCTGGTTTCATACCGAGTAGTTCTGCCTGGAGGTCATGTGATAGCAGGTCAGCTTAAAGTGGTCCTCGTAAACTACTGAATTTCGTCAAAAAGTAAAAATTATTGAAACTGACCTGCATGAGTTTGTGTGAACAACAGTTTGGTTTCATGCCAAGAAAGAGCACCACAGATGCAGTGTTTGCCTTGAGGATGTTAATGGAGAAGTACAGAGAAGGTCAGAGGGAGCTGCATTGTGCCTTTGTGGATCTGGAGAAAGCATATGACAGGGTGCCGAGAGAAGAACTGTGGTATTGCATGAGAAAGTCTGGAGTGGCAGAGAAGTATGTTAGAGTGGTGCAGGACATGTATGAGAGATGTAAGACAGTGGTGAGGTGTGCTGTCGGTGTGACAGAAGAGTTCAAGGTGGAGGTGGGACTGCATCAAGGGTCAGCTCTCAGCCCCTTCTTGTTTGCTATGGTGATGGACAGGCTGACAGACGAGGTTAGACAAGATTCCCCATGGACTATGATGTTTGCAGATGACGTTGTGATCTGTAGTGAGAGCAGAGAACAAGTGCAGGAAAATCTAGAGAGGTGGAGGTATGCCCTGGAAAGGAGAGGAATGAAGATTAGCCTCAGTAAGACAGAATACATGTGCATGAATGACAAGGACCCAAGAGGAACGGTGAGATTACAGGAAGTAGAGAAGTACTTGGGCTCAACAATTCAGAGCAATGGAGAGTGTGGAAAAGAGGTCAAGAAGCGTGTGCAGGCAGGTTGGAATGGTTGGAGAAAAGTGTCAGTGTGATGTGTGATAGGAGGGTATCGGCAAGAATGAAAGGAAAAGTGTACAAGATGGTGTTGAGGCCAACGATGTTGTATGGTTTGGAAACAGTGGCCCTGTGGAAAAGACAGGAGGCAGAGCTGGCGGTAGCAGAGATGAAAATGCTGAGGTTCTCTTTGGGAGTAACGAGGATGGATAGGATCAGGAATGAGCACATCAGAGGGACAGCACATGTTAGAGCAGGGATCACCAACGTGGTGCCCGTGGGCACCAGGTAGCCCGCAAGGACAATATAAGTTGCCCGCGGACCTGTTCACTGCTATTTTTAGGACAGGCCCATTTTTAGGACAGCGCCACTCTCCATTGAGCTGCATATAATTTTTTTGAATATATTTTTAAATCAAGTCAATATCTTCACATAGATGAATATCATTAATTATTAATAATAACATCTAATTAAATCTAATTAAATGTAAATTGAGCAAATTTGTAATTTCAGAGGTGTGTATCGACCTAGTAGCCCTTCGCATTAATTGGTACCCATGAAGTAGCTCTCAGTTTCAAAAAGGTTGGTGACCCCTGTGTTAGAGGTTTTGGAGACAAAGTCAGAGAGGCTAGATTGAGATGGTTTGGACATGTACAGAGGAGGGATAGTGAGTATATTGGTAATAGGATGCTGAGGCTGGAACTACCAGGCAGAAGGCCTAGAGGAAGACCAATGAGACGATTCATGGATGTGGTGAAGGAGGACATGAAGGTCGTTGGTGTAAGAGAAGAAGATGCAAAGGATAGGGTGAGATGGAGACAGATGATTCGCTGTGGCAATCCCTGAAGGGAAAAGCCGAAAGGAAAAGAAGAAGACGACCTGCATGAGTTTGCATCACTGTCAGGGCCTGGAAGAGCCCATCGAGAAAAACATGTCACTGCTTGGTAGTGGAAGAGGAAGCACTCACCTGTATTTGACAAGAAACGATGACTGATGTTGCCTGATGGAACTGCTGGTGTCAAGCGTGATCGTCTTAAAGGGCTAGTAATACAAATTCACCACGTTAATAAATGGAAAATATTACATTTGTGAGGTTATCTCATTCAGTCTTCACTTCAGGCATTATCATGATACTGATCAAACTCGCAGCAATATATTAAATTGTATATTGTGATCAGTATTGATATTAATCAATATTAATAGACACTAATTTAACGTACAGTTAACCATATTATTCCCTCACATTTTGCTTGGGAATACAGCAGAACTTTTAAGCTTGAGAGAAACAATTTAATTTATACTGTGATTCATGTGTAGATCGACTGATATAAAAAAAAAAATCTATGTATATATATTTCGAATCAAATCTGTGGAGGGAAGCATTTATTGTCTTGCCCTGATGTCATCTGCTTAATTCACCACAATTAAAGGAGCACATTTCATTTTTAGAGTCTTCAGCTGCCTGCAAAGCAAAAACATCATGCAGTGAAAACATTGAGAATCCTTCCCCTTTCTCTCCAGCTGAACCCATTCATCTTCTGGCTCTGCTTATTCCGCATGAGTTGTTTTTGTAAACGCAAAGAGGCAAATCTGAGGCGAGAAGTACCAGAGTTCATTTTCAGAAGAAAAAGAACACATACAAATGGAAATGACTAGAAACTTGCGAGCATGCATGCTTCAGAGTTTTCTGTTCATATGGGAAACCCATCACTCACAAACATGTCTATGATAGATCAGTAGTATGCCAGTACCTTTTCTGACATTTCCTTCCAGAGCTACAGATGTTTCTGAACTTAAGCAGGTGCTATATGCAGCATTTAATTGATTTTCCACTTGAAATAAAATTTATGGTGGTGTGTATCTTATTGCAGTGCTACTTGTCATGGAAAACGGAGTGATAAGCCCAGAAATTAAGGCATATATGTATAATGCAGGTACAGTGTAAAGTAAATTTTTGTGTTGCTTGAGAATTATATTAAGTTCTGTTGGTGAAAATAGTTTTTTTTTGCTCACACACAGACATACACACACACAAAACACACCTTTTTTATAGAGTAGCACAGAGGTATAAAAGAGAACTCGTAGATATTCATTATTTGGGTTACCCAGTTTCCTCTGCATCTAGGCCACACTGTCTCCATATAGGAGGTTCCCTTTTACATGCCTCCTGAGTTCATCCTTCCCTCAGTGTGGGCCTGAGAATGTACAATACAGCTACAGATGGCTGTCTAGCTTTTCACATCATGTTAACGTGGTTGCAGATCCTAAGCAGTGATGCTAGAGTCATTCATGTAATTTAACACACTGTCCACAGCCCAGCTGAGGTCGACACCTTCAGGTTGACATCATATTTCATGAGATTTCTATTTTACATTTACAGCATTTGGTAGACGCTTTTATCCAGAGTGACTTACAGTTATCGTTTGTTTTATACAGCAGAGCAATTGAGGGTTAAGGGCCTTGCTCAAGGGCCCAACAGTGGTGATAATGTGGCTTGAACCACTGACCTTCAGATCAGTAATGCATCACAATAACCACTAAGCCACCACTGCTGTGGGCTTCATAAGCTGCTGTCCTATACAGTACTACCAAGATAAACCAGGGCCATCTCAAGGGTACCCGAGACCCGTAGTTTGGGGTTTTATACATTGCGTTGGAGCTGTCAGACAATTTAGACTAAATTATTGTCTATGTAGTGGAAATCTATATAGACGCTAAGATCAAATCGGAAAAAAAAAAACGTAAAACGGATGAATGTAAGTCGGGGAGCGTCTGTAATGTCATAATTCTGAGATACAGGTTTCAAATAACCAAGCAGAAAATTGCTAAAAGAGCAGCTATTGGTTTTTGCATATTGAGTTTCAAATACGATCTCGAGTGGAGTTGTCTAAACATGCCATTTTAAATGCATCTTCAGTAATCTTCAGTGATTACTTATCATTTTTGCACCAGGGAGAATGCCATTGACATTTATTACATCAGTTTTTTTTGCCGTATTTGCTTTCAGGAAGAAATTCTCACATCTCTTATTGCATGTAAATGTTACTTTACTTTCTCTTTACTCGTATTAGAACATGTGGATCAAGTACCAGAACATTTCTCCATGTACTCTCATCTTTCAGTTAGTAGATACTATTACTATTATAAGAATAAAATTAATAATAATGCCATCATTATATGTTTTGCTTATATATTTATTTACGTCTATTAGTAATGTTGGCAAAGTAACTGATAAGCACTTAAGCTATCACAAAAAACAGGTTTAATAACAGATATATGTACATGCGTGTGTATGTGTACTGTGTGTGTGTTACGGTTTACCCAATTAGCTGATACTATTCCAAAGTAAAGGTTCACCATAAAGGTGATTTTATTTGGGTTTTTCTGGGACTGGTTTGATTGCAAAATTATAAGAATAAAAAATTAATCAGTTTTACCGATGACTTGCCAAACGAACCATTGGCGTCACTTCAGCATTGATCAAGGGCATATCTGAAAAGATACAAGCCTTCGAGAACAGGTTTCACCTATAATTGCTTTTTCTACATTATATACACTTCAAAGCCTCTGATTCAACCACCCCATTACTATTCCGTGTGTGTGTGTGTGTGGTAAAAAGTAAATGCCCACACAGTTTGCACACACATTTGTTTGCACACACATATTTTTCGTATCAACCGGTATTGATGCATATGCATAAAAAACCCTTCTTTTTCGACCATTGGGGATTTTAAAGCAGTGCTTCTAAATTATTTTCTGTGCTGCCCCCAGGAAGAAAAAAATTCTTTTCTTTCTCTTCATTCCTGTTCGAACATTTTCCGTGTTGTTTCTTGAGGGGTTGTTTACTGCCCTTCATATCATTTGTTCGTGCAAAAAACCGCTACGCCATGCCGACAATGAGAGCGCCACTGCCAACTAGTGGAGTGGAGGTGCAATTACACTTAATTTTTGTACACTATTTCAGAAAAGCATGTTCCCCAAGGTCATACGTGCTCCACCTCTCCCCCCCAAGCATCAAACGGCTTGCGGGGGTTCGGTTCCGGCCTCTCCCACGAATCGAGATAATCCGCGAGTTCCGTACCCGGAAGTAAAGCCCCATGTATGACATCACATACGCGAATGAGCAGCCGGAAGTAAAATACTATGTATCTATTACATGCACTAAAATATGCTTCTTAAACACATTCTACAGACAGTCTTACTCATTCAGTATTAATGTAGTAAAATGTAGTAATGATTAAGAAAAACTTAATTTTTTACTGTGATATTTATTGATCATAAAATATAAACATTATACAGAATACGTATAAAAACACCTTTAAATGCATTCCCTTTGAAACATACAGCAGTGTAGTTTTCAAAAATGCCCACTAGAGGAACGTATTGCATGAGGCATGAGATGGCTGAATTCAGGTATTAACTGCAGCCGAAGCGAGTACAAAACAGAATTTTACAGTTAGAGAGCATTACAAACCAAAGAAGCGGTGATGTTGATGTGAGTTAATCCTCTGGTGCAGAGGTGAGCTTTGTTTATTGGGAGTAAATGAGAATAGTGAATTCAGGTGTGTGCTACCCAGCTCAGCCACGCCCCCTCAGGAAGTAAACAGTTAGTTAGAGGCAGAGTGCCAAAATCAAAGTCCCCCAAAACACAGACCATAACAAAAAGGACATAAAAGAACAAGAAATGCAATAAATTGGATAAACAAAACAAAATTAGAAACATGCTACACCACAGTAAATAAAATATAGCACACAAACATTTTAAACATTACCTTAGGTAATGTACTGGAATAATAATTGAAAAAGACTTTAATAGTGGAGTATTTTTCAACAGTTCAGACAATTATTCCTCTTTAGCAATGACGTGACTTCAGAGGAAACTATCATTTGTTCTGGAGAAAGTCTTATTTCTTCAGAAGAGACATCCAACGTCATTACTTTTTCTGGTGTTTAGCAGGCGTTTGAGTGACATCATAGAACTTAACTGGTAATTAAAACACTAAAAAAAAAGCTCATTACCAACTTGTGCGTGAATGAGGAAAACGGGGCTTTACATCATCTTAACCAATCAGCAGGATGGAGGACATCCATTGGCTGAATTTGAATCACGTGCGAGTTGCTCGGCAGTCCGCGAATACTCAAACCGTGAATAGTCAAGGGCCTAATGTACTGGCAAAGAGTTAAAGGCTTACAAATCAATGGAAGCTTGCAAGTATTTTGTTGTCGGATTTGTAAGCTGTATGCAACAATGGGAGCCAGGAACTGGGAAGAAAGACTACCATCTCATAACGGATAACGTGCGTGTTCTATCCCTAAATAGACCTACACAAACAAGCGCTTATGCAATAATACATTAAAATTATCAGTGCTTATAATGGTTGTATAAATTAACATATATATATATATATATATATATATATATATAAGCCTAATAATGTATATTTACCTGATACAAAATGTTCGCTGCATATTCTATTGTATTCTGTAGGATTCCAGCCTTTCCTATTTACCGCTGCGATCCACTTGGCTTTTCTCTCCGGGTCAGATGGAAAAACGATAAAATGACAGTGCAGGCTTACTCCTCTGTCTATTTGCACAGCCAACAGCACAACACGATATAACCATACTTACTGATTATTTTGTATCACTTCGGGGAAGTTAGTAACCGACAAACAACATCCAGTTGGGTAATGCTGAACCACTATTACTTATTTTAAATTGTTTAGCAATGTTGAATGAGCGAGCGCCGTCGGGATCATGCCGTCCAATATGGCATATAAACATAAATCACGTGACCCTGTGACGTCACGTGCAAAACCTCAATACTCAAACCGTGAGTGTAAAACCGTGAATAGTCAAGGACCTACTGTACATGTCAGAATAAATTTACTCTCATTGTTTCATTCGCCCTTTGTCCGTCTCAAAGAGTGTAAGACTGGGAGCTGGTTCATGCGATATTGGAAAACTACCAGTTTGCCTGATTTCTTGTAACAAGCTCATCATGTAATGGTATTTTATAGACAAAACAATGAGGCAGTTGATTTGTACAATTCTTCTTGGCTGTCCCAGAGCAGATTAATGCAGGGTGTGAGTAGAACCTGTCACTGGACTGGCAAAAGTTTCCATCATTCTGTTTTTTTGTTGTTGTTGTTTTATTTTTAATAAACATATTGGTTTTGAGTTTAGTAGACAGTCATGAGTAAACTAGATAAACTCATGACTGCTAAAAACCAGTCTAAGCTGTCAGTTGGTTACCTGCCCTGTCAGTCACCTTCTGTGAATAAGTGATTCATGGCGGTGTTTACAGAAGAAGTGCACGAGAAGTCTGATTTGCGATTCTAGGCCTCATCTATCTTTAAAAGTAACAAGAATATTATAACAGTGCTTCATGAATATTTATACAATAATTACCTCATTGACTGAGCTATTCTGTGAACACTGCATGATAATTTAACATATAAGCCTGTATTCTTTGAAATATAGTGATCCCTCGAGACTTCATGCTTCAGTTTCTTGCGGCTTCAGTACATCGCGGGTTTCTCAAAAATATTCATTGAAAAAAAAAAAAAAAAAGGAAATTAAGGAAAAATAGGAACAAGTTAAGCACAATGCAGGAAAACAAGGCCAATTGTGCAACAAAAAACAAATCTACACATTTTTATGTGAGGTGTGCATCTGAGTGTGCGTATGCATGCATCTGTATGTGTGTTTATTTATATTCTATTTACATCTTATGCATTATTTTTGAATGTTTCATTATTATAAGCATTTATAGCATTGAATATGTATTTATTGATATTATATACACACATACATGTACATATACGTCAGTCAGGGGGGTCGAACCTACTTCGTGGAAATCTGTGGTCGCGGGGGTCTCGGTCCCCATTAACCGTGGAAAGGGATCCGTGTAATCTGCGATGGGAGGTCACAAATCTTTTGCTACATTGATATGATCATAAAAAGGAAAGGTATGAATGAAATTAGATTATAAATAAATATTTGGAGCGCAGAATTTAATCTGTAAGGATGATTTGAAACTGACAGGAGCCAAATTTGGCCAAGCTCATTAATATAACCACTGATTATATTTAATTAGGTAATAAAAAATTGTGATCATTATTAAAATACATTAATTGTCTGGCTTTATTTGGGATGAGATTTTTACATTCAGTGCTGCGGATGTATCATACCAGCGAAAGGCAGGAAGATCATAGGGTTGAAATTTCATTTATCAAGTTTAACACATTTATAACTAAAAGACAGCTAGAGACACAAACACATTTTAATGGCGACATTATACACTGTGCAGCCTCTGTAACCAAAAGAACTCTTCCCGACTTTGATGTTTCATGTGTAAAGTGTCATCTTGGTGACCTTGACCGTGCTAATAGTTGGCCTTGCTTAAGAATTTCCCAGAATTCCTTACCACCTAACAAACATCCTTTGAATTGAAAATGAACTATGACTAAGGGGTCAAGGTCACTACGGTCTTATGTGGCCCATTCTTGTGCACTGAGACTTAATATGTGATTATATTGTAATGTCCATCGGGTGGTTTTAGTTTTTGAGTTTCAGTGAGAGTGTAGACGTTCTCATGTATTTATAGCATGCTTATTAAATGTTTTGAGCTCGATGTTGTTGCATTGTCTGTGCTCATGCACCCACACAGGCCACCCAATATATCGCCTGTGCTACCACCACCGCCACCATCACTGTCAGAATGAGTGCACTGGCACTTCGCAGCTTATTCTCGCATGTTTCTGAAAACTTGCACATGCAAACATTTTTTTGAAGTCTGCTTTTAGGCAGTTCCTAAATGTTTATTATATTTAAGTATGGTAAACTATTATTCCTCATTATCATTGCTGCCATTCCTATTGGTCCACTGTCTATTCAGCCTTATGGCAACACTCCTGACTAAACTAGCTGAGAAACGTTATATTGGCCAATAAAAATAATGTAATGTAAAATATATGGATTGAACTAAAGCCTGTCTGAAAACCCTGAGGTGCAGCAGGAATGAATAAAAGGGTTGAATTTCTTATAGAGCTGTGCTCCATTTATTCACAGCCTTATCAACTTTTACAGTGGAAGAATAACGGAGTTGCCTGTAAAGCAGTCCATTACCCATCTTTAGCTCCTCCTCATAATGCTGCACTGATGATGACTTGGTATTGCATGCTGTCAAATGTGCCAGAATAATATAATATAGAGTCCCCTCTGAAAGTATTATAATGGAGACAATTCTTTTGTTTTCATTCAGGTTTGAGATCAAAAGATGAATGGTAATGAATCAGTAGTACTCTGTTATCACATGGTGTCACATTGGCTTTTAACGTTATTTATTTCTCGATTATCTTCTCTCCTCTTAACTATTCATGCCACAGATTAACACAGAAAGATAAATCAGCACTCCTACGCTTATTGAGTGATGTAACAGTGAGAAAGAGACCGCTAGAGGTTCTGATCAGTGTGTTTGTGTCACTGACTTTTGCACATGACTGATTATATTCGATGAGCTTTTAGTCTATCCCGCTATACTTACCCTAAATATAACATGAAAAGTGCCATACACTTTTAAAATTTCTGTTACAGAATGTCAAGAAGCAAAAAATCTGTTCTGAAAATACGATGGGGGTATGATTTACACACTGAGACACTTTTGTTTTGCAGACACCTGCATGCATGTGTTTATTGACCAGACATAAAAAATTAACATTAGGACCATGTTGTTCTGTTGTTTTCAATGTTTGCAAACCAGTGTTTCTCTTTATCCCTGATCTGCGGAGTCCTGACCTGATGCGGTAGATTCTGTGTCTTGTTTTGCCAGTGACTGTGTTTGGTTTCAGCAATGTGTCATTTAAATCAATTCTCTTGGCATTTAACATTTTACATCTATGGTGTTTGGCAGACATCTTTATTCAGAGTGCCTTACATGAAGGCTTTGGAGTCTATCAGTGAATACATTCTGATACTGATTCACTCGGGCCAAGAATGAGAATGAATGCTGAAAGTGCTAATCCCAGTGCTTCCAAAAGAGATTGGTATTTAGTTGTCTTTTGAAGCCACTGTGACTCAGCTGTCTAGTCATCTCTATTCTAACGCCGAGATGGAGGACTCAACATCCCCTAGAAGAGTTTAGTTGCAGATAGCAATAGTATTACTGATTGGTTAAACTAGCTACATCAAAAAAACATGTTACAGTAACATGATACATTTTACAAGAGTGATTCTGAATTTTGGTTTTTGAAAATACAGGAAATGGAATGGTGGAACAATAAGAGGGAGGAACTAGTACTCTGTTGGGTTTGTGGACACTTGATCATCACACAAATATGCCTGTTGAACATTTTAACACCTTACTCTGTTATTCATTTTCTGAAACGTTTAATCCAAATTAGGGTAGCACTGTGGCTGGCGCCTATCTCAGCCGATTGCAGCATACACCCTGGACATCATCAAGCCATTGCAGGGCAAAAACACACTGATGGCTATGCAGCTACTTTTGGCGAAAGTCAGAAATGGTTCTTTGACATGCCTCTCACCATAGAGAGTGAGAAACATGGCCAGCCTTTGATACCCCAGTAGCTGCACTGGGGTGACGGTGACAACTGGTTTAGGTCGTGAACCCCCAACCTTGGGATCAGTGATCTAGCACCTTACCACCAGGCCACAACTGCCCTCCTTACTTTGCTATAATAATGAAAATTAAAGCCTCCGATCTTCTGGGAAGACTGTCTGCTCGAGGTGTAGGGTATCGTCAGTTCATCCCAAAAGTGTTCATGGGAATTGAGGTCAGGGCTTTGTGCAGGACACTTGAGTTCTTTATTTGTGCCATACCACTTTGGTTAGCATTGTGGTTTTTAAAGCGCTTCAAAGTAAAAAAAAAAAACACAAGCGAAAACACTGATAAAAGCAATAAAGACCAAGAAATAAAACAAATAAAATGACAGTGAATGTGTAAAGTCAGGGGAAAGGCTAGGGAGCTAGAAAGGTGGAGGTATGCCCTGGAAAGGAGAGGAATGAAGGTTAGCCTCAGTAAGACAAAAGACATGTGTGTGAACGAGAAGGACCCAAGAGGAATGGTGAGGTTACAGGGAGCAGAGCTAAAGAACGTGGAGGATTTTAAGTACTTAGACTCAACAATCCAGAGCAATGGAGAGTGTGGAAAAGAGGTGAAGAAGCGTGTGCAGGCAGGTTGGAGAAAAGTGTCAGTGTGATGTGTGATAGGAAGGTATCGGCAAGAATGAAAGGAAAAGTGTACAAGACGGTGTTGAGGCCAGCAATGTTGCATGGTTTAGAAACAGTGGCACTGGGGAAAAGACAGGAGGCAGAGCTGGAGGAAGCGGAGATGAAAATGTTGAGGTTCTCTTTGGAAGTAACAGGGATGGATAGGATCAGGAATGAGTACATCAGCGGGACAGCACATGCAAGAGGTTTTGGAGACAAAGTCAGAGAGGCTAGATTGAGATGGTTTGGACATGTACAGAGGAGGGATAGTGAGTATATTGGTAGTAGGATACTGAGGTTGGAACTGCCAGGCAGTAGGCGGAGAGGAAGACCAAAGAGATTTATGGATGTGGTGAAGGAGGACATGAAGGTAGTTGGTGTAAGAGAAGATGCAGAGGACAGGGTGAGATCGAGGCAAATGATTTATTGTGGTGACCCCTGAAGGGAACAGCCAAAAGAAAAGAAGATATACAGTGGTGCCTCACCTTACGAAATTAATCCGTTCCAGAAGTGGTTTCGTAACCTGCATTTTTCGTAAATTGAACCGCATTTTACATGTAAAATGCGTGATTCGTTCCAAGGATCCCAATACTACCACCTAAACCCCTAAACCCTTTAAAAATTATAAAAGTATACCTTTTAAGGCCTCCTTCTGCTTCAATATCGTACCGATGGTAGACGGGTTTGGCCATATTCCTTTGCGATATCTCAACCGCATGCCACGAGGCCGCTTCTTCTTTCCACTCGCACCGGGAATCACACGTGGGTGTTTGTGTGTGTGCGTGTGCGTGTGTTGACCATGTCTTCTTAGCGGAGTTATAATCTTACAAATGTTTATGCAAGGTTAAAAGCCTGAGCCAAACAATAAAGTTGCAAGGAGCACACTAAAAAACTCACGAAACAACAGTAACTCTGTCCTTTACACAAAAAGCATCATGGGTATTATGGAGATACTGCTCCATAATAGCCAATGGGGGGGAGCTGTGTCATCCCTCCGAGCCAATGGGAGGCCAGCGGGGCAGGATGTTGGGGATAGCCAATGGCAAGTCGCGCATTGTTTGAATTTTTGAGATGGCGCTTTCTTAACGTGAATTTGTTTTGTATCCAGAGATGGAAATTTTAGGTAAATGCGTTTCGTAACCTGGATTTTTCGTTTGTTGGGACTTTCGTAAGGTGAGGTACCACTGTATATATTTAAATATATAAATTTGGTAAAACAGCTTATGGAGTGAATAGGACGTTGAGAGCCATTGGAAAATAGGCTCACAAATACACTGATACTTCCCACATCCAACACTTACTTTCTAATGTGTAATGTTTTCACGGTTACTTACCAATTTGAGTTATACTTTCTCAAATTTCTGGAAAATTTTTTGTTTAAAATCTGATGTGTTGTGTGTTTTCAGGCTCAGATTGCCTTCTTGCAGGGTGAGCGGAAAGGACAGGAGAACCTGAAGAAGGATTTGGTGAGGAGGATCAAGATGCTGGAGTATGCTCTGAAGCAGGAAAGGTCTGAACCCCATACACACAGTTAGAGAAGACCAGTGGCTGTTTGTGTATTCATTCATTTCTGTTCATTCATTTCCTAAGCCACTGAATCCTTATTAGGGTCGAGGGGAGGTTGGCACCTATCTCAGACGACTCTGGGCGAAGGCGGGGTACAACCTGAACAGCTCACCAGACCATTGCAGGGTAGAAACATTCATACAACTATTCATGCTCCTCATGAGAGGGGATTTGGAAGAGCCAATTAGCCTACTGTAGATGTTTTTGGGTGGTGAGAGGAAACTCTCCACAGGTAGAAAAATAAACTCCATACAGAAATGGTTGAGCCCGGCAATTGAACCCAGGCCTTAATGTTGTGAGGCAGACGCGCTAACCACTATGCCACCGTGCCGTGTTTGTGTGTCTATAAAGCGAATTGATTTTTGATTATTGGAATTTTGAAGGTTTTTGAGAATATTTCAAACTGTGGCAAATAATAGTTAATACATAGCTAGTTAGAATAATAGTTTTTAGTAAATGTGGAAACATAAGAAAAGAGCAAGATTTTTTGATTAATTTTTAATTTTTAGAATATTTTTATAATGCAGTGGCCATATTGTGCTGCTATCTTTGTATTTTTGAAACAGTGTGTTGTTGAATTTCTGAATTTCTGGATCAGTGACCGTGACATCGTGAATTTTTAGAACACCATTTTGATTCAAGTATTATCCTGAGTTTGAGGTGTACAATGTTCATAATCCTGAAATAGCAAACCAATCAGATTGTGCTGTTCCTTTGTGGTGTAAGCTAAACATAAAATATTATCCCACACAGCTGGAACCTCCTCTTTCAATCTTGCAAAAAAAAAAGAAAGTCTTTTTGTTCATTGGCCAGAGCTTTTGGATATTGATTACATGATTGAGTTCAAATCTCAGCACAAAACTTTAGTCGGTAAATAAAACTGCTTCAAAATGTACAATATATCTAGAGAAGCATTTTGACTTTGATGCTTTTATGTGTCGTCCTCCAGATGTACATTAAGTCTGCAGGTCTGTGAACATGTTACTAGATTAAATGAGCGAAGAAAGGCTGTCTGATGGTTGTTTGTTGAGGGTTTGTTGTGTGTATTTGATGCTTCGTATTTTATCTAATTTTAGGAGACAGAGACTGGTGATGCCAGCGCTGATGGGTGTAGATATCTGTGGTGATGGCTATAGTGTGCTTATACACACATCGAGCAGATTCAGCACACTGTAATGTTTTGCTCCAGCACTTGTTATCAGTTAACATTATAAATTCCTAGGAATCCATCTTGCACTCTTGTAGCAGATTTTATCGATTTTGTGCTGATTAAACCCTACTTTACTGTGTTTCTTGACTTATAGTAGTAAACCAAAGTATTTGCTCAAAAAAAACAAAATAGTTTTATTTCATCTTCTTTTTTTGTGTTTTCCGTTTTGTGAATGTGCTCCATTTTTATTGACACGTTTGTGCTTTTTTTTTAGGTGTCTCCCCCGCTTTTTTAGTAGCAGAGGATGTGTTCTTTCACTCACTCATCTTGTGTATATATCTTTCTTCTCACATTGTTTCAGGAGAGGATGAGTCATTCATTCTCTCAGGTCAGGCTGAAATTGTATATGCTCCCACTGATAAGTATAAACTGGGAAATCATTGACCACAGAAATCAAGCTCATGTACTTGCTGTGAAAGCGGAAACACACTGCTTCTCCATGTGTTTGCTAAAATTGCGCTATTTTATATGCAAAGTTTCACAGCTCCACATCTGGAAACTCAACACTTTGCACAAACTCCGACCACATGTATATGTAAAGATATTTTTTAGAGTGTAGTTTTTACCTTGTCTGCAATAGAACTTTCAGAAAATCTGATGCCAAGCGAAAGCATAAACAAAAAACTTGTCTAAAAAATTATTACATGAGCACAATCACCTAATAATCGATTTTGAGTGAAATTTGGAATTGACGAATTTGAAAAAATTAATTTTGGGTATCAGACACGAAGTATTAATATCTGTGAATTGACAGTAAAGTTGAACTACTGTGGAATGCAATCTTTTTAATTAAAAATGTTCCTCTTTTTCGTATCTTTGAATGCACATTGTGTGCCATTTTGGACTTTTAATAAAAACAAACACATTAGCAAATAAGAAATACAAAGGGATGCTGAGAAGTAACAACCATACAGCACCAAGTAATAGCTTTAAAATCAGTAATGGACTCTGACTAGCTTTGAAACTGGATGATGTAGAAAAGTGAAATGCTCATACATTTTAGGTTCATGATGTTGTTTTTTTGTCATTTAACTTGTCTGTAAGAAACCTTGTCCTTTGATTCGTTAAAATACCTGAAACGTTCCTTTCGATAAACTGATATTGATGAGTATTGGGTCAAAGTTGAATCACGTTCAGTGAGTATGAAGCAGTGATCCGCTCCTGCATCGTAAGAGTAATGCTTGCTATATGTTAGCTGTTCCCCTGTCTAGCCATAACCACCTACAAAGGCACTTGAAGACTGCAACCGTCCGTCAAGAAAAAAAAGGACACAGCACCCTGCTGGGCTTGTAAGAACACAACAGTGCATGTCTTGGTACCAACAAAGACATGTTCACATTTGCACGCAGCCACAAAGATTATTTCATATTCAGCTGTGTTCATCTACCCATTGCAATCTCATCACTTTGACTGCAAAAAGTTTTTCAGGGTTATATACTCGGTCCATATGAAAACGCACCACTCACGAAATCTGGAATAGCGCCATGGATTATTATGTGAAGTGTATACTTATGATGCATTTGAGATAATGAATGATTTAAGAAGACATGTATCATTCAATTTCATTCACGATAATGTTAATGCGCCAATATGGGGCCAAAATAAGGACGTCGTGCACGCAGGCCCGCAGCTTGCAGACGGTTCCGTATGGTGTTGGGGTGAATGAATCCACGTCGACCTTGAACTTGAGCTGCCGTTCTTGTCGCTGGTAGTGTTTGGTCTCGGACATGATCCCATACAATCTGACGGTCCTGACGTGCCGTTGTCACACGTTGTTGACCCGGTCGAGGACGGTTCCAAGTGCTCCTCGTTTGCAGAAACCATTGATGGAGTCTCGCAATTGTTGTGTGTGCGCAGTGTAGTCGTCTGGCAATTTCCCTGGTGCTGGCACCATTTTGAAGCATGCCTATGGCACGTTCTTGTTCAGGAGCTGTAAGTGGTGGCATGTCGGCTTTTCACAAGTCTCAGTGAACAAGTGAAATTTTATTCAGATTCACATGCTTTTAAAGGCAATGTGTGCACAAATTCAGAGTGAAATTCATTTTTCCCGTGGTGTGCGTGCAAAATTTTGCGTTTTTGCGAAAAATTTCCTAGCATTACAGTTAACATGAAATTCTCGCATTTCTTGCACCTGGCATGTCGGGTAACGTCACTGTAGTGTTGTTGTTTAAAAATTATATTGAAGTTCATTTGAACTTAAATATTGATTTTTTTTTTCAAGTGGTGCGTTTTCATGTGTACTCAGTATAGGTACTGCAGCATAACTTCAGGAGAAGGAAAAAAAACAAGCCTGGTGATGGGACAATTGTTTATAACAGCTACTATAACATACAGTATCAGCCAAAAGTCTGGCCATGCTCACTCATTCTAATTGAAATAGAAGGTATATCCAGACCTTTGACTGGGAGCTACAATTGGTTGTGAGGCATTTAGTAGATTTCTTAAAAAAAAAAAAAAAAAAAGTCAGATATTTTAATTTTTTTTTTTTTTTTGTGTGGAAAGCCAGTCAGCGGCATGGTAGTTGGAGCATAGAGCCAGTTGATTAGCTGAAGGCCTGGTTCATTAGCAGTCCAATAAAGTTGTTTGGTGGGGGAAACGGACATATTCGTAAAATCAAACAAAAACGGTATTTTTGTATATAATGGTTTAACTCCATTTGTTGTTTTTCATGGAAAAGCAGTTAGAATTGCACTAACTGGTTAGCATAGAACTAGCAGGTTAAGTTAAGGATCCATTCTTTATTCTTTTATCAGACAAATGAAGTTTATAGTCGCATGAGCTTTGGAAACTGCAGTAGAAATGGCATAAATACTTGAAATATATTTATTCCTAGGACTGGTTTAGGGTGCTGATAATTGTGAAACAGGAGAGTTTATGAAAATAACTATTTCTTAGTCAAGGACCTCCCCCAAAATTCACTTGAGTTATATTTTTGTACAGTTTCCAGTGTGAGGGTATACTTCTGCAATAAAAATGGAATTTATTTTAAGGCTTTTAACACATCTTAACCAGGGGTGATAAATAATTATGGAGGGCAGTGTATGCAACGTCACAACAGCAACTTGCTGAAAACTCATAAACTTCACCAAGATATCGGTAATAAAAGACCTTTAAAGGCTTGCCTACCTATCGAATTTACTTTACAGAGTAGTTATGCATCTTGACGTCTTATCTGTGACTGGTGTCATTTCGAAATTTGGTGAAGGACTGAGTTTTGTGGCAGAAAGACCAACAGACACACAAACAGCACTATTTATTTTTTGAGCATCATCTGCAGCATTTCATTACTTTTTTAAGATACCACAACAAAGTCAGCGCTGTATTTTTTTCACCACATCCAAAATGTCAGCACATGACCGATAACGATGCTGTGGGTTGTCATGGAAACAAAAGATTGTATTTTTAGTGGGGCGGGAAAGAGCAGAGCAAACATGCTTGTTCAATAAAATTTTCATTACTTGTGTTATTAAAAGAGAAAACACTGAAGAGTCTACCAGGTCTAAAATACATTGAATAAAATCTTACACGTTTAAAACTGGCTCTTTCCACTTAATGGAAGTTAAAATCTGTTTTGGGGAACAAGTGAGATGAAGTCCTCATCTTTGGCAGGTTGCTGAAATAGCTGCAGCTTACTGTACTTTTTCATCAGCACAGGACAAGTTCATTCCTACAATATTTAATTAACACTTGCTGTTCTCCATATCAGTGGCACGGTGGCATATTGATTGGCACTCTGACCTCTCAGTAGGTCCGAGGTTTGAGTCCCACAGCCAGCAAGAGTGTTTCAGTGTGGAAAGTTTGCTTGTTCTCCTTTTTCCTGTGCGAGTTTTATTTGGTTGCTTGTGGATTTTTTTTTTTTTTCCTACAGACATGGCCATTATGCTAATTGGCTATTCCAAATCAACCCTAGGTGTGAATGAGTGTGAATGAAAATATACATTGCAGTAGACACAAGGAAATTGGCCCAATACATCATGACTTAAGAACAGGGAGTGATATTTAATTAATAAAATTTTTGTTTGGTTGATGGGTAAGCTGTTCAGTCTGCTGTCTTGATGTTCTTTTGCTCTGCAGTGCTCTGAGGGTTAGTCATCCCATTAACCACCAGCTGAAAGCTACAGATTAAATTTAATGAAGCATATATTTTAAGGTGCTATTATTTTCAGTCACCGCTCATATATATTGTATGTTTGTAAAATTACTTATCCAAAGGGGACACCGTGTTGTCCTGCTGAGTTGGACTTAAGTGCCATGTGTGTCACATTATTTGAGCATTTTATAAATTCAGTCAAGGTAACATAGTAACTGTGGCAACAGAAGCATGAAAAGCCTTTTTTACTTTTTTCTTCTTTCCTCAGGGCAAAATACCACAAGCTAAAGTATGGCACTGAACTCCTGCAGGGAGACATGAAAGCACCGAGCTATGATTCAGGTACACGTGAACGATTGCCCTGCTGCAAAATAACCACATGGATTTTTTTTTTTTTTTTTGGTCTCCAAGGGCGAGCACCTGAGAAAAATTGTCGATGATGAGAAAGGCAACAATAGTACATTTTATTGATAGTGAGCTTGTGTTTTGTTTTTTAACGAATCAACTTTATCTCTTCCCCAATCAGATGATGGCAATGAGAATGAGGCCATTCCTGAGCCACCTAACAGCCAGCTTAGTTGGAAACAAGGAAGACAGCTTCTGAGGCAGTGAGTGACACATGCATACATACAACCTACACACAAAAACAAGGAAGACTGTCACTGAGACCGTAGTCTACACTCACTCGCATACAGTCCCAGGCACATATTGTATGTCTACTCCCACGTAGAAGTATGCAGAGCATCGCACATACTCCTACGCACACTCTGAAACATGCTCGGGTGTAGGCAGGGCTTCAGCAAACGACCTTGATCTGGGTAGGCAGTTAAAGCAAATTACTTGTTATATAATGACGTGTGCCAATTGTTTCCATTCTATAACATTGTCATGCCTGTGCAGTAAAGTCTCTATTTGACTTATAATAAGTGGCACAAAAATAAGCTGTACTATAAAGGCTCTTAGATTTATCAGATGAATATTAGGCAAAATAAATAAGCTTAGTCAGCCTACCAAATTATATTTGTTAGTGGGGTGTGTCTGTCTTTGTGGATAAATTTAAACCATGCCTCTTTATCTAAAAGCCTTTTCTATTCTGACTAATATACAGAGAGGCCCCCTCTTTGTTATTGGGACCCTAAGGACCTGTGGAGACCCTCGCAGAGGCTCAGTAGAACGTGAAAATGATGAGATCCTTCTCTTGTCACAAAATTGAGCATGAAAAGGGTGTAAACTAAGAAGTAGAGTGGTACCTCACCTTACAAAAGTTCCAACAAACGAAAAATCCAGGTTACGAAACGCATTTACCAAAAAATTTCCCTCTCTGGATACGAAACAAATTCACGTTACGAAAGCACCATCTCTAAAATTCAAACGATTCGTGAGTTGCTCTCCCACTGGCTATCTCCCAACATCGTGCCCTGCTGGCCTCCCATTGGCTAGGAGGGAGCTGCATCACCATAATACCCCGTACCATTGGCTATTATGGAACTGTATCTCCATAATACCCATGATGCTTTTCGTGTAAAGGACAGAGTTACTGTTGTTTCGTGAGGTTTTGCCGAGTGTGCTCATTGCAACTTTATTTTTTGGCTCAGGCTTTTAACCTTGCATAAACATTTGTAAGATTATAACTCCGCTAAGAAGACATGGTCAACACACACACACACACACACACACACACACACGCACGCGCGCGCGTGAGATTCCCGGTGCGAGTGAAAAGAAGCAGCCTCGTGGCATGCGGTGAGTGATATCGCAAAGGAATATGGCCAAACCCGTCTACCATCGGTACGATATTGAAGCAGAAGGAGGCCTTAAAAGATGTACTTTTATCATTTTTACAGGGTTTAGGGGGTAGTATTGGGGGCCTTGGAACGAATCACACATTTTATATGTAAAATCCGGTTCAACATTCGAAATGATCAGGTTACAAAACCATTTCTGGAACGGATTAATTTTATCAGGTGAGGTACCACTGTATTTGATTTATTTTAAAAACTGTGTTCACCATATGGAGATATTATGATGTGATTGTATCTCCTAGGCATGCACTAAAGATTTTGATGCATGCGTACGAGCATTGATATATTACACTGCGTGTACAGAAAGGAAAACAAATTTGTCTCCCACATTGACACTTGGTCCCAGCTGGCAGTCTACATCCTAATAGTGTATTTGGATACCTGCTGGGTAAATTAATAATATCTGTAAAGTTAAAACACACACATTCAGAGAAAGTAAAAATTGCACAGCAAATAAATCTGCAACATTATATCGGTGAATAAATAAACATTAATATCTTATTGTGAGTACTGGAAAGAAAGGCCAATGGAATGAAGAAGTGGTTTGGCAGTTTAATAAGGCTGCATTCAGGTATGTCCTTCACCGATGTCTGTCATGCACCAATGCCAAATGAGATTAAACATGTTGAATATTAATCTTGTTGTTTACAGCCTGCAGTTTTAATTAGTATACACACACACACGCACACACACATGCACATTGATTTCCTGTTCTGGGTCAATAGGGCAGACAAGCTGCTAGTATTGGGGTTAATTTCATGTGAACAAGTACATCACAGGAACCGATCGGGGTGTTACAATAAGTGAGTCTACACACAGAGAGCTAGGAGCAGCCTGCTATATTCCCTCATTTAGCACCCACCGCCACCGAAGGTCAGCAGAGCAGGAGCTGTAGAAATGGGTTCTATCCATCTGTGCAACTTGTGTGATAACTTATGGAAGAAAATTATACAGTATCACTAAATATGTTGTATGGGTCTCTCTTAGGGTCAAACTGATAGTATGGTAACTTTTATGGTCCCGCCAGTCAGATTTTCTCTAGCATTATCTTCTAATGGATGGCCATCTGCATGTACAATTTTAACAATTTTTTTTTTATTTAACAATTTTTTGCCTCAAACTTAATGGATGATGCTGAATGGTCTCTAGCAGTGTTCACGCAGTAAGCTATGACCAACAAGCAAATTGCTTCACTGTTTGAGGGAGGTGATTCGCTTCACTGGTCAGATCTTGTTGCTTTGGTTACTTCCTGTGTGGAGCATCAAGCTAGTTCCTTACAGTAGGTCTGTGAGGGCTTTTATTATCATTAACTTATTTGAGTATTCAGTATTCTACTCCATATCATCAGAGACTGTATAGCTTATTTTTATCTTTATCACTCAGCTAGTACAGAACAGTAGCTGTTATGCATTATGAACTGGAAAGAGTTAAATAAATAAATAAATACTCACAGGACATGCCAACCATGCGCCCAAGCATAGTGTTTCTCTAATTATCCTTGTAAATCAAGAGGTCGTGGGTTTGAATTCCCACTGGACCTCCATCGTACTGGGCAAGGTCTTAATCACAAGTGTGCTTCTGTTCTCCCAGCAGTATAAATGGGTGCAGGTAAAATGTTCCGAAAGTAACCTGCAATGGCCTAACATCCTATTCATGTTGAGTTGAACTCCTAGTTACTTCATGCTATAGAAACTGGGATAAGCTCCAGCTTCTAGGCTCAGGTGTAAAAGCCAAACAGACTTTTCCCCTTGTAAAACTTCTGTGTACAGTCATAAAGCACAGGATATCTGGATATGACCGTAATAAATTCCTCTTCTATGTTAATATGGATAGATTAATTAAACTCCTGTTTGTTTCCTTATGGAAAGTTGTTAGCAAATTCGGTGTTTGGCAGCATCTGTCAGTCAATGGTATCTTTAAGTTCCAATTGGTAATCAATCCTAATCCTAATTGGTCGAACTCCCCATCTGCCCCCTTTACAAGCCTTAAGACGTTTTTGCCTCTCTCCACTCATTTCTCTGGCGATTATTGGCTTTGGATGGCCACCAAGTGCTCGTCGCTTCCTGTGTGAGTGAGGCTTCAGAAATGAAACTAGATCTAAAGTTAATTGTTGACCTAAAGAAAATTGTTCTATTATTAACACATCAGCTCTGCAACATCCACCAAACATGAGGTGGAATAATTGTTTTAGGAATGTAGAACTTAAAGTACATCAAATTTTTTATAGTTTTGCATTTTGTAACCATGACCGAGGCAGGTCTGGTTAGTTGCTTGAGCATAAGCACTCTTTCTGACCTCTTTCAATTTCAATATACAGTATGCCCCAATAATTCGCGGGGGTTTGGTTCCGGCCCCTCCCGCGAATCAAGATAATCCGCAAGCTCTGTACCTGGAAGTAAAACCCTATTTATCATATTACATGTGCGAATGATCAGCCGGAAGTAAAATCCTATATATCATATTACATGCGCTGAAATATGCTTCTTAAACACATTCTATAGACAGTCTTACTCATTAATACAGTATTAATGTAGTAATGATTAAGAAAAACTTTTTAATTTTTACTGTGATATTTATTAATAATAAAATATAAACATTATATAGCGCATATATATATA
>CM045737.1:26964847-26999847 GCA_024760905.1 Plotosus lineatus | reverse complement strand
CTACGATGCACAGATGTTTTGTGATTGCTGTTCTCTATTTTCGCATATAATAACTATTCTACATGTACTCAGATGAATTTTGGATTCCTGCTTGGTCAGAAGGTATTGAACTTTAACAACTCTAATGGAATGTCCAATGCTGAACACTTGTTCTAATCATCCCATATTGTTTTTACAGTCACAACTTACCCTGATTGTCCTGTGTCCACCCACACTTGTCATTGTTGATATGGTGAACTTTTCTGTCACAAATTTACTCAAATCTACTCATTTTTGGAAGCAGTCTGCAGTGTCAAATTTTAGTAGCAGTCAGTGATAAAGTTCCATAAATTTTTCCACCGCTCAAAACATTTTTTATTCAGTGCTTCGATCCTGGATGTGACTTCAACCAAAATGGGGGAACCACTACAACTGATTGGTGCAAAAAGAAATCATTTGGCAGTCTCCCTCTCTGATTTTTTAATTTTTTAATTTATTTTTTTTAAAGGTACCTTCAGGAGGTGGGCTATACGGACACTATCCTGGATGTCAAGTCTCAGAGGGTGAAGGCATTACTGGGCCTAACGGGAGACAGTGTGGAGCGAGCTGGCGAACGGAGAGCAGAGCCCATGGTGAACGGCACAGAGCCATCTCCGCTGAAGGACATCAACACTAACATGATGGGGTGAGTGAGTGAAATGCAGGAAGTGATTCATGCAGAAATGCAGCAGGACCCTGAATGGGATGAAACATTAATTTATGATTGTTTGATGAAGATCTAAATAGCCATATTTTCCCAAGTATCCTAATGTTACTGCTTAACTTTTAATGTTTTATTGTTCAGTCTTTTGACGTAGAATAAGATTTTTTTTTATATAGGGGCATATTTTCTTTTCTTAATCCCATGAATTTAGCAGCTAGACAAATTGTAATAAAAAAAATTCTGCCTCAGGACCTGTAAGCTTATTGAAGTGAATTAATGTTACTGATGTTTGAATTTGATCATCTCGTCTTCTCAGGAAACCGGAAACGTCTGAGTCGGCAACAGTTCTAGAGGCATTCAAGTTTATTGAAAGCGCAGCCGCAGAGTTCAGTGATGAGGATGAGGATGAAGACAGTGATGGGAGGGAAAAGACGATTATAGACTTGGCAACTGTATGTTTACACTGAGTAGTTGCAGAGAAAATGATTGCTACAATATCATTGTGTAATCAAACAATTCTCTCCCTCTCTCTCTTCCTATCTATCTAACTATCTATCTCACTATCCATCTATCTACCAGATGATGAGGAAGAAGGTGTCCCCATCTCCTTCATCTTCCTCTTCAGCTGATCTGAGTGATGACCCAGATACTGAGGAGGCTTTGAAGGGTTTTGACTTCCTGGCCAGCAGTGAGGACATGGAGGGTTCACCAGAATCTCCTGCTGCTGGAGACATGGTTGACTGGGGTAAGACATGTTTGAGGTGTGATGCACCCTGGGTTATTGTCCATGCTGTCAGTTTAGATCTGTTTATTTTGAGAGTAAAGTATGTTGTAATGTTTGTGTGTGGGAGATGATACACATAGATGTTGTTAAAACCTTATCTCAGAGCAGAACTAGTCATGATTGGTTTGGTCAGAAGACCAATTAAAGCAAAGCTACCTCAGCATTCTATGTAGTTTAGGTTAATTTTAAATATACTGTTTCAGTGCTTGGTGATGATAAAACATAGGTCTCAGTATTTAATTTATTTAGAGCCAGTCTAGCTTGCCAGTAATAAGAAACATGCCATTTGTTAACATTTAAATTCAATTAAAAACATGTCTAAATGATCTTAGTTGGCCTGAAGAGAAAAAAATCGGTGATGGGGTAACGAGGATTTACCCAAAACAGAGTGTTGATCCCCTGTCAGTAACAGTATATCCTGAAATGTCTTAATTTCTGTATTTTAAAGTACCATCCTAATTACCTTTTTTAAATTACAGTGACCCCAGTTATTCGCGGGGGTTGCATTTGGCCCCTTCCCGCAGATCCTGAAAATTTGCGAATTTGCGAATGAAAGTGGCTCATCAGGCCTGTGCCCTGGTTATCCCCGGTTTCCATAGTGTGACGCTAGTCCATCACAGGTTACCTTCCCAGGATATTTTTACTGGTACCCATTTATACTGTCTGATGGACAGAGGCACAATTGTGATTGAGACCTTGCCCAGGGGTCTCAGCACAGTGGGGGTTGAACTGGGATTTGAAAACACAACCTCCCGATCATGAGCGCAGCACCCTAACCACTACGCCACCAGCCCCACCTGTGGTAATATTTATGATTAAATAAAGCGCTTAAGCTCCTTAGCAGAAGCTAGACAAAGATGCAGGGCGGTTGAGTGGCATCATCGGGCTTAAATAATCATTGAAAACACACTAAAAAAACGTGAATTCACAATTCAAGCAATCACTTTGATGACATGTGCGCATAGGAGGAAAAAAAAGAGGTGTACACATCATCTGCAACCAATCAGCAGGAGGGAGAAATCCACTGCTAATCCTCAAGCGTGCGGGGCCGGAAGTGCTGAACCGCGAATGGGCAAGGGTTGACTGTAATTTGATAAAGGTACATTTTTTTATCTGTACATTTAATGTTGTGGAATATCTGTGAAACAGGTTTGTTCCTTTTGTCATTTATTTTACAGCAGCTGTAAATAACTGTTCCCTGATTTTGTCTTGAAATAAATGGAAGGGCTCGTTATTAAATAGGAACTGGTGATGAATTCATCCTTTTAACATGTGGAACTAATATAATTTTAACTAATTGACTAACAAGCCCTTTGACGGCTTGGCGAGATGTCCAGGGTGTACTCTGCCTTTGCCCAGAGTCAGCTGAGCAGGGCACAAGCCTCTTATGACCCGAGTTAGGATTAAGTAGTTCAGCGAATGAATCAATGAATGAATGTGTTCAGTGGCATGTAGTGAACATATTTGTAACTCTTAATAAAAAATGTACAGGATTGGCTTTGCTAAATGCAGAATTTGAAGGCAGCATAAGTTAGATATTTTAGTTGAAAAGAAAAATAACAGCTCTGAGTCTTACATTCTTGTTGAAACCATTCACTTCTGTTGTTCTGGCAGATTTTAATCACTAAACTCCTGTGTTTAAAGGTTTAGCTATTATTTTTTTTAGTTATGGTTTTTAGACTGTACCTGTCGTTTGCACTTTTCAGCACCATGCACTTGAGTTTTCATGTTCTACTTCTACTTCCTGGGTGGTGCTCTTTCGTGTGTGTGTGTGTGTTCTATAAGAGAGGAGTGTTGTTACACCCAATAATCTTTAATCAAACCTATTAATCAAAATTAGCCTTAATGGTGACCACAAAATTTCTGGGTACCGCAGTGTTAATTATGTCCACAAACTTGAACTTGTCAGATCATTACACAGAAATAAGTTACCAGACACATCCAGAAAGTACACAAAAGTTTTATGTACACTATAAACATTAGACCTGAAACATTAAAATGACACTCCTGTATAAGGAGAATAAATAAAAAGTATAAAACTATAGAAATACTATAAGTATTAATAGAACTAGTATACTGCTTTTGTTTTATTCTTGGTCTCTGACACACACACACACACACACACACACACACACACACACACACACACACTGGGCGCGAGATTACATCCGACCTGTTTGAAGAAAATTTATAACTTACCTATTTTTCCACTGTTCACATCCTTTTGTGCCTGTGCTGACCTCATCACAGCCATGATGATAATTATGTGCCCTTGCTTGCCTCAAGATGGCAAGATTCAAGAATACAGTATCTCATACAGCAGTCATCAAAGTACAGTGGTACCTCACCTTACAAAATACCCAACAAACGAAAAATCCAAGTTACGAAACGCATTTGTCTAAAATGTCCGTCTCTGGATACGAAAAAAATTCACTTTACGAAACGCACCATCTCAAAAATTCAAACAATGCATGAGTTGCTCTCCTGTTGGCTATCTCCCAACACCCCACCCCACTTGCCTCCCATTGGCTATTATGGAGCTGCATCTCCATAATACCCATGATGCTTTTCGTGTGCCTTCGACCCATTGTTCGTCACGGAGATGCAGCTCTCTCCCATTGGCTATTATGGAGCTGCATCTCTATAATACCCATGATGATTTTCGTGTGCCTTCGACCTATTGTTCGTCACAGAGTTCTAACACGCATAAAGGACAGAGTTACTGTTGTTTCATGAGTTTTTCGCATGTGCTCATTGCAACTTTATTTTTTGGCTCAGGCTTTTAACGTTGCATAAACTTTTGTAAGATTATAACTCTGCTAAGAAGACATGGTCAACACACGCGCACACAAACACACACACACAAACGCACATGTGATTTCCGGTTAACGTGATTCCCGGTGCGAGTGAAAAGAAGAAGCGGGCTCGGGGCATGCGGTTGAGTGATATCGCAAAGGAATATGGCCGAAACCCGTCTACCATCGGTACGATATTGAAGCAGAAGGAGGCCTTAAAAGGTATACTTTTATAATTTGTAAAGGGTATAGGGGGTAGTATTGGGGGCCTTGGAACGAATCAGGCCTTTTACATGTAAAATGCGGCTCAGGTTACGAAACCACTTCTGGAACGGATTCATTTCGTAAGGTGAGGTACCATTGTACCTTAGAAATTCATCATGGCTGATTCCATTGTTTCCAAGAGAGATCAATGTGTTTTCTGTTTATTTAATATACCTGCTAACTTAATTGACCCTTTTAAGAAAAAGTGAAACTAGGGAGACATTTGGGCTGAATCCCAGATTCTTATCGATCGAGTATCTAATATGACTCTGAATCCATGAAATTATGGTATTTCAGTACACTTTATTTTTCTCAACTTTATCCTGTCTCAGTAGTACTACATCTAAAATATTACTCTACTTCACCTGAATAAAATTAAAAACCCCTTTGGCATGTACATGCTGCAGGACAACTCCAACTGTGGAGTTTTTGCACTGAGGCTGAATGTTGTCTCCATCCCCCATGTAGAGAAAGATCCAAACGCCATGACCGAGGCCTGGGAGGTGGACCAGAGCCTGATCTCCAAACTGAAGGAGCAGTACAGGAAGGAGCGCAAGGGCAAAAAAGGGGTGAAGAGTAAGTGTGGCCAGACGTCTGCTGCTTCCTGTCTGCTGGTCTGGTTCTTTGGTTTGGACAATTCCTTTTAAATCACCTTCACTTCCTCCCTCTTTGTGTTTGTGACACCACCTTTAATTTGCTCTCAGCTTCTCCCCTTGTGGGTGGGTGTGAGGGGGTTTGTGGGTGAGGGGTTGTGTGTCACCTTTTGTATGATCCAGTTTTAATGGAATGTAGATTCCATTCATTTTTTTCATCAGTATTTCCTGTCACACTATCATCATGTCATGCTTGTTCTTTACTCCTTTCTAAATCTTCAAGTTCATTCTGCACCTGTGATGCAAATGCCTGATTCAATCAAAATTGTTTCATTATTTATTACTTCATTCTTTCCTTCATTTAGTTCTCTCCCGTTCCGAATCCTGTGCACTCTTCCTCACTTCTTTTTCATTGTTTTTATTTCATCATTTTCATTATTTTTCCTTCCCACTTACTTTCTTTGATTTCTATGTCCTTTATACTTCCTTATTACTTTCTCTGTCCTTTTATGTTCCATCTCTGTTTCTTTCTATTCTGTTTCCAGTGTTCTGTGACCACCTTTTTCTTTTTCTCTCTCCGGCTTCACTCTGCTTACACGCTTTTTTCTTTCTTTTATTTTTTTCTCCCCATCATTTGCATTTCTTTTACCTTTGTGCAGGAACCTTTGCTGTACAATTTTATCTTGGGGATTCTGTTCTCTGTTTGGTTTTTATTCATCACCATTTTGCTTTTCTATGATGGCATTTCTTTTCTCCCTGCATAACTCTGCCGCTTTTGCTGATCTCCAATTCTCTTTTGTAGCTCCTTCCATTACTGAGGTGACTGGAATGGGAGCTATAGAATGGGTTTCATCCATCCATATGACCTGTTAATTCAATTGCTTTGTAAGATAACGATATAGGACCACGGTGTTTGTGTGTAGCTCCAAACCAGGTGTGAAGAGGGTGGTATTTTATATGGGTCACCTTTGTCTGTTTTAATGTTGTAGGGTCACTTTTTCAACATTTGACTTGTCAATGTTTGCTAGTGTGAAAATCCTGAAATAAAATGGTATGGAGTCACGATATGACACATGACCTCCCCTCAGTTGTGAAGCGGGTGGGATTGTATATGGATCACCTTATTTCATCTCACTGCCTGTCTCAAAGTAAAATCACTTTTTTACATATGGTTTGTCAAGGTTGGATAGTTCAATAACTTTGGAAGGAAATGACAGTATCACAAAATTTGGTGTATGGCTATTCTCAGGTCCAAAAATGGTGAAATTGTATATGGTCACCTTGACCTTGTTTCAAGGTCACAGGGGCACTTTTTCTACATTTGACTTGTCAAGGCTTGTTGGTACAACAATTATGAAAGGAAATTAAGTAGGATCACTAAATTTGCTGGATGGCTTCACCACAGGGGTGAAGAGGGTGTGATTGTATATGGGTCACTTTGATCTTGTTTTAAGGTCACAAGATTTTTTTTTTTTCTATATTTGGCCTGTCAAGGCTTGTTTGTTCATTGACTTTGGAAGGAAATGACATAAGGATCACCATATTTACTGGATGAGTTCTCCTCATGAAAGTCTCTATTGCATCTGTAAATGGATTACCCCTGACCATGTTTCAAAATCACAGCAGTCAACTGAAGTTTTCTGTATTGGCATATTATGGAATAGTCCTTTTAGCCGAAACATTCTCTTCATTTTGTGAGATGGATGGAGACACATACAGTGGTACCTCAATTTACGAAATGAATTCGTTCCGGAAGTGGTTTCGTAACCTGGATTTTTCGTAAGTTGAACCGCATTTTAAACGTGTGATTCGTTCCAAGGCCCGCGTGTGTGCGCGCGTGCGTGCGTGCATGCGTGCATGCGTGCGCGTGTGCACACATGTTGACCATGTCTTCTTAGCAGAGTTATCTTATAATCTTATGTTTGTGCAAGGTTAAAAGCCTGAGCCAAGACATAAAGTTGCAATGAGCACACTCGAAAAACTCATGAAACAACATGGGAGGAAGCTGCATCATCCCTCCTAGCCAATGAGAGGCCAGTGGGGCGGGATGTTGGGAGATAATCAATGGGAGAGCAACTCGTGCATTGTTTGAATTTTTTGAGATGGTGCTTTCGTAATGTGAACTTGTTTCGTATCCAGAGACAAAAATTTTAGGAAAATGTTTTTCGTAACCTGGATTTTTCGTTTGTTGGGGCTTTCGTAAGTTGAGGTTCCACTGTACTCACATACTGAAATCTCACATTGTCTGCTGTTCAAGAAAAGAGCCTGCTGCAGAAACATCATTCGTGTTTCTTATTTTTTTTACTTTCTAATTTTCCTTTTGATGTACATATTATTTTGCTCCTGAAAACTCCACCTTTCTCAATTTTGCCTCCCCATATTGTTCTCTCTCTCTCGTTTACTCTTTTGTGTCTGTACAGGGCCAAACAGGTCTAAACTGCAGGACATGTTGGCTAATCTAAGAGATGCAGAGGATCTTCCCTCTATGCAGCCCCCTGTGGCTCCTCCTGCCAGACCAAGCTTACCCAGACTTAACGAGCATGATCTCAGTCATGCTGATGAAGGTATGACTCGTATTCATACTCCTTGACCCTCATTCTCTATCTTTCTTCTCACACTCACTCACTCATTCAGTCCATCTCTTTCATGCTCTCCCCCACCTCTCTCTCACAGACATGCACACATAGTATCTCATTAGAAGAATATCCAACACAACCTTTGCTATGCAGTGTTAAAATGTTATTTCCTTCCTCCCTTCCACTCTCAATCTTTTCCTTCTTTTTCCTTTTATTTTTGCATCTCTTTTTTATTGTATTTTATCCTTAGTTATTTTGCTATTCTATTTTTTCTGTTTTACTTTCCAATTCCTCCCTTCTTTCTTTCTAATCTCTAATTAATTATTTGCTCCCCTCCCCCGGCACTCACATATTATTCTGTTTTGGGTTGTTTTGCGTTTTTTTTTGGGGGGGGGGGGGGGTTTCTATTTTTAGTTTGCATTTTTTCTTATGTACTAACAAAAGTAAATTTTACTTTTGTTGTTTTTTTGTTATACCTTTTATATAATTGTTTACTTTTCCCCTCTTTATTTTATTCTCTCTGTTTACCTGCTTATATTTTGTTTACCTGCTTATCTCATTAGAAGAATATCCAACACAACCTTTGCTATGCAGTTTTAAAATGTTATTTCCTTCCTTCCTTCCACTCTCTTTCGGCTGTTCCCTTCAGGGGTCATCACAGCGAATGATCTGCCTCCATCTCACCCTATCCTCTGTATCTTCTACACTTACTCTAACCACCTTCATGTCCTCTTTCACCACATCCATAAATCTTCTCTTTGGTCTTCCTCGAGGCATTCTGCCTGGTAGTTCCAACCTCAGCATCCTACTACATACCAATATACTCACTATCCTTCCTCTGTACATGTCCAAACCATCTCAATCTAGCCTCTCTGACTTTGTCTCCAAAACATCTTACATGTGCTGTCCCTCTGATGTGCTCATTCCTGATCCTATCCATCCTCGTTACTCCCAAAGAGAACCTCAACATTTTCATCTCTGCTACCTCCAGCACTGCCTCCTGTCTTTTCCTCAGTGCCACTGTTTCTAAAATATACAACATCGCTGGCCTCAACACCATCTTGTGCACTTTTTCTTTCATTCTTGCCGATACCGTCTTGTCACACATCACACCGGACACCTTTCTCCAACCATTCCTACCTGCCTGCACACGCTTCTTCACCTCTTTTCCACACTCTCCATTGCTCTGGATTGTTGAGCCTAAGTACTTTAAATCCTCCACCTTCTTTATCTCTGCTGCTTGTAACCTCACCGTTCCTCTTGGGTCCTTGTCGTTGACACACATGTATTCTGACTTACTGAGGCTAACCTTCATTCCTCTCCTTTCCAGGCAATTCCTCCACCTCTCTAGATTTTCCTCCACTTGTTCTCTGCTCTCACGACAGATCACAATGTCATCTGCAAACATCATAGTCCATGGGGAATCTTGTCTCACCTTGTCTGTCATCTTGTCCATCACCATAGCAAACAAGAAGGGGCTCAGAGCTGACCCTTGATGCAGTCCCACCTCCACAGTACCACAGTTCCTCTTTCGGCATCCTGTCATATGCTTTCTCCAGATCCACAAAGGCACAATGCGGCTCCCTCTGACCTTCTCTGTACTTCTCTATTAACATCCTCAAAACAAACACTGCATCTGTGGTGCTCTTTCTTGGCATGAAACCAAACTGTTGTTCACAAATGCTGACCTCTGCCCTTAGTCTAGCTTCAACTATTCTTTCCCATAACTTCATCGTATGGCTCATCAACTTTATCCCTCTGTAGCTGCCACAACTCTGCACGTCTCCCTTGTTCTTAAAGATGGACACCAGCGCACACCTCCTCCATTCCTCCGGCATCTGCTCACACACGAAGACCTTGTTGAATATTCTGTCTGAAATCTACTGCTACTTTGCCTAGGCACTTCCATAGCTCCACTGGTATGTCATCATGACCAACTGCCTTTCCACTCTTCATCCTCTTCAATGCCCTCCTCACTTCACCCTTACTAATCTTTGCCACTTCTCTTGTCTCTCCCATTTTCCTCATTCATCAGCTCTTTTCATCTTCCCAGCACACTTCTGTCATCAGTCAATACATTTCACTCTCTGTCGTTAATCACTCTAACTTGCTGCACGTCTTTCCCATCTCTATTTCTCTGCTGTGAAAACCTGTATAAATCATTTTCTCCCTCCTTCTTGTCCAACCTAGCATACAAGTCATCATACTCCATCTCTTTGGCCTTTGACACCGTTACCTTTGCCTTACGCTGTGTCTCCCTGTACTCCTGTTTACTCTCTTTGGTCCTCTCAATGTCCCACTTCTTCTTGGCTAACCTATTCCTTTGTACACACTCCTGCAGTTCCTGATTCCACCACCTTATTCTACATCTATTGTCCTTCCAGAGGACACACCAAGTACTCTCCTACCTGTCTCCTTGATCACATTAGCTGTAGTTGTCCAGTCATCTGGAAGCACTTCCTGATCACCCAAAGCCTGTTTCAACTCCTCCTTGAAAACAACCCGACCCTCTTCTTTTTTTTTCAGCTTCCACCACTTTGTCTTCTGCTCTGCCTTTGCCTTCTTCACCATCAGGGTTATTCTGCACACCACCATCCTATGCTGTTTGGCAACACTCTCACCCACTACTACTGTGCAGTCACTGACTTCCTTCAAATTACATCGCCTACACAAGATGTAGTCTACCTGTGTGCTCCTACCTCTGCTTTTATAAGTCACCCTATGCTCCTGTCTCTTCTGGAAGAAAGTATTCACCACTGCCATTTCCATGCTTTTAGCAAAATCTATCAACACCTGTCCTTTTGTGTTCCTGTCCTGGATACCAAACCTGCCCATCACTTCCTCGTTCCCTCTGTTGCCTGCACCAACATGTCCATTGAAGTCTGCACCAATGACCACTCTTTCACCTCTTTGGGACTCTGCATCACTTCAACTAACTCATTCCAGAATCTCTCCTTCTCTTCTATCTCACATCCTGCCTGTGGGGCATAAGCACAAACAACATTTATTTGTTTTAATCTATTTTTGCCTTTTTGTTTATTTTTATTCTTCCTCTTCTTCTTCTTTTCTTTTCGGCTGTTCCCTTTTTTTTTCAGGGGTCACCACAGCGAATCATGTGCCTCTATCTTCATGGAAGTCATATTAATGATTCGCATGTTTGATTTGGCATAGGTTTTTATGTCGCATGCCCTTCCTGACACAACCCTTTAGCAAGGGGCAGAAACACACTGACGGCTATGTGGCTATGCAGCCTTTCTTTTTATTATTATTTTTATTTCTGTTTCATTCCCTCTTCAAATAATTTCTGTCCTTTCTTCCATGCCTCCCTCCCTCTCCTTTAAATGTTTTCTAAAAATGTTCTGTGTGGGAAGTTCAACATGTATTATTTTCATGCTCATCAAATCTTTCAGTGACCTCTCATTTCTTGTAGATGGGGTCATTTCACTACTCCCAAAAGGACAGAAAAGTTTCATCATTAAACATTAAAGATGTTTGTCAAATTAAGCAAATTATCAAACTGTGTTCAAATATACAGCAGCTTTTGCAGTAAAAAGTATCAAAATATGTCACCATTATAAATGAATACTGCTGCAGTATGAAAGAGGAATTGGTTTTCTCTCTACTTTGCCACCTGTCTACATAAATTCATTTGCATTCTGATGATCAGCTTGAAAGCAGTAAGGTACAAGCTTGTGTGTTTGTGTGGCAGTGGAAGCTCTTACGTTCCCTCCATCCACTGGTAAATCATTCATAATGGGAGCGGACGAGGCTCTGGAGAATGAGCTAGGTCTGGGAGAGTTGGCAGGACTCACTGTGGCTAATGAAGCTGAGAGTCTGGCTTATGATGTAAGTAAAATTGTTTATCCACCTTTCACATGGGATATATGTTAATGCACATCGGTTCACAATGCATTACATTTATTAAATACTTACTGCTGGAGTGATCACATGATTCAGAAGTGTTTGTACTTCATAATATTCAACCATCTACTTCAAGTGTTATACTGTTTAGCACAGGGGTCACCAACCTTTTTGAAACTGAGAGCTACTTCTTGGGTATTAATTAATGCGAAGGGTACCAGGTCGATACGCACTTCTGAAATAACAAATTTGCTCAATTTACCTATAACTGTATGTTGTTATTTGGGAGTAACGAGGATGGGTAGGATCAGGAATGAGTACATCAGAGAGACAGCACATGTAAGATGTTTTGGAGACAAAGTCAGAGAGGCTAGATTGAGATGGTTTGGACTTGTACAGAGGAAGGATAGTGAGTGTATTGGTAGTAGGATGCTGAGGTTGGAACTACCAGGCAGAAGGCCCAGAGGAAGACCAAAGAGAAGATTTATGGATGTGGTGAAGGAGGACATGAAGGTAATTGGAGTAAGAGTAGAAGATGCAGAGGATCGGGTGAGATGGAGGTAGATCATTTGCTGTGGCGACCCCTGAAGGTAACAGCCGAAAGGAAAAGAAGACTATTCATCTATGTAAAGATATTGATTTGATTTTTAAAAAATATAAAAAAAAAAAATAGATGCAGCTCAATGAAGAGTGGAGCTATGGAACCTCTGGCTTGTTCTAAAATTAGCTGTGAACAGGCCTGCAGGCAACTCATGTTGTCCTTGTGGGCACCATGTTGGCGATGCCTGGTTTAGAACAACCTGTGTAATGCTTACCCTGCTTCATTTAGAGATTTCATTAAACAGCCATGGCTTTTGTTCGGAATGGCACCACAGTGTTTACTCACTGTATTTACTCACTTTACCACCCCACCCACAGCCATCTCCCATATCACGATCAAAGTCACAGAGATCACATGTTTTTCTTTGACATGATATGTGATATGAACATTAACATAAAGCTTTGACTTGTATGATTATTTACATTCTGGTACCACAACATGATTTGCTAATTATATAACTACGTCTGGGAGCAGGTGTTACAAATAATGTGGCGCGTGGATATACCTCTTTAATTTTTCTCAGATCACAAACAACAAAGATGCTCTAAGGAAGACCTGGAATCCCAAGTTCACCCTGAGGAGCCATTTTGACTCCATCCGCAATCTGGCATTCCACCCTCAAGAGCCGGTTCTCATCACAGCTTCAGAGGATCACACTCTGAAGATGTGGAACTTGCAGAAAACTGCTCCTGCCAAAAAGTAAGAGTCGTACAAGCAGCTGAGCTTTTAGTAATATTGTTGCTTTAAAATGACTTGGACACAGATGGATTAGTAATTGCATCATCTCTCTCCTTTCTCTTCAGGTGTGCTGCCCTTGATGTAGAACCCATTTACACATTTCGAGCTCACAGGTGAGTGTAATTTTAAACACAGGTTTGAGTTTAACATCTGTTCAGACTGATTATTATGCTGATTATTATGATACAAATAATGATCAGGCAACACAATTTTGTAAATATCGGAAAGCTATTTCTGTTTTCCACTATATCTGCTGACTAGGCCATTGCATCAAGACTGGTAGAGACAAAAGGTATAAATGATGAGTTTCATTTTCTTCAGTTTCATTACATTTATTGAAGCAAATATACACACACAGATATATCTCTGTAAGAATTATTTCCATGTTGTCAGACAGTTCTTACATCTTAACATTTTCAGCCTCTCAGTGGTGAAACGAAGTGGTTACTTTAACATGGCTGCTTTCCTCATAGAATGTCGGTGTATGGCTCTTTTATGTATTAATTATAGCATTCTCATTCAATATATTATAGCGTTCTCACTTAATATAGTAAATATTCGGATATAAAAAGATTTAAAAATGGGGCCAATGTTTAAAAATATGAAACTTTCCCTTTAATCACAAGACACTGAGTCTGGGCAGATGTCAAGAATTTTAATTTCATTATGACTAATTATTTGAGAACCTGTTAATATGGCTAGTTTCCTTCTAGCTTTGAGAGGACATGTGTCATCTTGGTGCTCTAACATATTAGAGCGTTATACTTTATACTAAATAGTACATATTTTTGGTAACACTAAGCTCTTACATAGCTGGGCGATACTTAAGAACTGTGGTTGGGACTACCATGGCCATTCAGTGACCCTTCTGGTGGATTTTGGAGGCGGTCTGTCACAAAAAATAGGTGGAGGAAATATGTCGTTGACCAAGAAACATGAGAATCTGCATTTCAAACGTTGCAACCATAATGTCTACTGGCAGTAACTGCGATGTATACATGACGGTTGGTGTTCCATGTATATTTTTATGTTCATGGAAAACCCACGGTAACACCTGGGAAGCTATGTATATCTCACAGATGCCTTCACGGTCGCAACAGTTGAATTGATCTGACATTCGTTTACTGTAATTTTCAGCAAGATGAAACTTTCCATGAATGGAACCGACTTCAGAACTCAGGTAGTACTTCAGCTCTCGTATATTCAACTTGAAGTGGGTGGAACACTTGCGGGGTAATGCTGGTTGATCCACAAAAGGCTAAAGATCATCTACTGTTTTCTGTTGTGAAGTCATTCCAGCTATGGGAGTCTGAGACATGAGAATTTTTGGCATTTTTCAAAATAAGTGTGTAGTAAATCATGAAGTCAAATTTCAAAATGCAGACAAGCCGTCATTTACTAACATCTGCTAAGAAAATGTAGTTACCGTAGCAAGAATGTTATGAATAAATCTTTTCCTTACATCAATCAGAGAATAGTACATGAAGTCCAAAATTCTAACTCTGATAAAGTACGTATTGTGTTTTCTTGGAGCAGGGGACACATCCAAAAGCAATAGTGCGTTGAAAAAATATTTTCAATAAATTTACTTTCAGAAAATACGTAAACTGTATCCGAGTTACCCTGTTCAGAGAAAAGATTTAGTGAATAAATTATTAGAGAATTTTTTTTTCAAGAAAGTTCCTGAGCTTTTCAAGATACCTTGTGTGGGTCTTTATAGGGGTGCAGTTCTGTGTGTAGTAATGAGCAGCAACGGGGAACAGTGCTTCAGTGGAGGGATGGATGCAACTATTCAGAGCTGGAACACTCCTAATCCTAATATTGACCCCTATGACTCGTATGGTATGTTCTATTTTCCAACTTTTCGATACGTCAAAATGTTGATTTCACTCTAAACAATGTGTGTTTAAATATAACAGAGCCATCTGTACTGAGGGGGGCACTGTGTGGTCACACTGATGCAGTGTGGGGTTTAGTCTACAGCTCAGCCCATCAGAGACTGTTGTCCTGTTCGGCAGACGGGACAGTGCGGCTTTGGAATGCTGCGGACACCTCCCCTGCTCTTGCCATCTTTAATGAAGACACAGGTAACATTACAAAACTTAAGTTTAATTTCATCATGTCATGTCAATTTCATCATTGATCATGTAAGCAGAGTCCCTTGTTAATAACACACACACACATACATACTTATCCTCTGTACTCAAAATTATGCCTCAATAATAGGTTATTAAGACATTGGCACTGTTGGATGTACTCATGCCCATTAATCATACTCTTAATGCACCTCTTTTTAGAAAACACTGAGTACTGTATTTCCAAGTTACTTGATACTTCATTAAATATTGCAGAACTTGTGCCTTATGCCATGTTAATGCCTCAGTGAAACCTTGACATTCTTGAGCATTCATTCATTACAACTCTTTCATAATACATTATTAATAATTAAGGTCATCATATAAACATGTATTACGTACTATTGATTTACTGATAAATAAATGAACACTTTCATTCCAGATCACACACATTGTGGAACATTGAGAATGAGGATGCTTTAGGCATGTAACAAACATCTCTTTATTACAAATAATAATTTGGATACTCAACTCTGATTAGTCAATTATGGTATTCAGCGATCCTGTTATTGGTGTCATGGTATTCAGCGATGTGAGTATCTCCATAAAAGATCGTTGTTTGGTTGTGTCATTACTGATAGTGAAATCGGTTTTAATTTGTAGCACAATTAGATGTGTGATAAACAGAAACATTTTCAACAACCTGGTCATTATAGAGATATAAACCCTTTCAGGGTGATGCATGATTCAAGAGGCATAATCCTGATCTCCCTTTTGATTTTGATTTTGTGACGATGACAGACTAACTGTACCTTCTCCTTTAGTGTAACATTAAGACTCTTTTTTAATGTTATTTGAGAACGCATGAGTTAAGACACTGATACCTCATTGAAACATCTCTATTCACGATCTTGTGATGTTTCACTGACACGTTATTAAAACATCTGTATTCTTGAACAGATTCATTATTGCACACTGGTAAATCATTAAAATATCTGAATTTTTGAACAGTTATACCTCACTGATCGACCGATACATCTGTATTCTGGATAGCCCGCCAGGCCATCGCAGGGCCAACACTTACACAATCACTCATACTCGCACACCTAGGGGTGATTTGGAACAGCCAGTTAACCAACTGTGCATGTTTTTGAACTGTGGGAGGAAACCCACACAACACAGCCCTTCCTTGAATTGTCACCTTATTGTGATGGAGGGGTTTGCGTGTCTTCATGATTCTGGGAGCAATATTGTCAGGGTCATTATGCCCCTGGTGGGGTCACCCAAAGCAAACAGATACTAGGTGAAAGTACAAGCGAAGCGCGGTTCAAGGACCCCTGTGGAGAAATGTAAAAGGAAACAGTTTCCCTTGCCCGGTCACCGGGGTCCCATCCTGGAGCCAGGCCTGGGGGGTTTTCAAAGTCGAGCGCCTAGTGGTCATATTCTGCCCATGGAGCCCATCTGGACCCAGCCCCAAAAGGAGACATGGGTGTGCCTTAGTATGGACACACCACCTGTGGGAGGGGTTATAGGGGTCGGGTGTAGTTTGAGTTGGGTTGCAGCCAAAGGCATGGGTTCTGATGGACTGATCCTCGGCAACTGACTCTGACTCTTGTGGAATCAGTGGTGACCTGGAATGTCACCTTTCTGGTGGAGAAGGAGCTGGTGCATGAGGTGGAGAGATACTGACTAGATATAGTCAGACTCGCCTCAATGCATAGCTTGTGCTCTGGAACCTCCCATCTCAAGAGATGCTGGACCTTATTCCATTCTGGAGTTACTCATGGAGAGAGGTGGCAAGCTTGTGTGGGCATCCTTGTTGCCCCCCTCCCCCCCGTCTCGGTGTCCACACGTTGGGGTTCTCCCCAGTTGATGAAAGGGTAGCCTCCCTCCGCCTTCGGGTGAGGGGACGGGGCCTGACTCTTCTTTGTGCTTATATACAAAATGATACTTCAGAGTACTCACTCTTCTAGGAGTCTTTGGGGGGGGGTGTTGGAGAACACTCCCCGGGGGACTTACTCATTGACCTGGGAGACTTTAACGCCCCTATGGGCAACAATAGTGTGACCTGGTAGGGTGTGATTGGTAGGTACAGTCTCTCCAGTCTGAATCTCACTGGTTTTTTGTTGTTGGACTTCTGTGCGCGCCGTGTTTGAACATAAGGGTGTCCATAAGTACACTTGGCACCAGGAACATCCTAGGCCACAGTTTGATGATCGACTTTGCAGTCGTGTCAACGGACTTGCAGCAGTATGTTTTGGACACTCAGGTGAAGAGAGGAACGGAGCTGTCAACCGATCACCACCTGGTGGTGAGCTAGATCTGATGGTGCGGGAGGCCGGTCTCCAGACCTGGCAAGCCCAAGCATGTCGTGAGGATTTCCTGGAAACATTTGGCGGAGTCTTCTACCAGAGGGGCCTCTAACTCCGACCTCTAGCAGAGCGACAACCACATCCCAAAGGAGGCGGGTGACATGAAATCCGAATGGGCCATGTTTTGTGCTTTCATTATTGAGGCGGCAGCCCATAACTCTGGCTAGAAGGTCATCGGTGCTCATCGTGGCGGTAACCCCCGAATTCAGTGATGGACACCTATGGTGAAGGGGGCCGTCCAGCTGGAAAAGGAGACCTATCGGGTCTTATTGGCCTGTGGGACTCTTGAGTCAACAGGCAGGTACCTGGAGGCCAAACGTGCTGCAGCCTGAGCTGTTGCCGATTCAAAATCTCAGCCGTGGGAGGAGTTCGGTGAGGGCCTGGAAAGCGATTATCGGTTAGCCTCAAAAAGGTTCTGGACCATCCTCCGATGCCTCAGGAGGGCAAAGCAGTTCTCCACAAATAATGTTTACAATGGAGGTGGGGACTGTTCACTTCAACATGGGATGATGTCGGGAAGTGGAAAGACTACTTCAAGGACCTCTTCAATCCCACCTACAAGCCCTCTGTGGAGGAGGAAGACCTTGGGGGTGTTTCGGTGGGGGTACGTCCATCACTGGAGCTGAGATTGCTGAGGTGGTCATGGGCCATTTGGTCTTTGGATCACCGGAGCCAGAGCTTGGTCCGCTTGTTAATAACAGGTCAAATTCGTTTCCGGTGAGGGTTGGTGTCCACCAAGGCTATCCTTTGTCACCGATCCTGTTCATAATTTTTATGAACAGAATTTCTAGGCATAGCTGTGGCATTGAGGGGTTCTGGTTTCTGAATCTCGTTTCTGCTTTTTCCGTATTACGTTGTCCTTTTGGCTTCATCAATCCAGGACCTCCAGCTCTCATTGGAGTAATTCACAGCCAGGTGCGAAGCAGCTTGGATAAGAATCACCAACTTCAAGTCCGAGGCCATAGTCCTCATCTGGAAAAGGATGCAATACACCCTTCGGGTCTGGAATGTGGTCCTGCCCCAAATGGAGGAGTTCAAGTATCTCGGGGTCTTGTTCACTAGTGACTGAAGCATGGAGCAGGAGATCGACAGGCAGATAGCTGCAGCCTCTGCTGTGAATCAGAGCTTGTACCGGTTCATCGTGGTGAAGAAGGAGCTGAGCTGGAAGGCAAAGCTCTCAATTTACCAGTCGAAATATGTTCCAACCCTCACCTATGGTCACAAGCTTTGGGTAGTGACCAAAAGAACAAGATTGCGGATACAAGCGGCTAAAATGAGCTTCTTTTGCCGGGTGGTGGGGCTATCACCTTAGAGATAAGGTGAGAAGCTCTACCATCCAGGGAGAGCTTGGATTAGATCCACTGCTCCCCTGCATTGAGAGGGTCCAGTTGAGGTGGCTCGGGCATCTGGTCAGGATGCCTCCCGAAAGACTCCCTGTTGTGGTGTTTCGGGCATGTCCAATCGGGAAGAGACCCTGGGGTTGACCTAGAACATGCTGGAAGGACTATGTCTCTCGGCTTGTCTGGAAACGTCTTAGGTCACCCCCCCCCCCCCCCCCCCCAGAACAGCTCGAGGCAGTGGTGGGGGAGAGGGATGTCTGGACCTCTTTGCTTAGGTTGCTGCCCCCGTGATCTGACCCCAGATTAAGCAGAAGATTAGATGAGACGAGATGAACTCAAGCGAAACAAACACGCACATTAAAAAACACAAACTTTGATATGAACATAAGAGTCGCATGACACGAGGCAAGGAGCCACATGTGGCTCAGAAGCTGTAGGTTGGTCACACCTGCTCTGCATCCATATCTTTTGTCGCACAGAGTTGTTACCCTTTCTCATGAAGAACACATCTGGTGTTATGCTTGTAAATACTGCACAGTGCCCGAGTGTATTATTTGGACTGATTAGTGTTTAAAAAAGTGCAGGTCTTCTGTGCATTGAATCCAAAATCAGTTTGATTCAGCACGGCTACACCATTATTACCGCAAGATATCTCTACACCTCTTATTTTGATTGCTCTTATTGTGTGTGTGTGGGTGGGTGTGTGTTTGTGTATGTGTATACACCCATGTATTTATAGATATTCCTTGCAATCCTGTTTAATTCTTCTCTTTGAGTGCTCATTTTGTTCCATGAACAGTTGGACAGAGCATGACGTACTTTGTACAGCTGAATATGAATTAATTTCCCTTATGTTTTCAGACCTTTGGGACACCCTGTAGGACACATGCATTATGTCACACTGATGCCTCATTAAAATAATCACTTATAACCCTCATTTCACAAAGTCTTTTAGAACAAATTTGACTTTTTCAATAAATGTGAATTTTACTAATCTTTACTTATTCTGGTGCAACAAATTATTCACATCATAATGCTTATACCATACTTAAAGCTGCCCATTATTTTCTAATTCTAAATACGATATTTCCAAATTAATTCTAAAATATAAACATGATAATATATACAAAATAAGTATTTATATGCATGTCCTTGAATTGCACTGTTTTATGACAGTCCCAACCTACATTCAACATGACATATGGTGCACGATATAGGTGCTTGACGGTGTACTTAAGGGATATATATATATATATATATATATATATATATATATATATATATATATATATATATATATATATATATATATATATACTGAGTTATATGGAACTTGTGTGTGTGTTTGTGTGTGATAGAGATGGGCATCCCATCCTCTGTGGATCTGGTATGCAGTGAGCCAGCGCACATGGTGACAGCCTTTAGCAATGGCAGGACAGGTATCTTCAATATGGAAACGCGGCAGCTGGTGCTGGAACTGGAGTCTCAAAATGCTGGGGAGCCAGGTACAAGCACACACAACTGCAATTGCATTCATAAGCTTATTTTTACTTTCATTCAGTACAGCCTTAAATATCTGTGCTTAAAATACACATTTCGTGCAGATGAGGTGGGCCAAGCCCTGAGAAAATGTGTGTATATGGCTAATATTTCAATGTAGGAGCAAATATGATAATAGTTTAGCTATTTTGTCCATCAGAATTCATTTCTGTATTTTCAATCACTGCTTTAGCAAATATATAGAGCAGAAAAGGGCAGTGGTGGCCTGGTGGTAAGGTGCTGAATTAGCAATCCCAAATTTAGAGTTTCAAGCCCCACTGTCAATGGTAATCCCTGTGGTTCACCCAGTGCAGTTAACTGGGTTATCAAAGGCCGGCCATGTCTGTCACTGTCTTTGGTGAGAGGCATGTAAAAGAACCATTGCTGACTTTCTTTAAGAGTAGCTGTATCGTAGTCAGTGTGTTTCTGCCCTGCGATGGCCTGGCGAGCTGTCCAGGGTGTACTCTGCCGAAAGACAGCTGAGACCTTAATTAGGATTGAGTCGTTTAGAAAATGAATGAATGAATAGAGCAGAAAATCTCTCCTGACTGTAATATTTTTATAAACACATTGTTTTTGTGATACAAAGCTAATTAGAGTTGCACTCTTACATCATGGACAGTAAAATGCTAGCAAAGCATAGACTGCTACAGCTGGGCTACTGTCTGGTATATTACACTGAAATTTAGTAATATATATAATCCTTTCGGCTTTTTCCCTTTCTCGGGACTCACCACAGCAAATCATCTGATTCGCACATTTTGATTTTGGCATAGGTTTTTACGTCGGATGCCCTTCCTGTCACAACCCTTTAGCAAGGGACAGAAACACGCTGACGGCTTTGCAGCTACTCTTTACAAAAGTCAGCAATGGTTCTTTTACATGAACTTCTCACTATAGACAGTGAGAGACATGGCCCGCCTTTGATAACCCAGATAGCTGCACTGGGGGTGACAGTGACAACCCTGTGGGGACTCGAACCCCCAACCTTAGGATCAGCGATCCTGCGCCCTATCCACTAGACCACCACTGCCCCATATATATGGGATGTAATAAGCGCCCTGCTCCAATAAGGCCGCTCCTCCCCACCAGTGTTTTTTTTTTTTTTTTTTTTTTTTTTTTATCTTGCATCTAATAACCGCCCATGTGTACTGGGAGCAAAGTGGTAGATCAAACTTACCAATTTTATTCGATCAGTCTCTGTAACGGTAAAATGAGGCGTTCACTGTATGTAAAAGTGAGTTCACTCGGTATTTCAAGACCCCCTGCCACTGGGGCGTGTCTATAATGTTCATCAATAACAACACATTTGATTGTTCTACCGTGCTTTAAAAAACAGGAACATATTTTGCTGTGTTCTCTTGGTAAATGTCCAACAAGATGAACCATTAGAAACTGCTACAGCAAAACTATAGGATGCTCTGAATAAATGGAGCAATGAGCCAGATATGGACTTATCACAGTACTTATCAATTATTTTCTGTCCTGCCCCCCAAGAAGAGGAAAACATTTCGACACCCCCCCCCCCCCTATATGGTGTAATAATGTTATTTGTCTTAAAATTGTTATAAGTAATCCTCTGCATAACACTGTATACTTATTAACATAATAAAGCCTTATTATCATTATAGAATACAAAAAAATTAAGAAATATAGATCAACTTTTAACAAAGAATAACTTAACTATTTTTAGTCTTTAAACAAAAAGCTTTAAAGTGCATCAATTTGCCTGAAATAAAGTATTCTTCTTTAAACTGTAAACATTTTTTGACCAACAATTTGAACCATTCTATACTGAAAAATAAAATTAAATAAAATCAATAAATAATAATAAATTCAAATTGATCAGCAATATTAACTCAGGAGCACAATATATAAAACACTTTAATCTACAAAACAAAAATTAATAAAACAATTTGTATTATTATCATTATTATTGTCAAAATTATAAACTCCAGATTAATGGCTATAATGAGCACGTTTCGCAGTGCACAGATTTTTGAGGCAGGGTTTAAAGCACGATACTGAACTCTCAACTCCTACTCAATGCTGAACTGGGACCTGGACCTATTTTCACAGCAGTGACGTCACCCAGCATGATAGACCGTGTCTGCTGCAGGTCGGATCAGTTCCTCTGCTGTACTGTGGGGTTTCTGCACTGAGCAGTTCGGTACTCCACCTTATTTATTTATTTATTCAGTTTTCTTTTAGCAGGGTAGCCCTTTCAGCTCACACGGAACTGCTCTGCCAAGGGGCCCTGCATCACGTGCAAAATACAATTTGAGTAAAAAACACAAAGTTACAAACAAAGAGGGAACATAAAACACAAACTTACATAGGTCCATATAGATCGTTCACAAGACAAGGGTTTTACACCAGCCAATGAAACATAAAAGGAACAAAACGATACAGTCAAATCCAGGAGAGATATAGAATAATGGTGTAAGAAAAGACCTCATACAAATACAAACACACACACACTCACACTCACACACCAACACGCACACACACATACATTTTCACTTCCACGCCAATACACCGGCACACACCCAAAGCCGTACACGCACACATAAATGGACGCACACGCACACACACAGCAACCACTTGCACACATACTTACACACAACAATACTCGTGTGCACAAAATATCTAAAGTCTATCGATTAAGCTAAGCATTTTACATTGCCGTTTGAAAGAGTTAACAGAGGTGGCATTTCGGATGAAATCAGGTAAATTGTTCCAAATTTGAGATCCACGATAATGAAAAGATTTCTTGTAATATTCAGTTCTAGGAAGATTAATATTGAGAGGACAGCTAATTGCATATCTAGTTTGAAAATAAGGATTTCGTTTTGTTATCAAAGATTGCAAATATGTTGGGGCAAATCCATTGACGACTTTATATACAAGGACACAATATTGATAGTGGATTCTCTGGGTGACTGACTGCCAATCTAATTTATGAAGCATTATCTTGTGCGGGGTCAAACAGTCTGCCTTAAATACTAATCGAGCGAATCTGTTCTGTAGCTTCTGTAACCTCGTTATGTAACAACTGGCTGCACTTCCCCATACAACATTGCAGTAATCAAGGTGAGGTAAGATCATGCTACAGTATAACATTTTAAGTATTTCACCCGGAAGATAACTCTTTGTCCTTGAGAGGTAACAGATGGTCCTAGAGATGTTCTACACTATGCAGTCAATGTGCTTGCCCCAAATCAAATGACTGTCTATTATAACGCCAAGGTACTTAAAATCGTGCACTTGTTCAATGGGTTTGTTTCCATGCTTCACTGATAGTGAAATTCCCTTTGTTTTCCGTTTAGAGCCTAATAGCATTACTTTTGTTTTCTTCGTATTCAATGAAAGAGCATTTCTATCCAACCACCTACAGACTTTAGTCATTTCCATTTGAAGCAGCTCTGAGATAACATTGCCATTCATCGAGCGGACAAATACGGCTGTGTCGTCCGCATACAAACATACTTTGGTATTACAGTCAAAGGGCAATTGACACAGGTCATTGATGAAGACGGAAAACAACAACGGGCCCAAAAGTGACCCCTGTGGTACACCTGTTTGAACAGACTTAAGATCCGACATTACCCCATTGACAGACACGCATTGTTCCCTCGCGGTGAAGTTAACTGGTGAACCATGAGAGCGCACGCTCACTGAAGCCATACTTGGACAATTTCTCAATCAGAATACTATGATTCACTGAGTCAAAAGCACGTTTAAGATCAAGAAAAACTGCACCGGTCAGATACCCTTCATCAATGTTTCTCAGAATATAATCATTCACGTCAACTAGCACAGTATGCGTGGAATGCATTGGTCGAAATCCCGACTGCCAGTTACTTAACAAATCATTATTTTCAAAATAAGTGTACAACTTACCATAAACAAGTTTTTCCAATATTTTCATTACATGAGAGAGAACTGAAATAGGCCTATAATTAGCGACATCCTTTTTATTTCCACTTTTATAAAGTGGTGTCACCCTGCTCTGTTTCCACTCCTTTGGTATACTGCCCATTCTAAGTGACATGTTAAAAATATACGTCAGAGGTTTGCTTATGAACACTACACCTTCTTTAAGTAGGCGTGGGTGCATATCATCAAGTCCTGGGGCTTTCTTCTCATCTAAATTTCTCAATGCTTTTTATAACATCATTTTCGGTAATATTAACAAACTGATATTGCATGTCGGTGTATTTCGAAGTACTGTTTAAAGAAGAGACAGGCGCTGTCTCTTTGCACAGAGAAGTAAAATGTTCATTGAATAGGTTCGCTACATCAACCGGATTGCAGACATCCGTTTCATCCTTTGTCAGTTCGACCTTGTTTGTTTTCACGTTAGGAATGATCTTTTTCATGATTTTCCAAGTTTTGCTTGAATTTCCGTTACACAACTTAAACTGTTCATAATAGTAACGCTTTTTGAGTTTTTTGTTCAATTTGTTCAACATGTTGCGTTTTCTTCGATATTCTTCCCAGTCATTAGGGTCACCTGTAGCATCAAACCTATTTTTCAAGAAGTTTCTCTCTCTTGCAAGATCTATATATTCACTATCTATCCATGGTGCACATTTTTATCTTTTTCCGAACTGATATTCTAGGGGCATTACTATCACATACATCTACAAATGCATCTTTGCAAAATTTCCACAGAAACTCAACATTACCACTTTCATAAAACGCACTCCAGTCAATGCGAGAGCCTGCACTAGTAAACTTTTCTTTATCGAAACGTTTGAACGAACGTAAGGTGTGAATTTCCGGTACATTTCGGGGCACCTGAGCTTTCAACTGTACATAAGTCAAAGAATGATCGCTTAACCCACATGACATGACACCTGAGTTGACATTACCCATTTCTGTGGGCATGAATATCAGGTCAATACATGTTCGACTATGTTTAGTGATTCTAGTTGGGGACTTGATTAATTGTGTCAGCTGAAGAGAAGAAGACAGACGGGTCATCTTTCTTGACAGCGTGTTCTCGGTAAGCATATTGCAATTAAAATCTCCGAGCAGAACTACATTCCGAGAAATATCAGTTACTTGTTCCAAATTACTCTCAATTTCATCGAAGAACTGATTGTCACTGTTCGGAGGACGATAAATGACACCAACAAACCATGACTTATTCGTAATTTGCACTTCAAGCCACATAAGCTCAAATGTGTCACTCTCTAGATCATATCGTCTGGTATACGAAATGTTAGATCGAATATAACATCCAATGCCACCTCCATTGGAGTTCCGATCTCTCCTTTCAAATATATAATTGCTTACATCGATTCCACAATTTGGTATAGATTCATCTAACCACGTTTCGGACATGCAGAATAAGTCAAAAGGGTTTTCATAAAGATCATGTAATCAGTAAGTAATCTATTTTTCCTCGTACACTTCTAATATTCAAATGGGCGAGTTTCAGACCATTTCCTTTAATCTCAGATAATAACATATTAGGTTGTATATCTTTACTCAAAGTGGATGATTTACCGTAGTCAACAGGTTGACAGTCTCTTACAGAGTCATTCTCATAATTGTAAAAGGGTAATTCTCGAAAAGTACAAATATCACAAATCCAGTCATTATTGCTTTGGAATATATCAAATGGAACACCGCATCCTACATGACACCACTGTGTGCATTGCACGCATAGTATAGCATTCTGGTTGTTTTTGACAGATGAATTGCAACTTATACATAGAAAACGAATTTACATAAAGATATATAGTCAAATAATACATTTACAATAATACATACAATGTTGCTAGCAAAGGCGTTCAATGTCACTCGGTGATCGGATGATGACTCTCTTATTTTCTCTCGCTGTCACTCCGAAAATCTTTCCGTCCTGGGACCAGGTCCAAGCTAAGCCTTTGCACTTTCTGGCCGCGAACATCAGTTCCAGACGCTTATACGTGAGGTCTTCGTTGATGAAGATTGAGGTTCCTTTCAGCTTCGATCTCGCCTGGTACACTTTTTGTCGTGCGTTGTACGTGGAAAATTTGACAATAATGCATTTCTCCTTCACTGCACCGTTAGGTGGTTTGTGTCTCGGCATGATTCTGTAGCTGCGGTCAATGTCACCGGGGGAGAGATTGATACCCAGATGATCACGGACGATGTCGCTCACCAATGTGTCTATGATTTCTCTTTGAGCCTCCTTTACACCATGGAACCTCAAACAATTTCGGCAACTGTATTGCTCCTGTTCGTCCATGTTTCTGCTGACGTCTGACAAGTCTTTCCCGAGTTGACTCACTTGCTTTTCTAGCTCTCTCACTTTGCTGTCATTTTGCTGAGCGTCCATTTTGATGGCCTCGTATACTTGCTGCGTCACATGTTCAAGTATGGAGTCTGTTACCGCTTTCACTAATGCCTTCAGCACTTCTTCCGAACAAAGGGCCTCCTTTATCTTTGACTCAATGGCAGACGCAAGCTCAGAGTCCCCGTCCATTGACAATCTTTCGGCCGGCTGACCAGCAGGCAGAGCTCTCTCACTTGACATGGACGTTGTGCCTCTGCTGCCCCGAGCACCTCGCGACCGAGTTGCTGGGCCTCCGTTCTCATCGTCCTTCTTCACAGCGCTCATTTGGTCTGCAACCTTCTGATACAATTTAATTAAAGTTGCAAGGTTTGGTTTGTTGTGTAAACATTAAAAAGCTAAAAGCTGCTGAAAATTCCTTCCGCAGATTCCACTAACTTCCTTTTCACTACGCACAGGAAAAAAAGTATCTGATGCTAACAGAGCTCGCTGGTTTACTGGAGTAGCATTCACAAAGCGGGATGGTTGTTGGCAATATTCGGCATGTTTTCGCTGAAAAAAAACTCACGTGGCTCATCACATGATCAGGGTGTGATGTCTTTAAGTGACGGTGAATTTATTTGGATTCATGCTATCCGCTGCCAATGTTTTCAGATATAGTAAACACAGCGAGCCTTCCTTGTTTCTCACCGCAGCACAGTGAAGCCGGTGTATGTGTGTGTGTATATGTATATATATAATATATATATATATATATATATATATATATATATATATATATGTATATATATATATATATATATATGTGTGTATGTATATATATGTGTGTATGTACAGTCAGTTCCGGGCCCTCCCGCGAATCGAGATAATCCGCGAGTTCTGTACCCAGAAGTAAAACCCCATGTATCACATCACATGAGAGAATGAGCAGCCAGAAGTAAAATACTATGTATCTATTACATGCAGTAAAATGTGCTTCTTAAAAACATTCTGTAGATAATGACCCACCTTTGATAACCCAGTTAGCCGCACTGGGGAGGACAGTGACAACCTTGTGGGGACTCGAACCCCCAACCTTAGGATTAGCGATCCTGCACCCTATCCACTAGATCACCACTGCCGCAAACTCATTAATTCAGTATTAATGTAGTAAAATGTAGTAATGATTAAGAAAAACTTTTCAATTTTTACTGTTATATTTATTGATGATAAAATATCAACATTATACAGCATATGTATAAAAACACCTTTCAAAGCATTCTATGAAAACATACAGCACTGTAGTTTTCAAAAATGGCCACTAGAGGAACGTATTTCATCAGGCATGAGATGACTGAATTTTGGTGTTAACTGTATTTAGTCCAAGCAGCTCGGCCACGCCCCCCAGCCGAAGCGAGTACAAAACGGAGAACAAAAACAGAGAGCTTTTAAATTTAGAGAGCGTTACAACCCAAAGAAGCGGTGATGTTGATGTGAGTTAATCCTCTGGCGCAGAGGTGAGCATGCTTTTGTTTATTGGGAGTAAATGAGAATAGTGAATTCAGGTGTGTGCTACTGAGCAGCTCAGCCACGCCCCTCAGGAAGTAAACAGTGAGAGGCACAGCGCCAAAATCAAAGTCCCCCAAAACACAGGCCATAATAAAAAGGACATAAAAGAACAAGAAATGTAATAAATTGGATAAACAAAACAAAATGAGTAACATGCTACACCACAGTAAATAAAATATAACACACAAACATTTTAAACATTACCTTTGGAATAATAATTGAAAAAGACTTTAATAGTGGAGTGTTTTACAACAGTTCAGACGATTATTTCTCTTCAGCAGTGACGTGACTTCAGAGGAAACTGTCGTTTCTTCCGGAGCAAGTCTTATTTCTTCAGAAGAGACATCCAACGTCATTTACCTTTTTCTGGTGCTTATCAGGCGTTTGAGTGACATCATAGAACTTAACTGGCACTAAAAAAAAGGCTCATTGCCAACTTGTGCACGTATGAGGGGAAAAGCGGTGTTACATCTCAACCAATCAGCAGAAAGGAGAACAGCCATTGGCTGAATTTGAATTACGTACGAGTTGCACGGCAGTCCGCGAATACCCAAACTGTGAGTTCAAAACCGTGAATAGTCAAGGGGCTACTGTACTATGTATGTACGTCTTGTGCTACAGAGAGCACGCTGAACTCAAAATTTGACAATTTTTTTATGGGGAAAAACTGTAGAATCGAAAAAACATAAAATGAATGAATGTAAGTCGGGGAGTGTGTGTGTGTGTGTGTGTGTGTGTGTGTGTGTGTGTGTGTATATATATATATATATATATATATATATATATATATATATATATATAATGTGTGTATGTATATGTGTGTGTGTGTGTGTGTCTATATATGTGTGTGTATATATATATATATGTATATATGTATGTGTGTGTTTTTATATATATATATATATATATATATATATATATATATATATATGTATGTGTGTATGTGTGTGTGTGTGTGTCTATATATATGTATATATGTATGTGTGTGTGTTTATATATATATATATATGTATATATGTGTGTGTGTGTTTATATATATATATGTGTATGTATGTGTGTGTGTGTCTGTATATATATGTATATATATGACAGATAAAATTACATTTTTGATTAAGCCTCATTTAATTTTTGTTCCCTTTTCCTAGGAGTTAAACAAATATTTATTCAAGAACTTCTGCAGATATTGAAATATTAATTTAAAAAAATAATTTAAAAATGGCAGAAGTTACATTGCTATTATAAGAAAAAGGCAAATAGCTTTGGAATTTTTCTCATGTTATGGCTCTCATCACTGGATCTTTACAGAAATTGTTTACAAATTTAGAAACAGTAGAACTTCATAGTCTTTTGATGTTAATGTTGTAATACAATACAGTTATTTTTTCTTAATTTTTGCTGTGAACATTAGCATACATGTATTAATAAGTAGCTTAAAAGTTGGAAGGTCATTGTTTCTCAGTGCCGAAGATTGGTGGTACGTGATGTCACATTGAGGCTATGTGCATTTGTTTGCTATTCTTCAGATGCCCCTCGTCAGATCAACAAAGTACTGAGCCACCCAACGCTGCCCATCACCATCACAGCACAGGAGGACCGCCACATCCGCTTTTTCGATAACAATACAGGTAGTATCAGCACAGTATATGTGCAGTATGTAACTCCATCAGCATATTTTTAAATATTAATATAGATTGTGTGGGTGAATTGTTCAACACCATATAATAAATATTCCATCACACTTTTAGACCCGTCAACTTTATACATTTTGCATATGAGCACTGCATTTTAACAGCAGGATGTAAGCATGGACTAAAGAAACAAGCAAATTCTTTATTCTTGAACAAAATTATTTTAATATGGAATGATTGGCAGTTGATTAGGTGTTTAGTTCTTTGCTTAAAAGAACGGCTGATTCAGCACCCTCCCATGCTTAAGAGGGGATCATGAATAAAAATCTTGATTGATTGTAGTTTTATGGCTTGTCGGGAAACATCAGGTGGTATTACTATTTTAATTGTTTGTTGCTGCTGCTGCTGTTGAAATATTTGACGAAAAATGTAAATGTGGAATTTCAATGGTTTTCTCTTCATTACAAATCTACATGATCCTCTCATGCTTGTAATTTGAAAACATATGCATTTTGCAACGTTCTGGTTTTGCATTGGAACATTCATATACATCATTCTTTAGTTATACCGCTTAATCCTAATCCTAATCTCAGCCAATACTGGGCAAGGTCGGATACCCTGGACAGCTTGTCAGGTCATCGCAGGGCCAACATTCACACCCAATGGAGATTTGGAACAGCCAATTCACCTACTGTGAATGTTTTTGGACTGTGGGAGGAAACCAGAGTACCTGAAGGACACCCAAGCAAGCACAGGGAGAACATGCAAACTTCACCCAAAAACGCTCAGGCCATGAATCGAACCCAGGCCTTTTTGCTGTGAGGCAGACGTGCTAACCACTTTGCCACCGTACCACTACGCCATCATGCTGCCATCTTTAGTTAATCTCATATTCCTATTCTCAAAGCACTCATATCCACTTTAATAATACTTTATTATCACATATTTCAACACACATGCACAAATTATCTTTTTAATGAACCTTCATTCTAGAACAGGGGAGTCAAACTCATTTTTGCCAAGGGCCTCACCAATAAATTAAAAGGTGCTCAAGGGCCGAATGATAACTGAACATTGATTGTAAACGGGCAACAATGAAATCTGCATGGTAAAATGGTTTGTTTAGGCATCTGTCCTCTTTTTCTTGATTCATCTGGGGTTTTTTTGTCTGATAACACTAAACATTGAGCCTTGCAGTGGCTACTGCCACCTAGTGGAAGGATGATGATTTCATTGTGGGTGAAAAAAATGGATGATGCCATGCAAAAACAAAAATATGCATGTAAGAAGAAGGGAAAGTTCTACTGCTTGTTTATAGATTTCTCTAATGTATTTAATAGAATAAATCACAACATTCTCTTGTCAAGTCTTAAAAAAATTGGAGTTGGCCACAAATTCTATAATAATCTTGTATCAATATATGGTAGATTATCTGCTTGTGTCAGAACATCCCGTGGTGTTTCAAAGTATTTTGATTGTAGTATAGGTACCAGACAGGGATGCATTCTCAGTCGTCAGTTATTTATTATTTTCATTAATCAGCTGATGTAATATATGGAGAAATTTGGTGGCTGTGGTATACATACATCACCAGAAGTAAATAATCTTTATGCTCTTATGTTCGCGGATGATGTCTCATCAGTTTCAGGTACTGCTCTCCAATTCCAGGAAAAGATTCAAGGTTTGGACAAGTTTTGCCAATTTACCAGAATGAATATTAGTATAGACAAGACTAAAGTTAATGTGTTTAGCAATAGTGGACCTCTCGGACATAATGAAAAGTGGTTTCTTTTTGATCAAAGGCTGGAAGTTGTTTCTTATTACAGGTATTTAGGTTTAGTGTTCACACCTACACTAGTATGGACTAAAGCTCAGATCACTCTTGCTGCTCAAGCCAATAAATCCCTCAAGACTATTTATAGATATCAAACAAGAGTAGGCTATTTATTATATGTAGATTTTGTTAGAATATTTGATGCTATGGTGAAACCTATTGGAGATTGTGGCCGGTTCCCTCTTCAGCTTACTTACTCACTCACTAGGTCAGTGAAATATTGGTGTAGACTCTTAACTCTTCCCAGCTTTATAATACCTCATCAGCTCTATTTAATTTTAAAATCTTTAGATTAATCTGGACACTTAACATGGCCCTCTTATATTAAACATAATCTATTTAGATTAGGTTTTGGATTTGTTTGGATCTCAAGATATTGGGGATACAGATTATTTTAATGCTGTATTTAAGCAGAGATTATCTGACAATTTGTCACAAGATTGGTATTCATCGCTTCATAATACTACCAAGTGCTCTAGTTATACACTTTTTAAGTCCCTACTAAATGTTGAGACTTGGCTTAGATTTAGCCCCGTATTTAAGAAATTGCTTTTCAAAATTCAGATGTGGTAATTTTGGATTGAGCATAGAAACAGGCAGATACAACAATGTGCCTTCGGTCTTGAGATTTTGTCATTTCTGCCAAAAACAGTCTTAATCTAATTGAAGATTAAATACATGTACTGCTTTATTGCAAAGCCTACAGTGTTGGTCTTTTAGCTAAACAGAGGAACTACCCACTGTCAAAATATCGCTTTGTTAATCTAATGTCTTCAATAGTATTGGCAGCTCAATTTTTAGGCCTGGCAGGAAAAACATCTACAAGTCCCCTTGTGCAATGCACTTAACCCCCGGCCTTCACCCCGGGTGCAGGTTTACTTCCCACTGCTCTTGTGCCTGGTGGTTTTGTGTGCTGACTGCTGGTGTGCAAGGCAGCTCCATACAGGAAGTGATGAATGGCACACAAATTGCTACATGAGGGAGGCGAATTGTTTTTGCTGCTGAAGTATCATCTCTTGTTCCCTATGCAAGCCTCATGTTTTCTGCATAAAATTCTTTCATAATTAAACTATGAGCAGCATTGAGCTAATCTATGAGAGCTTTTATTATCTTATTATTTTAGCTTATATTAGCATAAAAAATATTTTCATTATTATTGATGCGTGACACATAAACAAAAGAAACTCTTCTGCTTTACGACCTGGGAAGAATTAAACATATAAATATCCTTACAGGTAATGCCAACTGTATTGGAAATGTGGACCCAAGAATCGCGTTTTCCATTATGATCCTTATAAAATTTCTATGTGTAGTTGTAAAGCACAGGATATTTTGACAGTGCAGTAATCAGCTGCTCTGCCATGTTGATGTAGACAGAGCAAATAAACTCATGTTCATTGTTTCATTATGGAAAATGTTTTGGGAAACGTTGCATGGTAGTATCTGCCAGTCGATGGTATCTTCAAGTTCTGATATTGCATTGTGTAAAATTTCTACTTAGTTGAACTCTGTAACTGCCCATCTTTATTTTAGAAACACGCACATTTTTTATATATATATATATATATATATATATATATATAAATATATATATATATATATATATATAAAATACAGTGGTACCTCACTTTACGAAAGTCTCATCAAGCGAAAAATGCAGGTTACAAAACAGATTTTCGACGTATGTTGTGCGACGTATGATGCTCTTACTGTACGATACATCCATAAATACCATTACAGTGTCTCATAAAACACCCCTAAATCAATAATTATTAGCATAACATTGTAAAAGAATATCAAATATATCAAATAATATCAACATTAATTTCAAATAAGTCACTTATTCATACAGAGTTACTTTACATGAAGCTTAAAGCAGTCAATCAATGCTTACAATATGTGAAGTGCTCAATACGCCGTTGAACTCGTTTAGAACACAGCCTGCTATGTGAATCCCAGCAAAGCGGAGAGTTCTTTCTTTTGTGTAAGTAAGCAATTAAACTTTATTCAAGAGATGCATACAAAGAACAAGTACAAATCCTCATGAATATTAATATAAAAATAAGTATACACTCTTACGATTCTGCTAAAAGATAATAAATATCTGTAATTGTTCTGTAATTTATGTTTTCATTCATATTACAACTCTCTTTGCTTAACTGAGTATGCATGGTAGATTGTGCCAATCTGAGCAGATAGTTAATTCATCTGTGTGTATGAGTCTTGCACCCATGCTCGTAGGCTTACACTTCTGACCAACCATATTTGCTTCGGGTTACAAAAGTCCGCAAAACAGTGTAAACATACAGATCACAGAGACGACGTCTTAACACAAGAGTAACATGCTATATAACTGATATATATATATATATATATATATATATATATATATATATATATATATATATATATATATATATATAAAACGATATACATATAACTGAACTGGGAAGGAGGGACACATTCAGTCTGTAGTTTCTAAACAATGGATGCAGCGTCATTACGTCAGCGTACTACGTAGGTACGTCTAAACTCAAAATGTGACTTTTTTTGGAAGAAAAACAAAACGTAAAATCTAAAAAACATAAAACGGATGAACATAAGTTGGGGAGTGTCTGTACATGTTTAATAAATGTGGCGCATCTGGACCTCTGATCCCTCAAGGAATCAAGTTAAAGTTGAGTTTGGATCTCCGATCTGTCAAGCAGGGAATGCGCTTTGAAATCCTGCTTGTGGGCGTGGCCCGCGGCGCCACAATAAACATTTAATGTGTATACAATACACATTTAATGCGTACTGTATTGTGTGTCTCTGTGTGTGTGTGTGAGTGAGAGAGAGAGAGACAGGTGTGCGTGTTAATAAAAAATGTTTAATAATGGTTTAATTAATAAATATGTTAATAAAATGTTTTAATGGTTTAATAAATAATTTTCTTTTACTTTTTGCACATGTCATACACAATTGGTGTACTTTTATCATTTTTAAAGGGTTTATGGAGTAGTCTTGGGAGCCTTTGGAACGAATCAGGCGTTTAACATGTAAAATGCGCCCCCTACTTACGAAAATCCCACGTTACGAAAAGGGCTCTGGAACGGATTAATATCGAGCAATATAAATCTACTACATAACATGACATAACATACTTGCAGCTTGTAATCCGTAGAATAGGATTTTCTTCAGTGGTGGATGAGCAGGTACTGATACCCACGTCTAGAGTGCACTCTTGTGCTTGTAAGTGTAAAAATAACAAACATGAAATTATGTTTATGATGATGAACAGAATTATATGTAATAATTCCATATATAAGTCACTCTGGAGTATAAGTCGCACCTTCAGCCAAAGTATGAAAAAAGTGCGACTTATAGTCCAGGACAACCCAAAGGAAAAGAATCACACATCTTTGTGCATTCCATTGTAGAACATATTTTATTAGTGATATCAGTAAAACATTCCTTTTACTTCTGTGTAGCACAACAGAAA
>CM045737.1:26944847-26957347 GCA_024760905.1 Plotosus lineatus | reverse complement strand
GATTCAGAGCACTATTGGGTGAGGTAGGTGTGTTTAGTGTATCTAGGAAGTTGTTTTGAACACACTGACCAAAAGTGGCATTGTTTGCATTCCCTCACTACAGATATTCTAATTCTAACCAGGGTCCTGTGTACTGATATGGGTGAGTTTTGGAACATGTGAAGAATCAGACTTAAAATTCTAACCCGTGTGATGTAAAGAGAGGTTATACAAATTGGAGAAATGTGTGAATTGACTTGTACATATTTATAGTTTATTCTTTTTCATGTTGTATTTTCTTTTCTTTTCAGATGGAAGACATTTATCAATATAATTCAATAATAAAAGAGAATGTTGTATTTCTCAATGTTGTGGATTTAAAAACACATCAGTGGTTTTATTGCACTTTTCCCTCCAATGAGCACACGACACACATTCCTCTGCAAAAATATCCAACTATTAAGCTTTTTCTATACACCGAAGACATCTGAATTCGGGCTCATGGGGAGATTTTTTATTTATTTATTTATTTATTGTTGTTGTCCACACTCGTCTACATATTTCTTTGTGTGTTCTAACTTTTCAGTCCAAATACAATTTTTTTTCTTTATTCTGGACACCAATATTTATACCCCATCCTTAGGAGTTTGGTGATGTCATTTGTTTCTTCACAGTTCTCACAATGTTTGTCCATTACAGTATCTGCTTTTTTCCCTTTGACAACAGATTTGTTTCTGGCGTGAGTTCATCAGTATTTACAAATTTTTCAGGATGCTCTAAATTATTGTACTGGTTCTACCTTCTGCCGGTGCATTGGCTGGTTGGTTGGTTGGTCTTCCATTTCAAAAATGGCTAGCGTTTCCGTTTAGGGCTCTCTGGTTTTCATGTTGGTTTATCCTGTCTAACAATACTAGTCCTTCTCAAAAAATTAGCATATTGTGATAAAGTTCATTATTTTCTGTAATGTACTGATAAAAATGAAACTTTCATATATTTTAGATTCATTACACACCAACTGAAATATTTCAGGTCTTTTATTGTTTTAATGCTGATGATTCTGGCATACAGCTCATGAAAACCAAAAATTCCTATCTCAAAAAATTAGCATATCATGTTCAGGTAGTCTAAACGAGCTATTAACCTAATCATCTGAATCAACCAATTAACTCTAAACACATGCAAAAGATTCCTGAGGCTTTTAAAAACTCCCAGCCTGGTTCATTACTCAAAACCGCAATCATGGGTAAGACTGCCGACCTGACTGCTGTCCAGAAGGCCACGATTGACACCCTCAAGCAAGAGGGGAAGACACAGAAAGAAATCTCTGAGCGAATAGGCTGTTCCCAGAGTGCTGTATCAAGCCACCTCAGTGGGACGTCTGTGAGAAGGAAAAGGTGTGGCAGAAAATGCTGCACAACCAGAAGAGGTGACCGGACGCTGAGGAAGATTGTGGAGAAGGAAATGCCAAAATGCCTGAAGTCCAGTGTCAAGTACCCACAGTCAGTGATGGTCTGGGGTGGCATGTCAGCTGCTGGTTGGTCCACTGTGTTTTATCAAGGGCAGGGTCAATGCAGCTGGCTATCAGGAGATTTTGGAGCACTTCATGCTTCCATCTGCTGAAAAGCTTTATGGAGATGAAGATTTCATTTTTCAGCACGACCTGGCACCTGCTCACAGTGCCAAAACCACTGGGAAATGGTTTACTGACCATGGTATTACTGTGCTCAATTGGCCTGCCAACTCTCCTGACCTGAAGCCCATAGAGAATCTGTGGGATATTGTGAAGAGAAAGTTGAGAGACATCAGACCCAACACTGTGGATGAGTTTAAGGCAGCTATCGAATAATCCTGGGCCTCCGTAACACCTCAGCAGTGCCACAGGCTGATTGCCTCCATGCCACACCACAGTGAAGCAGTCATTTCTGCAAAAGGATTCGTGACCAAGTATTGAGTGCATAACTGAACATAATTATTTGAAGGTTGACTTTTTTTGTATTAAAAGCCCTTTTTTTATTGGTCGGCTGAAATATGCTAATTTTTTGAGATAGGGGTTTTTGGTTTTTCTTTACTTTTTTGCCAAAATGATCAATATTAAAACAATAAAAGGCGTGAACTACTTCAGTTGAGTGTAATGAATCTAAAATATATGAAAGTCTGATGTTTATCAGTACATTACAGAAAATAATGAACTTTATCACAATATGCTAATTTTTTGAGGACTAGTAAATGCACTCTTTATGGATGATAACCATGGTTCAAACTAACAGTAAATATGAGCTATTTATTGTTTAAACGTCACTTTAACAGAGCAAAACTCCAGTCAGGCCCGTGTTCCAGGAATTTTGATCACTTGACCCGAAAACTGGGGGAAGGTGGTAAATGTAAATATCAGAAAATGAAAATTGAAATTCCAATCTCTGTGTTGGTAATTTTTATATGACATTTATATCCATTTAGTTTATACCAAATCAAATGAATTGACTTGCCTTCCCAGTACCTTTGGGGTGGGCTATTTTTGTGGAAATAAGAGAGCTCTCTTTACGTGATAAAAATTTCAGATTTTTTTTATTTTAAGATTTTCTGACAGTGAAATATCTACAGTATTTATATTATTAAAAATTACTTTAATGTGGCAAAATTATTCCAGCATGTGACCATTGTGGGGGCATTAAGTGTTCTTTTTAGAATAAAACAACAAACATACAGATTTCATTTCAAGAAATGTTGTAAGAGGGACCTTTTCAGAAAGTAAAAAATAGTAAAATTTAAAGATGCACAGACACTTTCCATATCATACAGTACTATTCTGCAATGTTCTAGTATGAATGTACAATGGAACTATGTGGAGGGGTAGCACATCATTTCTGCCAGCAGATGGCGTCTTATTCAAGTTCCGGTTTCATTTCGATCAGACTTCTGTTTTTTAAGGTTGGGCTTTGAAACTTCACATTATACTTTGGACCAGAATTTTAATTTATAGCTGTTTTCAAAATAGTAGTAGTGCGTTTAGAAAAATGAATAAAGCACAAAATCCTTATAACTTTTATTTCAGAACACACAAATTCACACTACACATTATAATCTAAATCTAAACATGAAAGCAAAGATGAAATTTATTATTACTTGAAAGAGATTGAAGAAAAGTGACTATTAGACTGTGAAACAGCAGTTTCTGCATTCTTTACAAACTATACATTTTCACTGACGTCACATCCGCGTCTTCTGATTGTAACAGGACTCACAGGTCACTTTAGACCTTCTGTGACCTTCCTGGAGCTGATTGTTGGCCAAGTTCTTCTTCTTCGATCCATTCTAGTGGTAGTTTTTCAATTTATTCCACCTGTTTCGGGTTTTGGTTGCCATTTTGAAGTACAGTACTGTATTTGTGCTCAGTTTAGGTGGGCAGACTTCTATTTTCTTCACTTCGTGTTTTCTCCTCTCCAATCAACTCTTTTTAATCAAGATACGCTGCTCTTCTGAACAATGTCTGGAACAACCCTTTTTACTCAGAATTTCAGAGAGAAATGTTCTATAACCAGCATGTACAATATTTCCTGCCTTCCTTCCTTAAATCAGGACTATAATTGGCACCTGTTTTTTAGCGAATGAATGACGTCACTAATTGAACTCTATACGGTGGTCTAGTGGTATAGGGCGCTGGATCGCTGATCCAAAGGTTGGGGGTTCGAGTCCCACTCTCCACAAGGTTGTCACTGTCCCCCCCAGTGCAGCTAACTGGGTTATCAAAAGGCGGGCCATGTCTCTCACTGTCTATGGTGAGAGGCATGTAAAAGAACCATTGCTGACTTTCGTAAAGAGTAGCTGCAAAGTCGTCAGCGTGTTTCTGTCCCTTGCTATAAAGGGTTGTGACAGGAAGGGCATCCGACGTAAAAACCTCTGCCAAATCAAACGTGCGAATCAGATGATTTGCTGTGGCGACTCCCGAGTAAAAGGGAAAAAGCTGAAAGGAAGACAGACAGACTGCTATTTTGAAAACAACTGAGGCGTTAATGTAAAAATGGACAGCTAAGCTAACAAAATAGCATATAATAGCTGAAGTCTTGTATGATTAGAAAAATTGAATCAGTAATGATTTTACCAATCTGCAAATGATTTCCACTGTCCTCTACTTCCACAGCAGATGTTTTTGTCTGTTTTCTTTACATATGATGGGTACTTTTGTCTTTTAAACAGTTATCATAAACAAATTCCATTTTGCTATTATGAGAGGATATACCTTTTTTTTATTAATTTATTTTTTAATGAAAACACCAAAATATACTGTTACTATTAGGCCCATGGGTAATACTCTACCTCAACTCATTGCATGTCTTGAGAGATATCAGAGTTTGGTTTTTGTTCAAATAAATGTGCAGTATAATGTTTGCACCATGCAGATAATATCTTATCTAATATAGGTGCTAAAACATTCGCCACTGTATAAAACCCAAATGTCATTTCAGATCAATAACTCACTCAATTTGCCAAAAAAACTTAATCTCACTATATTCGGTTACATCTGGGGAACACCATGAACAGTTTGTCAGACCATCAGAGGGAAACACACAACCATTTCCACTGGCACATAGGGGCAATTTGAAACATCCAATTAACCCATTGAACTGTGGGAGGAAAGTGCAGTGCCCGGAAACTTCACACAGAAACTCCCAGGCCCGAGATGCGAACCCAGGATCTTATTGCTGTGAGGCAGGTGAATAACCACAGAGAGTGAATAAAAGATTTGGGCTTTTGTACTTCATCCATGTCCCATGAAGTTTCCCCAAGGAAGGAAATGATTGTTCAGGTGCTTGCTGCATATTGATGGTAATGGTTGGAGTAAGGATGTAGTTGGGATGGGTATGGTTAGAGGCGATGGATTTCATAATGTTTAATGTCCCTTGACATAAATATAAGATTGCGTGGGCTTACTCAGAAACGTGTCACACTTGTGTTGTTAACAGTGTTGAATTTGGAACATCCAGAAATTTGACACACTAACTCAACCAGCTTCACTGCTTTCTGAGCCTGAAAGCCCACTTTCACTACAGTTCTATTCAATTCCAAATGGACATATGATTTAAAACATGCAGAGGATGATTACTGAAAAAACAGAAATACTGTATTACAGTAAATTGTTCTGAGTTGTGGTTAAGTTGCAGTTCTTCAGCAAGCACATAGATGTTACTGAACATGTGTGGAGTGAGTTTACACAGCAGCTGATTAAGTGACCCCATTCCTCTTTAAACTGCAAAAAAATCTGAACATTTTCAAAAATTATCGATGATGGTAAAATTTGTTTTTGTTTTTAAAAATTTCCACTCGGTTTTCCAGGAAAGATCAGAATCATGAGAATGAAAAACCAGCACAGCTATAGTGAGGACAACCAATACTGAAGCCAAATTTCCAGATTGCAAAGGAGTATCATGATCCATAGTATACTGTTGCAAAAACATCAGTTAGTTAACAATATACAAGACAGCTAGTATGTTGGTATTGATAGTAGTATTACGATGAAACGTTAAGTTTTGGAAGCTGATCTTTTTGGTTTGAGCAGTTTAAAGTGTGGGAGGTACTGTTCTGCTCCACCCCTTTCATTAAGTGGCGATGAATTGAGGACTAAATTCCACTGCCATCACTATTAACCGGTAACCAGATTAAAGTGCGGGTATAGATATACTATGTGGATGAAAAGAAGGCAGGAAAAACAGCATTAAATCTTTCATTTTTCATCAGTTATATACAGCACATGTACAAAAAAAAACTCTTTATATCGACTATTCAAGTTTTTTGTGTTGTCAAAGAAATGACAATACAAATTGGATTTCAAAAACATTGGCACACTATACAAATTGTGAATAAAAACTGAATGTAATGATGTGGAAGTGCCAAATTTTAGGATTTTATTCTGAATGGAACAGAGATGACAGGGTCAAAAGTTTATACTGAGAAAATGTATAATTTTAAGGGGAAAATGTTGATTTTAAATTTCATGGCATCAACAAATCTCAAAAAAAAAAAGTTGTGACAAGGCTATGTTCACCACTGTGAGGCATCCCCTCTTCTTCTTACAATAGTCTACAAACGTCTGGGGACCGAGGAGACACGTTTAGAAATTGGAATGCTGTTCTATTCTTGTCTAATACTGGCCTTGAACTGTTCAACTGTCTTGGGCCTTCTTTGTTGCACTTTCCTCTTTATGATGCGCCAAATGTTCTCCATAGGTGAAAGATCTGGACTGCAGGCTCACCATTTCAGTACTGGGATCCTTTTCCTACTCAGCCATGATGTAATTAATGCTGCATGTGGTCTGGCATTATCATGTTGAAAAATGCAAGATGATCTCTGAAAGAGACGACGACTGGATGGGAGCATATGCTGTTTTAGAATCTGAATATACCTTCCTGCATTGACGGTGCCTTTCCAGATGTGCAAGCTTCCCATGCCACACGCACTCAAGCAACCCTATACCATCACAGATGCAGGCTTCTGAACTGAGAGCTGATAACAACTTGAGTTATCCTTGTCCTCTTTAGTCCGGATGACATGGCATCCAGTGTTCCATAACGAACTTCGAATCGTGATTCTTCTGACCACAGAACAGTTTTCCACTTTGCCACACTCCATTTTAAATGACCCCAGGCCCAGAGAAAACTGCTGCACTTCTGGGTCCTGTTTAGAAATGGCTTCTTCTTTGTACTGTAGAGTTTCAGCTGGCAACGGTGGATGGTACGGTGGATTATGTTCACCGACAATGGTTTCTGGAAGTATTGCTGAGCCCATTTTGTGATTTCCCTTACAGTAGGATTCCTGTTTGTGGTGCAGTGCTGTTTAAAGGCCCGAAGATCACGGGCATCCAGTATGGGTTTTTTTTTGCCTTGACCCTGACGCACAGAGATTGTTTCAGATTTTCTGAATCTTTGGATGATGTTATGCACTGTAGACGATGATAACTTCAAACGTTTTTGCTGGGAAACACCTTTCTAATATTGTACCACGATCTTTCTGGGCAACATTTGGGGACATGGTGATCCTCGACCCGTCTTTGCTTCTGAAAGACACTGCCACTCTGAGAAGCTCTTTTAATACTCGGTCATTGTTGCCAATGGACCTCATTAGTGGTAATTGGCCTTCCAGCTGTTTGTTATAAGTGCAATTGACCTTTCCAGCCTCTTATCACTACCTGTCCCAACTTTTTTGAGATTTGTTGACATCATGAAATTTAAAATCAACATTTTTCCCTTAAAATGATACATTTTCTCAGTTTAAAATTTTGACCCTGTCATCTCTGTTCTATTCGGAATAAAATACTGAAATTTGGCACTTCCACATCATTGCATTCAATTTCTATTCACAATTTGTTTAGTGTCCCAACTTTTTTGGAATCCGGTTTGTAGTTACAGATCGATTCCTCTCATGCTACAGTCTGTCTGACTCATACTGTACAGATTCAGCTGTTTGGGGCAACTGAATGAGATCCATCTGCTTGAGTGAAGCAGGAGAGTCAGGGCTGGGCAAAGTGTAAACAGGTTCTCCTCTTGCCTGGGGAACATTCTTGGTTCGTTGGTAAGTTTCATTCTGTCCCTCAGCACATTGCCTGTGAGGCTCATCTCCTTTGGCCTTTATGTATGTGTAGCGTTTGAGTTTAACTGCATCATTGCGACGTCGGCTACAAGGAAGCAACACAACAATCTCTTTGTGAAATTTGGAACTGAGACCAAAGTATATGAGTGGGTTGTAGAAACTTGCAGATTTGGCAAAGAGTCGAGTGAAGATGCTGGTCAAACTAGGTACATGAAACCCGCACGCTGAACAAATGGACACCACAGCATATGGAGACCAGGCCAAGATGAATGCTGTGCAAACAACTATTGAAACCTGTAAAACAGCCAGAGCAAAGACTTGAATTTCGTGGTGTCTATCCTCACTTAGATAAATATTTAATGTTTAAATGAGTGATAACCATGTATGTATACCATGTATATATTGTACAGTGTGTATATATTATACTTGATTACAGCACGTAATTGCTGTGGCACTGTTTTGATAAAACAAAGCATCATATTTATTTGCATCCATATTAATATATGTAAATATGTATGTTGAAATACTCATTCTATTCGTGGATCATATGCAACTTACTATGGTGACATCTCTCTCAACTTTTCTCTGTCGGTCAGTCAGGTCTCTGTCTGCTGACAAGGCATTGCCTCTCTTCACAGTATTGATGATGGAAACATAACAAAACAGCATGATCATCACAGGAACAAAGAAACAGAAGATCAGGATGGTGATAATGTAGGATTTATGGATGATGGAGTAATTTGCTTTTGCCCAGTCGATCTCACAGGTACCGTACCCTCGATCTGTAGAAGCAGAAATAATATGTATTCAGCAAAATAATAACTAGCTGAATTATAACTTCATTCCAATCTGAGTACAGTAGGCCCTTGACTATTAGCGGTTTTGCAATTGCGGTTTGAGTATTCACGGACTGCCTCAAATTCAGCCAATGGCTGTCCTCCTTCCCGCTGATTGGTTGGGGTGATGTGACGCCCCTTTTTCCTCATTTGCGCACAAATTGGCAATGAGCTTTTTTTAGTGTTTTAATTACCAGTTAAGTTCTATGATGTCACTCAAAAGCCTGCTTAAGTACCAGAAAAAGGTAATGACGTTGGATGTCTCTTCTGAAAAAAATAAGACTTTCTCAGGAAGAAACAGTTTCCTCTGAAGTCACAATCATTGCTGAAGAGTAATACAGTTGTAAAACACTCCACTATTGAAGTCTTTTTTTAATTATTATTCCAGTACATGACCTAAGGTAACGTTTGTGTGTTATATTTTATTTACTGTGGTGTAGCATGTTTCTCATTGTGTCTTGTTTATCCGATGTATTACATTTCTTGTTCTTTTATGACCTTTTTTATTATGGTCTGTGTTTTGGGGGACTTTGATTTTAGTGCTGTGCCTCTCACTGTTTACTTCCTGAGGGGCGTGGCTGAGCTGCTCACACACACACCTGAATTCACTATTCTCGTTTACTCCCAATAAACAAAAGCACGCTCAGCTCTGCACCAGAGGATTAACTCACATCAACATCACCCTTCTTTGGTTTGTAACGCCTCTTACTCTATCACTCTAAAACTCTCTTTTGAACTTCGGCTCCGGTTTGGGGGGGGCGTGGCCGAGCTGCTCGGACTTAATGCAGTTCATACCTGAATTCAGTCGTGTCATGCCTAATGCAATACAGTAGGTTCCTCTAGTGGGAATTTTTGAAAACTACAGTGCTGTATGTTTATAAACAGAATGCACTGAAAGGTGTTTTATGAGTATGCTGTATAATGTTTATATTTTAGCATCAATAAATATAACAGTAAAAATGGAAAAGTTTTTCTTAATCATTACTATATTTAAAACATTAATACTGTATTAATGAGAAAAAAGGGGCAGTGGTGGTCTAGTGGTATAGGGCGCTGGATCGCTGATCCAAAAGGTTGGCGGTTCGAGTCCCACTGTCCACAAGGTTGTCACTGTCCCCCCAGTGCAGCTAACTGGGTTATCAAAGGCGGGCCATGTCTCTCACTGTCTATGGTGTGAGGCATGTAAAAGAACCATTGCTGACTTTCGTAAAGAGTAGCTGCAAAGTCGTCAGCGTGTTTCTGTCCCTTGCTAAAAGGGTTGTGACAGGAAGGGCATCCGACGTAAAAACCTCTGCCAAATCAAACGTGCGAATCAGATGATTCGCTGTGGCGACTCCCGGGTAAAAGGGAAAAAGCCGAAAGGCTTAATGAGAAAGACTGTCTATGGAATGTGTTTAAGAAGCATAGTTTAGTGCATGTAATAGATACATAGTATTTTACTTACAGCTGCTCATTCGCACATGTGACGTAATACATTGGGCTTTACTTCCGGGTACAGAACTCGAGGATTATCTAGATTCGCTGGACGCCCGGAACCAGACCCGCGAATGTCAAGGGCCTACGGTAGTTTATTTATTAAAGTGTGGCATGGTTTCAGCAAGTAATTGTGTAAAATTCTGACCTTCATATTCCACTGATCAATTAAGCACAGTTTAGAATCGATTTAAATCCACTATCTTTGCCATATTCTACCTTGATCTATTTCCAATATTCAACTTCATTGCTCACAGTGCTTTTTTATTATGTCCTCTGCCATGATTTCCAAGGTCTTTCTGTATAGTGATTTCTTACTTCCGCCTGTTTCTTTCTACATAATAACATTTGATAGAAAGTCTGACCATTTTGTATTTATAGCCCTCTGTGAAATTGTGTATGTTTAAAAGGTTATGCATGTTCAAGGCTGCAGGTCTGATCTGTTTACTGGTCTAACTCAGTCTGTTGCCTTTTCTAGTTTTAATCTGTTTATCTGGTATCTCGTATCTCGTTCTCCTGCTTGATTCTTAATATAATCTGTTTGTTAGGCTTTATACAGTACATTGGTTGTACTGTATCCTTTAGAAGGTTTTGACCAAAACTTAATAGACAACAACAAATCAGAAGAGTTGCAAATAATTTCTGATCAGAGGACCTAAATCGAACACACAACAGAATATAAATGTTATTTAAAACTGTGCACTTAGTTTGACAAGAACCAGGACCTTAGTTTCTAATTACTGTAGCTTTACTTTTGTGTTCTTTAATATTAAAATATTCCTAGTAGTTTTCCTAAACTAAACCACTACTGAGCTGTTATATGTCCTAAAGATGAAGATGTACAGAGATCCCTCACTTTCTGCGGTTAATTGGGACCGAGACCCCCCCCCCCCACGACCACCGAATTCCTCAAAGTAGGATCAACCCCCCCAAGTGACGCATACATGTATACGTGTATGTAATATCAATAAATACATATTCAATGCTATAAATGCTTAGAATAACAATTAAACATTAAAAAACAATGCATAGGCTCTAAATAAAATATAAATACACACACATACAGACGCACGCATTTGCACACACTCCAATGCGCACCTCACAAAAATGTAAGTAGTTTTGATGGGCGGTTTTGGGTTATTTTTTGTTTTTGTTTTTTTTCAGACTTGGCCTTGTTTTTGAGGCATTTTCCTTAATTTTTTCTCCTATTCTTCCTTAATTTCCTTATTTTTTATTTTTTTTTTTTTATTCAATGAATATAAAAGAAAAAAAGCGATGCATTGAAGTACTATGTAGTGAGGGATCCCTGTATATACAAATCATCTCAGTATTGTACTGACCTGTGTAGCTTCCCCAGCCCATCAGTGGAGCTGTGGACCAGAATACAGCTGAAATCCATATAATTAGGATACTCAGACCAACACTGGTGTTTGTGATACAGTGTGCTGTGAAGAGGAAAGTATTTTTATGTATAAAACATGCATTTACTACCAGATGGTCTTCACTGTAGTTAGTAAGCTGTGGTAGGTGTGGACATAAAATAAAGGTCATACAGTAAAAACAGTGAAGTACAGCAATACAGTGACATAGCAGCAAAGTCTTGAAGCAGATCTCTATAAATTGATTGACATGGTGGGCATGACTCCAGGTGGTAGGCACAGGTACAAATATTTTAAACATTTCTTGGTTGATTTGAAGATACAATCATTTATCAATAAAATACTGTTCTTTAAAATTCTCCTTCAGTTAGGCCATTCATGGCAGATAATATTTAAGGCTCACTGTAAAAATTACAAACATCTAGCATAGGTTAAACACTGGCAGACTGACATCAATATATGTGAAGTTTAAAAAAAAATCCTGTTGTGATGGCTGTTCGTCATTGTTGGCATTCATTATTCTGAACATATATTGATATAACAAAGTTCATCTAATATGATTGTGGCTCTTGATTAACTCAATGAAGCCACTAGCTAGGCTCTCAAAATGTGTTGTCGTAAGCTATGTGTGTACATGCGAATATATATATATATATATCTTCTTTTCCTTTAGGCTTTTCCCTTCAGGGGTCGCCACAGCGAATCATCTGCCTCCATCTCACCCTATCCTTTGTATCTTCTCTTACACCAACGACCTTCATGTCCTCCTTCACCACATCCATGAATCGTCTCTTTGGTCTTCCTCTAGGCCTTCTGCCTGGTAGTTCCAGCCTCAGCATCCTATTACCAATATACTCACTATCCCTCCTCTGTACATGTCCAAACCATCTCAATCTAGCCTCTGACTTTGTCTCCAAAACATCTTACATGTGCTGTCCCTCCAATGTGCTCATTCCTAATCTTATCCATCCTCGTTACTCCCAAAGAGAAGCTCAACATTTTCATCTCTGCTACCTCCAGCTCTGCCTCCTGTCTTTTCCCACTGTTTCTAAACCATACAACGTCGTTGGCCTCAACACCGTCTTGTACACTTTTCCTTTCATTCTTGCCGATACCCTCCTATCACACATCACACTGACACTTTTCTCCAACCATTCCAACCTGCCTGCACACGCTTCTTCACCTCTTTTCCGCACTCTCCATTGCTCTGGATTGTTGAGCCTAAGTACTTAAAATCCTCCACATTTTTTAT